>OY821740.1:12878813-14128813 GCA_963682055.1 Primula veris
ACTGAAGACATTGGAACAGGTGATTCTTGCTCTACGAGTATTCATATAATGCGGTCAGCCGATTATTAAAAAAGTCTATTTGTTGGCCTGCAGGGATGCATGAATATCCCTTTCTTTACGCGCGCCTGTTTTTATCGATACCCAAGTTCTCTTCCGTGGTAATTGTCATTACAATTTCTTTTAGTTGTTATGTCATGTCATTGACAAAGTTTTCATTTGCAGTATGTTTGGTTTGTACAGATTAATCGTGGCGTTGTCGAACATATATTGTATTCTGCTATTAAGGCAATTGAAACAGATGTGTAAGTATTTTTATCTTAATAGTACTCCCTATTAGTTGATTTTTGCTAAGTAAAAGAAAAAAAAGTTGATTAGTAAATGAATTATTTGTGAATAATGTGGTATCCAGACCTCCTCCCGTGAAAGTTGGTGCCTGTCGGGCAGTTTCTGAACTCTTACCAGATGCAAACAAGGGAACCCTTCAAACTTATTTACTTGGTTTATTTTCCTCACTTGCAGATCTTCTAAATCAAGTACTGCTGTAGTAAATTCTGTTATTTGATTTTATGTTTCTACGACCAATGTACTGATGCTAGATGCTCTTTCTTCTTAGGCTTCTGATGAAACTATGCATCTGGTGCTTGAAACAATGCAAGCTGCAATAAAAGCAGGTCAAAGAAATTTAATTTATAGTCTAGTTTCTCTCTTTTAAAATTTGATTGTTTGTGAAGTTGTCATTTTTATATGAATTGTAGGGCATGAAGCAGCAGCATCTATAGAGCCTATAATTTCTCCGATTATCCTCAACGTGTGGGGAACACATGTTTCAGACCCTTTTATAAGTATTGACGCTGTTGAAGTTCTGGAGGTAGTGAAGCTGTTTTTCCTTTTACTTTTAGGCTTGTTCAATCATTATGACGTTTTTTTGTTTATCATGTGCTCAACAGAAATATCAAACTCGTACAGGTAGTTGTGGTTGACACCTGCTGGAGTACACTCACGAGTTAATCTCATTCTTTTAGCATTTTCCAAAATATGAGGAGGGGAGGCATACACATGTCGGACTCTACTCCTATTTAAAATGGACGTACAAGTCTTTCTTTAGGGGAATATGAAAATTCAATGATTTTAAAAGTTGGCTCTATGGAAACTGATGTAGCCTTTATAGATGTTCTGAAGATGGCTATGGAATGTGGCGTAGAAGTTTGAACTAAGATTGCATGTGGTTGATTAAAGTGAACTACAAATATTTTTTAAAATTACAAGTTGTTTCCTAGTCAGTTGGAATTTGGATATTTCATCCTCTTGACTTTTAATTTTTGGAAGTGTTACTGTCAGCATCATGATGCACTTAGAACATGGAAACAAAGTGCTACAAATATATTGATTTAAGATAAGGATAGCAGATCTTGGTTTGTTAATTATTATTGAATGTCTTTAATTATACGAAGTTATGTGTTACAGATCAAGTTTAGCTTGATGTTAATCATTCCCATTTTTTGTTCAATTGTTTTCCAGGCAATTAAGAATGTTCCTGGTTGTGTTCATCCACTTGTTTGTAGAGTTCTACCGCACATCGGACCAGTTTTAAGTAAGGTAAAGTTTTGAACCTTTAGCTGAAATTCTTTTATTTGAATTATTTTGGGAAGGTAAAAGGGTGTTATTTGAAGGTTAAATATTTTGCAAGTTTTATTTAAGAAGATTAACTTTTTTTTGATGTGCCTAATCGGCAATTTTCAGCCCCAACAGCAACCTACTGGTTTAGTTGCTGGCGCTTTAGATTTAGTGACAATGTTACTCAAGGTTTGTTAACTTTTTATGCCCTTCTTTAGCTTTTCTTCATTTTGATTCGTTTCCTAGTTTTGTTTACCAATGTTTGTTTTTCAGAACACACCTATCGACGTGGCGAAAGCAGTGTACGATACGTGTTTTGACTCTATTGTGCGAATAGTACTTCAAAGTGATGATCACAGTGAAATGCAGGTTTTGCTTTTTTCTTTTTTTTGGGTTAAATTATGAATAACCAGTTGTCTGCTTGTCTCAAAATACGGAGCTGCCATATATTTTTGCATAGTTCTTTTGTTTATTTTGTATGTACTTTGTGCAGAATGGGACTGAGTGCTTAGCTATGCTTCTACACGTGGCAAAGCAAGAGGTGCTTTCTTGGGGTACTGATCCTGGTTTTGTGATGAGAAGTTTGCTTGATGTAGCTTCAAGGTGATTTTCATTTTTCTTTTGTTAGTTATCAGTGTCTTCGATTAAATCATCCATCCCCTTTTGCTCAGTTTCTTACTGGATTCCTATTTAGGACCATGCAACAACTGTATATGCTTTGGGTATATATGCCCTCTAGACACAATGGAAATTTATTTCATATATTGTTTTACTCTTTTTGGCTGTGATTACCTTTTATGCTGCTATGACGGTGATTTTCGTATGCCATGATTCGTTCTTGTCCTGTTTAATAATTTGTGGGTATATATGCCCTCTAGACACGATGGAAATTTATTTCATATATTGTTTTACTCTTTTTGGCTGTGATTACCTTTTATGCTGCTATGACGGTGATTTTCATATGCCATGATTCGTTCTTGTTCTGTTTAATAATTTGTTATATGACTGTCTTGAATGATTGAACTGATAACTTGATTTGTCATTATTCTTTTGCCATTTTTATTTCTCTATGTGAATTCAATAGTCGCGTCTCTTTGCTATCTCCCATGTTAATTTTTCAAATTGGAACATAAAGTATAGGTTCCTTCTTTTATGTTGACTATTTTGGGACACATATTTACAGGCTTCTAGACCCTGCATTGGAAAGCTCTGGATCGCTTTTTGTAGGCAGCTACATTTTGCAATTTATTTTGCATCTGCCTTCACAGATGGCTCCTCATGTCAGAGACTTAGTTACTGCCCTAACCAGGCGAATGAGCTCCTCTCCACATGCAGTGTTGCGAAGCTCATTGATACTTATTTTTGCTAGATTGGTACGTTATACTCTTTAAGTCCATATGCAACAAATTGCTATATTATTTTGGAATTCTTCTTATAATTGTCCGCTCAAGTACTCTACTCATTTAACCCTTTCATTTACAATCCCAAGAAATGAGTGAAAAAATAACCAATGTGTTATGTTCTTATTAAAGAGTATTATAGACATTTCTTACACAAATCTTTGTTTTTCTTAAATAGTTGGTGTCCCAGAACAGGCCATTATTTAGTTGGTATTTTTGTTTGGGGATATGGGCACCTTCCAAGCAACTTACTGGATCTGTGTTCTTACTTACTGAAGCTAACTTAGCTCTATTTTCGTAAACCAATGTAAACTTTAAGAAATATTGTGAAACGTTTTATAGTTTTTGAGTGTGATCTTTTGGAGATGAGAAAGAAAAAGATGTCTTCATTCTAAAGCAATCATCTTAATCAGAAGCTAGAGCTAAGGAAGAGTACCGATGCACTTGATGTTTCTAAAATGCATGGACCATTTAGCATATTATAAGATGCTAAAGAAGTTGTCTTTCCAGGGTATTCTAGTGGGATGCTTAACCTTTCTTCTTTGTACTACAGGTTCACATGAGTGCGCCACATGTCGAACAGTTTATCGACCTGATGATTTCACTCCCTGCCCAAGGCTATCCTAATTCCTTCGTTTTTTTGATGTCAGAATGGACTAAGCAACAAGGTGATTTAACTTAATTAGAACGTCGAGTTCCATTAAAGGATATCAACAGGGCATTTGGTAGTAAGTAGTCAGAGTTATCATAGTTCTTGACCATATGATATATGACTACAGGAGAAATTCAGGGATCATACCAAATTAAGGTGACAACGACTGCATTAATTTTGCTTTTATCAACAAGGCATGCTGAACTGGGTAACGTTAATGTCCAAGGGCATTTAATTAAGGTTATCCCCTATTCATATTCTCAACTTTTTTAGTCGGCTCTTACATTTATTTGCTTCAATAACTTGTGTTGTTCTATGTGAAGTCTGCAGCAGGGATAACCACTCGCTCAAAGGCTAAATCTGCTCCAGATCAGTGGACATCAATTTCACTTCCTTCGAAGGTACTCTTTTTATTCTTTTACTATACTCGATCTGCCTTTCGGTTAAATATTTTGGACCCATATATATTTGCCATATTTTTAGGCTTTTGACACTCTTTTATGAGTTAGACAAGAAACTAGTTTAAGATTGAGATTCACAAACAGTGCTCTTACATGCATCTATGTAGAGATAAATTGAGACGGACAAATACTAGCTCTATTGGCGGATGTCTTCATAGATATTCAAGAACAATTATATCGAGAAAGTTTTTATTTATCTACACAATTTTCTCTTATATATCCACAAAAACTTGCATTGTTGGGTTTTATTTAATTGACTGGACCTATTATGTGACTTAGATTTCTGGGTTGAGCATACTGATGGTATGAAAACTTATATTTGTACTGTCAATGGTGAAGGTACTAGCTCTGTTGGCGGATGCGTTGATTGAAATGCAAGAACAGGTTCTATATGACAACGATGACGAGGTATAATAGCTTTTAGCCTTATACCTATTTAAAAAATGCAGTATGAAAAATTAAACGTCAACCGGATCGGAATTATTTGCCACAGGATAGTGATTGGGAAGAAATTCAGGCAGGAGATACAGAAGCAGATCAAGATTTGTTGTATTCTGGGGCTTATGCGTCTTCTAAGAAACCCTCTAATCAATATCTGGAGACAATGGCAAAAGTTATTGACGAGGTATTGTGCTCTTTTAGGCTAAAGACTTCATATGCACATTTGCTTCTACGTTTTTGGGGTAATAACTTTATTCATTTCTACTATATGAAGGACAAAGATGACATGGAGGGAGATGAATTGCTTAACAATGCTGACCCCCTCACCATGGTATCTTTATATATTTAATATGACCATGCATTTATCAATTCTCCAGTAATCGTATTTTGCGTTATATAAACCATAAGGGAACTTTTGGCAGATTAATCTTGGAAATTATATTTTGGAGTTCCTTGGCAATTTCTCTCACAAAGATAGATCATTGTTTGATCATCTATGCCAGGTATGTGCTGGACCCTTTACATAAACACTATCTACAGTTAAGACACTGTAACCTTGTTCCGTCTTCTTATAGTGGTGTCTGTCTGTTGATTATGCTTTCAGAGTTTGACAAAGACTCAGCTAAATTCCATACAAACGGCGTTGAGCCGATGAAGGGTTCGATCGTTGTAACATTGTTGTTTGTAGAAATTCAAAGGCAGTGAGTATCTTTGTGGCCGTAATATATGTAGCGTGTGATTTTTCCATATTTGTTATTTTATTTTTAAACTCCTTTTTTAAACTGAGAAGGGAAGTAGATATCTGTCGTTTAGCAAAAGTGAGATATATAGGGGTTTTTATTTCTTCTTAAACCGTCGGAAGACTTTTGATGCCTTATTCTCTGTCACTCTCTATTCATTTATGATGAGACTGAACTCGGCCATGTTTAGTATACTGCATGCGAATATTACTGAAGATTCAACTAAAACGGTTCATTTTTGGAAGGAAATTTTTGTAGCTCGAGTGCGTAACAGCCATATTAGCTCATTGAGACAAAGCAATGCAGCTGTCTAGTAGTTGCAAATAATTTTTTGTTATCTATCTACAACTACTAAATTTCTTGTTGCAGATGAACAAGTGGGAAAACCAAAGTGTGTTTTTTTTCCACAGAAAAATCAAGGTGTCGACAGTTTAGATTTCAGTTCAATTACTTGAAATGCTTTTTCTTGGATTGGGTATGGGTTTTCTTCTTCTTTTCATTGTTCTTCCCTAATATCATTCTTTCGCAGTGAAATGACATGCAACACATTAGTATTAACTTAAGACAGTAGGACATAATATACTTGACAATGGCAGATTATTTCGTTAATAAGTAAGTTTTACCTTGTAACAGAACTTTCTTTTGCTTGTAACCAACACAACTAGTTTGCAACTGTATTGCAAAAACTCTCATTTTTACTTCATAAGTTTATATTAACTTTACCATTATTATAGGGAACTAGTTTTTGACTTTTTGTTATTTATTACTAGCTATAAGATATACAAATTTATCTTTATGTATATATATCATCAATTAACTGCAACGATCTTCATGAGTCTAACAAAGTTTGGCTCATTATCGGTTTGTTTATTAAATGATCTCTAAGTTTTTGTTCATATTTGTTTCATTTAGAAATGTAACAGACATAAACTGAGCACTTTACAAGCCAAACACCGCGTTTTTCACAAACAGTTCCTTTTATTATCATCCCGAGTTATATACATGTTTTTTTTATTAGTTTTATCTTTTGCAAAAACATAAAACGGTAATTTATAAAGATAATAATTATTATAACAAAATGCTACTCCCTCCGTTCCTATTTAATTGTTCATTACGAAATTACGTGTAATTTTGATCGGCCAAGAACTTATATCAAAATTATCGGAATAAAAAAATTTAAAAGTTGATTATATAGTTCAAATGTTAAATTTTATAATTAGATTTAAAAAAAAATTATTTTGATAATTTTGATATAAGTTATAAGCCGATTAAAATTACACGTAATTTTGTAGTGAACAATTAAATGATAACGAAATAAGTAATACATTTTGCTTTGTAATTTTTACAGCCATACACGTTTGACCTCACTTTTATCGTACTCCAGTGTCCAAGAAGGGCATCATATATATACAAATCAACTTGTTTGAATGCAGATCATAAGACCCTATAATCCGGCGAAAGATACCTCAATATACCTACATAGTATATACATGTATTTTTATCTTATTTAATTTTACGTATAAATAATAATTTTGAAATTAAAATATTAAATCAGGATGTTATATTTTTCTTGTTATCTTTATAGACACACTTTTGACTCATTTTTATGGTAAATTTTGGATTACTATCTTATCTACAATTTAATTAAGTATTAGTACATAAAACTTAAACTAATTAAGAATTGGTCTATTTTTCATGACTAACCAATAAAAATGTAAAAAATAAGAAAAAATGCAAGAATTCCAGAAAATAAAAATGGAAAAATAAAAAAATCCAAAAAAACTTTAAAGAAGCAAAACCCCGTAAAAACAGGAATACAATTTTAAAAATCCTAAAAAATTTAAAATCAACAAAAATCCTAAAACGCAAAAACAAACAAACAGTCTGAGTCGTCTTAATTCATATTAAAAATAGTTTGAGCCATTTTAAAAACAGTCCGAGTCATTTTAAAAACAATCTGAGCCGTTTTAAGTCATTTTAAAAATAGTCCGAGTTGTTTTAAGTCATTTTAAAAACATTCCGAGTCGTTTTAACTCATTTTAAATACAGTCCGAGTCGTTTTAAGTTATTTTAAAAACAATCTGAGTCGTTTTAAGTTATTTAAAAACATTCTGAGTCGTTTTAAGTCATTTTAAAAACAGTCTGAGTAATTTTAAGTCATTTTAAAAACAGTCTGAGTAATTTTAAAATTAGCGAGTCATTTTAAATTAATTTAAAAACAGTCTGAGTAATTTTAAAAACAATTTGAGTCGTTTTAAATCCTTTTAAAAATACTTTGAGTTGTTTTTAGTCGTTTTAAAAACTGTATGAGTCATTTTAAAAAACAGACTGAGTCGTTTCAAGTCATTTTTAAAACAGACAAAGTCGTTTTAAGTCATTTTAAAAATAGTCTGAGTAATTTTAAAAAAGTATGAATAATTTTAAAAATAGACCGAGTCATTTTAAATCATTTTAAAAACAGTCTGAGTCATTTTAAGCCATTTTAAAAACAATCTGAGTCATTTTCAGTCATTTTAAAAATAGTCTGAATCATTTTAAAAATAGTCTGAGTAATTTAGAAACAATGTGAGTAATTTTAAAAACAGCCTGAGTCATTTTAAAAACAGTATGAGCCATTTTAATTCATTTTAAAAACAGTTTGAGTCATTTTAAGTAGTTTTAAAAACAGTCCGATTCATATTTAAGTCATTTGAAAAACAGTATGAGTCATTTTCGGTAAGTTTAAAAACAGTTTGAGTCATTTTAAAAAACAACTCGAATAATTTTAAAAACAGTCTGAGTCATTTTTAAGTCATTTGAAGTCATTTGAAAACAATTGCAAGTTATTTTAAATTTTTTAATATTTTTTGGACTTTCCGGTTTTTTCCGACTTTTTCAAACTTTTTTTTCATTTTTTTATTTTTTTTTTTGACTCTGGATTTTTTTCATTTTTCTTGGTTTTTAAATTTTTCTTTACCATTTTTCGGTTTTTTTCGGGTTTCCGACTTTTTTGAACGTTTTTTCATAATTTTTTATGATTTTTTTTCTTGGTTTTTTTTTTTTTTTTTCATTTTTCTGGTTTTTTTTCGGGTTTCCGACTTTTTTAAACGTTTTTTCATTGTTTTTTGATATTGGATTTTTTTTTAAAGGTTATTTTTTTTTTACCAATTTTGCGTTTTTTCGGGTTCCCGATTTTTTTAAACTTTTTTTTATTTTTTTTGTGATTTTGGTTTTTTGGATTTTCTTAGTTTTTTTTTACCATTTTTCGGGGTTTTTTCGGGTTCCCGACTTTTTTAAAGATATTTTCAGTGTTTTTGGTATTTTATTTTATTTTTAGTTTTTTCTGATTTTTTTTCCATTTTTTTTATTTTTTGAGTTTTCCTTTTTTTCCATTTTATCGGGTAAAATTAGATGAGTGACCAATACTTAATTAGTTTTAGAAATAATTAATCAATTATTAATTAAATTTTGTAGGCGACTAATGTTTAAAGGGAGCGGGAATGCTTTGAAGCTCAATGAAGTAAAAGCCCGTTGACCTAGGAACGATCCATGGAGTTCTCTCTGTCCTCCCTTTGCTTGAACTGGACTTTTAAGAAAAGAGGTTTCAAGATAGCAGGTGACCAAGTGAAAGTGAACAGCCCCGAGCAAATCCTCTAGAGAGCGTACCCTTTTTTTCTACGTGGTTTTTCTCTAAAAACTCGGAAGGCCCCAGGACCCCCCAACTAACCCCCTATTTTGTTTTGATGGACTGATCATTGGTTAACGCTTTCATATTTGATCACCTCCTTCTTATATTACAGAATAGGTCAAACTCCCAAGATTTAATCATAGAAACCTAAACAATCACAGCTACTAGAAACCCAAGATTTAACTGTGTGAACTACATTTCCATAATCCTATTAGAATTTTTATGGGAATAAAAAGATGTCGCTTCTTTTTAAAGGCCACCGTAATAATTTACATCATGGAAGAGTCGAAATGCCTTTAAAAGGGTCTTTAGTTTGGCTTACCTATGGTCCTATATATGGAAGCCCATGTATGGTTCCTGCAATGGTCAGAGACTCAAAATCAGATCATGACTAGACCAGAATCAGTCCTCCAATTTCAATGAGACCTTGACCAGAATCAACCTTCCCGTGTTTTTGTGAACATATACTATGTAAGCCGCTGAGCCGATGATAAGTGATAGTAACACTTGAAAATCCAGAAAACCTCTTCTAAAAATGAACTTCTTCTATGCCCTTTTCAGTTTCATGACAGCTACACTAATAGTTCTCCTTGTTGCGTTTTATATTTAATATTTAGCGTTTTCATCGTTAAATCAATCAAAAATCCAAAGTACCACCCCGTCGCTGGAACTGTTTTTAATCTATTATTCAATTTCAAGAAAATCTATGAGTACCAAACAGAACTTGCAAGAAAATATCCGAAAACCTTCAGGCTCCTCGACCCAGAGTGAAGCCAGATTTATACAACTGATTCGAGAATTATCGAGCACATTCTTAAATCAAGTTTCGAGAAATATTCAAAAAGTGATTATAACAGAAATAATGAGAGACTTGCTCGGTCAGGGGATTGTAAGGAGGCAACAAAGGAAGCTATCAAATTCAGAATTCACTACTAGGGTGCTGAGAGATTTCAGCTGCCGGGTTTTCAGAAAAAATGCTGCAAAGATGGTTAACATCATTTCGGAACTATCTGTAGCTAAGCAGGCTTTCGACATGCAAGTAAGTGACATTTTATCTGTACCGTTTTATTTGCTCTTGAACAAGTTGTTAATTAAATTCTTAATGCACCTAAGTAACAAGAACTAAAACAGAATCTAGAATCTTTAAGAAAATTTACGAGATTTGGCAAACAAGAACAATAAACTGCAAAATATCTTTATTATTATTCAGCCCATTTGACATATGTTTTTGGCAAAGTTCATCAATTTGAGTCCCTACAATTGTTCTATTGCAACATCTGCAAAGGTTTGACCTGCTGACCAGGCTCTACACGAACAATCCAAGCAAGCTCTTCCTTGTAGTGTTAATTTTCATTTTAGATCGAGTCTATACTAATTGTTGGGAAACTTTTAATTTCACAAGATTTACACCATTCTGAAGTACTAAATTGGACTAGATTCATAGCTTTATCATGGAAACCCTCGATTTTAACGACGTTCATTTCTTAGTGTTTAATATTGGATGTCCCATTCTTTATTTTTTGTTGAGTTAGCATCACAAGATCCATAATAGTTCCACTGCATCATTAGCCTATCTTATACTGTGAGGAAGGTTCAACACATAAATTTTGTTGAGAAAATATTGCAGGATTTATTCATGAGAAGCACATTAGATTCCATGGTCACAGTTCTGTTTGGAGTAGATTTGAATTGTCTCGAAGGATCAAGCAGAGAGGGTACATCCTTTATTAAGGCCTTCGACGATTCTAATGCCTTGATCTATTGGCGATATGTTGATCCGCTTTGAAAACTCAAAATGTTTCTGAATATCGGATCCGAAGCTTCACTCAAGAAGAATATCAAGGTTATTGATGAATTTGTGCACAATTTAATTAGGATCGACAGGAAAAGGCTAGCAGAACACAGTTATAGTGTGAGTTAACTTGACACATTGATTTTGATATCATTACCATTTACAACCATTTTCCAATGTACTATATAATTATTCCCATATATGATGTGATATTTCCTTGTTATTGAAGACTGAAAAGGCAGATATACTCTCAAGATTTCTTGTGGAAAGCAAGAAGGATCCAGAGGGGATGACTGATCGGTACTTAAGGGATATTATTCTAAATTTTGTGATTGCTGGTAAAGATACGACTGCAAATGCTCTTTCGTGGTTCCTCTATATGCTTTGCAAGAATCCACTTGTACAGGATAAGAATGTTCACGAAATTAACGAACTTATTGGTACTGAGGCAAGAACCAGTATTTCCGATTTTGTCTCAAGCATAACTGAAGAGATGCTTGAGAAAGTGCATTACCTGCACTCAGCATTGACAGAAACCCTGAGGTTATATCCTTCAGCCCCGATGGTAAAAAATCCTATCAACCTCTTGAAATTCTGTTTATTCATTGATATCCCTTTTCAGAGACCAGTAAGAAAATATTTGTCTCGCTATAAGTCTTTTACTAAGCCTGAAAGTAAACTGGAAAGTAGGTATGTGTGAATTAGAAGTCTAAGTTCTAATTTTTACTATTTAAATTCTATTTTTCATGGACAGATAGAAATGGATAATCTAAATTTAAGACGTTGTTACAGAATCAAATATTGAGTTGAAAAAAAATCAAGTCGGATGACTTGGCCTAGTGCAAACCGAATTCATGTCTTATTGCTGGATTAGAATTATTAAACGTGATTAAACTTGAAAATACTTTGACATTTTTAGATGCACTATTTGTTAATGTACTTAGGACGGAAAATGTGCAGAAACTGATGAAAGGGGATGATGGCAATTACTTGTCTTATGCCATGGGGAGAATGCCATTCATTTGGGGTGAAGATGCCGAGGATTTCCGACCTAAAAGATGGCTCAAAAATGGAAATTTTCAACCGGAGTCTCCTTACAAAGTTATAGCCTTCCATGTATGTTACGTTCTAATTCAATTGTTTTTGCCCCATAGCAATTTCTGCCTCTACAGATTTATCAAGTGCTTAGATAAAACTTGTTTCTTTATTTCAATTTGTAGGGAGGTCCACGGATTTGTCTTGGGAAGGATTTTGTTTATCGCCAAATGAAGGTTGTTGCAATAACCCTGCTTAGATTTTTTAGGTTCAAATTAGCTGATGAAACAAAGAGGGTGACTTACCGAACCATGTTTACGCTACACATCGACTAAGGTCTTCATCTCAATGCTGTTCCAAAGACACCTATGTAGTTCACTAGTTGATACAGTATATTAGTACACAATCAAGAGGACTTGGATGAGTGATGTGTATTATGTAGCCAGTTCTATGATTTAGCATTATCGATTTGAAATGACAATAATCAGTAAATACAAGTGTTGACTCATGAGTTAGTTTATTTCAAGCAGAAGGTTGGAGTTTGCATCCTTTTTCCCGAAAAATAATCAATAAATGCAAGTGTTTACTCATGAGTTAGTTTGTTTCAATTTCTACTATAGCTTTGTGATGTGACAAACACCTTAAATTTGTTTAAGAAAATGCAATTTTTTAAACAAGATAATGCAACGATATGTTGACGATTGATGGCTTAAGAATTCTTTTTCTCATTCAGGTTTACCGGTATAATGTGTATGTATCAGCTATCTCAACCATTTCTTCGTCCGTACCAGCTAACTCAACCATTTCTTCAAACCTAACACATTTTATACATTTTAAGTAACCATTTATATTTACACAAAATTCTAGTTTCATTATTAATTTCCTTATAATAACCCTACATTATTATTTTTATTTGTTTATTGTCTTTTAATAATCATAACAATATTACAACCACAAAAATGTGGACCCCATGATAGTTATTACTATTATATTCCCTCCGTCACTAAACAAATATCTCTACGAAAATACATGCAACTTTTGAAATAATTTTTTTCAGCAATCTAAATATGAAAAATTATCGATCAAAAGTATACGTATTTTCGTAGGGGACATTTGTTTAGGGACGGAGGGAGTATTAATCCAGAAAATCATATCCATTCCTCATATATGAGGTGAATTTTGTGTTTTCTTAAATTTAATAAATTTATAGGGTTCCTGATACATGTCAATTTTTATAGAATAATCATCAAATTTTAAAGAAAAATATGTTTTCAGAAACTAGATGCTCTAAGAATATTCTAGTAATATTTGCTTAGGATGTGCTTAAAGGTTTAAATAATATTTACAAGGGATAGTTACAAAGCAATCGACTTAATTACAAAAACTCATCTATGTGTACTTCTTTACAGTTAGCTACATATAATTATTTACAATTAGCTACATATGTCATAAAAAATAATAAAATATATATAAAAAAATAAAATAAAAAATTCGAAAAATTCGAAAAAAATATTTAAAAAATCAAAAAGATTGTACATAATATCAAACATGATTAGATATGATTAAACATACAAGAATGGACATGATCAAGCAAGATTAGACATACCGAATTGAGCAGAATTAGACATGATCACAAATATTTTTTGTATAAAAAATGTATTTTTTAAAATTTTGATTTTTTTAATTTTGGCTTTTAATTTTTAAATATTTTTTTCGATTTTTTAATGACATATATAACTAATTGTAAATAAGTTCACAAAATATGTATTTTTTTTTTTTTTTTTATGAAAGTCATCAAATTCAAAATAATAGGATTTTTTTTATAAATAACTTTATAAATATATGCTTAAATCGTCATTTTCCCTATTTATACATATCAAAATTTAGTGTCAGGCACGTTGACTATATTAACATCGGCAGTTTGGCACTTAATTCTTGGTAGTTAAAATACAAAACATTGTAGACCTTTTTGTATGGGTGTAGGCTTGTAGCCATGCGTAACAAAAGTTGTGAAAAAATGACTTTCCAAAACATTAATTGCTTTATCAGGGTAAAGGGATTGGTTCATCTGTAAAGTTTTGACTTATTTTTTAGTACTTATTGTCTACTACAGTTGGATTACTTTTCCGAAAACCAAGTTACCTTTGTGGTGATCATACCACCAAATGGTTCAACTTTCAAGTCAAATGTTTGCAATAAAGTTTCTTAATTTTGAGGAAAAATCAACTTGTTAATTAACGATATGGCCAAGTGTTTCAAGATATTCAACCAACAGTCCAAATAAATAAATAAAATGCGTTCCACTCCCCTTAGAGTCGGTTGATAGCTGCTCTGGACACCATCCGATTAATTTTTTTCAGTTAAAACATGCCTTTTGCACACCAGCATTATATAAACTTGAAATTTTTTGGTCAAAAAATCTTAATATTGGATAGTTTGTTAATAAGATGGATAAAAATATAAAAAAATATCGATGCAGACTATGGATTAAAAAAATTACATTATAATGGTTCAATTAAATTGAAGGACGAAAGTGCTCTGCTGGTAATCTTTCAGCATCTACGTAAGCAAGGTAGCACTATGTCCACTATTATTTCTTCAAAACAAAACTTATGAGCTTGTTTTTTTTACTCAATTAAGTATTTTCTTCGTCACAATTTATTATGCGATTATGAAAAACCAAAATAATTAAAGAGACATAATGATGGTGTTGGTCTTTTATGAGAAATGTTTTTTACCTTTACTTTTTTTGTTGGTCAATGTGATGATATACTTAAAATAAAAGCAATATAATGAGTGTAATAAAAATAGTTAGTATTTTATCCCAATAAATTAAGACACCCCAAAATAGTATAGTGAGCAAATAAAATAGGAAGGAGGAAGTACTTAATGAAAATGGAATCATTTGTTTAAGTAATTAACGATTGATTTTAGGGATAATGAGAGACGATAGTTGGTGTATAAACTGGAACTAGGAATGAAAAAAGCAATTGTAGATATAATTAAAAAAAATTAATTTGACAAGGACAATCTTGACTGAAATGGTTTATTGTGGATTAACGCTACAGTTCGTTGCAAAAGATGAAATAAAAAAAAATCATTTTTATAGAGGTAAGGTTAAATTTAGGATAAATTAATAAAACATACTATTTTTAAAACTAAATTAATAAAAATATATCCAAAAATTTCTAATTAGCAAAAAATACTGAAAAATTCATACCCTAATTTGTATATATTTCATACACTTATTCCAAAATTTCATACACTTATTTCAAAAGTTCATAATCTGATTTATATATTTTCATAACTTTATTTGAAAAGTTCATACTTTAATTCGTAAAGTTGATACCCCAATTTATATAATTAATATAATTATTTACATAATTCATATCCATAATTTTTAACTCCATACCATCAATTCACGGAGTCCATACACTTATTTTTCAAACTTATACATTAGTTAACAAATCCAATCCTTCTCCGTTCTTCGATCTCGAACTACCATGTCGTCGTCGTGGGTCTCTCTTTCGATGACCGCATCTCCGTCGGCATTAATATTGAGTTTTCGATCTCGCTCTGTACCCTCACCGCCTATTCCGACGGATGTCTCCGTCTCAATTTTCATCGGATAGAGAGATCGGAAAGAGTGGATGACAAGAGAAATATCGAAAAACGAGAGCGAGGAGCAGAGAGATCGGAAAGAAAGATGAAGAAGGAGGAGCAGAGAGAGATCGGAGAGAGATGAAAGGAGAAGGAAAGATAGATCGGAGAGAGAGTGATAGGATGAGAGAGAGAGAAAAGAGATAGAGAGTGGTTAATGATTTTTTTTTGTTTTTTATTAATTATTAATTGAATGTATGTTTTTTATAATTAAACTTTTGAGCATATATTTTTATTAATATAATAGTTGTAGGGTATTTTATGTTAATTGACCGTAAATTTAATTATATATTTTGAGACTTGTTGGTTAATAATTGTGTTTTTTATTTTAGAACTGTTAAATATTTGTAGTTTAACATCAATGAGCTAAAAGGTTAAAAATAAATAGAAAAGAAAACACCATCATTGATACGTGTATCTAATCTTAAAACAAGCATTGATTTCGATAATTAAGGGGGTGTTTGGTGGACAGTCCAAAAGTACTTCCTAGCCCAAGAAGCTCATTTAAGATATTTTTGTGTATTTGGTAACATAAAATTACCCACTTCCCGAAAAGCAGAGGGTAATGAAAGCCCATTTTGTAAAAGTTGGTTTTTCATGCTTCTGGAGAAAGCCACTTACTCGGGAAGTTAAAATAAAATAAAAAACTCTACTGTTATCTCTCACTCCGCAAACTCTATTTACTAAAAATAGAACTATATTCTCTCTTATTAAATTATAAATTATACTTTTATTAAATTATTAAATTATTAAATTATAAATAATACTTTTAATACTTTTAATACTTTTATTAAATTATAAATTATAAATAATACTTTTAATACTTTTATAAATTATAAATAATACTTTTAATACTTTTATTAAATTATAAATAATACTTTTAATACTTTTATTAAATTATAAATAATACTTTTATTAAATTATAAATAATACTTTTATTAAATTATTAAATTATTAAATTTATTAAATTATTAAATTATTAAATTATAAATAATACTTTTATCGGTGTTTTTTTTATTAATTGTTTTCAATATTTGGTTTTAAAGTGCTATTGGACTTACTAGTATTGTTCATGTGTTTTTCGTATTATATCAATTATTGTGATATTAAGTCATTTCGAACTTATACATATCAAACGCAGACAAAACTTATAAAAATCAAAAGCACTTTTTCACCAGACGCTAATTTTTTCTAAAGTACTTTTTATACAAGTCAATTTTCAACAGCACTTTTTCAGACAACACTTTTTAGGAAAACACTTGATTTCCAAACAGCACCTAAGACTTTTAAAATAATATTTTTACTTTTAGTTACAATATAAAGTATTGTAAAAACAACTATATGTCACTAGACAAATAGATGTAGAGAGTGACTTAATAAACTGCAAAAAGTCTTTAAAAACGCTGTAACCGTAGATTAAATCTACGGTTTACAGTGAATACTGTAAACCGTAGATTTAATCTACGGTCTGTGTAATTTCTGCAGAAATTACACAGTCAGTCCCTGTTTTTCAGAAATTACACAGTCAGTCCCTGCGCAAAAATTACACAGCAGGTCCCTGAAAAACAGAAACTTACGTTTTTATTAAAAAAAACAATTTTTATACTACATTCTCTCTCTTTCTCTCAAAAACCCCCAATTTTCATCCAAAAAAACCACCCAAATCAATCAACCACAATAACTATCAAATTTATTAACAAAAAACACCAAATCATCAATCAAATTTATCCATAATTGAAGGTATATCTTTTATTCTCTAATTTATTATTTATTTTGTGTAATTTCAATTTGTAAAATAGGAAAAAATATATAAAATATGCAAATTGATTATTCACTTAGCTATATATAATTGTTTGTTGTTTGTTTATATTAATTATAGAAATTATAATAATTGTTGATATTTGTCCCATTTTTGCATTAATTTTTTTTTTGTGTAATTTTAATTTGTTAAATAGGAAAAATATATAAAATATGCAAATCCATAATTCACTTAGCTATATATAATTGTTTGTTGTTTGTTTATATTAATTATAGAAATTATAATAATTGTTGATATTTGTCCCATTTTTGCATTAATTTTTTTTTTTGTGTAATTTTAATTTGTAAAATAGGAAAAAATATATAAAATATGCAAATCCATAATTCACTTAGCTATATATAATTGTTTGTTGTTTGTTTATATTAATTATAGAAATTATAATAATTGTTGATATTTGTCCCATTTAATAAAAAAATTATGGTTTTTATTGAAATTTGTTTATTTAGATATTTATTACTATTGGTTTGGTTATGATGTTACATGTTTATGATGGTTATTTGTTTTGATTGAGAAAAATAAAAATAGTTACGCTTTATTAATATTTACCCGTTTTGAAAATTAGGGGTTTTTATAAAATTATGTTTTTTAATTAGGTTGTTTGCCCAAACACGTACTAAAAATTGGGGTTGTTGATATTTTATCCGTTTTATAAAAAAATTGAGTTATCATTGTTTGGTGATCATTAAATGTGTTTCGTTATGATTAAAAAATTGAGTTATTATTGTTTGGTTATGATTAAAAAATTGAGTTATCATTGTTTGGTTATAATTGAGTTATCATTGTTTTGGTTATTATTAATTGGTTATCATTGAGTTATCATTATTTGATTATCATTAATTGGTTATCATTGAGTTATCATTGTTTGGTTATAATTGAGTTATCATTGTTTGGTTATCATTAATTGGTTATCATTGAGTTATCATTGTTTGGTTATAATTGGTTATTAATTGGTTATGTTATCATTGTTTGATTATCATTAATTGAGTTATATTTGGTTATCATAGTTAGGATGGCAGACCCAGGTCCACATATTAAAGGCAGGTTGGGCATTTTACGACAGACCAGTCACATTTCTAATCAGACTTGGGATGCTGGAAGAGAAGCGGGTAGAGGAGATGCCAATAAGATTAGGGTTTATAATTATAGTTGGCAGATACCGACGCCGGAAAGGGTAGTTCAAAATATGATTAGGGCTGATTTTTACGGTATTCACACTATAGGTAATTATACCGTAGACCGAGGCTTGCTTACAGCCTTAGTTGATAGGTGGCGTGATGAGTCGCACACGTTCCATTTTGTTGGTGGAGAGTTGGGGATATCTTTACAGGATGTAGAGATTATGCTTGGTCTCAGGGTTGATGGTCTTGCTGTTACCCGGTCGGAGCGGAATGACACCAAGGCGAGCAGGTTGGATATGATAGAGAGTTTGTTGGGTGTTAGACCTGCTGACTATCAAGTCGATACAAACTGTTTGACAGTTAGACTTGATTAGATGTTACACACCTTTGGTGAATTACCCCCCAACCCTAGTGAGGAGCGTTTGCTATATCAGTCTAGGGCTGTCATGCTATTATTACTGGGGGCACATGTGTTTTCGGATAAGAGGAGTGATCAGATTCCACTATGGCCTCTGCCATTTCTGGAGGATTTTGACACATGTGCTGAGTATAGTTGGGGATCAGCTCTTCTGGCCTGGTTAGAGGCTAATCTATGCAGGTTGGTACGTTGTAAGGCAAACAGAGTAAGCGGGGCGGTGATGTTTCTGGATATGTGGGCGATTACCAGACTACTGCCGGTTAGACCATGTGAAGAGCTGCCGGAAGATATCGAGCCACCTGAGGGCTGGCCTAGGTTCCCCCTCGGTTACAGGTATGATATTATTTAGTTTTTGTATTGGATTTGTGTTTTTTTTATATTGTGTCATCTATCATTTACTTAGCTTCCGGTTATATTTATTGTTTATCGGGTTTTGTTTGTATATTACAGATGGAAGATTTGGAGGCAAACTAACCTTACGCCATATGTCTACGGACATAATGTGGTCCACATACGTGACCAGTTTGACAATATGTCGCCTGAACAGGTAAATTTTAACTTTCGTATTATATGTAACTTACGTATTATATGTTGTATATGTTTGCATTGGTCTTATGTTCACAGAATTTATTACTAGTATTTTTAACCCCTTGTTTATATATTCTAATTTTGCTGATTACAGATAGTGTGGCAACCTTACGGGAATCTCAATCAGTATCCGGAATACTGCACGCGGGGCCGTTATATGTGGCATTGTTCTGTGCCTCTCATTTGTAATGAGAAGGTTGAGTTCCACCCCGCGGACAGGTTCATGAGACAGTTCGGTTTTGTTCAGCGGGTCCCTACATATATTTGGAAACCCAGAAAGGGTCACGGCAAGGATAGAAGATATGAGATTGGGCAAAAACGCGACTGGCCTTTACTTTTTGAAGAGTTTATAACCGTGTGGAATGACCGCCACAACCGTCTTATTAACGGTGAATTTGGCACGGGGACGTCACCGGATTACATGAGATGGTATAGAGAGAGGACCCGCATCTTCATAAACCCACCTGAACTTGCCCCGCCATCTCACGGTTTCCGGGAGCATACGGGGTTGTTCAATAAAATGGTAACAACTAATTAAAGTTCATTAATATTTGATTGTTATTTTTCTGTTTGTATATTTCAATACTTATAAATCGTTTTTTATTGGGTTTTTTTTTTTCAGAAAGCGGTATTGCGCTGCAATTTCAAATCGTTCAAACGGGCGAAAATGAAAACGGAAGTGTACGAAAGGACTTCGCTGAAATGGGAATGAATCCGTATGGGTCAGCTGATGAATAGTCGGATGAGGAGGATGACGATGACGACGACGACGACGATGGTGATGACGACCTACGTTACGACCCAAGTACTTACACTAGGGCTTCAAGTTGTCGGCGTCCCGACGAAAGAGGCAGAGGGAAGGCGAATCTAGTAGCGGCGGGCGTAGCCGGGGTAGAAGATCGACTGGAGGTCGACCCCCGAATACAGAGCAGGGTCCGGGTCCGAGTTCAAGCGGTCATGGTCGTCGTGCTTCTTTTGCTGGGTCGGAGTATGTTCAGGATGATGTTCCGTTCGATTATCATAGTCAGCATTCAACCGACAGTTGGAGTCGCAGATTAGCACTTACATCCCACGAGCGTGCTCCGTATCCAGAATCGCAGCATCGACAGGGACGGCGTACGGAGCTAAACGAAATCGAAGAGTCTGCTGAGCCGTCATCGGATAGATTAACATCGGCGGGAAAGATGCTCCCTACGTCCAACTTTAAATCATTTAGTCGTTACAAAAAAAAATAAATGCACATTTGTGTTTTTTGTAAATGTTTTTTGTATTTGATTTCTATGTTTGATTTGTAAGTTTTATTCTTAGCTGAGTTGTAATATTATAAATTCGTAAGTTTAATTTGATTCGTATGTTTGATTTGTATGTTTGTAAAAAATTCTGTATTTTAATTGATAAGACCAATATTGAGTTTTTACAAACCCTAAACCCTAAACCCTAAACCCAAAATTACAAACCCTAAACCCTAAATTACAAACCCTAATTTACAAACCCTAAACCCTAAATTACAAACCCTAAACCCTAAATTACGAACCCTAAATTACAAACCCTAAATCATAAAAACTAAATCCTAAACCCTAAACCCTAAATTACAAACCCTAAACCCTAAATTACAAACCCTAAACCCTAAACCCTAAATCCTAAACCCTAAACCCCTAAACCCTAAATATTCTGAAATATACATACAAACCGTACATTTAATGTACGGTTTGTACAGATTTCATACAAACCGTACATTAAATGTACGGTTTGCAAGTATTTTTTGCAAACCGTAAAATAAATGTACGGTTTGTACCCCTGATTTAAGCAGCGTCATTTTACGAAGTACTTTTTGCACTGAATCACCGTTAATAACGTAAAAAAAAAAAAACTACAAACCGTAAAAATAATCTACGGTTTGTAGTGTAAATGGCATTGGATACCATATCTATCAAAATAATTCCGACAAGACCTTATCACTTTTGAATTATTATGATTTGACAACCCTATCCGAAAATGACTACTCAATGCATTTTTAAAGTTTGGAAATGACTACATAAAAAAAAACACTACAAACCGTAAAAGTAATCTACGGTTTGTAGTGTAAATGACATTGGATACCATATCTATCATAATAATTCCGACAACACCTTATCACTTTTGAATTATTATGATTTGACAACCCTATCCGAAAATGACTACTCAATGCATTATTAAAGTTTGGAAATGACTACACCAAAAAAAAACACTACAAACCGTAAAAGTAATCTACGGTTTGTAGTGTAAATTAACACAATAAATATGGCTCAATTTTGCCAATTCTAACAAACCCTAAAATCAAACACAAACACATTTCAGAAATCTCTAAAAAAATACTCATTTCTCCCCAAAATTTTTTATAAACAAACACTTTTCGAAAATGAATTACAACTATGGTTATGACAACAACCAATGGAATAACAACAATGCGAATTCATCCAGTGGCTCAAACGATGAGCTAACTGATTATTCAGAGCACTTTGAAGTTGATGAATTGACTTGGTAAACAAGGGATGAAATGCTTGCTAATCTTGCTGATGTGGCTGGAAATTGGGATTTCATTCTTACGATTCGTAGGTCTGGAGGGGGTGATGGGAGCAGAACACCGTATGTTGATATTGTGTGTGATAAATCGGGGGTTTACGAAAAAAAGAAACCATCTTCCGTAAATTCAGGTACAAAGAAAAAAGATTGTCCATTTTTCATTAAAGGTTACGTAGTTAATGGTGAATGGATGTGTCACGTAGAAAATGGACAACATAACCACCCACCTCCAACTTACCTCCAAGGGCAAGCACGACGTGCTCGTTTAATCCAAAATGAAAAAGAAATTGTTAAAACTTTAAGGCAAAGTAGTTTTAAAGTTGGTGCAATATTAGAGGCCATAAAAAATCGAAATCCTGACAATGTATCAAACACTAAAACGATACATAATTTTTTGGTTGGACTGAAATTTAAAGAACGAGATGGTAGAAACCCGATACAGGAACTGTTTAATTTGTTGGATAGCCATCGCTACACATTCTACTATAATATGAACCCATCAACCCATTGCCTTGAGAACTTGTTTTTTGCACACCCCGATTCTATAAGGATGTTCAAAGCTTTTCCTGATGTCTTGTTAATGGATTGTACATATACAACAAACCGTTTTAATATGTCATTTCTAGAAGTCGTAGGAATGACATCAACGAACCAAACATATTGTTTAGGTTTTGTTTTCATGAGTGACGAGACAAAGGAAAGTTATATATGAGCATTGGAAAAATTTAAAGTTACATTGGAGGGGTGTATATTACTTAGGGTGTTTGTAACCGACAGGGAAATGGCCTTATCAAATGCTTTATCCGTTGTTTTTCCCGATTCTCATAATATTTTGTGCACTTTTCATATTGCAAAAAATGTTTTGAAAAACTGCCGTAAAAAGATCCCTGATGAGGAGTGGCAAACGTTTCTAGATGATTGGGGTTTATTGGTTGATTCTGAGTCGATAGAGGAGTACAATCATAATCGAACTTATTTCAATTCCACTTACAAATCGTACCCTGCTGTGATTAAGTATGTAGACAAGCTTTTAAATGATTATGCTGAAAAGTTTGTTACATGCTATACCAACCATACAACACATCTAGGTAACAGAACTAGCAATCGAGCCGAATAACAACATGCTAAGTTGAAAAGATCCCTTTCCACAAATATTGGCACGCTTGAAACTGTTTGGGTAGAGGTGAATAGAATTCTAGAAAAACAGTCTGAGGATATTAAGATGAAGTTGGATAAATGCAAGTCTTATTTTCCACATTCTGAACGAACACCTCTATTTATAAATCTTAGGTCATATATCACACACTATGCCTTTGATTTATTATTTCAAGAACACAAAAAATGTAGTGGCTAGGCTGATGAGAATTGTTCTTGCGGTTTCAAATTGTCTCACGGTTTACCTTGTCATCATATTATGAGTGAACATATTTTATTCGGGAAGCCTCTTCCTCTAGAATATATTCATCCATTCTGGAAAAAATTAGACGTAATTGATGATAATGGGAACACCGATGATTATGGGGTAGAGGGTGATCTAGAAGAGTTTAAAAGTGTTTATGCTAGCAAAATTAATGTTGAAAAACGGCGTATGAAAACACAACTCCGAGAGATAACCGTACCAGCCAGAACATCCATCAGTGACCCCGAAGTGAGAGTAAATAGGGGGAGACCTACAAAAGGAGACAAATCTAGTAAGAGAGATAAGTCGGGATGGGAGTATGTGGAGGAACAGAGTGCTGGTGCTAGTAGGGACAAGGGCAAAGGTAAGGCGGATGAAACACCGGAGGTAAGGGTAAACCCAACTAGGAGGCCGCGAAACCAGAACCCTAAACCCACCCCCAATAGGCCAACCTTCCTGTACAGTGACCAAATATGGGTCATGTTACATAGTTACATCGAAACGGTTTATGATGTGCGTGGGGATGGTAACTGTGGGTTCCGGGTACTTGCAAATGCGACGGGTAAACAGCATGGGGAAGATGATTGGTATGCGGTAAGATGTGAGTTGTTTCAAGAGCTGCAGCAAATGAAAGGTGTTTATTATGAGCTGTTTGAGAATCTTGGCTTTGAATCTTACCGGTATGATTATATTTTATCAAGTTTAAATTTTTATCATGCTACAAATCCCGCACCTTCTGACAAATGGATGAGATTTCCGTCTTATGGGTTTTTAATTGCTTCTCATTACAATATTCCAATTGTATTGTTGTCCTTATGGCAAAATAATGATGGAGGGGTAAACGTGTGGAACATTACTTTTTTACCTCTTTATACTGGTCCGCCTCGGGGAACGACATATTACATCCCGACTGTAATGGTGTTCGTCAACAGTTGTCACTATGCTCAGGTTATTCCTAAAGAAGAAGGGATCTTCCCAATGCCAGAAATTATAGCACGGTGTGAACAAACACGCACTGAGGCAGCTGCGCCATGGAAGAAACTTTTTCGACCAAATTTCAAGTTATATATGGCGCTGGAAAAGCAATCGGGAAAGCAAAAAGCAAATGAAGAAGAAGCTATAGAACTAAGTCCATAATCAGTTTTTTATTTTTAATTTTATGTAAATTACTATTTTTTTCAAGTTGTTGTAAATTTATATGATGTAAACAAATGTTTAATAAATTTGTTTTATGAAATTTAGTTCATGTTTGCATATTGAGTTAATTTCTTTTATAAAATTTATATAATTTATGATTGTTTCATTCAAGAAAATTGTCGATTGACACCAAATTGACGACTTAGTTAATGTTTCATATTGCATTATATAAATGTTAAAAACAAACAAAAAAACTTCACAAAAATTGACGATTTAGTTAATGATTCAATAAATATCAACTTATACACTTGACAAAAATATAACATGAACCAAAAACATAAAATTTATCAAATCAACTTTTTTTGTGTAAATTTGTGTAAATTTTGTGTTTATTTTGAGAGTTTGATAGAATATTGGTAATTTATTTTATGTAAAATTTTAAAAGTAAGGCATTTAGTTTTTTTATTAAAAAAAATCATATTTAATTTGAAAAAAATATTCAGTATTTTAATTTTAATTATTAGAATTTTAATTTTAATTTTTAATGTGCTAATTCTGAAAAATGCTGCAGACCGTAGATTTAATCTACGATTTACGGTGAATTGTAGATTGTAGATTTAATCTACGATATGTGCGTTTTTAAAAAAAAATTAAAGTTAAAAAATCCAACCTCATAGATGTATTGCACTTTATGACCTTACCGACTTAAACGTATTACAGTAATACTATAAAATAAAGGAATCAAATGTGCACAAAAGCCATATGTGGTGGCAGTTGGGCAACGTGAGCTATATAGTCAAGGTATGCTTATAGTCCCTTTCATCAACCCATTCCATAAACAAAAATATGTGCATTTAATCCCTATTTCCATTTTTGTTCTATTCACAATTCTACTATATAATTTATATTACGTATTAGTAATCAACTTAATTCTGTTGCGTCACCTAATCTATAGTTAGTCAACATTCAACTAAAATGTATCATGAATGTTAATCTCAACTCTCTAGAGCAGCTTATTTATTGATATTTCAATTAAAAAAAATATCATAACCCTAGAACGATAGTAAATTAAATATAAAATTTTTAAAAAATTACGAATTATGTAACTCAACAATACGTCTCAATATAATAAAATATGTAATATGTGTAGAATATATCGTAAAGTTTATAAACCCACATAAAAAAGTCTAAAATTTTAAAATTTAAACAAAAATATATAAGAAAACACAAAATAGAATAAAAATTATGTGATAAAATATTTGTATTCTATTTGCAACGGCATCTTTCAATTCAATGACTCCGTTGACTCTTAAAGTACAGTAGTAAACTAAAGTTACTAAACTCAACCCACTCTCCCCTCACGTTTACTGTCACAAAAAAAGAACAGAAAAAAAACAAAAATAACAGTTTAACATAAGAAGAAGACGAATTACAGCTCAGAAGATAAGTAGATAGAGAAAGAGTAGTGTTTATAGCAGCTGCCTGTAACACACACACACTCATCACTTTCTCTCTCTCTATATATCTATATCTATACATATAATATAATTATACATTTTATTTTGTATTCAATGCCTTCAAGGTCACTACCATACTCCCCACCGCCAGACCCACCCAAACACCACCGCCACGTCAGCATTCTTCTCTTTCCCATCCTTGGTGGAACCCTAACCCTAATCCTCCTCGTCTCCCTTACCGCCCTCCTCTACCGCAAGCTCTCCAGAAACCGCACCGCCCCAGCAGATCTCAACAATCCTTCTCCTCATGAGTTCCCTTACTCCGTCCTCCGCCGTGCCACGTCATCTTTCTCTACCTCTAACCGCATCGGCCAGGGCGGGTTTGGGTCCGTCTTTAGAGGGACGTTGCCTTCCGGCCAGGTCGTGGCGATCAAGGTGATGGATCCCTCCGGATCCATCCAGGGCGAGCAGGAGTTTCATAACGAGCTCCTGCTTGCCTCCAAGATCGACGCCGCGGACCATGCCGTGTCCATCCTCGGGTTCAGCTCTTCCTGCGACGAGCCTTCGGCTCGTCACAAGAAGAGACTTATGCTCGTATACGAATACATGCCTAATGGGAGCCTCCAGGACGCTCTGCTAGATCAGAAGCGTCCGGAGCTTATGGTTTGGAAAAAGAGGTTCAGGATTGCTATTGATGTTGCGAAGGGGATCGAGTACCTTCATTGCTCTTGTAGTCCGGCTATTGTACATGGGGATGTTAAGCCTTCAAATGTGTTGCTTGATGAGGGGTTTAATGCGAAGATCGCGGATTTTGGTTTGGCTAGGTTGCTTGACGAGTGTGTTATCGATGAAGGTGATGTTGAGGGGGGAAATCGAGGGAAGAGGAGGGAGGGGGCGGAGGTTGGGGATGATAACGGGTCGATTCTTGAAGAAACGGAGAGTGTTATGACCGAGGATGTGGTGTTGAATGTGGATTTGTCGCCTGAGGTGGTGTTTTCACCGGAAATGGGGGGAACCGAGGCGTCTCCTTCAGAGGGATTGGAGAAAGGGAGTGTGTCCGAGTCGTGTTTCGATAAAGCCAGCGTTGATAGTAGTGTTAGAAAGGGTGGTATTGGGAAGAAAAAGGGCGGAGCGGGGAGAGATTGGTGGTGGAAACAAGATAATAGAGGGGTTGGGTCCGAGCCGGGTAGTGTGAAAGACTATGTGATGGAGTGGATCGGGAGTGAGATAAAAAAGGAGAGACCGAAAGGCGGCTTGGTTGAGGAGGGTGGCATTGTAAAACTGAAGCAAAATAAGCATAAGAAAACCCGAAAGCCTAGAGAATGGTGGAAAGAAGAGTTTTGTGACGAGCTGGCAAAAAAGAGTAAGAAGAAAAGGGGGGCTAATGGCGGTGAAATGTGGTGGCAAAGGGATGAGGATTTCACACCTGAGAAGAAGAAGAGGAAGAGCAGAGGCGGTAGTAGGGGGAGTATGGATTGGTGGTTAGATGGTTTCAGCGGTGAATTTATTAAAAGTGGTCGGAGAAATAGCCAAGAATGGCCGAGTGGTGACATACCGAAAAGTGGGGGTATTAGTAGTACACCTAGTATGAGAGGAACTATGTGTTACATTGCCCCCGAGTGCGGTGGCACTGGGCAATTCTCTGAAAAATGCGATGTTTATAGTTTTGGTGTTTTGTTATTAGTTTTAGTATCTGGGCGGAGGCCGTTACAAGTGACGGCCTCGCCAATGTCCGAATTTGAAAGGGCGAATCTAATTTCTTGGGCTAGACAGCTTGCTCGAAATGGGAAGCTTTTGGATCTCGTTGATACGAATGTACAGTTATTAGATACGGAACAAGCAATGCTATGTATTACAATTGCGTTGTTGTGCTTGCAAAGAGTGCCCTGCAAGCGTCCCACGATGAGAGAGATTGTGGGGATGCTCTCGGGTGAGGGCGAGCCACCTCATTTGCCGTTTGAGTTTTCCCCTTCGCCCCCGTCTAATTTTCCTTATAAGTCTCGTAAAAAGGCTAGGTGATATCACCAGTGTAAACTGTTGTATTAATTATCTATTTTCCCGAATCCTTGAAAAGAAAAGTAGTAACTGTTAGTAAGTTCTTTTACTTATTTCAGTGCCATCTTACCTGATTGTTTGTAATGATGTACTGTATGTTTATAGTGGCATCTTTAATTTCAGTTACCATCATTTTTGGCACAAACTTTGGGCAATCCAATGCATGATTATAATTATATCTATATGAGTGTATGTGCGTGGGTAGATCATAATTGTTGCTTGTTCTTTTAGTAGTTGAGGCATGGATAAAGTCCAAGTATAATTTCTAATTTTCTATTTGTTTCGTATTCCTTCATGAGCAGAATTAGATATTGGGTAAACTATATCATTTACTTTACTTATGGATTCTTGCTTTATTTGAGCATATAGTAGAATGAATATTTGCCTAACTTGGTAAACCATCATTAATTTTAGTCATTTGACTTTACAGACACTGCCAACAATTTCTTTTCCCGGTGGCATCTTTTTTCATTTCAATGATCGTGATTATTGAACAAACTTCGGGCATCAAATGCGTGATAATATCACTAACTACATGATTATTTGTGTATGTGTGTATTTATGCCAGCTTAATCATCTTATTATGTGGATAACACCCTTGACCTTTAATTCTGAGCTTGCTCTTTTTTGCCTTCTTGTTCTAAAGGGGACGGGGACCCAAGTTTGATTTTTCTTTTCAATTTGTCTCCTATCATTCAAAAGCAGAACGAGATATATGATGAACTAGCACTGATTTTAGTGTAGCTCATAGGATCTGGCTTTATTTGACAAGACTTTTACGTAATCAGTACATCCTTTAAAATTGATGCTAAATTTAACTAAATTAATTTTCAAGAAAAAGAGCCTGCTGAAGTATCTTGGAACAAGGGTATTTGTAGCATGTTTAGCTATACGATGGCAATATATGTAAGATCAATTAACTGGGTCGTCTTCCTTAGCTGCTGACCGGAAAAAAAATGTCTTTGTAGGCTTCTAGCTTCTTTAGGCCAATGCTTAGCTATCCTTTCGTTGCAATACATAAACTGCATACATTAACTAAACATATTGAGATGATGACGTTTTTCAACTTTCTGTACGCTTTTTTAAAAAAAAATTGTATACGCATGATTTGTTTATTCACTTTTTCTGTTTTTACTTTCCTAATATAAATCAAAAGCAAAATGGATATTGCCAAAGCATTGTTCAAGTTTTCCCCAAGTAAAAGAAGCCGTTACCTGCGGTTGCCTAGTATTTGTTTTGTGTATCCACTACAAAATAATATTTGATTTAGTGAGAGTTAAAAGCTGTCACAAGGTTGTCGCTAATTTAAAAAGCTGTCACAAATCTGTCGCTAATTGACTAAACTGTCACAAAACCGTCGCTAATAAACTCGTAACAAAAACTACCGTCACTAATCCCGTCGTTATTTTGGTATTTTTTTGTAGTGATCGAGTCAGACGATAACTTAAAACATATGGTTGCTGGAAGTTCATAATAATGTCATTTGAAAAACGACAAGCCTTACTTTCTTTGTCGTCAAAATCAATCAAATCTTTTCTAACACCACTTTCTTTGATGAGAGGAATCTCATATCCACAAATAGCACTTCCGTAAACATTAGATCAAATGCACTAAGAACAAGATTCACATACGGAATAGTTAACATCGTTAAATAGAAGGAGGTCTATCAAAGTAACAACCCTTACTCAAGTTCAAAAAGATTGTCACGGTAATAAACTTAAAATTTCTACGTCAACAGTAGATTTGTTCGCCTTAAAACAAACGTTAAACAGATTTGTGAAACGATATTCAAACTTCTCGCCCTCTCCAACTTTCAATATTTAATGCAAAAGTTTATGCAATAGTTAAAAAAAACAAGCAAAAAAATAAAGACTTCAAGTAACAGTGTTTGGATAATACTGGAGTTGAATTAATTTGCAAGAAATACCTAGACGACAAGCGATTCCAGACTTATTCGAGATGAGAGAGATATTTTTCGTACGACAAGTTAATGCGAATATTTAGGTTTCAACTTTCCATCTAAAAACTCATGATAGTCAGTAACAAGAATATAAAATTTCGACTCTGGCATGTTCAACGCCTTCATGCATTCTTTCCAACCTATTGCACATTTGCTTAGCCGTAGAACAAATCAAAACCAAATCATATCGCTCCTTATGATTATAATCATTGGCATAAATTATGATGTTCATAGCTATAGCATTAGTATGTTAGTTTACGAGGAAAGCAGGCTTAAGAATAAAGCAAAACATTCGGTTAATCTCGTAAGTAAACAAGGAGCAAGAAAGAAGTTTGGTAAAAAGACAGAAAATGGAAAGAAGGGACTACATAAAATGAATAGTTACTCTTTCCAAATCCGCAAGAAAGAGCAAAACGATATAAAGTGCCAATTTTGTGGAAAAATCGGACATTTCAAGAATGTTTGCCTGAAACGTAAGACATGGTTTGAAAACAAATGTAATTTTAAAGGTTTAGTATGTTTTGAAGCAAATTTAACCGAAGTTTCTTTTAATACTTGGTGGATTGACTCTGTTTCTACTGTCCATGTTTCCAATACTATGCAGGGATTTCTTACGACCCGAAGCACAAGTCCAGATGAGAGGTTTATTTACATAAGAAATCGTGTGAAGGCTCCAGTTGAAACTATTAGAACTTATCGTTTAATTTTAGCTACTGGAAGTCATTTGAGTTTGTTTCAAACCTTTTATGTACCTTCTTGTTCTCGCAATTTGATTTTGCTGTCTCGTTTGAATTATGTTGGATATTCTTTTAAATTTGAGAATAAAAGTTTTAGTTTGTTTAAAAATAATCATTTTATTGGTTCTGGTATTCTTTTTGATGGTTTGTATAAACTAAAACTTGATAATATTTTTGCGGAAACTCTTTTAACCTTGCAAGATAATGTTGGAACTAAACGTGCTTTAGTAAATGAAAGTTCTGCTTATTTGTGGCATAAACGTTTGGGTCATATTTATAAAAAAAGACTGTCAAGATTGGTAAAGAATGAAATTTTACCGAATTGGAATTTTACCGATCTTGGTATTTGTGTTGAATCTATAAAAGAAAAACAAACAAAACACACACAAAAAGGAGCCAAAAGAAGCACACAACTTCTTAAAATAATACACACCGATATTTGTGGGTCTTTTGATGTTCTATCTTTTGGTGGAAAAAGTATTTTATTACCTTTATCGATAATTTTTCACGTTATGGATATATTTACTTATTGAATGAAAAATCTCAATCAGTATATGCCCTAGAGATATTTATTAATGGGGTTGAAAGACAATTAGACTTAAAAGTAAAAAAATTTAAGATTCGATAGAGGTGGTGAATATTATGGAAAATACAATGAAAGTGGACAATGTCCAGGGGCATTCGCTAGATTTCTTGAAAAGCGTGGCATTTGTTCGGAATACACAATGCCAGGTACACCACAACAAAATGGTGTAGCTGAAAGGCGTAATCGTACTTTATTGAAAATGGTTAGAAGTATGCTATCTAACTCATCTTTACCCATTTCATTGTGGATGCATGCCTGAAAAACTGCCATGTACTTGTTAAATAGGCTTCCTAGTAAAGCAGTTCCTAAAACTCCTTTTGAGTTATGAACTGGTAGAAAATCTAGTTTACGGCACCTGCATGTTTGGGGTTGCCCGACAGAATCAAAGATTTATAATCCACAAGAAAAGAAATTGGATTCAAGAACGATCAGTGGTTTTTTCATTGGTTATCCAGAAAAGTCAAAAAGGCATAGATTTTATTGTCCTAGCCCTAGTATAAGAATTGTTAAAACTGGAAATGCTAGGTTTCTTGAGAATGGTGAAGTTAGTGCGAGTTTGGAACCACGAAAAGTGGAGATTCAAGAAGTTAGGGTGGAAATACATGTACATTTAACTTCTTGTAAGGCTATTTTTCCTTCTATTGTTGGACAGTTGAACAATGAACAAGAACAAATTAATGATTCAACTATCCAGAATAAACATAATGTCAATGAACCTATAGTTGATGAACCACAAGAAGTAGAATTAACAAGGTCTCAAAGACCAAGAAAATCTGCTATTTCTGATGATTATGTGGTCTATCTAATTGAAGCAGATTTTGATTTGGGAATCGATGAAGGTTCAGTTTCATTATCACAAGCCATCGAAAGTGTTAATTCTGCGAAATGGTTAAATGCCATGGAAGATGAGTTAAAATCAATGAAACAAAATGAAGTTTGGGATCTCGTCGAATTACCCAAATGATTTAAAAGAGTCGGGTGTAAATGGGTCTTTAAGACCAAACGCAACTCTCTTGGCAATATCGAATGACATAAATACAGACTTGTTGCTAAATGTTTTACTCAAAAAAGTGGAATTGACTACACAGATACTTTTTCACCCGTCTCTAGAAAAGATTCGTTAAGAATTATTAATGGCACTGGTTGCTTATTACGATTTAGAGTTACACCAAATGGATGTGAAAACCGCCTTTCTAAATAAGAATTTAGAAGAAGAAGTCTATATGACTCAGAAGGATTTTCCATTAAAGGAAAGGAAAGGAAAATATGGTGTATAAACTTAAGAAGTCGATATACGGACTTAAACAAGCTTCCCGCCAAATGGTATTTTAAGTTTAATGATACCATTATTTCTTTTGGATTTAAAGAAAACACTGTTGATCGGTGTATTTATGTAAAGATCATTGGGAGTAAAGTTATGTTTTTGATTCTGTATGTTGATGATATCTTGCTTGCTACTAACGATCTTGGCTTGTTATATGAGACCAAGAAATTTCTTTCCGAAAAATTTGAAATGAAAGGTATATATGGGTGAGGCAACCAATGTGATCGGGATAGAGATATCTCGGGATAGATCACAATGAATGTTAGGTCTGTCTCAAAAGACATATTAATCGAGTTTTGAAGAGATTCAGAATGGAAGAGTGCTCATCAAGTGTTGCTCCAATTCAGAAAGGGGATAAGTTTAGTCTTATGCAATCTCCTAAAAATGAAATGGAACGCAAACAAATGGAAGGAATTCCTTATGCATCAGTTATAGAGAGCTTAATGTATGCTCAAACTTGCACTAGGTCAGACATCAGTTTTACTGTTGGAATGCTTGGCCGGTATAAAAGTAAACCGGGAATGGATCATTGGAGAGCTGCAAAGAAAGTATTGAGATATTTGCAGGGCACAAAGGACCATATGCTCACTTATCGAAGATCTGAGGATCTTTAAGTGATTGGTTATTCAGATTCATACTTTGCCGGTTGTGTCGATTCAAGAAAATCAACGTCGGCTTATTTGTTCCTAATAGCTGAAGGAGCAATTTCATGGAAAAGTGCGAAGTAATCTGCCGTTGCTACATCCACTATGGAAGCTGAATTTGTGGCTTGTTATGAAGCCGCAATTCAAGTAAATTGGCTGCGAAACTTTATTTTAGGACTTGGTGTAGTCGACAGTATTGCCAAGCCGCTGAAAATTTATTGTGATAATTCGGCAGCAGTCTTCTTTTCAAAAAACGACAAGTTATCTAAGGGTGCAAAACATATGGATTTAAAATATCTTACCGTTGAAGAAGATGTCCAGAAACAAAAGGTGTCAATTGTACATATTAGTACTAAACTCATGATCGCGGATCCGATGACTAAATGATTGCCACCTAAGATTTTTATCGAGCATGTCGAGAGGATGGGCATAACTGAAAATATTAATTTTTAGTTTAAAAGATTTAAATTTGACACTTTGAACTTATTTATGTATTGTTTCTGAAAATAATAAATATAGTGTTTTATTGCTTCTGTATATACATAATGTTAAACATGATTTGATTTATTTTCTTTTATAGATCTTGTTAAGTACACAACCAATCTTGTGGTACTTGGAAAAAATTGTGTTGTTATATAATGCAAAATCGACGAGACTCATATTAGTTTATACTTAATAGTGATTTTAATGACGTGACCAATATGTAAAGTATTTTATCAAACCATAAAGACTAAATTAAACTGCCACAAGGCCAAGTGGGAGAATATTAGAATATATATATATTGCCTAGTGTCATATATGTTAAATAAATAGTGGTTTGGATAATTATCAAGTTTATTAATCTTATTAGTTAAATAATTAATTAAAGATAAATTAAATCAGTTAGTATTAGATAAAAATTAAAGTTAATGTTAAACTAATACTACCACTTGTCACGTTGATGGAACGTGATAAGTGGGGGAGATTGTTATACTTCCCTCTCTCTACCTATAAATAGTAGCAATAATACTATATTCTCACCATCAAATAATATACATAGAAATATATATAATAGTATTTATTATTAAGTAAGGACTGAGAGAGAAGACCGTATCTCATAAAAGGTTAAACAACAAACTATAATGGGTCAATGTAAGTATTCAATCATTTTTTTTTCGTATTGTTGTGAAAATTATGAAATTAACGATCCATGTTACTTTGAATTAATATAAAAGTTTATAGAATATGTTTTACAAGAGCATCAAACAAACAAATTAGAGATTAGCAAAGCACGAAACATTAATATAAACATGAACAAAACTCAAAAAGAATAATTGAGTATATGCCATCAAATTGTAAAATTAACCTTATAGCACCAAAATTGAAAAAAAAAACATATAATAAAAAAAAAGGATAGCAATAAAGAATACGAAAAATGGTTTAGAAAAAAACAAATAGCACAAAGTGAAAAATTATAATATACTTGCAAAGTATTAAAAAAACGTTAATCAAAACAATTAGAAATAATAAAAGCATAAAAGGAAAAACAGAATAACCAAATAACAATAAAAAAAATAAAAAATCCAGAGCATATAAAGTATTGATGAATGGAGATAAAAATAAAAATAATGGAAAAACTCAAATTAGAAGTAAAAATAAATGAATACCATTACATATGAAGAAAGTAGATGTATATAGAGATAAAAGAATCGGAGAGATGATGAGTTTATATATATACGATTTATAGTGGGAGAGATAAATAAGAAACACACAATCCTAAAAAATTGTGAGTCCGTTAATAGTTTTGCTATAATAATTGAAGGGTAATATAGAATTATTTTCGATCTGTTGTAATATTATTGTACTCTTGGGCTTTTACTGATTGGGTCCAAGTGGGCTTGTAACCATACCCCTCTATCTATATAAAGAGGGCTAGGGGTCTTGTATTCACATATTCATTCATAATAAAGATCATACTGTTCTCCTCTCTCTCTACTTCTATCTCCCTAAATACCTAGCTAATAGTTGTATTACAACACGTTATCATCACTGCTCCCGGAAATTGGAGTATGGATTATGGGTTCAATAAACCTTGAGGTTTATCCGGATTTTTAGGATTTTACTATATCGATCTTCATCAATATAGCAAGAGTAAGGTATACAATTTTTTTTATATACTGTACACGTTACATACATATTAATTGTATAAGATGACATGTTACAGCCGTATGCATGCTATTTTGTTTGGTTATAGACTTGCATGTGTAAGAATAAATTCACTTTGCATGTATAATCACTATTACTTGCTTGAAGGCCACATGTTAATAGAAAATAGAATATGTAATATGTATGCTACTGGTTTTGTGTTTGTAACATGAATCTCTTAATATACCATGCATAGAAATTTGTTATCTTGACTGTTCATGAAATAAGAATACAACCATGTTTAACAAATTGTTTCTTATTGTCCTGGTATGCATGTAACCTATGTTTGCACCGAAAAGCATGTCTGTTTGGTACTAGTATATTACTAAAATTAATATATATATAGTATGTTAAGAAAACCATTAATACAGCATGTAAAATTTTGCAACAATATCATAGTTTGTTGAATACGTATCTTGAAACAACTTGTTTGATAGTTAACTACAAGACAAAACTATGTATGATAGATATTTAGTAATCTAAATATACCTGTGTATACCACTAAACTTGTAACATTTTTTTTTTGAATAAAACTGTTAAAAGAGTAAAACATGGTACTGAGTATTACATACATACATAATCAATTACAGGTTCTTAAACTATTAATGATGTAATTGTAAAACATGTATTAATCTGTCGGATTAAATCTGCAACAAACTGAAACGTATGTACTGATTTGTAATTCTCTGAAAGCTGTAAACTATTCTGTAAATTACTCAAGGACTAAACTGAAACTTGTCTGAAATTCTGGACTGTATATGTAATAATACTGTAAATAGATATATAGTTTGCTGTAATTACACGCATGGTCCTGTAGTATAATACTTATACGAAAATAGTACATATGGTTGATATGTTAGAATCTTTATGGATTGATTGATAATTTTAAATTGATTTGATTTGATATATTAGAATCTTTATGGATTGATTGATAATCTTAAATTGATTTGATTTGATAGGTAGAATTTTTATGGATTGATTGATAATCTTAAATAGATTTGATTTGATATATTAGAATCTTTATGGATTGATTGATAATCTTAAATTGATTTGATTTGATATATTAGAATCTTTATAGATTGATTGATAATCTTAAATTGATTTGATTTGATATATTAGAATCTTTATAGATTGATTGATTTTAAATTGATTTGATTTGATATGTTAGAATATTTATGGATTTATTGATAATCTTAAATTGATTTGTTTATAACACCAAATCTACTGCATGATTAGATATATCCTAAAATATATTTACTGTCTGTTTATATATATGTGGTTAATCTAGATAGATATTGTCTATATTGTTAATATTATTGCCATATATAAAAAGCGAAAATCGTATATATTCACATTTAAGTTGGAAAAATTATGAATCTTCCCCAAATAGGCTCACCTATTTGGATACGATGTCTACGATGTCTAGGAAAGATAAAGGCGGAAGTCATTCTCCTAATGAGGTCGGTTTTTAAGAGGCATTCGTGCCCACCCCCCTCACCGTCTTTCCTGGTCGTGTTCAAATAGAGCTACCGAAAGGGGTTGAGTAAATAATAATTTCCCCGAATGTGTCTATATACATATGTATTCGCCGAATTGGTGTCTCAGTATCGACCTGTCGTTCGATCAAAGAGAACCACTTCACTTAAAAGCAAAACTTGTTTTTCGAACCTGTCGTTTCGAAATAAAGTTTGTGCTTATACAAACCATAAACATATAAACCTGTTGTTTTATATGATGACTAATCCAGTCTTTCTTTTCTTTTCTCCTGTTGTAGAAAAATGTCAATCAAGCTTGACTTTCCAATTTTGGATGCTGCCGGCAAGAACTACTTGGATTGGAGTCAGGATATCCAAAACCATTTAGATGCCCAAGGCTTATTGGATGTCATATATGATGAGGAGGAGCGTGAAATGGAAGTAACGTGCGAAATGAGTGCTCGGGCGATGATTCTGTTTCGCCGCCACTTATCAAACGCCATGAAATCTGAGTTCATAGCGACCACCTCACCAAAGACATTGTGGGACTCTCTGAAAGAGCGCTTCGACCACCAAAATACCATTTGGCTTCCTTAAGCCCACCGTGATTGGCTGATTCTGCGATTTCAGGACTTCGAAAGAGTTGAAAAATATAACGCTGAAGTATGCAGAATTCGTGCTACCCTCCAATACTGTGGTGAAACACTCACCGACAGTGACTTATTGGAGAAAACGTACACCACATTTCCTAGTTCTGACATCTTGCTCCAAAAGCAATATCGTCAGTCTAAATTCACCAAATTTCCCGAGCTCATCATCAAGTTGTTATTGGACGAGAAGAATAGTCTCATTTTAATGATGAACAGTAATTCTTGTCATGTTGGTTCAAAGGCAATTCCAATGCCTGATGCTAATGTTGTTCGTGGACCTCGTCCACGATATGGGAAACGAGAAAAGGGCATGTCGTCCCGTCAGCCAAGGAACAGGGGTGAGCGTAATGCTCGTCCAGCATAGCGAGGTTTTGACAATCGTATGAACCGAGGACCTGTGGCTCCTCCTAGGCAGTCTCGTGGTGGTAGGAACAACCGGGCCAGTCGTCCCAAAGCAAGAGAACCGGCCGATATGCCAACTCTGTGCTATAAATGTGGTGGAAATGGTCATATGCAAAGGACTTGTAGGGCAACTCCCCAAGAAGTCGAAAACTATCACAAGGGTAGAAGGGTCGAAACCAACATGATTGAAGCTAGTACAAAAGAAACTCTTGAGACCCCTGACTTTGAGGCTCACATGGAAGAATAAAGTTTTTTTCTTCATTTCTTTTAATAATTGAGCTGTTTTGCTCCTGGATTATGTTATTTCAATTCCATTTCGGATTATGTTTTTCCCTTTGGATATTGTTCATTTCTTTTGGATTATGGTTTGTTTTATGGATAATGTTTTGAACATTTCTCGTATAATTTAAAGTTATTTCATTGAGCAATTCCTTTTATTCGTGTGACCGACTTTAAATTATTTTACTTTTAGGCATGTATTGTGGGACAGTTGATTGTCTGGTTGATAGTGGCACTACACACACTATCTTAAAAGATAAATGGTTTTTTTATCAACTTTACGCCTAAAGTAACCTCAGTGACTACAATTTCGGGCCCGTCGACCCTTGTTGAAGGCTTTGGTAAAGCAAAATTCACGTTGTCAAATGGTACTCCTGTTGAAGTATCTGAGGCCTTATATTCTCCGAGGTCCAGTCGTACCTTGTTGAGCTTTAAAGATATCCGAGAAAATAAGTTTCATCTTGAAACTGCTCGTGAAAATGGTATTGAATACCTTCACATTACCTCCACTCAATACGACCAAAAGCGTATTCTGGAGAAGTTGAGATGTCTTTCAAGTGGTTTGTATGTTACTACAATCCAAAACTTTGAAAGCAATCTAATCATTCGGCGGGCGCCGATTGATGAGAGCACTTTTATGCTATGGCATGACCGGCTGGGACACCCCGGTCAAAATACGATGCTTCATACGATGAACGCATCTCATGGGCATCCTCTTGGAGGAAAGAATTTCGTGATTATTCCGAAAAGCCTATGCCAAGCATGCTCGATTGGAAAGACTAATCTCAAACCAATTCGTGTGAAACCTACAAAATTGGTTTCCCAATTCCTTGAAAGAATTCAAGGAGATATTTGTGGACCTATCCAACCAACATGCGGACCATTTAAATATTTCATGGTTTTGGTTGATGCATCGACAAGATGGTCACACGTAGCTTTGTTGTCCACAAGAAACGCAGCGTTTCCAAAACTCCTAGCCCAGATCATTAAATTGAGGGCTCATCATCCGGATTATCCGATAAAGTCCATTAGACTTGATAATGCCGCGGAGTTTACATCGAAAACTTTCGATGACTATTGCATGACTTTGGGAATTAATCTTGAACACCCAGTTGCGTATGTTCATACCCAAAACGGCCTTGTAGAAGCTTTCATTAAGCGATTGCAAATGATTGCTAGGACTTTGGTTATGGGCATCAAACTTCCTATTTCTGTGTGGGGCTATGCCATTTTGCATGCTGCTGCGTTGGTCCGTCTGAGGCCCATGGCCACCCAACCACTATCTGCGTACCAGTTGGTAACTGGATATGAGACCGATGTCTCATATTTACGCGTGTTTGGGTGTTTAGTCAATGTTCCAATTGAGCCGCCTAAGCATTCCAAATTTGGACCTCAGAAACGACGGGGCATATATGTCGGTTATGAATCCCCGTCCATAATACGTTATTTAGAGCCCTTGACATGCGATCTCTTTACCGCTAGACATGTGGATTGTGACTTTGATGAGACACTCTTCCCGTCGTTAGGGGGACAAATGCACGTTAACGTTGATAAGCAACGACGTGAATTAACGTGGCATCTACCCACTATGTCTCATCTAGATCCCCCAACTGCACATAGTGATAAGAAAGTGTAGAGAATCCTAGGTCTGCAAAATGTTGCAAATCAAATGCCAGACGCATTTAATGACCTAGCGAATGTCACGAGATCACATATACCTGCTGCAAATGTGCCTGCAAGGATAGACGTCCCAGTGAGATGCCGTGTTCCGGTTAAACACGCTGCTCCAGTTGTACCCACCGAGCAAAGGACGCTGCCATCGGCCGTTCAGTCAGCCGTCCTTCCGAAAAAAAGAGGAAGGTCGTCCGGTTCCAAGGATGTTCTGCCTCGAAAGAGGAGAAATCCTGTCGCATCTGTTTTGCCACACGAGATCATTAAGGATCACGGTGATGTATTAGAGGAGCGTGTTCCAGATGAAACACTAGTTCCTAATCATCACGATAACCTTGAAATATCTGTCGATTATACTAGTTTAGACGATATTTTGAAGCGAAACGAGACTGTCATCGATGATGTGTTCATATACGCAGTGGCCACTGACATTATGAACAATGATGACATGGAATCTCGTACCGTTGCTGAGTGTCAGCGAAGAACGGACTGGCCTAAATGGAAACAAGCACTCCAGGCTGAATTGGATTCCTTAACGAAACAAAACGTGTTTGGACCTGTCGCTCCAACACCGCCCAATGTTAGACCAGTTGGTCATAAATGGGTTTTCGTAAGGAAGCATGATGAGAATAATGAGATTGTTAGATATAAAGCTCGCCTTGTGGCGCAAGGTTTCTCTCAACGCCCTGGAATTGATTACGATGAGATGTATTCTCCCGTAATGGATGTTATAACGTTCTGCTACTTAATCAGTTTAGTAGTTTTCGAAAAACTGAATATGCAGCTCATGGATGTGGTTACAGCGTATCTCTACGGGGATCTGGACACAGAGATTTACATGAGAGTCCCTGATGGACTTAAGTTGCCTGAATCGAGTAGTTCTCGGCCATGGAACACGTTCTCGATTAGACTGAGACAATCACTATATGGATTGAAACAATCTGGACGGATGTGGTATAACCGTCTAAGTGAATACTTGATCAGCGTGGGATATGTTAATAATGAACTATGTCCATGTGTGTTCATAAAGAAATCCACTTTAGGATATGCGATTATCGCAGTCTATGTAGATGATATGAATCTCATAGGAACCTCGAAAGAGTTGTTCGAAACTGCTGAAATCTTGAAGAAGGAATTCGAGATGCTTGAGAAGACACGGTATTGCCTCGGCCTGCAGATCGAGCATCGTACAGATGGAATTTTAGTCTATCAAGAAAGTTACACCCAAAAGGTGTTGAGGCGCTTTAGTCATAGTGACGCTAAGCCATCCTCTACTCCCATGGTCGTCCGCTCTCTAGACATTAATAAGGACCCCTTCCGTCCAAAGGAGGAAAATGAAGAGATATTGAGCCATGAGTGTTCATATCTGGGTGCAATAGGTGCACTATTGTACTTGGCCCAATGTATTAGACCAGACATCTCGTTTGCTGTGAATTGTCTAGCTCGACACAGCACCGCGCCAACACGCCGCCACTGGACTGGTATAAAAGACATTTTCCGTTACCTTAGAAGTACTACGGACATGGGCTTATTCTATCCCTTTGCGTCGAGTGGATCTAGCTCCATTGATCCTCGAAACAACGCAACCCTTGTCGGCTATGCCGATGCTGGTTTCTTATCAGACCCGCACAAGGGATGTTCCCAATCTGGTTATGTCTTTACCATTAGGAACACGGCGATATCCTGGAGGTCTCGTAAACAGACTCTAGTTGTCACTTCGACTAACCACTCTGAGCTACTCGTGCTCTATGAGGCGACTAGAGAGTGTGTCTGGCTTCGAGCAGTTATTGGCCATATTCGAAGCACCTGTGATCTAGCTTACGATCATGATGAACCAGTTGTTATTTATGAGGACAACACCGCTGTGATTGATCAAGCGAAAAATGGTTATATCAAAGGTGATGCCACTAAGCATATCTCGCCAAAGTTGTTCTTCACACATGAACAACAAACACTTCAAAAGATTGAAGTGAAGCATATTGGTTCAGAGAATAACCACGCTGACTTGTTCACCAAGTCATTACCAAAGCATTCTTTTCAGAAGCACGTACGGGCGATTGGCCTACGTAGGCTATCTGAGCTACCTTAGAGCGACATTTTATGTCGGAGTCGAAATCCTCGCACCCTGTCGTGTGCAAGTGAGGGGGAGCATCCTGTTGTATGCATGTGTACTCTTTTTGTCCTTAGTACAAGGTTTTTCCCACTGGGTTTTCCTTGACAAAGTTTTTAGCGAGACACGTTCCCTGTTTATACCTCACTATGGATTGCCGAAATCAGGGGGAGTATCATGTCGTATACTTCTTACCACTGTGTACTCTTTTGTCCTTCGACCAGAGTTTTTTCCCACTGGGTTTACTCTGGCAAGGTTTTGATGAGACACCTGTTTTGTGGTTGATCCCCTACTACTACCACTGTTGCACTCTTTTTTTTTCAATTAGAGATTTTTCCATTGGGTTTGCTCTGGCAAGGTTTTGATGAGGCACACTGTTTTGTGGTTAGTTACTTATATAGTATTTTGGCATATATCATTCGGCTACACAATTTCTCTTAGCTACCGGTTTTGTCCCACACCGGGTTTTCCGGCCCTAAGGTTTTTATGTGTTTAGCACTACGAATGAACTCGACTCAGATCGACTGCATGAAGACGAAGAATTCAAGACGTCCAAAGGGGGAGTGTTGTAAGATTATTGGACTCTTAGACTTTTACTGATTGAGCCCAAGTGAGCTTGTAACCCTACCCCTCTATCTATATAAGGAGTGCTAGGGGTCTTGTATTTTACATTCATTCATAATAAAGATCATACTGTTTTCCCCTCTCTCTACTTCTGTCTCCCTAAATATCTAAGCTAATAGTTGTATTATAACACGATCCTATTTATCAAAATATTATGCTTATTTGTATTCTTTTAAGTTATAAAAGTTTAGTTCAATTTTAATAACATAATTTTGATATATTTACTATAAAAAATTGAAAATTTACAAATTTGTCGAAAGATATTGGGGAAATTATGCGTTTTTCAATTTCGAAATGGCTCATTACCAAAATTAGAAGGCCTAGCCGCCCATAGCCTCCAAATTCCTGCAACAGTTCCGCATTTGATCAAACGAGTTACTAGCAAAACACATTATCAAAGTAAATGACTTTACCAGTATAAAAGATTTCACTAATTTATGCATACACTAATTTTATTTTATTTTGCAAACATTATTCCTAGACCTAGACCAGAACAATTTAAATAAAGCAGGAACAAATAAACAGGTGCATGGATATGTATATAACTTCGAATTTAAATAATAGAATTAGTTAGATTCCACAATCAAATCAATTAATTAAAATATAAATCCCCAAATTTCTGCAAAGATTATTTGTTATTTCTGTGATTGAATATTTCACTCTTTAAAGTTTTAAAATATAATACCCATATCTTTTTGCTTTATTCAATTTATCCCCGTCTTGGTTCGGTTTCATTTTTTAAATCACAAATATCTGCAATACTAAACATAAAATGTTGATATAGTAGCCAAATATCTCTACTTTTAATACTTTTGGTCACTATACTAGTTTTGGCTGTAGAGGACCCAAGTTGTTTCACAGACTGACCGATTTTTGTCTTTCTCAATTAGTCTGTCGTGAACAACGCCATCTTAAGAAAATGAAATTACATCAATTGGTTCATCATTCATTTACTTTTTCCCAACATCACAACTGACTTTTCTCTTGATTGCGCGCAGCGCATTTATGTTGATACCGTCTTTTAGAACATAATAACGACTAACAAGTTTAAAAAAAAAACAAAAAACGAACAGGTTTCTAAACTCTACAATTTTGGTGAATATATTTAAACTTAGGACCAAGAATATACTAGTTTACCCTATATACTACACTCGTTCATTACTCATCAGCCTCAAATTTGCTAATCCAACGCTTAACCAAGCAAATCTTCAAATTCTAGTTTACTGAAAACATTATCCTAACTTCAAAAAGACATGCACGTTCCCTCTTTAATCACTTTGTAACCAGAAACTGTAAAAATATTTAAATAATTGCGAAAATGTCACATCCTAAATTCAACCCATAGGATCACCTCCACGTGTCGCTAAATCCGGACGACACCTTCACCCAGTCACCCACCACCTTAAGATCCCCTTAGTCCCCCTAACCGGCAACAACACCGACCAACTCTCGGCGCATGCCGTCGTCACCAATGACGTCTCCCTTGACGCCGCCAAAAACACCACCCTTCTCATATTCCACCCCACAAAAGTTTCCCAAACCATAAAACTCCCCATCATTCTATACTTCCATGCTGGAGGATGGATAGATTTCCATCCAGCCTCCACCATGGTCCACATCACCTTGGTGACAGAGATGTTGGAAAAACATGTGAAAACATGGGTGTTTCCGAATGGTCACTGGACCAACTTCGAGTCATTATTTCGTGTAACAGCGCTGAGTTGTTTATACCGTAATCAACGTGGTTGAGTAGCCCGTGTGACGAGCTTCGTAACGGTATATCACATGACCTATTCGGAGAATGGGTGTGAATACAAAGTGGCTTCAAAGTTGGTACCTCGGAAGCTCAAATCTGGAAAAACGAAATGGTTAATGAGAAAAACCATTTAGTATAATCCCATATTGGAAGATTAAGAGTTAATCTTACAATATATATACCATACCAACCCATGTAGTTATTAAACTAACATGTCCACATACACCTAAGAGTATTAGTGTGTACCACACACGCGCGCTCGCTCGTGTCTCGGGTCTCGGGTCTCGGTCTCGGGCACGGGCACGGGCACGGGCACGGGCACGGGCACGGGCACGGGCGTGGGCGTGGGCTTGGGCTTGGGCTTGGGCTTGGGCTTGGGCTTGGGATTTGGGATTTGGGATTTGGGGTTTGGGGTTTGGGGTTTGGGGCTTGGGTCTTGGGTCTTGGGTCTTGGGTCTTGGGTCCAAACCCGAATAGGGAGTTTTGTATAAAATACAAAAGGAGTCCCTAGAGTTTCCAGCAAGAGAAACGTCAGCAATGAATGAGAGTAAATGCTGCGGTTTCAGAATTGATTGAGCGGATTCTGGGGGTGTAACTCCCAGAATTAAAGACCAATATTTATGGTTGCGGTTTCAGTAGAGCCTATAAAAGGCAGCCATCCCCCTCTCATTTCAGTACACCATCATACACACAACTCACAGCATAAGCATAAGCATACACTTAGTGAGAGAGAACCGCACCACCAACAGCTCGACCTGTGGTTCGGTGCCGGTTTCCATACGAGCCACTCTGAGATAGAAGTTGTACCTTGGGAACAAAGTCCCGAAACCAGAAACCTTTAAAGGTGGTTCGGGAAATATTGTTTAAGGGAAACTGCTCAGCAGTTGCCTCTTCTTTTACTTTATGTTATTTATTTTTCAGTCTTTTACTTTCTGTCCATTTCATTTCAGTACCGTTTCATTTCTGTAATTTACTTTCCTGTACTGTTTCTTTTCTGTATTTACATTTCAGTACTGTTTACTTTCAGTCTTTCGATTCTGTTATTTACTTTTCAGTTCTGTAATTTCCAGTATTTACAAAAAAAAAAACAGTCCGGCAGTTTTTTATTTGTTAAAAACCAGTCCGGCAGTTTTTTATGCTTTAAAACCAGTCCAGTTTGTTTTGTTCAAAACCAGTCCGACAGTTTGTTTAAAACCAGTCCGGCAGTTTGTTAAAACCAGTCCGGCAGTTTTGTTTAAAACCAGTCCGGCAGTTTCTGTAAAACCAGTCCGGCAGTTTCTGTAAAACCAGTCCGGCAGTTTCTGTAAAACCAGTCCGGCAGTTTCTTTAAAACAGTCCGGCAGTTTCTTTATTTCAGTCCAGCAGTTTTATTTATTTGTTGAGTCAGGAATTGTAATTCATATTCCAATTGTGAGAAATAAAATTGTTTATTTCCTTTGCGTTCCTGTCTCTTTTATTTATTGTCCTTTCATTATTGTATTCGAAATAGTACCAAAAACCAACAATCTTAAACAATACTTTTTTTTTGGTTTTTCTATTTTCGAAATAAGAAAGGACTTTTCTTTTTTATTGTTGTTGACGTCTCGGTTTTTATTCTCGCAAAATCATTGCTAGTTTTCTAGAAATTGAAATTTGCACATAGAATAAATCCGAATTGGGTTTTAATCTCTTTTATTCTAGAATACTATAAAGAATTCTTAGTGAAATCAAAAGTGATTTGATTTTCACGCTAGAATCTCTTTCATTGGTTTTTATTCTTTTAAAGCAATCTAATTAAGTTATAATTAGTATTTGCGATAAAGAATTTAGGTTTCTTGCGAGAAACTAAACGGTTTTATATTGTCATTTCAGATGACTAATGAGGATCAAATACCCACCGTTTCTTCGGAAAACGTGCAGGGCGCACTTGTGATTGGCAGTAGCCATAACAATGCGAGCGCTGCGAGTGGGGGGGCTCAGGCTCAGGCTGAGGCCGAAGCTGCTGCGGCAAAGGCTGCGGCCGACGCTGCTGCGGCAGAGGCTGATGCTATGGCTGCGGCTGCGGCCGCAGCACAGGCTGCTGCTAAGGCTGCGGCCAAGGCAGCGCTTGTGGCTGCAGCCAGGGCAAAGGGCAAGGCTCCGGCAACACCGGCGATGCCAATGTTGCCAACCTCTCAACTGGAGAGACCGGAAAAGTTTAGGGGCAACAACTTCAAACGTTGGCAGCAAAAGATGCTGTTTTATTTAACTGCCCTTAATCTGACCCGGTTTCTTAAGGAGTCTGCACCCGTCCTAAGCGAGGACGATGAGGACGTGCAGACGGTTTCGGCGGTGGAAGCGTGGAAACACGGCGACTACCTATGCCGGAACTACATCCTGTGTGCTCTGGATGACACTCTCTTCAGTGTATTCGAGCCCAAGGCTTCTGCAAAGGAGCTTTGGGAGTCTCTCGAACGAAAGTACAAAGTGAATAACGCTGGCGCAAAGAAATTTGTCGTCACGGACTTTCACGAGTACATGATGACTGATGGGAAGAGTGTTATCGAGCAGGTTGAGGAACTCCAACTCATATACCATAGGCTTGAGGTTGAAGGGCTAGTTATCAACGAACCTTTCCAAGTGGCATTAATGATTGAGAAACTGCCACCTTCTTGGAAAGAGTTTCAAAACTACCTGAAACACAAGTGAAAGGCTATGACCTTGGAGGGACTCATTGAGAGGCTCAATGTTGAGCAAAGCAACCGCCGATCCGGAAGGAAAGGCGGTGGCGGAGCAGGCAACGCGGTTGCCAAGGCCCATGTGGTTGAGGACGCTGTGTCTAAGCGGAAACGCTTTGACAGCGGAGTCGGTGCCTCTCTCAAGAAGAAATTCATGGGAGACTGCTTTGTGTGCAACAAACCGGGCCATCGTGCCGCGGATTGTAAGATGCGCACCGACAAGCCCAAACCCCCCCCAAAGAGGAAGTTCCAAGGGAAAGGGAGGAAGAGGGCACCTGCTCAAGCTAATGTGGCTGAGGGAGGAGATGATGCTGGACAGGACTATATGCACCTGAGTGCTGTGGTCTCGGAAGTGAACCTGGTGGGGAGCAACCCAAAGGAATGGTGGCTGGACACAGGCGCCACTAGTCACATCTGTGCCAGCAAATGGATGTTCAAGACCTATACGGCCGTGGACAATGAGAGCTGCTTCATGGGGAACTCGGCTACTTCCAGGGTGGAAGGAAAAGGAACCGTGCTGCTGAAGATGACATCGGGAAAGGAGCTCACACTGAATGGCGTGCTCCATGTGCCAGAAATTCGCAAGAATCTGGTTTCCGGGTCCGTGATGGTGAACAAAGGATTTAAACTTGTATTTGAATCTGCAAAAATTGTAATCACTTTAAACGGAATGTATGTAGGCCGTGGCTATATGACCAACGGCATGTTTAAATTAAATGTTGGTACTCCGGCTCCTAAAGCCGAGTTAGCTATTGAGGGTACTAAGGCTGAGGCCAGTACCAAGAATAATGTAATCGTGAATGTTGCCCAAGTGGCCAATAAAACTTCGTTTGCTTATTCTTGCGATTCATTTAATTTATGGCATGGTAGATTAGGTCATGTGAATGCTAATTCTATGAAGAAATTAATATCACTGAATCTACTACCTAATTTTGTATTTGATAAACAACATAAATGTGAGGTTTGTGTTGAAGCAAAATTAACCAAGTCTTCGTATCAACATATTGAACGAAGTACTGAACCTCTCGGTCTAATACACACGGATGTATGCGACTTAAAGTTTATACAAACGCGAGGAGGGAAAAAGTATTTCATCACGTTTATAGATGATTGTACTAGATACTGCTATGTCTACTTAATGAGAAGTAAAGACGAAGCGGTAGAGAAATTCGCTCTTTATAAGACCGAAGTAGAGAATCAACTCAATAAAAAGATTAAAATATTGAGGAGTGATAGAGGCGGTGAATACGAAGCACCGTTTGCGCAGATATGCGCAGAAAATGGCATTATACATCAAACGACAGCCCCATACTCTCCGGAGCAGAATGGGGTTGCCGAGCGTAAGAATAGGACGCTCAAGGAAATGATGAATGCTATGTTAATAAGTTCTGGGTTACCCCAGAACATGTGGGGGGAAGCGCTGCTTTCCGCCAACTATGTATTGAACAAGCTACCACATAAGAAACGTGATAAACCACCTTATGAACTATGGAAAGGCCATAGGCCGAGCTATAAATTCTTAAGGGTTTGGGGTTGTCTCGCGAAGGTCCTTGTCTCGCTTTCTAAAAGAACGAGAATAGGGCCAAAGACGGTAGACTGTGTGTTCATAGGATATGCACAAAACAGTAGTGCTTATCGTTTTCTCGTGCACAAGTCGGATAATCCCGATGTGCATGCAGATACTATCATCGAAGCTCGAGAAGCTTCTTTCTTCGAGGAGATCTTTCCCCGCAAGTCTTCCGTAACTGTAGAGACTGAGGAGTCAAACAGTGAGGAAAATGTGGGGGCAAGTGAACCGTTGGAGGAAGAAGAAGAAGAGCCTCGACGTAGTAAAAGGGCTAGAAAGGAAACGACTTTCGGTCCAGATTTTGTAACCTTCATGATAGAAGGCGAACCGGCGACATTCAAACAAGCAATGTCATCCCCGGAAGCCCAATATTGGGAGGAAGCGATCAACAATGAGGTTGAATCGATATTACAAAATCACACTTGGGAACTAGTGGATCTACCACCCGGGTGTAAGCCACTAGGACACAAGTGGATCTTCAAGAGGAAGAGAAAGCTCGATGGAACAATCGAGAAATACAAGGCTAGGCTTGTAGTGAAAGGTTTTAGACAAACCGAAGGTGTCGACTATTTCGACACCTATGCTCCTGTCTCCAGGAAGACGTCAATCCGGATAGTCATTGCTCTCGCAGCACTGTTCGATCTGGAAATACATCAAATGGATGTTAAAACGGCGTTCTTGAATGGTGAGTTGGAAGAGGAAATTTACATGGAACAACCGGAAGGGTTTGTGGTTCCAGGTAAAGCTCACAAGGTGTGTAAACTTGTGAAGTCCTTGTATGGACTTAAACAAGCACCTAAACAATGGCACGAAAAATTTGATAGAGTGATGCTATCAAACGGTTTTCGGATAAACGAATGTGACAAATGCGTCTACGTAAAAGGAAATGAAAAGGACTACGTGGTAGTCTGCCTCTACGTAGATGACATGATTATAATAGGGAGTATTGATAACATCAACTCCACTAAGAAAATGTTGTCACAAAAATTCGAGATGAAAGACTTGGGTGTCGCTGATGTTATACTTGGTATGAAAATTACCAAGACATCAGACGGATATGCGCTATCTCAAACTCACTATGTCAGACAGATGCTTGACAAATTTGATAAAGATAGTAGAGCTACATCCAGAACTCCGATAGAGATCTCAACCACCCTGAAAAAGAACTTTGGGGAGAGTGTGAGACAATTGGAATATTCTCGAATAATAGGCAGTCTGATGTACGTCATGAACTGTACTAGACCAGACATAGCCAACTCAGTGAGTAGACTGAGTAGGTACACCAGTAATCCCAATGAGGAACACTGGAAGGCCATCATGAGACTTCTCAGATACATGAGATACACAGCAGACCGAGGGTTGCATTATACCAGATATCCAGCTGTACTGGAAGGGTATTCTGATGCAAACTGGATCTCGGATTCCAACAGTACACGATCCACTAGCGGATATGTGTTCGTGATGGGAGGAGCAGCTGTCTCATGGAGATCATCCAAGCAGACGTGCATAGCTAGATCAACTATGGAATCTGAGTTCATAGCGTTGGATCTAGCAACAGAAGAGGCTGATTGGCTGAGAAGCTTTCTGGAAGGAATTCCAATGTGGCCGAAACCTGTCCCAGCAATAAGCATGCACTGCGATAGTCAGTCGGCTATTGGACGGGCGCAGGATCATATGTATAATGGAAAGTCCCGACATATTCGTCGGAGACATAAATCCGTAAGAGAATTGTTAGCTAACGGTGTGGTGTCCTTAGATTTTGTGAGATCTAAAGACAATATAGCGGATCCATTTACAAAAGGCTTGACTCAGGTAGGAGTTGAAGTTTCATCGAGGGGAATGGGGTTGAAGCCCATTAAACTGGAAACCTCCTCAGAGGCAACCCAACCCGAACTGGATTCTCCAGCGTCGGGTTCAACGGGAAAACCGAACTGTGGGGGTGACCGAACAAAGCACTCGGGAACTTAAGTTCCCAGCCCATTTCTAGGATGAAAGAGTGATAGACCTAGACCATCTTAAGGGTGAGCATGAGGCTCTTAATGAAAACAAGTATCTCGAAGATCGAGAGGGGTGAGTCAGGACACCCTTGACTTGAAATCACCTATGACGAGTGTGTATGGCCGATACTATGTGATGAGCCATGGGCTAAATCACTAGAGCACTCGGTTGAACTTTGCCAAGGCAGTCCACGGCCAAATATGGACAACAACCAAAGGGCTTAGTAAGTGGTGTAGAGGGGACACTGTGTGCGCATTACCCTGGTATGCACAAACGCTAAAGGGTTCAAGGCTTAAAGGCTACCCAATAGTAGCATATCAGATTTTACGTCACTACGGCAGGTTCAAGGCGCGCGCTACCTGTCCTTATGCAGTGAACTCTTGCGGTTTTCTCTCGTATGCATTTAGGAGCATTTTATTTTCAGCCAATTGCATTCATGTGGGGGATTGTTGGAAAAACATGTGAAAACATGGGTGTTTCCGAATGGTCACTGGACCAACTTCGAGTCATTATTTCGTGTAACAGCGCTGAGTTGTTTATACCGTAATCAACGTGGTTGAGTAGCCCGTGTGACGAGCTTCGTAACGGTATATCACATGACCTATTCGGAGAATGGGTGTGAATACAAAGTGGCTTCAAAGTTGGTACCTCGGAAGCTCAAATCTGGAAAAACGAAATGGTTAATGAGAAAAACCATTTAGTATAATCCCATATTGGAAGATTAAGAGTTAATCTTACAATATATATACCATACCAACCCATGTAGTTATTAAACTAACATGTCCACATACACCTAAGAGTATTAGTGTGTACCACACACGCGCGCTCGCTCGTGTCTCGTGTCTCGGGTCTCGGGTCTCGGGTCTCGGGTCTCGGGCTCGGGCACGGGCACGGGCACGGGCACGGGCATGGGCGTGGGCGTGGGCTTGGGCTTGGGCTTGGGATTTGGGATTTGGGATTTGGGATTTGGGGAATGTCTCGGGTCTCGGGTCTTGGGTCTTGGGTCTTGGGTCTTGGGTCCAAACCCGAATAGGGAGTTTTGTATAAAATACAAAAGGAGTCCCTAGAGTTTCCAGCAAGAGAAACGTCAGCAATGAATGAGAGTAAATGCTGCGGTTTCAGAATTGATTGAGCGGATTCTGGGGGTGTAACTCCCAGAATTAAAGACCAACATTTATGGTTGCGGTTTCAGTAGAGCCTATAAAAGGCAGCCATCCCCCTCTCATTTCAGTACACCATCATACACACAACTCACAGCATAAGCATACACTTAGTGAGAGAGAACCGCACCACCAACAGCTCGACCTGTGGTTCGGTGCCGGTTTCCATACGAGCCACTCTGAGATAGAAGTTGTACCTTGGGAACAAAGTCCCGAAACCAGAAACCTTTAAAGGTGGTTCGGGAAATATTGTTTAAGGGAAACTGCTCAGCAGTTGCCTCTTCTTTTACTTTATGTTATTTATTTTTCAGTCTTTTACTTTCTGTCCATTTCATTTCAGTACCGTTTCATTTCTGTAATTTACTTTCCTGTACTGTTTCTTTTCTGTATTTACATTTCAGTACTGTTTACTTTCAGTCTTTCGATTCTGTTATTTACTTTTCAGTTCTGTAATTTCCAGTATTTACAAAAAAAAAAACAGTCCGGCAGTTTTTTATTTGTTAAAAACCAGTCCGGCAGTTTTTTATGCTTTAAAACCAGTCCAGTTTGTTTTGTTCAAAACCAGTCCGGCAGTTTGTTTAAAACCAGTCCGGCAGTTTGTTAAAACCAGTCCGGCAGTTTTGTTTAAAACCAGTCCGGCAGTTTCTGTAAAACCAGTCCGGCAGTTTCTGTAAAACCAGTCCGGCAGTTTCTGTAAAACCAGTCCGGCAGTTTCTTTAAAACAGTCCGGCAGTTTCTTTATTTCAGTCCAGCAGTTTTATTTATTTGTTGAGTCAGGAATTGTAATTCATATTCCAATTGTGAGAAATAAAATTGTTTATTTCCTTTGCGTTCCTGTCTCTTTTATTTATTGTCCTTTCATTATTGTATTCGAAATAGTACCAAAAACCAACAAGAGATCCCAGCTGTTGTGGTCTCCGTCGAGTCAGGCTAGCTCCAGAGAGCCGGCTGCCAGCACAGTATGAAGATGCCGTTGATGTTCTGATTGTTGGTTTTGATACTATTTCGAACAAACAATAAAGTAAAGAACAAGGATTGCAATGGAAATAAACAATTTTATTTCTCACAATTGGAATATAAATTACAATTCATGACTCAATAAATAAATAAACTGCCGGACTGTTTTGTAATAAAACAAACTGCCGGACTGGTTTGTAATAAAAGAAACTGCCAGACTGGTTTTAACAGAAACAAACTGCCGGACTGTTTTGCAATAAAAGAAACTGCCGGACTGGTTTAACAAAAAACAAACTGCCGGACTGGTTTTAAATAAACTGCCGGACTGGTTTTAACTGCCGGACTGGTTTTAAACAAAACCAAACTGCCGGACTGTTTTAACAAAACAAACTGCCGGACTGGTTTTAAACAAATTCGAAATTACATAATTGAAAATAAATTACAGAATAGAAAGACTGAAAGTAAACAGTACTGAAATGTAAATACAGAAAAGAAATAGTACAGAAAAGTAAATTACATAAATGAAACGGTACTGAAATGAAATGGACAGAATGTAAAGGACTGGAAAATAAATAACAGAAATGTAAAAGAAGAGGCAACTGATCAGTTTTCCTTAAACAATATTTCGGCACCGAACCACATGTCGAGCTGTTGGTGGTACGGTTCTCTCTCTCTATATGATGCTTATGCTGTGTTGTGTGTATTCTGGTATGTTGAAATGAGAGGGGGAGGGTTGCCTTTTATAGGCTCTAATGAAACCGCAACCATAAATTCTGAGACCGCAGCATTTAATCTCATTCATTGCTGGCGTTTCTGTTGGTGGAAACTCTAGGGACTGCTTTGTATTTTATACAAAACTCTCTATTCGGGTTTGGACCCGAGACATTCCCCAAACCCCAAGCCCAAGCCCAAGCCCAAGCCCAAGCCCAAGCCCAAGCCCACGCCCCCGAGCCCCGAGCGAGCGTGTGTAGTACACACTAATACTTTTAGGTGTATGTGGACATGTTAGTTTAATAACTACATGAGTTGGTATGATATATATATTGTAAAATTAATTCTTAATCTTCCAATATGGGATTATACTAAATGGTTTTCCTTTACCATTTCGGTTTTTCCAGATTTGAGCTTTCGAGACACCAACTTTGAAGGCACTTTGTATTCACACCCATTCTCCGAATAGGTCATGTGATATACCGTTACGAAGCTCGTCACACGGGCTACTCAAACACATTGAGTACGGTATAAACAACTCAGCGCTGTCACACGAAATAATGACTCGAAGTTGGTCCAGTGACCATTCGAAAACACCCATGTTTTTCACATGTTTTTCCAACACTGATATGGCTTCGACGGCAGGCCGAAGAGGGAGATGGGGAGGAGTGGATGAGGGAGTTAGTGGAATTTTCAAGATGCTACCTATTTGGGATGGGAAATGGCGGTAACATCGCCTTCAACGCTGGAGTTAGAGCAACGGATATGGATTTGGGGCTGGTTAAGATCAATGGCATTATTATGAACCAGCCCATGTTCGGCGGAGTCAAGTAATTCCAGAATCTTCTTTCATTCTCGTCTCATTTTCAAGAAAAAAAGTCTTTAGTTAGAAGCTTACTGCATGCAATTAAACATCACAAGAAAATTGTCTTGTTAAATTTATCTACTCATTTCATATTAACAAAATCTTTTAAAAAATTCCTTTTATAGCTAACAAACATCCTTACGTACCTTGGGTAACTTCCAGAATAAAAGAAAATTCCTCCTGCCTTGTTTTCGATTTTGAAAATCTTAATGATGCTTTTATAATTTCTGTACAGGAGGACCAAAGAAGAACTAAAGCATGAGACAGACGAACTAATGCCATTGCCAGCAGTCGATCTTTATTGGGAACTTGCATTGCCACTCGGCACAAACGTAGACCACCATTACTCGAACCCACTCGTGGAGGAGCCTGATAAGAAGAAGATAGGGTTGCTAGGGCGGTGTTTAGTTATAGGATTTCATGGCGATCTCATGATAGACCGACAACAGGCCTTTGTCCAGATGCTGGTACTGAAAGGGGTTCAAGTCAAAGCTCGGTTTGATAATACCGGGTCTCATGGGGTCGATTTGGTGGATCCTCGTCGGGGGGCTGCTGGCTTGAACTTCATTAAAGAATTCGTTTGATTTATCTAGGTTGATTATTAATTTTATTTTATTGTAGTCATGTTGCCATTATGTTTGGTGTTGTGGTGTGATGCAAGGCATGTGCTTATCCGGCTCGATTTGCAAATATTTCCTGGTGAATTCGTTACTTTCTAATCGAGCTCGGCTTTCTTCTAAGCGCATGTTCATGTGTAGCACTAGTCTATAGCGGAGTTGAGAATATTTCAATTTTTGTTTTTGTTAACACATGCTCTTCAAATCAGCAAAAGACAATACTTTCATGACATTGAAGAAAAAGTAAGAAATTTGATATGGAGCTGCTAAAATGGATCACAATTCACGAACAAGATTGGACTTGTTACATATTACTATAAAATTACTGACTCGGTTTTTACTATATTCTAGAAGTTGTTGAAGTGTATATTTACTTCAGCGACTGATGTCAGATCATCTTGCGACTACAATAACTTATCCCAATAAACTCCGATTTTATCCTTGCTATTCGTTAATGTTATATAGTTTAAAGCATGTTTAACGGAGGACTGGAGGCACGCGTTTAAGCCTGGCGGAGGCGTAACTCTGGCATGACCAAATTAACGGCGGTGGTATAAAATACAAAATACGTACACGACTTCACCCTAGTCAACACACTAAGCGGCCACCTGATATGATCACTTAATCTATCCCCCAATATGTTAGTCGGAACTGTAGAGCTCCAACCATCACCACCTTATCGATCAAAGTCCATGTGTGATGCGATTTACAATTTTGCAGTACTCTGAACTAGACAATATTATCTTTAGTTTGATAGTACATATTCTTATTTGATCAAAAATATGTTTATGTAATTAATTAATATATTTATCCCATCTGAAATGAAAAACGATAGAATAATGTTCATGTATGTATAAGTTATATATATAACTGCTATATCCGTTCCTATTTAATTATTCATTACGAAACTACGTGTAATTTTAACCGGCCAATAACTTGTATCAAAATTATTGGAATGAAAATTTTCAAAAGTTGATAATATAGTTCAAATGTTAAATTTTATGATTATATTTTAAAAAAATTCATTTCGATAATTTTTATATAAGTTATAAGCCGGTCAAAATTACAATTAGTTTCGTAATAAACAATTAAATGGAAAGGAAGTATATAATTGACTACTAAATACTTGTAGAAAATTACCACAGGAATACGAAATAATAACAAACTTTTCAAATCCCACCATCGTATGTACTCTCATTCGTCCACTGCAATCAAAGCTTTGACAGTTGACCCATTTAACAAACTCTGAAGAAAAAAAAAAGGTCGGTATACGATTAGTTAGAACTACCGATATATGTTACGTCATTAATTAATCTAAGTTGAATAACAAAGACAGAATTATGGTATAGTAGGGTTTAAACGGGTTAATATACCCTTCATAATACAAACTTTTCAAATTTAGTATATTTACTACGGAAAATTCAATTTATTAAGTCATGGGCGGTGTACATATATTAAATATTTGATACAGACATTAACTGCATGTCAGACATGCGGTTTAGCTCTGTACCAAATATCTATATTAAATTTTGTGTCAGTCTTGTTGGAGAATTTTTTTAAGTGAAACCATGTATATATCCGAAAATTCTACCCGATGATATGAAACAATCCTAGTCACTTTTTTTTAAACAAGTGTCAAAAAAATTATATTAATACTAAAAAAAGACACATCTCATTCTCAACAATAATTAATATATTGATTATTTTAGTTATTCATTTATACATATCGTTTATTTGTGTTCCTATTAAAAAATTTGTGGTCAAATTTTGACATTAACGTTTAAATAAAAAAAAAAATTATGACATAACAGTACATGTCACGCCACGTAATAAAAACTGAAGCTACTAAAAACTCAAATAAAAATATATTAATTAAAAATAAAAAAAATTGTTAAATCTAAAATACAAACCAGTAAAACTCATATAAAAATATAGTATAACCTAGCCTAAATACCTAAATATTATGTGCATCCATTAAATACTCTGTATGAATCACAATATTGTGGGTTCCAACTATACCTAAAACACAGTACTCGGCTGCGGTTATGATCTGTATCCATTAAACAGTATCTGCATGAATCACATGCCTTTATTAACTCTAACTATCAAAATCACATAATTTAATACTCCATATCATATTTGTTAATAACTTAATAAAAAGTGACGTGAAAATGACATCATCGTCACCTCAGTGTGATCGGAATTTAATTATCCTTTAACAGTTTAACAACATGTATTAAATATATTCTTAGTTTAGTACATTTAATTAGCAAAATCATTCTCTTTTTGACTTTCTGTTATATAGTTAGCGGATAAGTTACCAAACAGAGTGGTTCGGATGGTAAAAGATACGGTTAAAAAATGGATTTATAGTAAAAGATACGAAACTAAATAACTAGTATTGTTTAGCTATTAATATGTACAAATCCCAACTATAATTGATTAATATATTTATTTTTATAATCAAATTTTTATTAAAGATAGGAACCAAAGTAGAACCCGAGTTAAATACAAATAGAGTTGTACTTAACCAACCTAGTACTATAAGCACTATAATTTTATTAATAATTGATTTACATTGAATTATTAACTCTCTTTTTTTTTTTTTTGAATTATTACATTGAATTATTGAGTTTAAAGTTACACTTTATTCCCACTCATCCGCTTTATATAAAGCTTTGCCTTTGATTGATCACTCACAAACTCTGTAGAAAAAGAAGCAGCATATTTCCAAATCCCAACACTATTTTTTTCTCTCCATCTCTCTCTAAAAGCCATGAACAATGGCGGAGGCGACCACCCGTCTCCGCCACCAGGTAGCGGTGAATATCTCCTCCAACTCCTCCGCCGTCCTCCGACGAAGACCCAAGATCATCCTCCTCACCCTCCGTTCGCTCCCCACGCCTTCTTTCCCCCAAACCCTAGGCCTGTTTCTGATACTATTCAAACTTCGGGGACCTATTTGAACAATAGTTCTGCAGAAGGTACTGACATTCTTCCCCGTCCTGTTAATTTTAGTGGAAATTTAAATCACAGAAATTCCTCTAATTCTAGTGGTATTAATTATCGAAATTCGCCAAATTCTAGTGTTTTTGTGGGAGGGAATAATAGGGCATTGAACGGGTACGAACCGAATTTACAAAATACGCCTAATTTGTATGGAGTTAGGGGTGGTTATGGTATTCCATTTAACGGATACGAACCGAATCATCAGAATTTACAAAATTTAAGCTTAAACGGAGATAAACCGAACTATCAAAATTCGCCAAATTATCAGAATTCACCGAATTATAGTGGAGTCAAGGTAGGGTATAATAGGGCATTAAACGGATACGAAGCAAATTATCGAAACTCGCCAAATGTAGGTCGAGTTGGGGGAGGGTATAATAGGGCATATGAAGCGGATTATGGTAATTTTCCAAATTTAAGTAGGGTTGGGGAAGGGAGTAGTCGGGTATTAAACGGAAATAAAAGCTATTCAATTTCAAGTAGAATTGACGAACGGAATAGTAGGTTTCCAAACAAATCCAATTCTCATTTACACAACAATTCAAGCACTAGCAAGGCAGTTAAACAACCTTTGCCAGGCTCGGGGAAGAAGAAAAGTAATAAAAAGTTGGGGAAAAATGTGGAAAAAGAGAAGAAGAAGGTAAATGGGTGGGGAGAACTGAATGTTAAGGACGGAGTAGAGAGGGAAAGAAGCGGCGTTATTAGTGAGAGGAGGCTAAGTGCTCAGCTGGATAGACCTCCTTCAGTTCCGGGTTTTGAAGTTGAAGAGTCAGTGTCGGAGTTGGCAAGTGAGATTGGTGATAATAGAGAAAAAGAAAGAGAATTTCATGCTGTAGTGGTTGCTGTAGGTGGAAAGATGTTGGGTTCTGTAGAATATGTGGATTCGTCTCATGACAAGAACGGGAAAAAGAATCGAAATAAGGTAATTTGCTTTAGCATGTTTGAAAATGTTATTGGAAGTGTGTTGTTTCTTTGAATATAATTTATCAAAGAATTAATGAATATAATGAATTAATGATCACTGTTTAATACAACAAAAGTATCTGGATTGATTGGCTTAAAATATTTGAATTATGAAACTTTACTTATAACATTCCTTGGTTAGTTTATGAGATGAAGAGATGAGTTTTTCAAGGGCTGTTATAATTGGTGAGACTGTGATTAGAGTTTTAGTATTGTTATGCGTAAATGAAAAAGTTGTATAAAATGATGTGGGGACTGTTATTGGTGGTGTACAATGGAACAAGGATCCTTTGAACCCCTTTGGTTTTTTTATTCCCGCAGAAATCAATTTGTCACTTAGGAGATTTTATTTATTAGTTTTGTCAAGTGTTACGTTTCTGCTTTTCCATTATAAAAAAGCATGCCTTATTTCAAAAATTGTTAGGTAACAAAGCCATGGATGTAATTTTATGCCACCCCAGTACATGTGCAGAGCTACATGCGGCACGAACAATTACAAAGAAAATGCTAATTTTTATACAGGGATTGAGTTTTCAAAATATTTCAAATATATTATGTTTTGCAACCCCATAAAATATTATTTTGTATTTAGCAACCCCATAATTAAATGCCGGCTCCGCCTCTGTTTCAGTGAATATGTTACATCTTTGTTTGTGAGCCTTAATAGTTGAGATTAAGTGTTCCAAATTTATTTTCTGCAATTAGAATTACAGATTAGATAACCGAGGACAAAGGGTTATCTCACGGGGGATAAGGAAGTCTAGCAGACAGATTGAGTGTCGCGGTGACATAGACATGCTTATTGATCCTTTACTTGCCATTTACAACTCATTAATCCCACAAGAAGAAGAGAAGATGAAACAAAAGCAACTTTTATCTTTGCTAGAGAATCTCGTCATTAGAGAATGGCCTGAGGCTCGGTTGTTAGTTTATGGTTCTTGTGCCAATTCATTTGGGGTGAGAAACAGTGACATTGATATTTGTCTTGCAATCAAGGATGTTGATGACATAGAGAAGTCTGAGGTTTTGTTGAGATTGGCAGATATATTGGATGAAGAAAACTTTAAGAATGTTCAGGTACTTGATATTGCCTCTTAAGGTGGTGTGTATTGTATCATCGATCATAGACTTTCATGTTTTCGAAGTTTGCTGAATTTACACGTAATGACGGCATCAATCTTTAAATCATTTCTTATACAATATATATATGTGTGTGTGTGTCTATATACTATCGGCATTCGTACGGTTGAAAGTTTATACAGGGAGTGGACGGAAATAAAGGAGTTGCATGGTTACCAAAGTAATTTATTAAGATGTATCCTTGAAAGACTAGTAAATTGAATATTGTATATTAATTTGTCAAGGGAAGATTTGATCCTTAAAAAGTTTCACAACTTTAAATATAACAGTTTGAAATCTCAATCTCATGTTACAATTTTTGTTGCAATACAAGGAAGAGTTTTTTTACCCTTTGAGTAGGAGAAGATGATTTCTAATTATATGAAATTAGGGGCTTTTTACTAATATGTCTAGTCTATAGTGTTTTTAACATCAATCCATATGCAGGCTCTGACACATGCTCGGGTTCCAATCGTCAAACTTATGGATTCAACCACGGGAATCTCTTGCGACATATGCGTCAATAATGTTTTGGCTGTTGTGAATTCAAAACTTCTGCGAGAGTATGCAAAAATAGATGAGAGACTGCACCAGTTGGCTTTTATTGTGAAACACTGGGCCAAGTCAAGAGGAGTTAATGAAACGTATCATGGAACTCTATCGAGTTATGCGTGAGTGGTAGTTTAGTTGACAAGTATATATGTACTCAGTTTCCCCCCAAAAAATTAGTTTCTTATGTGTAAATTACACCGCAGGTATGTTTTGATGTGTATTCATTTCTTACAACAATGTAGACCTGCTATTCTTCCATGCTTACAGGTTTGTACTGTAAACCTTGCTTTTCAGATAAGTAAAACTTTTGTGACTCCATTTAGTGATTGCTTTACTTGTATGTATCATGCTTTCTTTTGGTATATTGACATATTACTGCCCTCCCATTTACTTGTGAGTGATTGGTTTAACAGATTCATTATGATTTATATATGCTGTTTGCTTGTTTTGTTTATTCTTTTTTCTTGAAGGGACCTCCTGTCTTCTGTCTCTTCTCATCCGTCTTTTGCTTGTGTTGTGTCAGGAAATGGACCCAACATATTCTGTTGTTGTTGACAACATTGAACGCTCTTTTTTCGATCAAGTTGAGAAACTATCTGGCTTTGGGTTACGTAATCGAGACAATATAGGCCAATTGGTATGGGGATTTTTCCGCTATTGGGCATTCTGTCATGATTATGCGCATGATGTTATCTCTGTCCGAGTGGGAAGCACTATCAGGTTTGTTTACACTCGACACCCTATATAACAGAAATGCACCATTAGTATCTTGAGTTTGATTTAATATTTATTCATCCAACAAAATTTGAGAGTTATATATCCTTGTTCTTATAACTGGATACTGGAATGACTATACTGTACTGCCAGTTAAGCTGTCTTACGTAGCAGCAGCACACTTGTGCACGGGCATCCGGTATTTAACTGTTAAAATGAGTGTGTTATCGTTCCTCAACAATTTAGTTGACTTTAGTTTTTTATAGAAAAGTATGATTCTCAGGTTTGAAGAAAGATACGATTGTTGTATATAGGACATTGATGGCTCTTTATAGATTTTTTTTCAAATGAAGTGGTTGAAAGGGGGAAAACATCATTGCATATTTTTTTATTTGGAAAACTTTCTCGTAAACTCCACATTCTTTATTAGTGGTTCCTCATTAACAGAGTCTTGCACCATTAGCTGACAATGTATTGGTTCGTGAGGAAGTTGCAAAAGTTTGGTTTGGTTTGTCTTGGCTAATTGGCTTTCATACGTGAATCAGTTTTGTTAGAAGTACCTTTCACCAAAGTGTAGTCTTCTAATTGACATGCGAATATGTTGCTACTGATTGTTCTTTGAACTGAGAATTTTACTTTTAGTCGATTGACTCTCTTTTTATGTATCTGCCAAATCTTGGTTCGTTTCTCAATCTCTTGATTGTCCTGTTCATCTTTACAGCAAGCGAGATAAAGAATGGACCACGAGGATTGGCAGAGATCGTCACTTAATATGCATAGAGGATCCTTTTGAGATTAGCCATGATTTAGGCCGAGTGGTGGATAAGCGCAGCATTAAAGTACTCAGAGAAGAATTTGAACGCGCCGCTGAAATATTGCAATTTGATCCCAATCCCTGTGTGACGCTTTTCCAGCCGTATGTACCTAATTGATTGCCCCTTATTTTAGTACATAGGGAATGTATTGTAATTATGAGGGTTGGTAATTTAACCTTATCTTAGTCTTTTGTTTATCCCCATTTGCAAAGCAATTTGGATATTTCTGTATGAAACAAATTCATTTTGGATGGAACCCCTCTGGAACTACTTTTGCTGAAGAAATGTTGAAATCACAATAGGTTCCAACTTTGGACCATGCCTAATGAATTACTTTAGAGTTGAGACTATCTCTAGTACGTTTAAACGATATGTCAAGTTTTTGTTTGGTTTCGTTTAGGTGAACAAATTGGCATGTTTAAGTCTCAGAAAAAAAAATAGGTAAGCTGATCAACCAAATAGGCCGCAGAGTTTAGAGGAGTGATGTTATAATCAGAATCTCAAGTTGATATTGCTTCCTCATTTTTTGTATGGATTGTGTTTAATATTGAAAAATCCTTCGACCCCAACATGAAATGATCAACAATATTTTCTTATGACAAGTGACAGATCTATACTTGAATTAGGATAAATGCACAGTTTCAAGCAGTATTAACGAGTCATAAGCTTTTGATATTTTGGCATTTTGGAGTAAAATATTATCTTTGGTAATTGTAGCTAGTTTACAGTATGATAACCGGACAGTTTTCGAAACTTCTCCAATGAATTGGAAATTAAATATTCCAATTATTATTGCTTATAAAAAAAAAGATATTCCAATAACTAACGGATATGTTTAAAAAGTTTGAAACATTGGTCCTTACTCCTTATTATGGACGGTAATACTCAACATGATGGCGAATTTGATAAATAAATATCTCAAAATTTTGGTCTTTTTACTAGTAAGTTAGTACCTTATACATGGTAGTAACTAGTAACTATTAACCATAATAAAGATACTGAAACTTCAAAAAACATATAAAAATGATCAACTCTATATGTCCGACTCTATATCTTGACTAGATTTATAGCACTCAAATTCAGGTAATGATATGCATACGACACACCATTACACTTCTTTCATACATACACTGTATTTTTGTCTCTCCTCCTATTACAAGTAGAGTGTAATACGAGTGTGCAAATAATTATTCGTGAAATTCATCCCTGCAACTCTTTCAACACAAAAGACTACTAATGTTACAATTCAATTAATAATGAGCAAATGTAAACCTTCTAAACTGTATAAAGTATAAACCAATACTATGATTATTCACTCCATACGTACAGCCATACAGGACAAATTCAGAGCCACTTAATTTTAAACAGCCTCCTAATGAGACTGGATTTTTTCAATGCAATTTATCTGTTTTTACGTTCAAACCGTATTTTTTTTTAAACCGTATTTTTTTTATGAACCGTAAGTCAAAATTACGGTTTGACTGTAAATTACCAAATTGCACCCGCGTTGAAATGTTCAAATTTTACAGTGGACCGATCGATCGTCTGAGTGCTGTAAAATTACCCATTTAACCCAACAAAATATTTACTTTCCAAAACTCTCATTCTCTTCTCAAACATTCTCTTAAATTACAACCACTTAATAGGTTTTTAACTCCAATTAATTCCAAAATCACATAGATCGGGTAAATGTATTTCTTTATTCACTTCTTAATTCTCGATTCTCTATATTATTTAGTTTAAATCTCTAATTTATGAAAAAATGGTAGAAAATACATCAATTTTACACACATTGTTCCATTTTCATTAAATTTAGAGGGTTTATGCAAATTTATTGATTTAGATAATTATTATTAATTGTTTAGTTGTATTTGATTGTGTATATTGTTTATCTTGTTTTGATTATAATAAATTTGACTAAGTTATGGTTTTTCATATATTTTGTTGATTTATAATAATTATTTAGTTCTCATTAATTGTTTTGTATGGTAATTAGTAACTGTTTTTTTAAGTAGTCCCTGAATTCAATTTTTTGGGTGGATGAGCCTAAACATATGTGTGTGTGTATACATACATATTATAATATGTGATCATTGTATAAATAAATAAAAAATATATGGTATATTTTATCTATATATATTTAAATTAGTGGACAAATTATTTAATTTGATATCCATTTTTCATATAGGTTCTCTATGGGTGATCCATCTTGTCCAGGTCCACTTCTTAGAGGAAATCGGGGTATTTTACGACAGTCTGATTATATATCAGAAAAAATCTGGATGCGTTGTAGAGAAGTAGGGAGAGCGGATGAGAATAAGATGCGGTTGTACAGTTATAGCTGGGAGATAGCTTCGCATCCAACAGTAACGCACAATATAATTAGAGCAGACTTCTATGGTGTCTATGTCATAAAGAGTTACAATGTAGATCGAGGCTTACTTACAGCATTACTGGACATGTGGCGTGATGAAACCCACACGTTTCGTTTTTCCGATGGCGAGTTGGGGATATCTTTATAAGATGTAGAGATTACGTTGGGATTGCGGATGAATGGTCTTCCTGTAACCCGGTTGGAGAGAAATGATAATAGAACTAGCATGTTGGATTTGGTGGAGAGCCTGTTGGGAAGTAGACCCCCCGGCGATATGATTGATAAAAACTGTTTAACGGTTAAACTTAGATGGTTGCGACAAACGTTTACGGAATTATCTGTCAACCCTAGTCAGGAGAGGATGCTATATCAGCTGAGAGCTGCGATGTTGTTGTTACTAGCTGCTCACGTTTTTTCTGATAAAAGTAGTGATCATGTTGCATTTTGACCTCTCCCATTTCTTGAAGATTTTGATACGTGTGAAGGGTATAGTTGGGGATAAGCTCTGTTGAACTTAGAGTTCAATAATTAATTTTGATTATAACGTTGATTATGTTTTTAATGATTTTACGGTTTTACGATTTCGATGATATAATGCTTGTCTTTTCCAAAAGTAGAAATTGTAAATTTTAGAACGCCAGAAAGATAGAGCACAGAAAAACGAAGCCACATGTTCAAGCGGAACCAAAATCGGAGCTAAAACGAAGGAGTTATGGGCTTTCGAAGAAGACCAAAAAACTGCCAGAAGAACAGACGACCGATCGATTGGACAAAAACGACCGATCGTTTTTGTTCCAATTTCTTCCAGTGAGGACATCGAAAAAACGACCGATCGTTTTTTAGAAACGACCGATCATTTTCTGAAAAACGACCGATCGACTGTAGAGAACGACCGATCGTTTTCTACAGATTTCGAAAAACAGCTTTTCAGCTTTTTCTGGAAAACAGCTTAAAACAGCCTCAACCACTTCTAACGGTCAGAATACAGAAAAATAGACTTTTGGTCTATATAAACCAACCCAATCTCTCTTCCATAAACACCAATCAATACACCTATTATCATCCTTCAATCCCTACATACAAAACCCTAAATATCACCATTTTGGTGCATATATTCAAAAAGAGGAAAAATTGAATAAAAAGAGAGTCAAGCTCAAACATCATCAATCTCACCAATTAGCTTATTTAGAAGCAATAAAATAGTGAGTGTAGTTACATTATTGTAACAAAATTGTAACGAGTATTTTATAAACTCATTTGTGAGTGAGTGATCGGGTAGAGGCTTTGTAAGCAAGTTGCTTAAAAGCTCTAGGTCTTTTCATTTCGGGACACTCATAAAGTGAGGGGGAGCTTAATCGGTTGATTAGCTCGTTAGGATTGTAATATCCGAAAAAGATTTTTTAGTGAAATACTCGGTAGTACCGAGGAGAGGACGGAGGCGCGTTTTGCCGAACCTCTATAAATCACGGTGTCATCTTCTTCCCTTAAACTTTTACTTTCCGCAAATATTTATTATTGCTTATTTTCTTTCTTGCGTTTCAATTAATTAACGATTATTAACGCTTAAGCTTAGAATTACGAAAGTTGGGTTGTTAGTTGCACTTAGTCTTTAATTAGGCGAAAATCGCCAAAAACCTTATTCACCCCCCCTCTAAGGTTTAGCCGCATCGGGGCCAACAAGCTCTACTCGCTTGGTTAAAGTCCAACTTGTGCAAGTTTGTTAGGGGGTAAGCTCAGGGAATAAGCGGTGCAGTGATGTTCCTTGAGATGTGGGCGATGATAAGGCTACGACCTGTTAGACCTTGTCCAGAATTGCCTCCTAATGTTCCCCCTCCTCTGGGATGGCCTAGATTTCCACTCGGATACAGGTATGCTATTATTTAATTTTTGTATTCGATTACTATTAAATTCTGAATATTTTGCAGCTACTTCTTTTGTTTATATTTATTGTTTATTTACTATACTTGTATTATTATAGGTGGAAAAAATTGACGCACTGTGAACAACATGTGGTACGACATAATGTGGTTTTTATACAGGACCCGTTTGACCAGTTAACGCCTGAACAGGTAAAAATCTATTTTTTTACTACGTATTATTGTTACCTACATCTTGTATATGATTGCATACATAATGATTTTTTTTTTGAATTACAGATAGACTGGCAGCCATACAGGGACATCAATGCTCATCCTGAATACTGTACACGGGGTCGTTATATGTGGCATTCGTCTGTTCTGCTCATATGCAACGAGAAGATTGAGTGGCATCCCGCGTGGAGAATTATGAGCCAGTTTGGGTTTATTCAGGTTGTGCCTATGGAGATTTGGAATCCCGCACAAGGCCATGACAAGGATAGGAGAGCTGGCAAACAACAAAAATATAAGTGGCCTCAAATATTCCACGGGTTTATAACCCAGTGGAATGATCGCCACCACCGACTTATTAACGATGAATTCGGTACGGAAACGTCACAGGATTACCTATAATGGTACAGACCTCGGGCACGCCTTCTCATAAACACACATCTTCTCGAAATGCCGGAACACGGTTTTCGTGCGACTGCGAGTTTGATTACTAAAATGGTAAAAAAACTAATTTAGTAAACTAAAACTGTTTTTTATTTCAAAAATTTTTATTACTATTTTTTTTTTTTTTTTGCAGAAACATTTGCTACGTAATAGTTACAAAACTTTTAAACGGCTCAAAGTTAAACAGAAGGTGCAATATTTAGCCACTGGTATGGCTGAATTGGGCATTGATCCAAAATGGTCGAGTGATGAACCGTTGGATGACGATAAACAGGATGACGATGACCCTGATTATGACGATTACAATGATCGTGAGGATCACGGTTACGAGGATATGCCGAGACGTTACACACATACTATGAGTACTGGGGGTAGACGCACGGACAGAGGTAGAGGTGAAGGTGAGTCGAGCAACAGTGGCCGTACTGGGAGTAGACGTACAAGTGAAGGAGGACGTACGAATAGATACCAGGATAGTGGTACAGATACCAGTGGTCATCGTCGTGTTGCTTCCGGGGGATTTGAGAATATTCAAATCAATATGGAGATCCCTTACCATACCCCTTACGGTCATAGACAGTCGGTTGGGTCTTATGAGCATCTGTTCGGTCAGACTTTTACAAACAACCCTTGTTACGATGAGTGCCACCCCTTTCATATGAGCGTACTTCGCCACCAGAATCACATGTTAGAGATAGACGTCGGCGGGAACTTAATGATATAGATGAGTCGACTGAGCCGTCATCCGACAGATTGACATCGGCGGGAAAGCAGCTTCTTATGTCGTACTTTAAGGACTTTAGTCGTTCGAAAAGAAGAAAATGAGTTGTTGTAAATTTATGTGATTCATTTTTTATGTAAATGAAATATTGAATATTGTAAATGCTGCAACGGTCGTAAAACTCTCTTTATGTAAATGAAAATTTATCATTTTCAAATATTATTTAAACGCCATACATACTTGTAAATGAAAAATTCGGCATAATTTTGCTTAAAATGGAGCATCGCCACAAATAAAATTAACAAAATGATCAACCCAATAATTTACATCTAATACCAAAAAAACGACACCAATACCACAATAATAACATTTAATATAACGAACACAATAATAATAACACGTAATAACAACAACAAAACCATTCGAACAAAACATTCAATAAGATAAAATAATAAAGAAAATTAAACATTAACGATTATAATGCAACGAATACCAAATTACAATGCAAAATAAATAAAATAAAATTACATATTGTTCGAAGAAAAACAAATAGAAATGACATCGAAACATAAATAAAATTACAAATGCTAGTCATTTTGTTTCGAATTAGCATCATGCTCGGTATCATCATAGAGTGGGCGACGATAGTTCGAAAAGTATGCACGATAATACTTATATTCTTTTTCACTATACGCATCGATTTCTTCATAATCCTCACATTTGTCAATTCTATATTTACGGTATTATTGACGTTGCATACGATGAAATTCATAATCCATCGTTATTTTGTCGGCATGAAAATTTCCGGTGGCGGGTGCCCAAGGAGGGTTACGAGGAAATGAGAAGCTAGCATCTTCAGTAACAGGCGAAATAGAGGAGGATGCCGCTATTCCTTTGCCCTTTTCTCGATGCGAGGACGAGTGAATGTGGTTGGTAGGAGGAATATGATCGGAAGAAGTACGAGGAATAGAATCGGAAGAAGAAATAGGATCAGAAAGACCCTCGGCTTCCGAACCCGGAATAAAAACCTCGGTTTTAACGCCTACATATGACTCTAAATGAAGAGCCAGCGGTTTATACCATTTTCCCGTAACTTGACGTCTATACCAAGTTAGAATACCATTATCTTTATCATAAATTCTCATTTGAGAAAGATTACTAGAGGAAATCTCAACCGTAGACTCGAGAATTTTGCGTTTTGTGAGAATTTTGAAATAGTGAATAATACCGCTAATAAGAGAGTCATACGGAAGATAGTGTTTTGTTTTGTTTTTTTGCATACATCATGTTGAACGTTGTTTTTCTAATCGATTATTTTGATGATAACAATATTTGTAAAACATGATAAAAGCTCGTTTTGCGTACTAATAATTTATCGAGTGTGTCAAAGGGTTGAAATGATAGATTACGTAGATACGAAGCCAACGGTTCAAGCGGAACCTAAATCGGATTTGAAACTGACTAATTACGGGCTTTCAAAGTATGTCGAGTAAACCGAAACTTTCCCAGAACAAAAACGACCGATCGCTACCCTAAAATGACCGATCGTTTTAGGTAGACATTCTTCCAGTGAGCACAACACAAAAACGACCGATCGCCAGGCTAAAACGACCGATCGTTTTAAGTAGGAATTCTTCCAGTGAGCACAGATGAAAAACGACCGATCGTTTTTCAGAAACGACCGATCGTTTCTGTAGAATTTCAAATTTCAGCTTTTAAGCTCATCCTGAAAATTGGGCGAACTGCTGCAAACTAGCAGCTACTCTACTCAACAACTGCCAACGGTTATGAATTAATTGTTGGACCTTTTTCACTCTACAAAAGGCCCCAAAATCCTTTGTTGAAGACACCTAACATTTTTACACAACTTCAAGCTTTCAAAATTCAAAGATCTTACAAGCTTATACTACTAAATTGTCTCACTTGTATCTATAAAATATTCTCGAGCTTATTACTATTGTAATCTTATAAACATCGAGATATTATTTGTTAGTGAGTGATCCATTCAAATTCAATCTTGTAAAAGAGTATTTTATAAACTCATTTGTGAGCGAGTGATCGGGTAGAAGCTTTTCAAGCAAGTGTAGCTTAAAAGTTCTAGGCTTTTCATTCGGGATACTCATAAAGTGAGGGGGAGCTTAATCGGTTGATTAAGCTCGTTAGGTTGTAACCTTGGAACGAGATTTTAGTGAAACACTCGGAAGTGAAAAAACCGAGGAGAGGACGTAGGCGCGTTTTGCCGAACCTCTATAAATCTTGCGTTATTTCTTTTCCCTCAACTTTTACTTTTCGCAAATTATTTATTGCTTATATTCATTGCTTGCATAGATTAACGTAGCATTTATTTGTTACTAAATTGTTTAAGTTATAAAAACCACTAATTTGCTTAGTTAATAACGCATAGTTTTTATTTCGCGAAAAACGTACCAAAACCTTATTCACCCCCCCCCCCCCCCTCTAAGGTTTAGACACCTACGGACCAACAATTGGTATCAGAGCTTACCTATTCTATTTACAAAAATCTAACGATTTTATAGTTTAAAGATCCGCTATGTCTTCGTACGCCGACTCTAAATCCATAACTAGGCCCCCGTTCTTTGACAGTACAAACTATCCCTATTGGAGAGATCTCATGAAAAATTTCCTTTGTGGTTTCGAAATAGACCAATGGATTAGCATTAGTAAAGGTTATAAAACGCCTAGGAGAAATGGCTTAGATAAACTTGTAGAGGAACTAGACACCGATGAACGCCTCGCCTTTTCTCTAAATTGTAGGGCTATGACCTCTATCACTTGTGCGCTCTCGCCTAGTGAGTATGATAAGATTTCCGGTTGTGACACCGCTAAGCAAATGTGGGATAAGCTAGCTATTATGCACGAAGGAACTAGTCAAGTTAAGGACTCTAAAATTAGCATGCTTATTCATGATTATGAATTGTTTAAAGTTGATGATGACGAGTCTATTTCTTATATGTACACTCGTTTTACTAAAATTACTAACGATTTTAAAAGATTGGAAAAAGTGTATTCTAGCAAGGAGATGGTGACCAAGATCCTAAGGAGTCTACCGAGGAAATGGGAATCAAAAGTGATGACTATACAAGAAGTCAAGGACATGAACACTCTCTCTCTCGACAACCTCATTGGATCCCTAAGCACTCATGAACTCGACATGACGACTCGAAAGTATGAGGATGACTCGAAAAAGAAGAAAGGCATCGCCTTCAAAAGCACAACAAATGACGATAGCGACAATGATTCCTCTAGTGAGGATGATGAAATGGCACTCTTCGCCAAACGCTACAACAAATTCCTAAGTTGGAAAAAGAAAAGTGGACAACGATTTCGGAAAAAGGAGTATAAGGGAGAGCCTTCCGAAAAATCGAGCAAAAAGGACGAAATCATTTGCTATAAATGTCACAAACCCGGCCATATGCAAAACGAATGTCCCTTGAAGAAAAAGGACAAGTTCGGAAAGAAAAAGGAAAACAAGAAGGCATTCTTGGCCGCATGGGGGAGCGATGATGATAGCTCCGATAGCGACAATGAAGAAGTCGCAAATCTATGTCTCATGGCTAAAGACGATGATACCGAGGATGTAAGCTATCACTCCTCTAACTCCTCTATTTCTAGTGATGATGATTTTGATATAAATAATGTGTTAGCCTCGTTAGAAAAAGCTAGAGGTAAAAACAAATCCTTTAGAAAAATGCTAATTACTCTACAAGATGAACTTGAAAATTTAGCTATAAAAAATGACTCACTCACGTCTAAAAATGCCGAACTTACCTTAGAAAATGATAAGTTAGTTAATGACCTTAGTTCATGCAAACTTAATGCGGATAGCGCCGAACTTACTCTAGCTAAATTCACTAAGGGAAGTAAAATGCTAAGTACTATATTAGCTTCTCAACAAGGCGCATATGATAAAACCGGTGTAGGGTACAACCCACTCTTAACGACTAAGCATAAAAATCTATTCACCAAACAAGTGGCGAAGAATGAAAGTAGACAACCAAATTACTCTCGTAAGAACAACTCGTATAAAAATAACTTAGTTTATAATCGTTTTGTTAAACCATCCATGCATGTTAAATGTATTAATTGCAACCGTAGTGATCACTATGAAGATTATGTTTATTGCCCTTATAGATATAAAATAAATAGAAATGATTTGGTTTGGATTCCAAAGGGTCGAGACACTAACCCTCAAGGACCCAAAAGTGGATTAGGGTACCAATGATCATTTTGTCTTGTAGGTATGCTTGAGGTCAAAAATCAACGAGGACAAGTGGTTCTTGGATAGTGGATGCTCAAGACATATGACGGGAGACAAAACAAAATTCACCACTCTTGCACCTAAAGACGGAGGCTTTGCGACCTTCGGGGATAATAGCAAGGGCAAAATCATTGGTATTGGTAGTATCTCTAAACCATCAAATGTTGTTATTCATAATGTGTTGCTTGTTGATGGTCTTAAACATAACTTGCTTAGTATAAGTCAACTTTGTGATTTGGGTCACAAAGTCATTTTTGAAAAATCACATTGCATCATTCATTGTATTTCGGATAATAAAACTATTCTCATGGGTCAAAGACAAAATAATGTCTATATGATTGATTTGAATAGTTCGGTGGATAATGAAGTTAAGTGTCTTGTTACTATCAACGACAATGGTTGGTTGTGGCATAGACGACTTGGTCATGCAAGTCTTGATTTACTTGCTAAACTTTCTAGTAAAGATTTGGTAATAGGTTTACCAAAAGCTCCTTATATAAAGGACAAACTTTGTCACGCTTGCCAATTAGGCAAACAAACAAAGATTTCTTTTAAGTCTAAAAATATTATATCTACTACTCGTTGTTTGGAGCTCATGCATATGGACTTAGTTGGCCCCTCCCGGACACTTAGTCTTGGCGGGCGTGCATATGCTTTCGTCATGGTTGACGATTTTAGTCGCTTTACTTGGGTATTGTTTTTAACTCATAAGCATGAAGCATTTAGAGAATTCTCTATTATTTGCAAAAAGCTCCAAACACGAAAGGGTTATATGATCAAAAGTATCCGAACCGATCATGGTAAGGAATTTGAGAATACTCCATTTCAAACTTATTGTGATGAAAATGGTATTGATCATAATTTTTCGGCCCCTCGTACGCCCCAACAAAATGGGGTAGTTGAGAGGAAGAATAGAACCCTAGAGGAAATGGCACGGACCATGCTTTGCGAAAATAATTTGCCAAAGTATTTTTGGGCCGAAGCCGTAAATTCCGCTTGTTATATTTTAAATAGAGCCTTAATTAGGCCCATATTGAAAAAGACACCTTACGAATTATGGAATGAGCGAAAGCCCAATATTTCTCATTTACGTGCATTTGGTTGTAAATGCTATGTTCATAATAATGGTAAGGATAATCTAGGAAAATTCGATGCTAAGTCCGATGAAGGAATTTTCATCGGATATGCTATATCGAGTAAAGCTTATAGAATTTTTTATTGGTGGAAGAGTCGGTACATGTTTCGTTTGATGAGAATTTACCGACGATTGATAACCCTTTAATTGTTCATAATATTAATGATAATATTTTTCATAAAGCATCTTCTTCTAATCATGTTACATCTAGCTTAGAGTCTACGCCTAGCATAGAGGTTGAACCCGTTGTTGAAGAAGTCACTATAGAGAGACTTCAAACGGACTTAGAATCTAGCGTACACATTCATGAGGATTTGCCTCAAGAATGGAGGTTTGCCAATCACCATCCGCAAGATTTAATTTTGGGTAACCCGGGAGAAAGAGTGCATACACGTTCTTCATTAAGAAATCTAGTTAATCATTTTGCATTCTTGTCTCAACTAGAGCCCAAGAACATTCATGAAGCGGAACTCGATGAGAGTTGGGTATTAGCTATGCATGACGAATTAAATCAATTCGAGCATAGTAACGTATGGACTTTAGTACCTAGACCGCATGAGAAAACCATTATAGGTACGAAATGGATATTTCGTAATAAGATGGATGAATCCGGGGTAGTCATTAGAAATAAGGCTAGATTAGTAGCTCAAGGGTATAACCAAGAAGAAGGCATCGATTTCGATGAGACTTACGCACCCGTAGCTAGACTAGAAGCCATTAGAATGTTGCTTGCTTATGCTTCTTTTAAACGTTTTAAACTATTTCAAATGGATGTTAAAAGTGCATTTTTAAACGGTTTTATTAATGAGGAAGTTTATGTAAAAAAACCACCCGGTTTTGAAAATCACGAGTTTCCCGATCATGTTTACAAACTTCGAAAAGCACTTTATGGTTTAAAACAAGAACCCCGGGCTTGGTATGAAAGACTTAGTAAATTTTTAATTAAAAAGGGTTTTTCTCGTGGTACTTTGGATACTACACTTTTTATTAAAAAGGATGGTAAATACATGCTTTTAATTCAAATATATGTTGATGATATTATTTTCGGTGCTACTAATGCTCGCATGTGCGAGGAGTTTTCTAAGTGTATGCAAGGTGAATTCGAGATGAGCATGATGGGTGAACTTACCTACTTTCTTGGGTTGCAAATCAAACAAACAAAGGACGGAATTTTCGTCAATCAAGCCAAATACACAAGGGACTTACTCAAACAATTTAACATGAGCGATGCAAAGCCGCTAGGAACTCCAATGAGTCCGGCAACAAAACTAGACAAGGATGAATCGGGTAAAAGCGTGGACCAAAAGCTCTATAGAGGTATGATTGGATCCCTCTTATATTTAACCGCAAGTAGACCCGATATCATGTTTAGTGTTTGCTTGTGTGCTAGGTATCAATCTTGCCCTAAGGAATCGCATGTTATAGCCGTTAAACGCATATTTAGATATCTTGTAGGAACATGCAATTTAGGATTGTTTTATCCACATGATACTTCTTTTGAATTTCTTGGCTATTCCGACGCCGACTTTGCCGGTTGTCGATTAGATAGAAAAAGTACTAGTGGCACTTGCCATTTCTTAGGAAACGCCTTAGTTTCTTGGCATAGCAAGAAACAAAACTCGGTTGCGCTTTCTACGGCGGAGGCGGAATACGTCGCCGCGGGTAGTTGTTGCGCACAAATCCTTTGGATGCGTCAACAACTAAACGACTTTGAATTATCGTTTGATAGTGTGCCTATTTTATGTGATAATACTAGTGCTATAAATCTTTCGAAAAATCTGATCCAACACTCTCGTACTAAACATATTAATTTACGTCACATTTTTTAAGAGATCATGTTCAAAAAGGGGATATTACACTTGAATATATAAGTACCGATAGGCAATTAGCCGATATTTTTACAAAACCCCTTAACGATGAACAATTTTGTTTTATTCGACGAGAGTTAGGCATGTTTGATGTGTGAAATATACATATATACATATATATATATTTGATTGATTTTACATATATTTAAGTATTTTTATACTTTTTATGCCAAATCAGTGTCGTACAGTGCAAAAAATTCCAGTTCTGTAACCTATTTACAGTCGATCGATCGTCTGTAAAAACGACCGATCGTTTTTCTACAGACGACCGATCATTCCTTAAAAACGACCGATCGTTTTTAAAGTGCACTCACTGGAACATTTTGGTTCAAATACGACCGATCGAAACACAAAACGACCGATCGTTTTTCTGTTTCTCAGTTTTAAAAACGTTCTTCAAACCCTAATTCAATTCATTCTTAAACAAAATCAACTCTCTCTCTCTCAAAATTCGCCCCCTTTCACCCCAAATTCTTCATAAACCCTATTTTTATCCGTAATCAGTCCAACATGGTTCGTACTAAGCGAACTTCCCTCATGGATGAACATGACGAAGCCTACGTGCCTCCGTCCCCGACCCGCCCTCGTGTTCCTCGCGGTCGCCGAACCGGCTCCTCCACCGCTCCACCCTCGGGCCCCGGTGCCTCCTCCAGCTCTCTACCTCCTCTCTATCCACCCACGATGGGTAAAAGAGGTATATTGTCTAACTTCACTCTAGACATGCCTCTATTCCGTGAACGTTTTCCCGCTCTAATGATAGATTTAAGTTTTCAAAAACTCGATGTTATTCTTACTCTCAAAATGCCCTTTTTCACTGAAAAGATCTATGAATTTTATCATAACCTAGTTCTTGATAGGGATCATGATGACGCACTCCGCTTGCGTTCATCATTCAATGGCCAACCATTCGTTTACGGTATAGACCGTCTACGAAACCTATTACGCCTAGATAGTGACGGTGTCCATGAGTCTAGTGATGAACTTTGTGAGACTCTCGAGATCGATAACTTCAACGATCTCAAAAACGAAAATTTTCATCCCGTCCATAACAATCGCTCCAACAAGGCCCACGGCCTTCTTTTTCGCAATAAATTAGCCTATCATATCCTCTCTCATATTGTTTTACCTCATACTTCAAATTTCACGGATGTTACAAATGAGTACATCTTTCTTCTCGGGTACATCCATCGCCGAGTCAAACTTGACTTCGCGACACTCATCTTCTTTAAGATGGACTCGCTCAAAATGAAGTCTAAGAATGGGCTACCTTACGGTGCCTTGATTTCGGCCATCTTAAAGGACCTAAATCTCGTTCCCGGTGGAACTTTGTTCAAAAACAAGGACAAGCATATTTGGGACACTTCCTATCTTTCCCAAATGTCCATTAAATTCCATAATACCGACAAGTCTATAACTTGGTCCGGTAAGCGGGTGTCCGGCCCCGTCTATGCTCCTCTTACCCCCGAAGAGGAAGAGTATGTCGGACCTAAGCCTACACCTCGAGCTTCTCATGAGGACATAGCTATCTCCTCCGATTCCATCCCTCCCACCAATATCCCTACCTCCTCTCGACGTCAAGGAAAAGCTCAAGAGGGATCTTCCTCTCGTGTCCCGTGCTCCGATAAGTTCTACGATGATCTCTTCATCAACCAATATCGGAATGCACAAATGACTCGTCAAATGTTTCGATTCTTGCAACAGGGTCAAGAAGAGCTCGACCAACTTGATCGCGAAAGTGCCGAGCAAAGGGCGCAATTCCATGGCTATTTTCCCGACCTTGCCGGGCCCCACGACGACAACGAAGACGAAGAGGATGATGCGACCTCCCACCGCGACTAGGCGGATATCTTTATAGTTTTTTTTTGATAATGTCAAAGGGGGAGAAATACCCTCTTATGTTTTTGCGTTGTATTTCTAGTATTTCCATTTTCGTTGAACAACGTTGTTTTTTTTATGTAATAAGTAGCAGACGTTTTGCTTTATGAATCATGGTTATGTTGCTATTTATCATGCTTATTTTAATGACGTTGTGAGAATGTGCACTTATGTTTATGCGTTTTTATCTTAATTGACTTTATTGAGATTGGTGCACTTATATTGCTAGTTGATTGGGTTATGTGTTTTTGTGTTTTCATTTGTGGCGATTGACCATTTTTAGGCAAAACTATGGCCGTTTTTTCGCTTGCATTTGATCTTTCGTTGTCCTTAATCATTTTAGCTTTGTTATACTTCGTTTTAAATCGGATGTTATGACATTTACTTGTTTCTTTTCAAAAACTTTTTATCCAAGTAAAACGTCATCTACACATCTCGGTTATACTTGTTTTAGCAAAAAGAGCTTATAGTATGTTATAGTCAATATTTTGTCATCATCAAAAAGGGAGAGATTGTTGAACGTTGTTTTTCTGATCGATTATTTTGATGATAACAATATTTGTAAAACATGATAAAAGCTCGTTTTGCGTACTAATCATTTATTGAGTGTGTCAAAGGGTTGAAATGATAAATTACGTAGATACGAAGCCAACGGTTCAAGCGGAACCTAAATCGGATTTGAAACGGACTAATTACGGGCTTTCAAAGTATGTCGAGTAAACTGAAACTTTCCCAGAACAAAAACGACCGATCGCTACCCTAAAACGACCGATCGTTTTAGGTAGACATTCTTCCAGTGAGCACAACACAAAAACGACCGATCGCCAGGCTAAAACGACCGATCGTTTTAAGTAGGAATTCTTCCATTGAGCACAGATGAAAAACGACCGATCGTTTTTCAGAAACGACCGATCGTTTCTGTAGAATTTTAAATTTCAGCTTTTAAGCTCATCCTGAAAATTGGGCGAACTGCTGCAAACTAGCAGCTACTCTACTCAACAACTGCCAACGGTTATGAATTAATTGGTGGACCTTTTTCACTCTACAAAAGGCCCCAAAATCCTTTGTTGAAGACACCTAACATTTTTACACAACTTCAAGCTTTCAAAATTCAAAGATCTTACAAGCTTATACTACTAAATTGTCTCAGTTGTATCTATAAAATATTCTCGAGCTTATTACTATTGTAATCTTATAAACATCGAGATATTATTTGTTAGTGAGTGATCCATTCAAATTCAATCTTGTAAAAGAGTATTTTATAAACTCATTTGTGAGCGAGTGATCGGGTAGAAGCTTTTCAAGCAAGTGTAGCTTAAAAGTTCTAGGCTTTTCATTCGGGATACTCATAAAGTGAGGGGGAGCTTAATCGGTTGATTAAGCTCGTTAGGTTGTAACCTTGGAACGAGATTTTAGTGAAACACTCGGAAGTGAAAAAACCGAGGAGAGGACGTAGGCGCGTTTTGCCGAACCTCTATAAATCTTGCGTTATTTCTTTTCCCTCAACTTTTACTTTTCGCAAATTATTTATTGCTTATATTCATTGCTTGCATAGATTAACGTAGCATTTATTTGTTACTAAATTGTTTAAGTTATAAAAACCACTAATTTGCTTTAGTTAATAACGCATAGTTTTTATTCCGCGAAAAACGTACCAAAACCTTATTCACCCCCCCTCTAAGGTTTAGACATCTACGGACCAACACATCATTTTCTTAAAAATTAGTGTGGCGGTATCTAATTTGATTTGTCTTTGCATACAAGCAAGAGCGATAATGTTTTCTTCGGAAACATCACTAAAATTTGAGCTATGAGGAAAAATTACTTTCGTGAGAATAAAGAAAACAATTTTGTTTTGAAAATAGAGACCATTAGCTTTTGGTTCTCCGACATGTTGGGGGTGAAAAACGGCTTGACTAAGCTCAATAAGGTTAACTACATTATAGATATTCGTAATCTCTTTCGTTTTTGAAACGCCACCTTGATCTCATCATAAAAGGTCGCAAAAATGACCGACAGTTAACACAATAAGTTTTTTGTTAACCTTGGATTTAAGTTCGAGTACACCATCATTATTTGTGTCAACTACGAGATTTTCATAAAATTGATATGTTTCCTCAATATATATATCATTATCTAAATAAATCAAATAATCCCAATTTTGAAATGTTATATTCTCTTAGATGAGAGGAAATTTATGCAGAAATGATCTATTAATAGAAACTCGCGTTACGATATTCCTATTAACGATAGAATTTTCGGATCTAGATTTAGAAAGTTTATCCGAACGAGGAGAGGATGAGCCGATATCTTTATAAGTCGCATTCGAAGAGATTTTCTCTTGAATCATTTTATTGAATTTGAGAAATTAGGTTTTTTTTTTTAAAAAAAATACTAATTGATTTGGGGCAAATTAATGGATTTTAGGTTGAATTGATTTGAAAGATATGTATTAGGGTGATAAAAATAGAGAGTTACAACAAAAAAAACATGATTTTGTTGAAAATTGGATATTTTTTTTTATGAAAATGACGAATTTTGGGTAATATGGATATAGATGTGTGTGCGTATATGTGTATGTATGTGTGTATATCGGCTGAACATTCTGTAAAATTTTACTTAATGTACACAGACCGATCGATCGGAGCTGGCAGCCGATCGATAGGTTCACTCTAAAATTTGAAAAATTCAAAAAAAGGGCAATTTGATATTTTCACAGTCAAATCGTAATTTTAACTTACGGTTCGTAAAAAAAAAAAATACATTTGAAAAAAAAAATTAAGGTTTAGTTGTGAAAACATATAAATTGTATTGATCCATCCAATTCCCCTGCAATAATTCCTTTACACACACACTAAATGGAGGTCATAGCCCTGGAGAAGGTGTTACTCCTGAAACCACCAACTGACTTCATCCGCTTCGAACACGAATTCTCAAAGAAAGTTCCATTTCTTGAAAGCATGGGATCCCCTCTTCCTCTTCCCAAATACTTATCCGAATACACCTCTTCTGTCTCGGCCCTGCTATGCTACACGCTAACTCCCATCACTGCGGAACTCCTTGGCATGCTCCCTTCGTTGTGTCTCGTGGTCACCACCAGCTCAGGAGTTAACCATATCGATCTTCTTGAATGCCGGAGAAGGGGGATCATGGTGGCCAATGCACGGACCGTGTTTTCAGCTGACGTGGCGGATATGGCGGTGGGGCTTGTGGTTGATATCATGAGGAAAGTTACGGTGGGTGGGTGAGCGGTATGTTAGAGGTGGGGTTTGGCCTGGTCAAGGAGATTATCCTCTCGGTTTCAGGGTATGTAATATGTCTGTTGATAATGCTCTTTCTTTTTATATGATTAATGAGTTGATAACCCTCGCTGCTTTGGAGGTAACCAATTTTTGGTATCAAGATTGAAACTATAATGGTGAGGGTGGTATACTAGGGTATCAATCTATTGAACCAACCAACTTGTCATTAGGAATATAGCTATCTTATATTGACAAATATTAAAGAGAATTTAGTACGGAAAAAAAACATGGAATTTTTGCCCTTTCCGTCCTGTTTTTCTAATTCCTCCACTGATTGCAGATTTAGTGGAATTTTATGTTAAGTGTTCAATAACCAGGATTGAAAATGACTAAAGTCATTTTAAGAGGAATATTATTCTATTTGCTGTTAGTATACTCTTTTATTTAATACTAAAATATATCATGAATTGCCTAAATTAGGAGAAATTATTTGGTCCTCCAAGACTACTCCTCCAACCCAGCTTATAACCACACATTCAGTGGCTCCCACAGTCTTACATAATAAAATATATTAAGCGTGTGCCCAAGGAGGGTTACGAGGAAATGAGAAGCTAGCATCTTCAGTAACAGGCGAAATAGAGGAGGATGCCGCTATTGCTTTGCCCTTTTCTCGATGCGAGGACGAGTGAATGTGGTTGGTAGGAGGAATAGGATCGGAAGAAGTACGAGGAATAGAATCGGAAGAAGAAATAGGATCAGAAAGACCCTCGGCTTTCGAACCTGGAATAAAAACCTCGGTTTTAACGCCTACATATGACTCTAAATGAAGAGCGAGCGGTTTATACCATTTTCCCGTAACTTGACGTCCATACCAAGTTAGAATACCATTATCTTTATCATAAATTCTCATTTGAGAAAGATTACTAGAGGAAATCTCAACCGTAGACTCGAGAATTTTGCGTTTTGTGAGAGTTTTGAAATAGTGAATAATACCGCTAATAAGAGAGTCATACGGAAGATAGTGTTTTGTTTTGTTTTTTTGCATACATCATTTTCTTAAATATTAGTGTGGCGGTATCTAATTTGATTTGTCTTTGTATACAAGCAAGAGCAATAATGTTTTCTTCGGAAACATTACTAAAATTTGAGCTATGAGGAAAAATTACTTTCGTGAGAATAAAGAAAGCAATTTTGTTTTGAAAATAGAGACCATTAGCTTTTGGTTCTCCGACATGTTGGGGGTGAAAAACGGCTTGACTAAGCTCAATAAGGTTAACTACATTATAGATATTCGTAATCTCTTTCGTTTTTGAAACGCCACCTTGATCTCATCATAAAAGGTCGCAAAAATGACCGACAGTTAACACAATAAGTTTTTTGTTAACCTTGGATTTAAGTTCGAGTACACCATCATTATTTGTGTCAACTACGAGATTTTCATAAAATTGATATGTTTCCTCAATATATATATCATTATCTAAATAAATCAAATAATCCCAATTTTGAAATGTTATATTCTCTTAAATGAGAGGAAATTTATGCAGAAATGATCTATTAATAGAAACTCGCGTTACGATATTCCTATTAGCGATAGAATTTTCGGATCTAGATTTAGAAAGTTTATCCGAACGAGGAGCGGATGAGCCGATATCTTTATAAGTCGCATTCGAAGAGATTTTCTCTTGAACCATTTTATTGAATTTGAGAAATTAGGTTTTTTTTAAAAAAAAATACTAATTGATTTGGGGCAAATTAATGGATTTTAGGTTGAATTGATTTGAAAGATATGTATTATGGTGATAAAAATAGAGAGTTTCAACAAAAAAAACATGATTTTGTTGAAAATTGGATGTTTTTTTTTTTAATGAAAATGACGAATTTTGGGTAATATGGATATAGATGTGTGTGTATATATGTGTATGTATGTGTGTATGTGTATGTATGTGTGTATATATGACGAATTTTTGCCCTTTCCGTCCTGTTTTTCTAATTCCTCCACTGATTGCAGATTTAGTGGAATTTTATGTTAAGTGTTCAATAACCAGGATTGAAAATGACTAAAGTCATTTTAAGAGGAATATTATTCTATTTGCTGTTAGTATACTCTTTTATTTAATACTAAAATATATCATGAATTGCCTAAATTAGGAGAAATTATTTGGTCCTCCAAGACTACTCCTCCAACCCAGCTTATAACCACACATTCAGTGACTCCCATAGTCTTACATAATAAAATATATTAAGCGTGTGGTTATAACATGGGTTGAAGGAGTCCTCTTGGAGTACTAAATAATTTCTTCTAAAGTAGACGAGAAATTATTTGGTCTTTCAGGAGGAGTGCTCTAACCCACCTTATAACCACATATTTAATGGGTCTTACAGTCTTACATAATAAAATATATTAAATGTGTGGTTATAAATTGGATTGAAGGACTCCTTACCAAATAATTTCTCAAACCGGACAGCTTACCTACCTGTCTCTTGCCTGTTATTTATTCGATGAGCAGAAACTAATCAAACTTATCAGCAGTTTTTTATTGATTTATTCGAAAGTGGAAGAAAACTTGATGGACCTGGGAAATGTATGTAATTAACCAATGGTAAGTCAACATCTGATAAGTTGGTTACCAACTAGCAAATTTGCAGTATGAAAATGAATACATTGCATTTAATCAACTGGAACCCTGCATTTGGAACAGTTGTATATCTACTTGAAAAAAGGAATGATGAAACTTGCAATTTCTACAACTATATGTGCAACTCTAGTAAGTACTGAATTACTGATACACCAGTGACTTTTTCTCATGCTTCCGCACTTTATTTAGTATCTAGGAAGATCCATCCGAGTCTACTTCAATTCATTTTGTTCCAGCAGAACACAATTTCATGGGGGCAAAATTCTAACTCTAGGCAGGTAGATTTTCTCAAAAGGACAATAAACTTAATTTTTTACTGCAAAAATAGGGAACACTATGTTTCCGCGGTCCGCCATTGACTCATCCAATTCCTAGTGCGTATATAAATCTCATTATTGTGAATTAATAAGCTTGGCGAATTATTTTAACTTTCAGACATTACTGTCATTGATATTTACTTGATTATGCAGTTAAATGGTAAGCCAGTTGGGATCGTTGGATTAGGTAGCATCGGATTAGAGGTTGCAAAAAGACTCGAAGCCTTTGGATGCTCTATTTTGTCAGTTCAAGAAAGCCAAGACCATCTATTCCTTACACATATCATCAAAGCGTTCTCCAACTTGCTACCCACTGCAAAATTATAGTAATTTGCTGCGCATTAAATGAGCAAACTTGCCATGTCATCAACAAGGATGTCTTGTCGGCACTAGGAAAAGAAGGAATCATCGTAAATATCGCACGTGGTGCTGTTATCGACGAGAAGGAATTGGTGAGGTGTTTGGTTGATGGACAGATCGGTGGAGCTGGATTGGATGTGTTTGAGCACGAACCCAAGGTACCAAAAGAGCTGTTTGCGTTGGACAACGTTGTTATATCCCCTCATGCAGCTGTCTTTACAGAGGAGTCTATGTTGGAATTGTTTCAGCTTATATGCGGAAATTTGGAAGCTTTCTTCTCTAATAAGCCCTTACTATCTCTGGTCATGAATGATTAAGTGGACCTCTCTGTCAAGATAAAAGACAATTCTTTGGTAGATTATTGTTCTGTCAAATGAATGGAATTATCAGCTTTATGGTCTTGATGAATGAGTAAATAATATTGTTTGGCGCGTTTTATTTATTCAAGTTAGAAGTATAACCAACGCTTGTACTTATGAACTCTAAGAAGCGCAAATGGTAAACTATTGTTGTATCTTAGCAATATTATAGCTGTTTATGTAGTAACGCTATCCATATCAAGAAAAGCGAAAATCAATTTATATTTTTCTGGTAAGTGGTCCACTAAGAGTATAAATGATTCAATGGTTGTTTGTAGGTTTGTAGGTTTGTAGCTGCATAGAAAGCTAGATATATCATATATTCTCACTAGAGATCCCTTTGCTAGATAGGTACCCATACACCTCTATTAGTCCTATTTTGGCCCTTCGGCTTAGTCAATTGTCATCAACACAAGAACTAAGACACTTATATCTGATGAAATCTCTTTTCGCGGCCTAAGTACAGAGGCTGCTAATTTATGAACATAAATATCCGGATTTGCAGCTCACCTTCCCAAATAAACTAAAAAAACGTCTCCAGTTTCATTGTCCAGAGCTTAAGAAATAGAGGCATCACATTTATAAGCTCAGTAAGATTCTAGCAACTGAAGTACCCTTATGTGACCTTATGTGAAAAGCAATTATAAGGTGAATTTATTTCTGGGAGCTTAGATAACTGAGACGGGTTTCTGAAAGAGCTATTGGGGACAAATAGTGTAAATATCGTCTCATCGTTCTTTTTCATTTTTCCATGTCTGGGAAATGTAAGAAACGGGGATTTGGTTGGTTACCTTTTAAGAAGATAGCAAAATAATAGCATATGTGGATCAGCCAGTCAGCCTTGTGTTCAGAACAATTATATAGCACCGAACTATAATTAAGGACAAATCAAAAGTTTAAAGCTATTAATATTCAACTTTACAAATGTATTGCCAACAAAGAATATTACTGTATAAACATTGCACCCTAAGTTTCCATCCAAATCAATCAGGTTACAGACTTACAGGTCAACAATGTCATACCTCTATAGAAGAGAGAATAAAAAATTAAAAAAACAGGCTCACATTACACTGAAAAATACAGGATCTAAAGAAGCTCCATCTGGCAAGAAGAATAAGACATAAAATCCCATCTAGCTTTACCTAAACTGAAGTACCCATCAAATTCAACCCGCGCAAGAATAACATACGGGTACAAAGGGGAGAGAGAACATTTTCGACATAAGTCGATAATCCTTAATCCCATATTACCCACTGAGGTTGCATCTGCGAAGGTAGGGGTGATCAAACTTGATATATTTGGTCCAGTAAGATTTGTACTTAGTCATAGCCAATTCTAGCCATGGCTTCATGTTACCGTTGTAGTGTATTACAGCCGCTCTCTCAATTTCTGACCTGTCAACACTTGGATTGTATCCCAAACCGAGCACATGCCATGATTTGTCAAGTGGATGTGTTAGCCCGTAAAAGGTTATCAAACCAGGAGGCAATGTACCAAGTTTCCACAGTTCTCTATTTTCATTCTATCACAATGATCAATGGAAAAATAAAATTAATTATCTAAAGCAGAACTTTTAAATAGTCTAATGCGACGACTAACAGAAACAATATATCAAGCCACTGCTATATAAGGTATGGCTATGAAGAAGAAATCCTTGCTGTAAACTGATCATGGGAGACTTTTTCCTAAACTCTCCAAATCCCCGTTTTATGGACTACATAAGGATGTAATTTTGTATGCTTTGAAACCACGTTACATTTTTTTTTTAAAACGTTACATAAAAACAGAAGGTGATTAAAGTTCAATTTTCGTGAAATTCCAGCAAAATCAGAGATGAACTTCTAACTAGAATGAAAGAATGATACAGGAGCTAGAAATTTTAAGAACAAAAGTACAAGATCAAACAAATGCTGGAAAATTGCAAGTGGGAGAAGTACAGTGTCTGCAAAAGAAAACTCTGGTCCCTAAAAAAAAGAAGAGAAGATTTATAACTTACCTTGTTCTGCCACATGTGGTATATACCAGTAATATCCTTCTTCTTCCATACCTTGAGATCAAATATATTCATTCCATATGCCCACCCACATGCATACGGATCAAAGTTTTTTGCTATAAAGGGATTTGAAAAGTTAAGATACTTGTCGAAACGATGAAAGCTCGCACCACATGTCTCAACAGCTCCATTCACTTTTCCATGCAAATCCACAGCCCACAATCCTGTCAGGTCTTTCTGGACAACAATGTCATCGTCCAGAAACAAGATCTTATTCAACTTTGGGTACACTTGTGGGAGGTAAAACCTCAGGTGGTTGAGCATAGAAAGGTATTTTGGGTTCCTATACTTGAGATTAGAAGATCCAGCAGAGAGAGAAGTAGAATGATCTGCTTTGAAATAGTATTCTTTCATTGATGCAGATTCAAGCTGCTTCAGGACAGGGCAATATGAAGAATTAAGCCACTTAAATCCGTCTACATTTTCTACGTGTATGGTGGCTTTTCCAGGAGGATTTTTCAAAAACCACATATTCATTGCTCCAAAGTTCAATTTATCTGTCACGAGATGAAACACGTGTTTCTCTGGCTCCTGTAGCACAACCAAGTAACACATTTGGGTAAGAGGAAAAAAGAGAGCAAAAAGAGTACTTGAATTCAAAGCCATGAGTAGTCTATATAAACACAAGGACTTTATGACAGTAAAATAATCAGAAGAAGTAGCTGTTGTCTGTTGATTTGCACATAAATACAATTCCTCTCGATGACTAGAAGAAGAAGAAAAATCAATGACCAAGGATTCAACTCTTGGTTCTCTTTCGAATTCTTAAATACATGAAAATGAAAAGATAATTATTAAACATGAACCTAAAGTATCCATATTTAAGAATATGCATCAACACATCACTCAGACACTAAGATACTAGCCTTTGTCAAAAAGTATATAGTTTCTGTCGTAACAAATGCAATGGTATTTACTTAAGAGACCAGTAAAGTAAACAAAGTCACTTATAATTACCAGCAAACATAAGAAACAACTAGAGATATGGATGCAAACTCATTTACCTTGGCATTCAGAATCGTTGAGTTAACAACAACCGAAGCAGCCAACACATTGTCTGAGAATAGGGCATAATGATAAAGTTCTGGGTTTTCAAGATTGTCACTTTTAGGGAACACTCTTTTCTCAGGTGGAAGAAGGTAATAATCTATGGTTAAGCGCATGGATAAACAGTGAATCCCATTAGGTATAGTTTTAGCAGCTAATTGACTCAAGAATGTGCTTTGCTTTTTCAAGCTCCTAACTTGTTCATCTGCTGATTGTAGCATTGCTCTCAGCTTCGCAGCTACCAGCTTACAATCATATATTTTCTCTCTTGCTTTTGAGAGCACTTGCCCCATAGCTTTGAGTTTCTCATGCGCACTGCAAAATATTTTGATCAAATTTAAAGGTCAAAGTGTGAAACTACATGCACATCCAGATCAGCTTCCTCGTCAAACCTCACTTTAGAATAAAAATTCTACTAATTATATTTACCTTTTCTGTATATGTTGATGTAGTCAATTTATTATCCTCTTAAACAATCTGTTTGTATTTATCTTTTGTTATTTTTATTCTCTATCCTAAATTTCTTTTGTTCTATACATATTACGAAAGTGAGAAAAGATTAGAGAGGAAATAACATTAGAATTTATTAATATATAGAGAGAAACCAAAATGGCTATTTTTAGTTGAAGATAAAGAATGCGGATTGGGGAGACCTTTAATAATATAGAGGCCATAGAGAGCCTGATGTGGAGGTTATTTGTAACTAGCTCTACAAAGTCATACAAAAACAAGGCTTTGGAGACCCTAGTGTGGAGGATGCTCAGATATCAAAGTAAAATTTAAAAAAAATAAAAAGAGGGAGAAAAGAGATGGTTGAGTATACCCGCGAGACAAATCGGCATCTGCAGTTGCCTCCCCCAAAGCACGTTGACTTTCTTTGAGGCGTCCTTGTAGTTCTCGAACCAAGTCCTGCTTGTTTTTCATATTTCCAATGCTTATATACACCCTCGCCATAATAATTTGATCTCGCATCAAGCGCACCGTTGAATCGGAATTTTCATTTTCATTCTCTCTCCTCCAAATACTGTATTTCCCCAGAACCGCAGAATCAACTGATTTTGAACGTTCAATGGCCGCATTCTCAAGCTTAACTTTTGTCTCATCATCTTGCTTTACTAACTCGGCTGCCCGCTTCTCACGTCTTTGCTCTCTCAGATGCTGCAAAAAATAATTGAAACGGCGTAAGCAAAAACAGTGAAACACAGATAATTAGGACAATGGAAAAAACATTCAGAAATGTAATTCACCCTTCTAGCAATTTTAGCAGGTGTATCAACAACTTGGGAATGATCATCTGCAAGGCAGGAGAACAAATGCTTTAATACAGAAAAAGTCCAGAGGTTATGACTGAAAACATAGAAGTCACGAGAAAGAATTTACAACCTGAAGGACCACCCTTTTTGCTTTTTGGTGTTACTGGCTTGACATTTGCAGCTATTTGGTCCTTCTGTGGGGAAACATAATAAAATAGCAAATATATCAAAAAAGCATTCAAATTCAAAGCTATAAATCATCATAATCAGGACCAGCATTTTGTGTTTTCCTCACATCACCAGTAGTTGAACTATCCTCAGCTGGTGATTCTTGCTTATCAACTATCCATGAAGCAGACAAATTGTGTCTAAAAAAATCCAGATTTAGAGGTCCCAAGTCGTTCGTGTTTGCTGTAATGATATCAAACACCTAAATCACAAAGCATAATTAGTGTGCCACAGATAGCCAATAACAGTGAAATTAACAATCAAAAATTATTTCGTCGATAGTAACTATTTGAAGCCTGTGACCAAAAATGAGTTTTCAGCTCAAACTTGCCTCTTTCGAGAATAGAGATTTAACATGTTCTGTAGCTAACCTTGCTCTCCAGTCTACACCCTGCATACTCAAAATGGTGAACAAGAGAAACACAAACGGTCAAAGCACAAAAGCTTAAAAAAGGGTACCTGCTTAATAGAACCTCTTAATGTATCACTCTGGCCTGCAAGGAAAAATAATTATCAACATTAGATGATCGAGTACAAGTACACACACACATACATGCATATAAATACCAGTGAGGGAAGCAAGTAATCAACCGAAAAGTCTTATGAATACTCTTGTTCTGTAGTCAATGAAGGTCTCATTGAATACTCTTGTTCTGTAGTCAATGAAGGTCTCATGAAAACTTAAAAACTGTAATTTTGAGGGGAAACCAGTACCCAGATAAATCAGCAATGTTTTTCTTCAAGCCACATATTTAAATTTGTTAAGTTTAGTAATTAAAGTTGGACATAGTGTATCAATTGATTGTTGGATCAGGTAACTTCATTAAGAAATCAGATAAATACTCCCTCATAAATCTTAGTAAGGGGTAACCATGAGTGAAGAATAATGTCGGGCATTAGAAAACTGAATAACTTTACTTCAAAGGGCTTTGAGGTGGATATTTAGGTAAACGAACACTGTATCACAGGTAGAACTCAAGATCCAAACTTCGAGTTCAAAGAAACAATAACCCATCATTTGTTTCACATTGATGGTTATTGATGATTTGATAGTTACATTATCAACCGAAAGAAATCCAATACGACAGATAAGTAATTTACGAATATACAAATTCCTAAAGTGATCATTTACAGTGAACAAAGATCCAAGGAGAGAGAGCTTCAAATCCGAGTTTTTTTACGCCAATGTTCTAGACTTATTTAAGCCGGACACTGTATCTTTACTGTTAGAGAGTAAACCTTAAATACTATTTCACCCAAAATACTAAAAAGTGGCAAAACTAATTTATAAAATAAACAATAACAAGCTTAAACTAAAGTTGTTAATCAACCCTAAAAAAGCTTTTCGTACTCTTGTATCGGCTTGATTCAGTAAACTCCTAAGCAGTATAGAAAAATCCAACTGCGAAACGTAAACATCCTAATATAAGATCTGAAATTGCATACATACACACACTATAAGTTGGGTAAAAACATCTTACGTAAATTGGGGAAATGGAGTTTTTAACAATTTACTCAAAATAGTAACTATTGCAAAACTTAATTCACAAAAAAAAAAAATAACTAGCCCAAAAAAATTTCACTAATCAACCCTAAAAAGCTTTTAATACTCTAGTTTCCAATTGGTATATCTACAAATCCAATTGTGAACTGTAAATATCCTAATATAATATCTGAAATTGAATACATACACACACTATAAGTTGGGTAAAAACACCTTACAAAAATTGGAAAAATGGAGTTTTTTACTTACTAAAAATAGTAAGTGTGGGAAAACTAAATTCACAATAACTAGCCCAAGATAAATTCACTAATCAGGCCTCTCTCTTTTTTTAATCAACATCGGCATGCTCATTATTATTATAAATAATGTGCGCAGGTAATACAAGAGAGTCACTGCCCTTGGAACAGGCTCCAAGGGGTAAGGAAATAATACATAGCACACAATGCCCCATATACCTAAAGCCAATCTAAATTCACTAATCAGCCCTAAAAAGCTTTTAATACTCCAGTTTCCAATAAGTTCCCAATCAGTATAGCTACAAATCCAATTGTGCAATGTAAATATCCTAATAAAAGAACTGAAATTGCATACATACACACATTATAAGTTGGGTAAAAACACTTTACATAAGTTGGAAAATGGAGCTTTTGATAACTTACTCAAAATAGTGTGGAAACTAAACTCACAAAAAGAAAAAAAAACAACTAGCCCAAAATAAAAAATTCACTAATCAACCCTAAAAAAGCTTTTAATACTCTAGTTTCCAACAGGTTTCTAATCAGTATAGCTACAAATCCAATCGTGAAATTTAAATATCCTAATAAAACAACTGAAATTGCTTACATACACACACAGACACTATAAGTTGAGGGAAACCACTTCATATAGATAGGAAAAATAGAGCTTTTGATAATTTACTCAAAATAGTGTGGAAAAACTAAACTCACAAAAAGAAAAAAACAACTAACCCAAAATAAATTTAGTAGTGAACTTTCAAAAGCATGTAATACTCTAGTTTCCAATCAGTATAGCTACAAATCCAACTGTGAAATGTAAATATCCTAAAATAACATCTGAAATTGCATACATACACAACCTATAAGTTGGGTAAAAACATCTTATACAAATTGGGGAAAATGAGATTTTGATAATTTACTCAAAATAGCAAGTGTAGCAAAAATAATTCACAAAAAAAAAAAAACTAGCCCAAAGTAAACTCACTAGTCAACCCTAATAAATTTTAAATACTCTAATTTCCAACAAATTTCCAAATCAGTATAGCTACAAGCCCAATGATGTTTTTTTTTTAACTTTGATGCTCACTAATAAGCTCAACGTACCAATTCTTAAACAAAAAACATAAATTTGTTTTTTGTTTTTGATAATAAAGTCTAAACTAAAAGTAAGTATTAAACATTAATTTAAATATAAGATCTGAAGTCGCATAGATATAAACATTGCTACATACAACATGAACATAAAAACATAAATAAAGAAAGATATAAATAAATAATAATATCAGATTAAGATAGTGACCAGGAGAAGTGTAGATGCCACGTGCGAGGAAGAAGATCAAAGGGGCGAGGAGAGAGAAGAAGACGAGAACCGCAACTGAGAACCATGATCCTCCGCCGCGGCTCCGGTGACTAACGGCTCTCTTGATCGCCATCGCCGCCGCGGTTTAACTACCTTGAAAAAAAGAAAAGAGAACTGATAATGATACTACTTAATAGGCTTTAATTGAAACAATAAAAGATAAAATGCGAGTGAAAATGAGTAAGATAATTACTTGATACTATAAAGCCTATAATCCACCGCTAGTGACTAGTTGGAATCCATTATTATATATATATATATATATAGAGAGAGAGAGAGAGAGAGAGAGAGAGAGGCGATCTGAGAGAGTTTTGTATGTGAGTAATTATAGATAGATACATGTTTGTAATGTAATCAAAGTATTGGGAGTGATATTTAATTTTAATAGTAATAATAATGTACATGGTTTAGTCCTTGTAGTTTTAATTACAACAATATTAATTCGGTTCATTTGATACGGTGTTCAAGATTGCTAACTGGAAAAAGAATCCATCCAGTTGTATATAAGAATGGATTATTATTTGAAGTGTTATGAAATGATCGAATAATGAATCGGAATGACATGTAGGGACGCTTACAAAAATACAAAAGAAATATACCGATTGTTTGAGCGATCATGAGTCAGTTTAAAGCTCATTTTGATTGATTAGATTTTTTTAATTTTCAACTGTGACCTATTTTTAATAGTATTTTCATCCGTAAAAATAAAACATCCATGATTATATGTACTATTTTTACAATGTTAAAGACCTCTTTGAAACTCAAATGTTTTATATGCGTGTTGTTTTACAATGAGTAGAAAATATATTTATGCATTGATATCAGTACTCTTCTATTTCTTTCGAGATCCATATCATGGTAGGATCTTGGTAGCATAGTATAATTAATTAACTATAACATTCTTACTTTAAAGCGGTATCACACATGGGTTAATTGATAGGTTTTATCGTTTGGAATTTCATTGGGTCAATATTTGGGGATCAATTATGCAGTTTTCTAGAACTTGCAGCTCATACCGTTACAATTTTAACTATGATAACCAAATATATTCCTCGTTCAAACTATGAGCACGTTGATGAATACTCCTTAATTGTAATCGACACTTTATAGCTCCTTCTATAGAGAAAATTAAGGATTGGATCATGAAAACAAAACTATTTAAGAATTGGTCAGGATATAAAATTTAATTAAGGATTTGTCCATTATTTCTGAAACTAATTAAAAATTGGTCCATTACTCATTAAATATAAAACCTATCTCAATTCTATTTATTTCATTTATCACTCTCTCTCAAAAAAAAAATCCACATAAAACTACCACCACAACCTCTCATCCATCCGCCGCCTCCACCTCCGCTGCCTCCGCCTCCCCCTTCCGTCGTCTCCCGACGCTACCTCCACCACCACATGTCTTCTATTTCTCACTCTCTCTCTCTATATATATATATATATAGATATATATGTATATGTATATCTATATTTATATATATATATATATATATGTATATATATATGTGTGTGTCTATGTATATATGTATATATCTATATAATTGATAAAGCCATAACTTTGGTCGGTCGTGTTAGGCTTTTCAACAATAATATAATAGTAAATCAACTGTAAACAATGACACTTCCTGATCTTTATTATTGCTCGGATTATTATCCTTATTCGGACTATTACACTTGCTCGGATTAGTATCTCTTTTTTACAATTGTGCTCGACTTGACTATTTAATCTCTCTTCTTGGTCTTTTTCCCCTTTTATTCGGTACTCGGTTTTATCTCTGCTCGGTTTATTTCTTGGCATGATATGCCTTGACTATTTTCTCTCTTTTCTCAACTTCTCTCTATATTTTTTGGATAGATTTCCTGGTCCATTTTTAGGAGGGGTAGTTGGCTATTTATAGGCAAATATGCCTTCTAGGATGTTGACAAATGTCTTCATCCCATGGGGTTTTTCAGATATGAGTCCCTAGTTAAGTGGGCTTGGGCTTTTGATAGTAATACCTTATTTTCTTATAAAAGGCATAAGATGACCCATTTATGCGTTGGATACCCATTTATAAAGTGGGTTGATTATTACCCGAATAGAATATTCGGGTCCAATTTTTATGTTCTATCAAGTGCTCTCTGACTTCCTCGGCGTGGTTTCCATGTCGAGGGAGTCATGTTTGGTCTGTCGAGAATATTACTTCGGTCTTGTCGTTCCCAATACTTCATCGAGAAACGCAACAGACTCATGACGGTTCCATGGGGGGCCCATTTAATGTTTCCTATCCTAATATCTTTCTTCGAAGAAAAACTCCTATAAAGGGGTGTGCCCCCTCCATAATTAGGCATTTTACTACTACTTTGCTCGTGACGTAATGGCTTTCTCTGGTTCTACTGGTGAGAGCTCCTTTAATTATATTTCTTATTTAGAAATGGAGATCAAGAAATCTCGTACCACGAATAAGAAACTCGTGGACAAGGTTTCAAATTACAAGAAAAGGTTGTCTGACATGGATTCTGATCATCATGTGACGATGGCCGATCGGGATTGGGCTTACGAGCATATAAAGAGGCTCGAGGCTAATCTGGCCAAGCAGAAGGCAGCAAAAAGGGCCTATAAGCTTGCCTTCAAGGAGTTGCATGCTCGGTCTAAACCGAGTTCGGATGACGATGAAGAAGGCTCTTCCTCGAAATAATTAGTCTTTTGTGATTTCTGTAGTAATTTCTTTTGAATGGGGAGTCTTCTCCTCAGTTGTAATCGAAGTTTTTGAAATTAATAAAATATTTCCCTATCCTTGTTCTTGTCTGTTCATCTTCTTGATATCTTTTTGGATGACTTTAATTGGATTTGGAACTGTGGTTAATTTGCCGTAAATGCTCTTGGGAAGTTCAAGAGGTTGTATTTCTTCGAGATGACCTTTGATCTACTCCTTGTTTTCTTCCTATAAAAGGGGATTGTCCCTGTATTCTTTATGCAATTCATTCTTTATTAACGAACAAATGGCTTTTCCTCTTGAAAACTATGGTGACAACCTTCCTGAATATGTTGCTCGTTTTGAAGAGGAAGTTCAGAAGGTGCGTTATCTCGAGAAGAGGGTTGCCCGGCTGTCGGTGGAAGCTCGTCGGGCCGCCGAACTAGACGAGCGATTGGATGCCCTGGAGAAGGAGCACCAAAGGTCTTTGCTCGACAGTATTCGCGCTCGTGCTCGGATCAAAGAGCTCGAGGCCTCCAGAGATAGGCAACTTGCTTCCAAGAGGGCTTACAAACTGGCCCTTAAGGAAGTGTATGCTCGGTCGAAGGGGAAGCCAAATGACGAAGCGGGCCTTTCCACGAAATGATTTTATTGTTTTTTATTGTATTTCCTTTTACTGCTTCTTCTGTAACGAAGTATCAATCAATCAATAAAGACTTCTTTCTCTTGTTTATATCTGAACTACTTTCCCAATGCAATTTCTTTTGACTGCGCACGCTTGTGGCCTCATTAATGCTTTTTCTTGGGCCTTGCGTTTGACTTTATCCATTGGACCTTCTTACTCTTTATATCTGGGGACCAATAGGATTTCTTGAGCCTTGTGCATAAAAAAATCTTATTCACCAGAGTTTTCTTGAGCTATGTGCAAAAGATCTTAGATATTTATTTGAACTGCTGCCTTTCCCCAAAATGACGCGTGTTTCGATGCCATTATTACTTACCCTCTTTAAATATTGGTAAGAATCCAAGCGTTTTGTGAACAAGAGTGGCTTTTAATTACTCACGCTTTTTTAGAACCTTTTGGGAATCCAAACGTTTTTTCTTGAACAGATACATCTTTTAATTGTCGTCGCTTCTTAGTACCCATTGGCGAACGGTTGCGACTCTCAATACCAGCCCTCATCTAACTGATCTATAAATACCTGCTTACAGAATGGTTACATCCACAATCCTCATCATATTATTTTCCCCCATATACAGATCCTCATCTTATAATTTCCCTAAGATGTCTGGTCCTTTCACCCAATCAGCATTAGCTTTGCAAGTGGAGGCTTTTGAAGCCTCCTATAGCCATGTACAAAGGCTGTTGAGGGATGCCGAGGAGGAATTGAAGGTGATGCGTTACCACCATACCGAGATGGTTCGTGAATTAACTTGGCTAAGATCCGAACTGGCTTATTGCCGACGTGCTCGTCAGGCTCTAGTCGAAGAGAATGAGATGCTAAGGGGGAATCCGACACTGAGGGGACAGGGATGTCTCTGCCGGGCCCTCTCACCGATACCGATCGACTTCCCCCTAACCTTATCCCTTCTTTTTTTTATTTTTCTCTTCTTTTCCCCATCTTTTCCATCTCTTTCGTTTTCTTCTTTTCATTTCTCAGTTTCCCTCATTTCTTCCTCTTCCTCTTTTTTTTTTTTTTTTTTTTTTATACTCTGTTCTCTCTACTTTTCATTCTTTTCTTTTTCCCTTTCTTTTTTGTTTCATTGACTTCCTTTTTATTTGTCTGTTTCCTTCATTTCTTTATCTTCTTCTTATCTGTTTTTCTTTTTCTTCTGCGCCTCCTCTTTCTTTTTCTTCATCTTCTCTCCCATCACTCTTTTTCTTTTTCTTCTTTTTTGCACCACTATGATGTAACAATCAACCCTGTGATCCTAAGGGTTTTGTGTTACATCTAGGGTTTTTATCATTTTTCTTTTTGACTCTTCTTTCTTATCACTTCTTCTTTTCTTGCACTCTTCTTCTTTTCCTCTTTTTCTTGTTTCTTATGTTTTTCTTTTGGCGCCTCCTGCTCACTCGGCCTGCTGATATAGTCGATCTTCTTTGCCTGATCTTTTGTACTAGCTCTTCTCGGATGTAATAGGTCTTTATCTCGGATGTAACAGATTTTCTTTTCGGATGTAATAGATTTCTTTTTCGGATGTAATAGATTTTCTTTTCGGATGTACTCTGATGTAATGAACAATGATATATCCCATCTTCATTAATGAAAACTATTTTTGCCGCTTTATTTTTGCACTTCTTTTTATATTGCACCTGTGGTTTGTTGTTTGTCTGGAAGCTAGATCTTTGAATATCTCGTCTTTATTTCCTTCTGTACTGTTGTATCAGATGTCAGTAGATGTCCCCATCACTGTCGAATATAGGTGCATGCTCCCTAGTAGGTTAGGAAATATCGTGCTATCTTCGTTCTATAAGTACTTCTCTTTTCTTTAGTAGTTTATCATCTCTCATTTTTCTTTTATTGCTTATTTCTCCCTCAGCCCCTTATTTTCTTCCGTACTATAACAATTTCCCAGAATGTCTGGACATGTGGTGAGATATCATGCTCAGATGAAGGGCTTGGACACTGAGGTATCTCGGGTCCGCAGTCGGATGGCAAGGCTTGAGAAAGAGTATGGCGTTTTGGCCTTGAGCTTGTTCGGCTCTCATCCCGAAGAGACGGTGAAATGGACCGAGATTTCGGCACTGAGTCGTCAGCTCGATCACTTGTTGTCACAGAGAAATCATCTGGCCAACTCCTGGTATGATGCCGAGGAGATTTGGGACCATGCTCAAGATGAGTTTGATAACTCTCCTCAAGGCCTTGCTAGCATAATGGTAAAGAATTCTCGGCTCGTGGAACGCGTCAGGGTTCTTACCACGGAGAACAACGAGCTCTCCTCGGAGAATGACAATTTGGTCGCCATGAATGATTCCTACCAAGCTCGGTTGAGTTGTTCTGCTCGTTTTGCTTTCTCTCGGTCTGGCAGTTCGGTTTTTCCACCCATTGATCCTTAAATTGGGCTGGTTTTCATATGTATTTCCCTTTTTGCAATTTGTGTTTTCTTTTCTGTATTTGATGAATCAGTTGTATCTTTTCGTATCTCGTTCCTGTCTTGTGAACCATTGTAACGCTTCGTACTTTGTGCCTTTTGATTCTCTATAAATGCTCCCTATTGCCTGTATCTCATTACCAATTCTTCCTCTCTCTCTTGTTTTATAATTTGTTTCTTCTAACTTGCTTTTGTTTGAGATGGCTCCCATCACTAGGTCTGCCTCCAAAAAGAAAGCCCTTATGGAACAGGAGCCTACTTTTTTGCTACCTCGTCCCCCTGGTTTTGGGGAGGAGGATTTGACTCCTCTTCAACTAAAAGAAATTGAGATGTCATGGCTGAAACATGATCTCATGTGTGCTCGGACTGAAGTGAGGAGGTTTAAACAATATTGGGACGAGGAGGGCACTGCTCGTTTCAAGGCCGAGCAAAAATGCGAGTCTCAGTCTTACGCCTTGAAACAGGCTGAGATGGCGATTTCTCGGTTGATTAGGGAAAAAGAGCGTCTGGAGGAACTTTTGGCGAAGAAGGATGTTGATATGGGGGATAGTTCGAAAAAGTAGGATGGGTGTATTTTCTTGTAAAATTTTTCTTTTTCTGTTGTATTGTTTGTGTTTTCCCCCTTTGTGGAAGAATAAAACTTTGTCTTGCACTTGATTCTGTCTATTCTATTTTATTTGATGTTTCTCAGTATACACCGAACAATGTGCCCGGTTATCCCCCCGGAGAGCGTTGTTAGACTTGATGCTTCATGCCGTCAAGCTAGAAACGGTGTTCGTCCACCTTGTTCGGTATGCCCTTTGGGTAAGAAATGGTTGGGAGTCGAGGAACTTTATCGGGGGACATTCTCGGTGTGATAATATTGGTAGCGTATGTGGGAAGCTTTTTGTGGTAGGGTCCACTGGCCGTTTATTTAGGTCCAAAGGTTATCGGAGTTGTCCGGAATACCGATTGAACTGAAGGACGTCTTCGGAGTCTATAGTTTGAGCTTTGAGCGTCGCAGCTCGTATTTGAAGACTCTGCGTGCCTTTTGCCGGCTCGTTATTGGTTTGCCGGATACCAATAAAGAGCGTAATCTTGGTATTGTTATTGCTTCCGGTGCATGGGGTTGTGCGGGACACCAGATTCCTGGACCGGCTACCAATGCTCCCACTATGCCGGACCTCGGCGCTCCCAATATAGAGGCTCTGTTAGCTCTTTGGAAATGGTGGGGGCCTGGACCGACGCCGGATCCTGCGAGTCGTACTGCTCTCATGCTGCTCGGGTACCCTATGGGGTCGGTGACCAAGGGGAATCCTGCACCCGAGATCCCCAAAGAGCCCGAGGAGGAATTCTTGAAAGTTGTCCGGGCTCGAAGTGCTGCTCGGCTTGGGAAAAAGCCCGTTCGTTCTAAGCGTCGTGCATCTGACCCTGTCGTTGGAACGACAAAGAGGGCTAGGGGGACCGATACATCGGTTACCGAGGAGGATGCTAACGTTGGCTCGGGCGAGGGGGTGTTTGCTGCTTCTCAAGGGGATACCACCGAGGATGCCTCTGCGCCGGGCGATGTATGTGTATATGTATTTTGATTTTCTTGTCTTTTGATTGTTGTCGTTTTGTTCTTTAGTGCTTTGCTTTATTAGTTATCTTGTTTCAGCTACTGACTTCTCCATTGATTACCCTCGCTCTTGCCCGGTCCATGGGTATTATTGTGTTTCAGGGGTCGATCGATGATGTATTCGGGCATATGAACCTCTTGACTAACATGGGGGAGGATACGATGACCTTGCCTGTCATCTCGCCTATCCCTAGCGAGGATCCGATAGATCTGCCCGTTTGCTCGCCCATCCGTACTGAGGAAGAGATCGAGCATAGGGCCCCTGAGATTGATCATTTGGAGGAGGACGTGGGGGTGGAAGTGGAGGTCGGCAAGGAGAGTGCCGTGGATGTTGTGACGGGTGTCGAGGATGAGGCTCTCGACGGACCCGAGAAGGTGTTGGTGGACGGGGTTGCAATGACCCGTTACATTGATCGGTGCAGAGGTGAGCTGTTGGGGCAACCCCGAACCTTGAAGATGGGGCATACTGCTCTGAAACCCCTTGCTTTCAAGGATGCAGAAAAAATAGCTGCTCTGCCTACAATGTCGGTTATAGAGCAGGCCAACGCGGATGCGCTGCGGGTATGTTGAGCGCGTATTTTGTAATATATACCATGATGCTTGTATTTTGTTATATAGGTTTGGTACTCGTATTTTGCTTGGAATCTGATCTTTTGAAGTTCAGATCGCCTTGAGTACCGTGGCGTTACGGGGTCAGCTGGGATCTCTAGGGGCTGATAAAGAGAAGCTGGTGGCCGAGAAGAGGGCCATAGTCGAGGAGAACGATCAGAAGATAAAAGATCTGCTTGCGGCTTTCGAGGCTGAGAAAGAGAAACTGGTCGCCGAGAATAAATCCCTGGGCGATAATTATGAAAAACTGTCTGTGGACTTTCTGCATGTGACCGAGGATGTCGAGAAGTTGAAGGCTGAAAAAGAGAGCTTGGTCGTTAAGTACGACCAACTAGAGGAGGAGAACTTGCTGCTGGCGGAGGACGTGGAAGCCGAAAAGGCTAAGGTGGCCGCTCTGAAAACGGCACAGGCGGAGGAGCGGACACGGTTAGCAATGATGGCTAATTTCTCCGTCTATTGCGCTCATGTGCGGGCGCTCAATTTCGCGAATGTTCCTATGTCGGATAGGGCGTGGTCGGAGTTGGTGTATCCATGTCCGCATGGTGCACCGCCGAAACCCTTAGACTGGGCGAATCTTCGTGAAGAGGAGCTTCCCCGGCTACCGGGGCAGACAATTTCAACAGCGTTCCGTCCTCATTTTACGTCGGCCACGTCCACTCCTCGACCTGATGCTACTGTTACTCCCCCACCCGCATCTCCTCAGGTGGAACCTTGACCATTTTTCTGACAGTATATATATATTTTTGTTGTTTTTGTGTAGTCTTTTGGTAGTAGAATTGTGGGTCTCTTTTGTATCTAGAAACATATTCTTTTGGGGAAGTGATAATATAGGTGCTGTTTTTTCTTTCTGTTGGGCCTTCTCGGATTACTTTCTTTTGAGGGTCGTCATATTTTGAAGGATGTGAAAACAAAATATTGTCAGGTACCAAATAACCCCCTTGCTGTGGTGGTCTGGACCTCGCCTAGTCGTAGTGTAGGTGACGTTATAGATAATATGGAAAGATCTAAGGCTGCCCTAACTGCTGAACTGAATTCTGCTCATCATAAAGTCGAGGATCTGAATATTCACATTGCAAACTTGTCTATTCGGTTACGTGACTTGGGAGAGAAATTCAGCAAAAAGACTGCCCATTATACGGCAAATAAGGGTAAAGCGAAGGAACTTCTCGGTGCTCTATGACGTTCTCGTGATGAAGCCCGAGGTCGTGTGACAAGCTTGAACTTGGTCCTAGGGGCCGTTTTCGAGGACGCGGACCTGCTGCTATCCTTTGCCAAAGCGTATTGGGCCCGAGTTCGCGCTTTAGAGGTGCTGGAGCATGTAAAAGGGATGAGTGGTGTTTCCCGGGCCGAACGCATGGTTGATGCGACGGCCGGGGTAACCGACACCACTGCTGCCTTGAACCGAATCGATGCGGTTGTTCGTGAGCGCTTGGGGACGCAAATTGCTTCATTGCGAGATATTCATTTCGCCGATGTAGTAGAGACCTCGGCGTCTGTTGAGGGGTTATCGGATTGATAATCGAGTAGCTTGTTTTGTCGTTTTATTTGTAGCTTCTATGGAAATATTCGTTTTTTCTATTTTCGTCTTTTCGTTTATTGTGGTTGTATATTCATCTCTTCTCGTTCTTCCCCATTTTTTTTTTGTTTTTATAGGCACACGCTAATACGTCGCACCAGTTTGGTTCTCCATGCCTAGTTAGCCCGGGGTTAGGACCTACTGGGGCTGCCCGGGACGAGGTCTCATCTGGTGTGGCTAGTGAGGTGCCTGACAAGTGGCCTTACATCGTTTTGATGGGCAAAAATGTCAAGTTGACCGACCAATGTGCTCGACTTTGGACCAAGCTGAAAACTCAGGCGGCCTCTTTTCGAGAATACGTTCGCCGTGCCGAGCATGTTGTTGAGGTTCAGGAGCGTCGTTTGGATCGATATTGGCATGCAAAAGACAAATACTTCGGCAAATTAAAGTTGTTGGTAACCAAAGCCAACGCGTTGGTGAAGTATTTCCGTTTGTCCCGAACCAGATACGATGCTTCCGCGGCTATGATCAAAGCTCGCCGTAATCTCCCCTTCGACGATGATCACCGTAAAGCGGCCTCGGATGCTCACGAGCTCGCTAAAGTAGCCGAGTTCAACGCGCGGCTTCAGACGCTGACTTGCGTTGGAGCTCATACGACCAATTTTGATGCCCTCATTTCTGAGGAGCGTTTTGATGGTGATGAGTCTGATGGGGACACGACGACGGATGACAAAGAGATTGAGCTCGGTCAATTACCGTCGTGCTCCTCCTGTAGTAGCTCTTCTTAAATGAGTTTCTTTAGTGTCGATGATCTTTTTGTTGCCTCCGTAATGCAGGCGAGGACTATTTGTGTTATTTCTTTATTCCTGTTTTGTACCTTTCCATTGCCGTATTGCTATTTGATTGATTGGATCGATTTTTCCTTGCTGATTCATTTGTCATTTCGTTATTCCTGTTTTGTACCTTTCCATTGTCATATTGCTATTTGATTGATTGGATCGATTTTTCCTTGCTGATTCATTTGCTATTTCGTTATTCCTGTTTTGTACCTTTCCATTGCCGTATTGCTATTTGATTGATTGGATCGATTTTTCCTTGCTGATTCATTTGCCATTTCGTTATTCCTGTTTTGGATATGCTTCTTGTTGATATTTCATTGTTTAGTTTGATTCTTCTTCATTGTGTTGGCCATTTTGTATTGTATCGCCGCCGTAACGTGGACCTGAATTATTTCTTGCATTGTACCTCCATATGAATTTCATAGTATTCCAAGGCGTTCCTTTGAAAACACGCCATTTACGGAATTTCATAACATTCCTAGGCACTTCGGCCATGTTGGGAATTTCATAGTATTCCTAGACGTTCCTTTGAAAACACGCCATTTACGGAATTTCATAACATTCCTAGGCACGCCAGCCATGTTAGGAATTTCATAGTATTCCTAGACGTTCCTTCGAAAACACGCCATTTACGGAATTTCATAACATTCCTAGGCACTTCGGCCATGTTGGGAATTTCATAATATTCCTAGGCACTTCGGCCATGTTGGGAATTTCATAGTATTCCTAGACGTTCTTTTGAAAACACGCCATTTACGGAATTTCATAACATTCCTAGGCACTTCGGCCATGTTGGGAATTTCATAGTATTCCTAGGCGTTCCTTTGAAAACACGCCATTTACGGAATTTCATAACATTCCTAGGCACTTCGGCCATGTTGGGAATTTCATAGTATTCCTAGACGTTCCTTCGAAAACACGCCATTTACGGAATTTCATAACATTCCTAGGTACTTCGGCCATGTTGGGAATTTCATAGTATTCCTAGACGTTCCTTTGAAAACACGCCATTTACGGAATTTCATTACATTCCTAGGCACTTCGGCCATGTTGGGAATTTCATAGTATTCCTAGACGTTCCTTTGAAAACACGCCATTTACGGAATTTCATTTGCATTCGCTAGACAGCATGATAATATATTTTATTCATTCAAAAATACGATAGATAATGCCATTAAGTAGGAGGGATAAGATGGCACCTGTACTCGGAAGATTGCCTATACGTAGTACTTCTTTAAGTTAGCCACATTCCAAGAATTCTTTTCCCCTCGGCTATTGGCGAACAGTACGCTTTTGATTTTGTAAGAGACTGGACTCGTTTGCTTGATGATTTCGTATGGGCCTTCCCAGGTAGGGCTTAGTTTGCCATGTATTTCATTGCGGGTATAGACCGTCACTCGTCGCAGCACCAGTTCTCCTACCATGAATTCTTTGGATCCTCTTACTCTCTTGTCATAAGTTTGCTTCACGCTTTGTTGGTATTTGGCTAGGGTAAGGGCTGCTATCTCTCATTTCTCGTCTATCATGTCTAGCTCTTCTCTCATTCTTTGTTCATTGTTTCCCTGCTCGACTAAAGTCGTTCGGAGCGTGGGTAGCCCGATTTCTGTCGGTATGATGGCCTCGACTCCGTATGCTAAGCTAAACGGGGTTTCTTTGGTGCCCGTCTTTGGAGTAGTTCGGCACGACCATAAAAAATTGAGTAGCCGCTCGGGCCACCTCCCCTTTGCTTGTTCAAGGGTGGTCTTGATGCCGTCTAATATTGTTCGGTTTGACACTTCGGCTTGCCCGTTTCCTTGTGGGTATGTCGGCGTCGAATAGAATTTTTGGATACCTAGTTCCTCGTACCACATATGTAAATTGGCATCTTTGAACTGGGTTCCGTTGTCGGCGACGATAGCGTACGGTATACCGAACCTAGTGATGATGTATTCCCAAATGAATTGTTTGACGTTGCTGGCTTTGATTTCTCGGAGGGGTTTAGCTTCGACCCATTTGGTGAAATAATCCGTCGCGACGATCAGATATTCCACACTCCCAGGTGCTCTTGGGAGTTTACCGACTAAATCAATTGCCCATTGAGCGAACGGCCATGGTGCTGATACCGGGGTCATCATAGATGATGGGAGCCGTGGTATCTTGGCGAATCGTTGGCACTTGTCGCAACGTTGGACGTATGCATCGGCGTCTCGCTTGATATAGGGCCGCCAATATCCTTGGGTCACTGCCTTGTTTGCAAGGGATCGCCCTTTGATGTGTGCTCCGCAGGATCCTTCGTGGATTTCCTCCAAGACGGCAGTTGTAGCTCGGTCGGGACGCATAGTAGGTGGGATCCCCGGTAACTGGATTTGTATAGTTTATCGTCCTCGGATAGCCAGTAGATCGTCGAGGTTTTGTTGGCTAATTTGCGCGTTTTGGTTATTGGTTTCTATTATCTCGGGATGGGTTTCCTCTACATTGGTCACCATTGTCGCTCGTCTGGCAGAGTATTGGTATTCGAATTCTAAACTAGTTGGGAACTAGATGATTCCCGGAGACGGCGCCATTTGATAAAGCCATAACTTTGGTCGGTCGCGTTAGGCTTTTCAATAATAATATAATAGTAAATCAACTGTAAACAATGACACTTCCTGATCTTTATTATTGCTCGGATTATTATCCTTATTCGGACTATTATACTTGCTCGGATTAGTATCTCTTTTTTACAATTGTGCTCGACTTGACTATTTAATCTCTCTTCTTGGTCTTTTTCCCCTTTTATTCGGTACTCGGCTTTATCTCTGCTCGGTTTATTTCTTGGCGTGATATGCCTTGACTAGTTTCTCTCTTTTCTCAACTTCTCTCTATATTTTTTGGATAGATTTTCTGGTCCATTTCTAGGAGGGGTAGTTGGCTATTTATAGGCAAATATGCCTTCTAGGATGTTGACAAATGTCTTCATCCCATGGTGCTTTTCAGATATGGGTCCCTAGTTAAGTGGGCTTGGGCTTTTGATAGTAATAATTTATTTTCTTATAAAAGGCATAAGATGATCCATTTATGCGTTGGATACCCATTTATAAAGTGGGTTGATTATTACCCGAATAGAATATTCAGGTCCAATTTTTATGTTCTATCAATAATATATTGCATAGATCCTGCAACAATGGAGTAAATAAATCAAAGTTGAAAACAATTGTAGGCTGCTTTTCATAAAAAGGCTTGCTTTAAAGCCAAGCTGAACCCCACCTAACCCAATTTTCAGAAATAACTGAAAACCAAATGGCAATGGAGCCTCGAGGTTTTGGCAGACACATATTTTCAGACTTTATTTTTCAGACTGTTTTTTATTTTATTTATTTTTCAGACTGTTTATTTTTCAGACTGTTTTCAAACTGTTTAACAGACTGTTTTCAGACTGTTTTTTTTACGTTTTCAGACTGTTTTTTTTTTACGTTTTTGGATTTTTGTTGATTTTAGATATTTTTCAGACTGTTTTTTAATTTATTTATTTTTCAGACTGTTTAACAGACTGTTTTCAGACTGTTTTTTTTACGTTTTCAGACCTTTTTAGACTTTTTTTTTTACGTTTTTGGATTTTTGTTGATTTTAGATTTTTGTTGATTTTTTGGGATTTTTTTTAAAAAAAAGTCGTGTTTTTTCGGGGTTTTGCCTTTTTTTTTTTTTTTTTTGATTTTTTCATATATTTTTTTTTTTTCATTTTTGCATTTTTATTTTCTGGAATTTTTTCATTTTTTCTGATTTTTTACATTTTTATTGGTTAGTTAGGGGAAATGGACCAATTCTTAATTAGTTTCAGTTTTATGGACCAATCCTTAAATACTTTTGTTTTCATGGTCCAATCCAAAATTTACCCGATTATACTATAATCCATTGGACGCCAGCTTTAATTTAGTTATTGGGATAATGGTATTGGTCCCCTCGGATTTGTTTTATTACACATTTTCAAGAAAGTACGAGTATTATTTTCCCCAATAATATAATTTTAACAAATATTCACATTGGCTTGTAAACAATATAAATCTTTCTATCAATTTGTAAAACCAACAAAAAAGATTGCGACTCAACTCTCACAGAAGAACTTGTACACATTACCTTCATTATTCGTGTATCCACTGTTCTAAAAGACATGCCTAAGCGTAAATTAGGCGACGCCTAGGCTGTAGGCGGTAGACGGAGTCTAGAAAGCTAAGAAATTATGCGGATTGAGCGCAAACTAGGCGTTGATTGGACGTTAGACACTCAATTTCGCTTAAAGTTTGTATTGCGCCTTTCAGAACATTGATTGTACATTTTGTAGAACAAGTAAAAGTTATGTACATTCCTATTTACACTCCAATTAATCTTTTAGATCATCTAGTTAAATTTTCATGCAATTTTTGCAGTCTTTTTATTTGTTTCGTTACAACAAAAAGCCTGCATTCCATCATTTACATAACAAATGTTCAAGCAATTTAAGTAAGCAATCCTTTTTGAATCATATGACTGACATGTACTCATGGTCTCACACTCTTCACTTACCAAAAGGCGAGTACACTTTACCATATCCTTTAATCAAAATTAAATCGAATGAATATTACTCCTTCAAGCCAAATGTGGACTCAAATATATAATGTGGACTTAAATATCTAATGCTTCGATTTTTATTACTTAGAAAAGAACAATCGTACGGTTGTTAAAAAAGAATAGATTCCAGTATTCTTTATAAACTCAAAATCATTATAAAGACTAGAAAATCTAATTCATACGTTAGAGCATCCGTACCAGCTAACTCAATCATTTTCTCAAACTTAACACATTTTATACATTTTAAGAAACCGTTTACATTTACACAAAATTTCAGCTTCCTTATTAATTTTTTTATAATAACCTTACATTTTTTTATTTTTTTTTATTATCTTTTAATAATCATAACAATATTACAACCACAAAAATGTGTACCCCATGATAATTTATTAATATTATACTCCCTCCGTCCCTAAACAAATATCCCCTACGAAAATACATGCAACTTTGATCATCAAAATTTTCATATCAAAATTACCGAAATGAAAAAATTAAAAATTTCATCATATAATTCTAACCATAAATTACGTGATTAACTTTTGAAATAATATTTTCCGACAATCTAAATATGAAAAAAATATCGGTTAAAATTGTACGTATTTTCGTAGGGGATATTTGTTTAGGGACAGAGAGATTATCAATATAGGGAATCATATGCCTTCCTCATATACGAGAGGAATTTTATGTTTACTTAAATTTAGGAAATTTATAGGATTTCTGATACATGTCACTTTTTATACCATAATCATCAAATTTTAGGAAAAAATATGTTTTGAAAACCAGATGCGGATGCTCTTACAATCTCACTTGGAATCACTGTTGCTTCTAAATAGGGTAGGGACTGAGGACTGAAGCAGCCACTTTTTTACAACTTTTTTTATTTTTGTTGCAAGTAGTACAAGGACCAGATAAGATTTACTGAAGTTATAGGCACCATTGCTGCAATTGACTTTGACTAAATATTTACCCAAAAAGTAACAACGGGGAACTTTCGAACATGTAAGGTTATACGGAGTACTTAGTAACACGTAAATCAATTTATTTAATCAACTTCTATACATATACATTGTCACAAACTGTTTCACCAGTACTTTCTCAGAATAAATAAGCACAAATTTCGGAAGAGCAAACTAAAATTTAATCTCATGTTCCTAATTGTGCCTATTATGTTTTTACTGTTAAAAAAAATACTAAAATGGATGGAATGATTAAAGGGGTCATTAAATGTACCAGATTTTACACATTCAGGTCACTTAGTTCATCTCCAGAATAGAAATTGTGTATGGGCTCATCGCTCATCCTATCCTGTTCTTCTGAACCACTGGACAGATCATTATCGGAGTTGTCAAACGGATCACGGTCTGCGAGCCAATAGCCATCCTCTACAGGCTTATAATTTTTTCCTCGCCATAGCACGACTTGCTCTTTGTCAAATGTGACTAGTACACACGGCACCAAATCCTGTATAGATTTTTTCGTAAAGTGATGAGTCCTTTTTCCACCACTAATAAGAGTGATGGACAAGCGGCACGACCTCAATCAGAATAATCAAGAAAAGGAGAGCTTAAAGTACCAACTTCCAAATGCATATTACAGCCAAGGAATACATAATACTCAAATATGCATTAAATTAGGGAAGTAAACTTACCCTCAGTTTGCAGCCTATCTTACTGTAGTCACTCTTTTCAAGACCTTTGCAATCAATCCGAACAAACTCATTGGCAAGAAAAGCATCACGAACCATAGGTACAAGACTACCATAATAACCATTTTTAGCTGCATTTGGAACTTGTGTTAGCACGTAATAAATACAATTAAGTACAGAGAAAGTTACAAAAGACATGGAATTTACCAAGTTTTGTCAAGGGAGGTACTGCCAGTCCTTTCTTTCTCATCGCCTTTGTTTCTTCGATACTAAAGCCATCAATTGTAGTTTTAATAAGTCTTGGGTAAATAGGCTCGCGAGGCTTCCAAAGCATCAACGGAATCACAGGTCTCCTCTTCGGGTTGTAAAACCTGCCCCTGTACAGTACTAGTAAACCACCATGTCTGTGGATAATTTTGCCAAACGTTTTATCCTGAAACGTGCACATTAAATTTTGTTTTAGAAAAGAACAAACAGGACACAGGAACGGAGTCTATTTATTCCAAGTGTAGTTAAGAGTTTATGAAAATAAAATGAGCACGTGGGAATTATGGTGTCTGTCAAGAGGAAAACCGTAAAGGTGGAAAAAATAATACCTCTAGCTGTTCGCATACATTTTTCATATCAACAGTAGGTACACCCATACACTTAATCCTGACTCCCTCGGCATGTTTCCAGTGATTGTGAATATCATTCAACATGTTGTGTGTCAAACCGTCCCTTCCTACAAATGACAGAAAAAAAAGTCCAAAACAAAACAAAAACTATTTCGAGGTGTGATACGCAGAAGGTTAAGAAAATATATCAGAAAGGGAGGGGGGAGGGAACAATATCCCCCTATGGAACCCAACCTAAGAAACTATAAAGTCCACTCTCTTGTTTCTCCCATCCACCTAAGGGAAGAACAATATAGAGCTCAATGACCCGCCTCATAACGAAGTTCATACATAATCTTATATATGCATACATGTGTGTGTGGACACTATCTCATTCCAAAGGAGAAAGACGCTTTCATGCAGCTTAATATCACCAAGCAACAAGTGCTGCAAGGTTTGGTAGCTGTTAGTGACAACTAAACTGTAAGGGTAATCTTGAAATATTACAAAATCGCCACATCAAATAGCAATCTTAGGAGTTCTAGCAGACTAGTTACTTCCAGTGTACAATGCCTCCCATACCAAAAATGACCTGCCCCTTAGTCGGCCCCCCAACACTCTCTCTCATCACCCTCCTCCACCTTTTAATCCTCCCTCCCCTCTCTCCCGTTCCCGTTTCCCAATATCTTAGGTGCAATCTTTAGATTTTTTTTTCATTTTTTGTCACGATACTGTTGCTCGTGTCTCTTCATGCTTCCTTATCCAAGAAACTACGGTGCAGCCCCTCATTCGTCCTACTAAGTACTAACTATAACGTCATAATTTTATCTAATAAACCATTACATATAGCGTCACAATCCATTAGGCACTCATCGACTCATACTAGCCTTGCTAACATCATTATACTCGCTCCATATCCTACATCACCAAAATATGCAGAATAAAATTCCAACAGTGATCCAGGACGCACGGGTACTTAAAAAATTCTCACGTATCCCGTACGGGTACCGAGTAACGGTATTTCTAGATAGAAAGCGGGTACTTACATATATAGAAAAGATCTTATAACTTAACTAGGATATAATAATAAGCTAGACATCGTATATCCATATACAACAATAGGATATTAGAGAGTATGTTTGGGGATATTTGAGGTGTTATGAGTTTTCTTTCGACTGTTTTCTATCTTTTATTTCGGAGGTTGGTAAAATGATACTTGTACCATTAAAACTTCAAAACCAGCATATTCATGTACCTGTATCGTACCCCGTATCCGTTCTGGTATCCAAACTGATGCTTCAAAAAACAGCATATACTCATATATTCGTACTGAAATGTGGAGCAAAGGAAGTAATATTTATATTCCTAACATCAGGCCCGGCTTTATGGGTGGGCCACAAGAGCCCAGGCCCATGGCCTCCGAAAAATACCAAATTTAGAGGCCTCCGTTTTTGAAAAAAATATGTTTAATTAATTTTATATAAAATATAAATATATAAATCATTGTTTTGACACATGTAAGTGTGTGTTCAATATGGTAGTTTGTTGAAACTTAGTTATATTTTCCTATCATTCTTGTAGAATGTGGGTTCAATCCTTGGTAGTAACATTTTTGTATTTCTTTTATTTAACTTTATTATTAAATAAAATTAAATATAAATACACAAAAGATGCCTCGTTTCCATGAAGGCCCAAGGCCTCTGAAACTCTAGCTCCGGCCCTGCCTAACATCGTCATTTACTACAAGCCTAATATTTAAGAATAAAAGCAGAATCTAACTTGAACACTTCAATTAAAAACAAAACAATCTACAAGTATCTATATAAACATATGTATGTATACATACATACCGAGATTAACCTGGCGTTTGGTCCGATGCCGCTGACACCTCTCTACAACCGCCTTCCTCTCCGCCCCACTCAACGCCTCCCCCAACAGCTTCTCCCTCATCACCCTCCGCCTCTCCTCCACCTCCCCCTCCTCTCTCCCTCTCTCCACCACCTCCAAACCCTCCACCGGGGCACAAACACCTGTCCACTCTCTATCCACCACCCCAGGCCCGAACGGAGAGTACTTCGGCTCCCTCAGCCCGATTGGCCTGACCTGAATATACATAGATAGATACATACATGTGGGTGCACATTTCCTCAAGTTAACTACATCAGCTTATAGGTTTCTTCATATGTATTCGTAATCATTTTTCGATTATTTTTTTAAATCAACGTTGTATTTTATTTCTAAAGTGTTTGTTTAAAAAAATCTGTAAAATTTAACATTTTATGAATATACATAGATAAATACATACATATGACGCACATTTCCTCAAGTTAACTACATGTTATAGGTTTTTTCATATGCATTCGCTTTTTTTTTTTTAAATCAATGTTCTATTTTATTTCTAAAGTGGTTTGTTCAAAAATATCTGTAAAATTTGACCTTTTATATTTTATTTTTGGTATTTATTAATATTACTGCCTTATAAATTGCCAAACAAACAATTGAACATAAAAATGTATATAAAATGTTGAATTTTACAGATTCTTTTGAACAAATACTTTAGAAATAAAACAGAACGTTGTACTAAAAATATAATCGAAAAATAATTATGAATACATATGGAAAAACCTATAACCTACGGGGTTTATTATATACTTTAATACCTTTAATTTAGTATCCTAAGCTATTGAAACGTTAGTCTTTTTGTACCATTTTAAAGTTGTTTTACTACAATGAAATGATTAAAATACCCTTAAATTTTAACGGATTACATCCAAAAATTAGTTAAGAGTTGACGGAATTGTACTAAGCTGAAAAAAAAATCACCGTACTAAAAACAAAAGTTTATAGTGCGGTAGTAAACGAAAAAGTGACCATACACTGATACACAGATAGATAGATACCTCCGGGTTGGTCTCGGTGTAGCTGAACCGGAAATCGAAGGGAAGGTCGGAGTGGACCGGTTTTGTACCTGTCCGGTCTAGCGAGGATGGTGGTTTGTACCGGGGCTTTGGGTTTTTTTTAGAGGGGGGATTTGATGAGTTTGGGTTTGGGTTTGGGGAGAGAGAGAGTGGGGGAGTGAAGGTGTATTTGTCGTGGAGAGAGGAGGAGGAGAGAGAGAGGTGACGGTGGATGGTGGAGAGAGAGAGTAGTGGAGTTCTCCGGCGAGTTATGACGGCCATCATTTTTTATTATTATAAAAATGTTTATTTATTTTAGTTTTATTATCAGTGTACTTAAAACCCCAACTAAAAAGTAAAAACCCAGTGTCTAGCTAAGACTCTAGAGGTAAATTATCAGAAACAGTCCTAAGGTTTGAAAATTTATCATTTCGGTGGCCAAGTTTTACGTGTTGTTGTTGTTTTGTCATTGGATTTTCATTTAGGAGGAGGCTAAACGGAAGTTACAGTACCAAGAATTCGACTGAACATGAAATGAAATTTGATTGGTTTAAATATCGGAAGAGTACTTTGATTGGATTTGGTGTATATTTCTTTGAATGTTTCAGCTTTGTTTTTAAATTTGGCATTGATTATGCAATTTGTGGAAAATCAGGTACAAAAGTGAAAAATCAAGGGTAAATTCGAACCTGACCCGTTTGGTACGGGTTAAATTACATTGGTTTGAGGTTTGAGTCGTAACATATTGGATTGGAATGGGTAGAGATTCGGATTTTTCCAACATGCATTACATATGCGGGTTGCACTTGAGTCCAAGCTGCACCAACCCGTCGCTCCCCCACCTCTAAGTTGAAGAATCCGATTGCTAGACCGGGTAGGACCCATATAACAATTCAGACCATGGAGATGGAAATTACCCAATCAGATCAGTCGTCGTATTTGGAGCGTATATCCCATATATTTAAAAATCAACTATACTAAGATAAATTTAGTGAACATTCATGGTTCAAAAATATAATTTAGTAATTTCTATTCGTCATCATTTATTCATTTTAGTTTCTCATTCCTACAAAATTTCTATACTAACCTTGAATATGATTTCCGGTATTGTTAAAAAAAACAGCGTTAGGATAAATTTCGGGAATAACTACTAGACTAAAATCACCAGATTTTACTCCTACTCCGTATCGTCAATATGTAAATTGTATGAAGAATATGACTACCAACTTGCTCAGATAACCTGGACTTTAAGCATCAAGCAAGCAAACTGAACACAATACAAGAAGCTAATGTATCCAAGAGGTATACAACATCAATGTAAATCCACGAACATTATTTATGATCCGTTTGAGTAGTTTCATCAGAGATGCTAAAGTATGGATCAAACAAATAGAAATATTGGCTAGAGGAAATGCCAAGCCAAAATGAAACATTTGTAGGGCACATCTGTCAGAGAACTATTTTTACACATGTTACAGTGCAAATATGCACCCGGAATGGTCTGCCATTACCAATGTTGCGTTTAGTTCCTTAATTGAGTAGGGTAATGAAACACAGTTTTAAAAACTGCAAACAGTCCTGATGCATGTCTTTCAAACATCCTACTCGAATGAATATCCCATCGTTAATCTATGACCATACAGCAAATTATATACATTTTATTCATCCAAGATACAATGGTGCTCGCAATAAAACCAGCATTACACAACTCTTATAATAACATCTTAATAACATTTTGACAGCGCAATAAAAAGCTGATATATTGCATATAAAGCTGTAACACCACTCGTCTCCTGTATACGTTCAAAACTACAATTTGGAAACTTACTTCAGGTTATAGAGAGATTTGCATTGCTTGAATGGATTTTGAATGGCAAATATTATTTTAAACAAACATTGCAAGATTACACCACTCACCAGAGTATAGTTTAATTTTATTCCTACAAAGTCAAGAATAGCTAACAATTTGTATAAGATTCAACCAGACATCCATTTTTCGTGTATTCTCGCAATGACTGCTAATAATAAGATTTCGACGGTGTGAAGTATTTTATTTGAGGAAGATGGACAACATACATTTCCATTTCATGAACCTGACATGTAAGTATAGCGAGTTTGTGCCCCTACAATTAGCTCAAAAAGTTTTCCTGCACGATCATCACAACAAATAAAAAACTAATTACTAAACACTTATAAAGGAATGAAGACCAGATTGAAGTAAAGGAAAAGCAGTTACTCAACATAACTCAAGTAACCACAAAATTGGTTGGGAAAAGCTTAACATAATAAAACTATTGGCAGTACAAACTTAGGACACCATAGTTTCAGTGATATGTTTCAATAAATTTCGTTTTAAGAATGTAATATGAGAACATTGTTTGTGGAAACAAATAAGCTTCACATAAAAAACAAGCAATGAACTGACCTGTAAGAAGCCCGATTATGGGAACTGGCTCTAGTACTCTCTCAGTGGCATCGAGTCTTCGCCTGAAACAAATATAACATGCATTAGTATATTTGCTTTTACTCTATTATGCAATTCTCTGAATCTCCTTAATAAGAGATAAAAATGCATAATTACCTTGTGTACTTCTCAAAAAACGGGTCTCTCATGAGGTAAAATGCCCACAACAGCTTCCTTCTTTTTAACTGTATCATATAATCATTCAACTAGAGGTAAACAACAGCGAAAATACCATTTTATTTTGGACAAGTATATGAAGATTTAGAGGTAAACAACAGCGGAAAGACCATTTAATTTTGGGCAGGTCAAAATATAAAAGGTCAAATGTCAAAATAGTTAAACCAGTTTCTGTAACGTGTTTTCAATTAAGAGTCGCACCTAAAATCTGTGTTCACTCCTCAGAACAGTTCTTCATTCCTGAACTTTACATACATAAGTCTAGTTTATCTTTGCTTAACTCCATTTGATAACATCCTTCTTTAGATTTAACTATTTGTGTATGACAATATCAATCAAACAAAATAAAAAAAGAATACTCAAAACCCAAAAGGCGAGGAATACATCTTTTCACCAAATTAAATAATGAGTACTTTTAATAGTTCTAACCTCATTTTTTTCCATGTCCGAGAGGTGAAGCTGTTGGCTTTTGCTGTTACGCCACAACAATATAGAATGAGAAACAATGCCCACTCCAAAAAGATCAACACCCAAAGAGACACACCATGGTAACCATGACCGAACACCATATTTTCTTATTAATAATACATATAAAAGCGGTCTTGTTATGAACATCACTTCTGCCAAAATGCGAAATACCCCGTTAATACCTTCCTCAGATAAAACAGAAGAAAGTGTAGGTCTCTTAACTACTGGGCCTGCAACCAAAAAATACCAAAAGAAGGTTCCGTAAAACTCCAAAGTACCTCCAATAAAATAAGGTTTTCCAAGAGCAGATAAATACATAAGAAGAATTATTACATGGAGGCTCCATAACTGCTTGTTGGTGTTGTACCCTACGCAGCCATGCTGGATCTGATACCCCTCTAGCATTTTCACCGAACCTATTTAATGCCGAGAGAGCTCTACCTTCAAGATTGCCCGGCTTATTTTCATATAATTTATTAACTTGACCAAGTCCTCCATTACTATGTTGATTATTTAAGGCCCTTATATCCTTCTCAACATGTGGTGTTTCCCCTCCTTGCAAAAGTATTTTATACCCACTATTCCGGAACATAGCTAACCTCACCATTGCCCTGACGTAGAGAAACATAACATCATTGGCTAATTTACGATAAAAATAGGGTGGCATACAAATGTAAAGTTAAGCTTACTTCATGGCCTCTGTAGCAGCCATGAAATTCCATTTTTTGTCATCACCGACAAAGTGTTGTGCTGCAACTTCTACCAAAGTCTCCAAATCCTTAAGCAAAGTTATACACAAGGAGTATGGAAACAAAGAAGGCTCAGAGGAGGGTGGATGTGTAGGAACTGGTGATGTGTCAATAATATGGCCGTTTAGGGAAGTGATCATACCCAAGATAGCAGTTACTGCAAAAGAAAAAACATCATTTTTATCCGCTAAATGTTTTTTGTTGACTGGATGCAACCAAATTTGACAGTAACGAAAAAAAGTTTGATGCGCTTAAAATTTGTTTTTGTAAAATGAGGCGTATGCTTGTTATCAAGTATAATTCTCCTCCATATACAACAACTAGGATTTCGGAAAGGCAATTCTCTCAGATATAGGAATCAGAAGTATAAAATGAGTGTAGAAGTATTTACATATTTTCAAGAGGGAGAGCAGATTCACTTGAAACAAACAAAACCCATTACATTTCTATTCTGTAAGGTAACAAAAAACAAAGCAAGTTACCAAAATTTCACAAAACCTGCTTCTGGTCCTATCTCGGATTCCGAAAATCGCTCTGGAAGTAGCCACGTCATCCCCTGGTAAAACATTAAAAAATCCGAAATCAAAATCATTTTCTAGATTATGTATGTATGCTTTAGATAATCGACAAGTATCAAGCAAGCCCTTTAAACAGTCACGCAAACAGTAGAGCCAAATATGTGATCCGAGTATCCTATTACTTGCAAGTTCCACTAAATTCTAAAAGCTGTTCCTGTTGAGGGGGAATAATCCCCAAGTTTAACAGACTACAGAAACATAGGTTGGCATGATAACTAAATGTCTTGACAATTCATATAACTTAAAGTAGTGATATGTCGACAAAGTATGAAGATATGCTTGGAAATAAAGCCCCATAGAACGAATCAAATTGCAGAACAATAACGTATACGGCTAATATAACATAGAACGATTACTAATGGCAGTGCCACACAACTATGATACTATATATATATAGACGTCAAACACTTGCCAACTCATTCATAAAGCAAGTTCTCGTCCCAATACCTAATATTGCAAAACTGACATTAGAAATTTCAATTTTGCAATTTCCTTATCAATATTTAAAAACCTAATCTTCTGCACTGTAATCTAATTCTTTCGTACTCTCACGTACCGAGACATGAGTCTCTGACATACCAAGCCACGTTTTTTAACACCTTTTTTACCCCCAAAAAGTTTTTGGAAGCAACTAATCATAAAAATAGTAAGCGGGTTTGATTCTAACTTAACTAGTCTGGAAAGACAAATTGACATACTTTAAAATACACAAAAGCTCAAGATAAATAACTTAAGCGCTCTTCCTTCTTCTACGATTCTACCCTTTATCTTTCATACCACAAAACGAAACAGCAGTACAACTAAGCCTACTCCCACATTACTATCGTATCCATATCATGTATCATAATCACCATAGTATTGTATGCATAACATTATCCTATGAATATAACATAATTTTCATGCTTATAAGTTATATCAGTTGAGACTAAGGATTAGTTTGGTTTCACATTTTAAGCAAATAAGCTGAAAATTTCAGGTTAAGGAAGCAAAACAACAGCTTTTTCCAGGCAAAATACCCATAAAAACTCAGCTTTTAAGTTAGTCAACCAAATGCAGTTCATTTTTTAAGCCAAATATCAGATATTTTTTGCTTAAAATCCGCAACCAAACAAATTCCATTTCCATTGGTAATTTGGTATCACGAAACAAAAGCAAATTAAATCATACAAAAACTCTAAGCATAGCAAAATGAAACTTTTTAAAAGAAGAGGAAAATTAAAATTTAGTTTGGGGAGTAAAAAAAAGAAGGGGAATGAATACATACGTTAGCGAGAGACTCGAGAGAGTGAACATAATCCTTGTTCCTTCGAACCCATCTCTTGTAAGTCTCCATATATATATATACTTACAAAAACCTGTATCTAATAAATCTCTATTTCTTCTTTCTCACTACAAACCCTAATTCACACGAACGCCTTTTGGAATTTGGGTTTGTGAGTGTTTATAGAATTTGCTTACGAACATAGAGATGCGTAAATATTCAGGTGAAATACAGTAGAATTAATATAAACATAGAAAACTAGTTACTATAAGAGATAAATGAAAGACGAAGGAAAAAAGAACATAGAGAGAGTACTAGTGGTCCATAATTCTATTTGCTCCTCATGTTTTTTTTTTTTTCAAAAATAAATAAATAAAATTGTACTACTATATATGTTTGAGTACCTGATTTTGAAAGGAAAAAAAGAAATTTCGTGTCCTGCTTTGAATTAAAAAATAAAAGAAAGAAAATATTAAACCCAAAAAAACAGGAGACGTAAAAAAAAAAAGGGTAAAGGATTACTTCGTTCTTGATAGTTAGTATATACTTAATCGGGGATAGGAGCATGCTCTGGATCGAAATCATGAGGAGTACTAATTTACATGATTAGTTTGAGGAAACCCAAAAGAAAAAATAAACAAAGAAAAAACAGGTTTCACAGGAGTTCTCACTAATTTGAACCAATGCTTCCACTTATTCAAACTTTGGACATAATAAGCAGTGCAGTTTAATATCTAGGAGCTAAACCGAAATTCTTAATATGGCTAAAATTCTGAATTACTGTAGTACTTAGTAGCCTAGTAAAGTGTATGGTGTTTTACAATGATTTTGTTTTAAGTAGACGCTTTTGATTAATATAAACGGTAATGGTATAAATCACGCCACGTAATAAAAACTCAATCTATGAAAAACTCAAATAAATATATTGGAACCCTAGTTTGAGTCTATCCTAAATTTAATTAATATTAATTATTTTTTTTTATTTTTAGTAGATTGAGTTTTTATTACGTGACGTGACTTATACCCCAGCCTACTAACACAGCCGTCGTCTGCATCAAGCAGACAGCGTCTGTATTTAGCATATGACGTTTTACAATCTAAACGGTTGACTATTCTAGATATTGATGTCTTTAGATCTCGTTCGTATCAGCTTACATGATAGTGACACGTGGCAACAGAAAAAGTGAAAAATTAAGATTGCTGAGAAAATGGGGAATTAAACTAAACATAAGAGTCATTTGGCTGCCCGTAGTATGAATTAATGATAACGACTACACTCATAATCGAAGCTGAACATTTCAGCTCTCCCAATAACAATAACAATAACATAATAGATAATAATACTCCATAATCTATATCACAACTAAATAGCCAGTGAAAATCCAAATACATTATTATAGATCAATGACGTTTATCAATATCACATCATAACACAAATGAATGTTTAAAAACCACTATGACCCTAAATACAGGTAAAAAAAGGAAAAAATTACAGTTGAACGATACAACTCTTTTCAACAGAAACTGTTCACTAGAACAGTCAAATGGAACGTGACAACCCATTTGCGGACATAGCATCGGGAGAGGGGAGACGAGAAAAAAGGAAGCCGTTCTAGCAAAGGAACTAATATCCAATAAATATCTCGTTTTTGTCCCATCAGGCTTTTTGCTTCCCTTTCCTAACCGTTTCTAGCTCCTTTTCGGCGTCTTTCAATTGCAGTCTCAATGAAGATACTTTCTCCTCTAGCTCTTCGACCGTACATGCACCGATAGAAGGGCGATACGGCGACACAAAATGCCGTGAAAATGATTTCAAAGCTTCTACTCCACAAACCTGAAAAAGGCCAAGAAAACTCAGAAATCTTATAGTTTTTTGTAGAAATAATCAGTATGCACTTAAGATTAGTAATACTAATTGCAAATCAACTTGAACTACCTCTTCTGGCAAGAGTGGCAACTTGGTGATGTTAAAATCATCATAGAGCATGTGAAACTGATCAAGGTACTTCTGTTGCATCTTCATTCTAGCTTTAAGCAACTTGGATTCAACACCTTCGAACATAAAACAAAGAAGATAAAATTAAGCTGCTTCTACGAAGGAAGAGTATAGTTAAAGTTTAAGTGCCAAGTATTAAAAAGAGCTGAATGTACCTTCTTCGTCAAAAAGTATCTGGTTGATGATGATATTATGAGTATCTATCTCAAATTTAGTCAGCTCTTGCACTAATCTCTCTGTTTCATATAGAGAGAGGAACTCCGGAATGCAGACACAAACAAAAGTTGTCAAATCCTGCCAACATCGGTAACCATAGTTAGGTTTAGGTCACCTGAATCAAACTGTGCTCCATTTCTTACACTAGCAACACGATGAAATCAGGACGTAAGAAACGTGGCCTGACTAATTAGTTTTGTTGTTATTTTACAAAGAACTTTGAATGCAAAGGAAATTATTGCATGTTTCCAAATCTACCAAAGAACTTTTGTTAGATATGAACTTACAGGATCCTTAAACTGTCGGTTCACTTGTTCAATTATATCTTTCATGCTCTCGAGCTTTCCCAACATTGCATCTTCACCAAATTGATCGCCAACACCAAATAGACTGGTCATCTATCAGTAACAATTAAACAGGAGGCATAACCTTTTAAAAGAAAATCTTAGAAAACCAAAAACAGAAAGCAAAAGAAAGTACTCAACATAAGAAGCAGAAACTTAAAATTAGCACAAATTAATTTGTCAACGTCCTGCATCCAAGATTTATAATAGATTGGACAGTTGTATCTATCAAGAAACAGCATACTGTCTTAAGCCAAATCTGAACAGAACCTATCAACTATTGAACTAAGTTTCTTCACTCACAACACCTATCTACTTAGTTTTATGTGCCACACAAGCACAACATATGTGGAGAATGAGGTTTCCATAAGAATCTAAACATAGGGCAAATGGGCAAATCCAGTACTAAAGCTCCCGTAGACCGTAGTGTGCGGGGTTCGGGAGGAATCGGGCCACTTTGGGCCTAATGTAAGCAGCCCTCCTCTGCATTTCTGCAAGAAGCTGTTTCCACGACTCAGACCCCGTGGGTCACATGACAACAACTTTACCGTTGCGCCAGGGCTCCGCCCTCGATAAAAATCTATACATGCTGATCATAGAAGAGCGAAATTAAATTGAAACCTGAGTTATTAAGCCACCAAACTGATTCTTCAAACTCATCATTTTGTTAAGGCCCTTCTCTAGGGTTGATGGAAATTGCAGAAGACGAAGAGTGTGGCCAGTTGGAGCCGTATCAAAAACTATGACAGAATAATCCATTGTCTGAACCAGTCTGTGATATGAAAAAAAAAAAACATCATTAGAAACAGTTTGGCAATCATATCTTACAAAAGCAAAGAAATTGCCATGCAATGAGGCATAACGAAACACTTGGTAAGCGAATCAATTACTCTTTCTCAGTTGAAGATTGGCTGGTTAAACATAAAAATAAGAAATTTGAATTTAACCATTGGCATGTTGCTTACTTGAGCATCTCTGCGAAGCTCATAGCCTCATCGATCCCAGGAATTGCATTTGCCAGATCAGACAGAAAGCCATCCATTCCATCAGGTCCAATGGGGTCTTCATGCTCAACCGTTGGATCTACTTCCTGTAGGCAGGATGAACGAAGAATATAATTAGAACCTAAACTGCATGATCTTCAAAGAGAACTGCAAAATTATGAAATTAGTTCCTTGAAATGGAAAATAACAGAAGTACATGACAAACAATGACTAAACTTACACATGATAATAACATAAAACGAAGCTACATCATTGTAAAAGAGATTGGTAAGCTGTGCAATCCCCAGACATAAGATAACAGAAATTTTCTACTGTTTCTTAGTAAGTAAATCTAAATCTTTAAGACATCAATAATTCAACGGAATTGAATGAACTATACCAATCAAACGAAGAGCTTGTTGAGGTTGCACACAAAGTCATTTAACATCTACGACAACTGATGTCAAAGCTGTAATGTTTGACCTCGTGAACCAGCCACCAACAAATAGTGTTTCAAAATTTAGAATCTGTTGTAAACAATTCATTAAAAAATGCAGTAAATTGGTTCCAGAAGCGTTTCTTCTTTTTAGAATGAGGATTACATCTTGAAGTTAGTTTTCTTTCCTTGCTCAATCGCAACGAATGAAGAAAGTCTATTTAATGACTTAATAGGAATTAAATACAAAATCGGTAGCAATTAAAATACAAAGTTATAAACAAAGGAATTAATTGAAGCAAGCAACATCATATACATGTGAAAACAGAGGTTGATAGATAAACTCATGTTGCCTTCCGCATACAGAACAAAAGTTAAATTATAAATACCAAATTCGAGAAACGGGATATCCAATCCTACGACTCAAATTCTGCAGTATATAAGTAATTTCAACAATGTGATGTCAAAGGTCTAGCACCACAACTAACTCGCGAATAAGCTTGCAATATTCATGTTTTGAAAGTCCAGTAAAAAAAATACAAGCAATTCATCAAACTAAATATTCATAGAAAAGGTCGCAAAACATCTTTACAGATAGAAGCAACTTTAGAAGTTATGAACATTGCGTTCAAGTTACTGTTACCTTGCGCACACAGAATTTATATTTTATAAATTCTACAAAAAGATACTACAGAAATCTATAGCAAATATTCTAATAAAAAGTAAAGACATAGAAAACCATACCAAACGCATATAAAAAGTAAAACATTCTTGGACTAATAAATTAGACAGTGTCTTGTTCCATACGATCTATAGGCTAAGTAGTCTAAACCTTCAAGTTGGCAAAAACAAATACTGTATATATATATATGTCCTTGAAACATATAGATATAGACATTAATGATCTCGATGTGAATGAGTCAAAATTCTTATCCCTCGGTATATTAGCAAATCTTCTTCTAGATAAAATTGAATGGAGAAGAAAGTCCAGAGTGTACGTAGACTTATGGAGAAAATATTTCGGAGTTTTCGATTTATTGAAGCAAGCAAACCTCCTCTATAACAGAACCAAACCCATGTTGCCTTGGCACACAGAATAAACTAGACTCGATTTGTAATCGGTTACACAGAAATTATGTCTTATTTTTTGTTCTTACCAAAATCACAATTTCGTTTTTAGTAAAAGTGAAACTCTATAACAGAACCAAACCCATGTTGCCTTGGCACACAGAATAAACTAGAATCGATTTGTAATCGGTTACACAGAAATTAAGCCTTATTTTTTTTTCTTACCAAAATCACAATTTCGTTTTTAGTGAAAGTGAAACTAAAGACAGTTTCATAAGCAATTAAACTTACAGCAGAGAATTGAACTGCATCGTGCAAGATGGAGCAGTACTCTCCATTCTTGACAAGCAAGAAAAAACGTATGAAATACGTCAATCACTAAAAGTCGATTGTAGCTTTATTATGTAAATGGACAATATTATGAATGGATAAGATGCTTCAACACTATACAAAATAGAGGAAAATGAGGGGCATAATTTATATATGTGACAAGCAATCATCTAATCCTCCACAGCAGTGGATATAGCCTCAAGTCTTCGGGTCCGCTTCGAGTAAATAACTGATATCGAATTTCTAGTATACATGTAGCTGAATTCAGGTGGAATTTTTTGGTTTCAATGGGACAAAATTGTATTAAATGCATCAAACTTTGAAATACACAAAGCAAAGCCAGACTGCTAAGAATTGTACTAATTAAAACTTCAAAATTTCAAAAGTTCACATATTCCCTCAAAATTGTTTAAGAGGTTGGCCAATCAAATATAAATTGCCTTGCACACACAGATTCAATCACGTGACTAAATGAAACACAATAGTTACACATGCATCATTCTGTTATAATAACCCAACTCTAGAATTGGATGAGCCAGATTGGCACAACTTTTCCGAAACTACTCTTACTCCATTTACCTAATTACTCATATAACCTAATTCAATTCAAATAATAAATAAGTATAGTAAAATGCTCTCCCACACACATCTCCGTTTCTCTTCAAAACAAAATCGCATGCATACCCCTCTTGCGTGTATTTCTGTATAACAACAAAACAAATTACTCCTTATACACAGATTGTTAATTTATTATATTAGTTCAGTCAATATAGTGAATTATTTGAAAATCTTAACTTTATTTGCTCAGGATCATAAATATGCCACTACGTGTACGACAGACAACACGTGGACTACGATTACTGGTATACATATAGCTCATGATCATAAATATTGCAACTACGGTCTCATGTCGTCGCGTAGATAATTAGTTCAATACATCTAATTACGTCACATAATCAATCAAAACAGCACAGTAACTAAATACAGCACGTGATTCAATCAAACACAATAGATACATATACATATATGTATAAGTCGTCACGTACATAATTACTTTGATACATCTAATATCGTCACATAACCAATTAAAACAGTAAAGTAACTAAACACAGCACATGATTAAATGAAACACAGTAGATACATATACATAAAATTTGGTTTTGACAACCCCAGAATCTTAACACTGGCCTACATAATTAGTTCGATACATCGAATACCATCACATAATCAATCAAAACAGTAAAAATAAACACAGCATATGATTAAATAAAACAAAATATATACATATACATAACATTTGGTTTGGGCAGCCCCTGAATCTCAATACTGGCTCACATCGCCACGTACATAATTAGCTCAACACATCTAGCATCGTCACATAACCAATCAAACAGTACAGTTAACTAAATACAACACGTGATTAAATAAAACACAATAGACACATACACGTATACGTATACGCGTACATAATCAGTTCGATACATCGAATATCGTCACATAACCAATCAAAACAGTAAAGTAACAAAACACACCACGTGGTTAAATGCTTTAAATCATTAAACCAAACAGAACAGATACATATAAATATACGGTATACAGATAAGTACCATGGCGTAGAGATTGGGAAATCCGTTAACGAGCGTAGGAGCCTTAGTAAACCGTTGTTGAAACGCATCGCTAAGGTTATGAGCGGGATCAGTAGATATAATAAGAACAGATGATCGAACCCTAGCGAGGAGTATAGATAAAATCGAGCTACACGTTGTTTTGCCCACTCCACCTTTTCCACCTACGAACACCCACTTTAAGCTCTCTTGTTCTAGAACGTTCTGGATTGTTGCCTCCGGTGCCGAACCCATTGTTTATAGAGAGAGAGAAAGAGAAGGACGGCGGTGAATGACGGTTTGGATCGGAATTTGTATTTATTTATATTTTGCTACAGAAGATGTGACGACAAAATAATCATTGGGTATGAAACAAAAATAGTACTGCTTATGAAATTTAACGGAGAAAATACGTTTAATAATCTACTTATCTATGTTTAATTATCCATGTTAATCGATTTAACTGTTTCGGTAAGGATTTTAATAATTGAGTTAACAAATTATAAAATTTATTACAATTGAGGACGTAACATTAAACAAAATTATGAAATTTCACTCTTATTCTATTATGTGTATTTATATCAACCTCCGTCAAAAATAAATCATCAAATGTGAGATACAGTGACTGCAATTTCGTCGATTAATGTTGTTAGTCATTTAAATTGGATGAAATCTTATAGTTTAATACATCGATCGTTAAATTTGGTAGTACACTAACTAAATCGTTAATCATTGGTAGTACAGTACACTAGACGCATTTTTCTCATGAAATTTAATAGATTAAGAATGTTTTGTATAAATTTACAATTAATGCATTTAAAAATACGATCTTCATCCCAATTTATAACACGTTTTTAGGATACGTGCAATTTTATATTGTGAAATTGTATATTTTGAAATTTATAGTTCCAAAATTTATAGTGCATTTGCCGTTGTAAAATTACACGTACCATCAAACATCTTTATAAATTGGGACGGATGCACTATAAAATTGTGGATAAATTTTTCTAAGTTTGAAATGTACTCTAAAAGTTAGGATGATAATTTTTAAACACTTTCATTTAATAAAATAGTAAAATTATTAATTATTTAGATACGTCTCAAAATATAATATTGATTAATTATATAGTGACGGATGAATTGTATTTTGTAAGACGTATTAGCACGTGGGTTTAGAGGACAGTAGGACAATTGTTTCGGTGGAGTTTATCGGTGACTTTGGAAATGTTGGTTAAATTTATGTGTAATATAAAATTATAAAAAAGGTTTTGTAGTGAGAAAAGGGGATTTATTTATTTATTTAACTTATGGTTAATTAGTTTTTTCTTGTTGAACTATTAAACATGTGGATAATTAGTTTAAATTACATCGTCTTTATATACTCAATCATCTCCCCGGGCCGACGTCCCCCTTCACCTTCTCCATGCCACCTCCACCATCCCTTTATAGAGTTTCTCACCACCCAGTCATCGCCATCCATTAGTGAACATGTTGGGAACTCACCGCCTTCGTTGCAAACTTTTCCACCAATGAAACCCTTGAAAATACGTATTGGGATCAGAGTGGTGGTTAAGTCTCAGGATGTTGCTACTGAAGTTACCTTCTAATTCTGGACGGAATGAAAATAAATAAACAATTTATGTGTCAAGTTCAACCAGCTTTGGGGAGATCTTAGAGCATCAACTTTGGTCGTAATTTAATATTATATTGCATATATGAACTATTCGTCAATCTTACAAATAATTATAGTTATGCAATCAATACAGCGTGCAAAGTGAACTAAATTGTGATAGATGCAAACTCAAACCCGATGATTTGGCTGGTGGCCGGTATTAGCCTAGTAAAGTCATTTTTCGAGAGAAACTTCAATAGCCTGATCATGTTTGTCTCGTTGTCAATGGTTTCAATAACTCTTGGTTCGTGTTTTGAAAGGTCTTTTACTTTTTACTTTTAAGTGTGTAAACGTCCAAATTGGATTATTTGTTCAACAGTAAAAAGAATGACAAAAATTCATGAGAACATGATGTAAATTCGATATCTATGTAGTTAACAGAGACCACAGGCCACAACGTTACATTCCGATTACTTAATGACAGTTGGACTTCTTGAGTTAATCTACCGAGACTTAAATACCTCTTCTCGTTTTCTTTTATTTTTCATTGACCCCGGTTGTTTATAGGAAACACAAACAATATTGTAGATGCTCGAGATAGAAGATTAATAACCCTATGCAAAAACTCTGGTAAAATACTGGTAACACTTTTTTTCAATTATAAGCCAGAGCAAAAAACATATTAATTTTTAAAAAAATATTGAAGAACGTCAATAAATTAAGAACCCTTTAAAGTTCTTTTCAAACCAATGGTATTTTCTCTTCTTCTTCGTCTTTATTTTCCGTTGGGGTTCCATCTTCAAGATTATAAGCATGCTTGTCAATCTTTGCCATGGGAACCAAATTTGAAGCTCGCTTAGGTGTTCTTTTGTTATTGTTATCAGGCAAGAGCTTCAATACAATCCCCATGGTTATAAGCAATAAACCAGACCCGTGTTGCTCAGTTAATGGCTTTGTGAAAATCAAGTAAGATAGTAGTAAAGTCACTGCCTTTCTAGCCGTTGTCACCTGCATCCATAATATTCAATAAGCAGGGTCGTGTACAAAATATTTTTCATCAAAGTCAAAGGCCTGGAAACTAATAAATCAGCTTATTGGAGTTTTTAAGGGAAAAAGATACATAGAGGAGACGAACAATTACATTCTTCAGAAATAAAATGGTCGCAATTCTTAAGCGCTTGTTGTTTGCTTATAAGTTGCATTAAAATTGCTTGACAAGATTAACAAAGCAAGTCTATATATTTATCTACTAATAAAGGATAGACATCTAAAACTAAAAGTCTATATACCAAATCTGAATATTATGTTCAAAATAAAATATATTACGAGATTTATGTCATTAAGCGTCTCACACGCAACGCGTGAGTAAATTTTACTAGTATATATATATATATATATATTTACTTATAAAGGATAGATATCTAAAACTAAATGAACATATTCTTTTTCTCTATTTAGTTGTATTAGCATATTGGATTAGGCATTGAAGTAGTGAAGCGCTTTTGTGATACGCATACTACCAATCACAATCAGGAATACTTTTCCAACACAGAAGAATCAGACTAAGCTACATTTGTATGTTATCTCACTTTGGTATCTGATAAATATTGTAGAAATCAAGCCAGCTAAGTACCTAACATTCCATTTTGTAGAAAACAGCAGTGATAGAAGTTGTGCCTCCAAAATCAAAATTGACCTATTGCAATTAAATTGTTCTGGAAAAATGAAGATTATTACTTGTATTAAATTATAAAAACCTACCATTGCAGTACTTGCAGCACCAAAAATGGCAATGAGGGAAAGGACAGAGACTTGGCCTACAAATGTTGCCATGGCTTCGAAAATCAAGACACCATATACATAGGGATGCTGTAAATAAAATAAAGTTAAGCATGAGAAGAACAAGTGGAAAATGAGGGGGAAAGCTTTAGAGTCTTTTAAGTTTTACCTGATAACATGAACTCCATGCTCGGAATAATTCTCCAGTAAGCAGCATTGGAGGGACCAAGAAAGGCATACCAACTAAGGTTGAGCAAAAAAGCATTTCTGTCTGTCAAAAAATACAGATACAAAGAAAATGAAAACACAACTTGATAAAAAAAATATTCCCAAAGACAGATAACTAAAACAGTATTTACCTGTGTTGTTTGTGGGTTGATTGTAAAGATAGCCTCTTGAAGATTGCCTAGAAATGAGTCCATAACTAGGGCACCAGTTACCATTACAACACCAATAACACTAAAGTTTGGAGAAGTTTGAGCGTCGGCGAGAGTGAAAAGGATCAAACCGATAACCAAAAATAGAGCCGATATATATTCATGAAATGGATATTTTCGTCTTAGACCGGGTATAAAAGCCCCCATTACCATCACTGGAAGAACCTGAAATAACCACAACTATCAAATATATTCTGACTCCTTTTGAAATGGATATCTTAATCGTATAAGCAAGATACTATAAATAACTATAGAATGAACATCTAAATGAATAAATAATTGCCAATTTGCCACCAATAATTTGGTTGCACTTATACTATTTAAAGCTGTGCAAAACTTTTGGCTTCAATATAATAGGTAATTTAAAATCATCAGGAAAGTGATTGGCATCATTGGCCATTATTAAACTCTCAAAAGTCAAATTTGTTTATGAGCATCCAGTGATCCAGCCATAAGAGCTTTCATTTTATTTTCTCATGTGCTATACTATTGTACTTGTACATATCATTTGAAATTACAACAAGATACCAATTGGAATGAACATGTCACTACCAGACCACTATGCAAATCAGTTTGAACTTTAAGAATAGTTTTCACAAAGTATACAAATTATTAATAGTACGTAACTCAGTTCTCCAATTTTCAAGGATACTCAAAAAAATTGAAAATGTTATATATGTTTGTTTTTAAGAAATCAAATATTAAAAGAAGTTCAAAAAAACAAATCATCAAGGCAAAAACCCACGAACAGATTCAAGCCTAGAAAGATAGTACAAAGTATAGTGGGAGCAAGATTAACAATTGCATACAACAAAACAACATTAAGATGAACACAAAGTAAAATGCATGTCCTGAATAAATAAATAAATAACTCCAAGGAACTGTTAATTAATAATTATTAATCTGAAGCACATTTCGTGAACATGTGTATTTGTTTAGCCAGTTTAATTGACATACAGCACAATAAATATCAGTATAATGCATAATTCTGTCCCAACAACAAAGTTACCTTGGTGGATTTAAACATGAGCTGAGCTGGGTAATTAAGAAAAGCCAATGAGCCTTTGGTGAGGCCATGAGAACCCATAAGTACCGCCGAGAGCTTTACGTAAGTCTTCCAAGGATTCACCATTTGCGCGGTGGTGAACCCTTGTAAGTAAATAAGCACCACATAAACCCATCCTTGAACAAATGTAAAGTACCAACCATAACTGTAAAATGGAAATATTTAACAGCAGTGTTTAAGTTCATAACTACAGCCCCAGTACCATAATCAATTAAGATACCTTGGACAGTAAAAATATAAATCGTATTCTCAACCTTTAAGCCCATATTTTTTGTTTCCAAGTTGTAGAAAATCTGGCTGGTAATTATTTTGTTTATGTTCTGTTCTGAAAATGGTAAAGTTTAAGCCGATTAAACCCAACTTTTTTATTCTAAGCCTCAAATAGCCTAGCTTATTTTTTCTTAAAATTAGTAGCCGAACAAGCCCTTGTAAGACTAAAAAAGTATTATATTGGTTCACATTACATAATTTATTTGAGAACTGAAAGGAGGGAATCAAAAAATTTACCTGAACTGGAGCCTATTATACACATACTCCTGAAATTATTCACCAAATGAGCAAGATTACGTTTTGGTTGCAAAACTTTAAAAAAAAAATACGAAAAGCAAAACTAAAGAAGGAGAAAAACAGCTAGGAGGTATAATTGCTTTTGGGAGCTTTACTTCAAGAACAAAGTTCTTGAGCATATTCTGTATGTATTAAAGTAATTTGACAATATGGTAGATGGAAAATAAATTATTTTTTTGAAACCTGATGGAAAATAATTTATTCAAATTTTTATTTTATTTTTGCTTACATGCATGATTCTGAAGTTATTAAGTTAACTAAAGGGATCGATTAGCTAATTAAGGTAAAAATTAGCAAATGTTGACTTGATAAATTTAATTCATCAAAAAGTGATTACGTATGGGGCATTGAATGTTACTTATTAAACCGTTGGTAATTAATACAATATCTCCAATTTCAGCAATTCATGCTGATTTAATTTAATTAATTCCGCAAACCAGCTAAGCCACTTTTCTAAAACTATTCAAGAGCAAAAGAAGAAACAACGTTTTTTGAAGAAAAAACTTGTGCCACGTGAAATGTTGCCAAAAAATTAACAATTCTGTGTAACATGCATGTCAATATTAAGGAAATAAATAATGGTCAATAATTTAGATTTCATTAACAAGGTAACAAAATCACAAAAAAATGAAATATAATATCGATAATTTTTTTGATTAGCACGAATCTGATCCAGAATTAAAAAAAGCAAAAAAATTAAGAGCGTTTAGTACCAGCTTTCTAAGCCAGTTTTCCTGCTATTTTTAGCTCAAAAGTTCTTGTAATTGGCGTACACAGCTGTTCAGTTACAACTTTTTTAAAAACTTTTTTTTTGAAGATTTTGATTTAACTTATTTCCTTTATTATCCCTAAAATTCCTTCAAAATAACTAATAAAATTCAACGGAAAAAAAAAACACTTTTAGAATGTCTATTAAACATTTAAATTTTCTCGCGTACTAATAGTAATGACAAGGAAACTCTCCCCTGCTAGCTGTATATGATTTAAATAAATATTTTTTCTATTTTTTATACCACATACTATATATATACACTTGCTACAACAAGGCTGGATTAAAACTATTTTCCTCCTGTTAATCTTTTAGCTTATTTAACCAAAATAAAAACTGACTAATGGTCCCTAACTCATTGAAAAGCAAGAACCCTACTAAAACGTAATGTACAATCCAACCAATATATAGTCGAACAAAAAATGTAAGAAAAAGAATGCATAAAAGAAAATATGGTAACAATTTTATAATCAGAAAAATAAACAAAAAATACCTCACAAACGCCATTAACAAGGTATCCAAAGAAGAACCCAGAAGAGCAAATAAGAAACTGTTGCCATTTAGGCTTGGTAGAGAGAGATATACCAAACAATGATAGAGATTTCTCTTCGTTCTTCATGTTTTTACTCTGTTTTTTTCAAATAAGAAATAATATATATCTATTTTTATTATGTATCTAATTCGTATCTAGTTTTGTAAGTACACCGTTTGCATGTTTGACTTAGGACAAGTGGAGAGAGAGAGAGAAAGAGAGAGGTGGGATTTGGTATTTCCTATTCTGCCTTAATTATGTGAGATTCCAACAAATAAATAAAGAAAAACTAGTACTAGTAATTAAAATTTAGTTGACCAAAACATACGTAAAGAATTAGATGTGATCAAAACTTAATTTGTACAATAGAATCTGTAACATTTTTATTATTCACGATCGAGTTTAATCTTCATATTTTATTTTATTTATTTAAAAGGGAAAAAGTAATTAATGCCCTTTTCAGGCATTGCTCAAATATGCATGCATTTGTTGTATCAGGGGTCGTGAAAAAATAGGCAAACTTACTCGATCCGTGTGCATCGACTTGAATGTTTATAAAAAATCAATTCATACCGTCTCAATCCGTTATAAATTTTACAGGTTGAGTTAGCCTCATGATTCACAAACCGTAATTTAATTCATTTCAACCCGTAATATAATATATATATATATATATATTGTGTATTTCAATATACTAACCTTCCATTCTTATTATATTTTAATTTTGTTTTGTGAATGTTATAAACGTATTTTGATTGCTTTTAGTTTGTATTTATGTTTGAAAGATTCAATTTACCTTTAAAATTTATGTTGATTATGCAAACTATGAAAAATAAATGATCAAAATAAAAATTTAAAAATCAACCAAAATCCAACCTGCCTTTATTTTGCGTTTTGGGTTGAGTTGGTTTGATGTTTTAATTGTAACGGTTTGAGTTGGGTTGTATTGATATTTAATATTTAACAATCCGTCCTGCGATTTTTTTTACGAGTTTGGTTAGCATTGAGCTCAATCGGTCCTGTGGCCATCCATATTTGTTATGTTATGTTTGTGCCGTAATTCACTAAAAAAAAATTTAACTTAATTAAATCAAATATATGAATATAGTAAAATAATAATATTATAAAATAAATTAAACAATATATGTATTAAATGCAACTTTTATTTTCAAAATTATATTTAATACTTAAACGATGTTTCGGGACACTGGTTAACAAACCCGAATATAAAAAACCATTAAGCATTACGGTCTAGAAATATAATGTCAACTTCAATAAATTGTCACAATCGTTCTAAAAAGAGTGTCACAATCGTTCTAAAAAGAGTGTCACAATCACTAAAATGGAAAATAATATTTGGTGTGAACTGGAGTTTGCTTATAGAATACTTGGTAGATTAGTGCGGTCATGCTTTTACAAGTTTTAGGTGTCAAGTATATATCATGTATAAACATTCAAAAACGTGTAGTACTAGTAACTAATTAATTTGAATGGATTATTAGTTGTACTAAAAAAATATTCAACGCGGGTTATTTTTGACAGTTTTATGATAAATTTTAATCTTTCAACTTTATTTAGTAATTTCATTTTTAAAATGAAACACAACTCAGTCCCTCATCTATTTATCTTCTTCTTTTTTGTTCATTTTCTTATTAAACTTTACTTTAGTTGAATTTAGTTTTGTAACCTTTTTGTTGGTTATATTTTTTATATATTTGTTATAATTTAGCGAATAATCATTGCTTGTTTTGCAATGAAGGAATATTGGCTCCAAGTCTCTAAAATCCAGACACTGGGTCATGTTATTATACTAAGGAATAAGGATTTTGTTGCTATGGAATCTGGGTCATACAGAAATACGATATGCGCAAAATGGAAACAAAAGTGTACGAAGGGGGAAAATTGTGTGTGTGTGTGTGTGTTTTTTTTTTTTAAGAAAAGAAGGGGAAAATTGTGATTTATATCTTTTCTAAAGTCTAATAAATAGAGCGAGCTACACTATTATATATCAAATGCACGCATTAATGCTATAGTGTGACAAAAGTATATCACGTGTCCAAAGAGCCACAATTAGCTCCGCGTGATGATTTTTCCTCGTGAATATGTAATTTCGAGACAACCAAATATTAATACGACTAATTCAAATTCAAGTACAGTAGTTTACAATACATTATGTGGATTTCTGACAAGTAATCCAAATATAGAAGAACAGAATTTGGTAATTCCATCGAGGTGTCTTTCTACTTTTGACTTTTGAGTAGATCATATTGATGCAAACGACCTTTGTTTTCAATTTGTTTTGATGAAATAGTAACAATATGTAAAATATTTTCATTACTACATCATAAAAAGCTGGAAAAAAAAAATACCAATTCCCGTTGACATGAGCCTGTATTAAAAAAATCAAGCATTTCTGCAATTATTGTTTACCATATTCTATTTAACGTCCAACTTCCATCGAATCTGACAATAGACTGCCAGTGTTTAGACCAAGATAAAAGAAAAGCCAAATGATGAAACAATGAGCTCCTAGCTAAATTCTACGAAGAACATTCAATCGTGACAGTAGTCTAAAAATTTCAAATACACGGCCAATTTTGTGAAATCGCTAATAAAGTTAAATAGGTAAGAACAAATTAAAAAGAGGTCAACCAAGGCCCTCGATTCGACTCCGTGATTTAAAACAAGCACAAAATCATTTTATGCCCGATATCCCGGAGTGTACCATGAGAAATCGAAGAATCGGTATATATATACCTAAAATATCGCCGTTCTCAATTTCGGAGGTAAACACCGGAGAGTGGACCGATCATGACATGACACGATGTAATATTTTTTGTGTAAGTTCCCGAGACAACATTTTCTTGTTCTTTTCGGTGTAACTTCGTTTAGCCCATGCTTTTGCACACTCATTATAGGAATTTGGGAGCACTCTTTAGTAGGTTCCAAATACGTACACACTAGTTTCAAAAGAGACACACAAGTAACATTAAGACACCGCAAGCTCATCTTTGAGAACAAACAAATTGCCATAGGTCAACAGAATATCAAAATAGATTTTCTCAAGCTTTTATAAACAATCTGATCATTTCTATAAAATTGGACCAAAAAAGTTTTAGAACCAGACTATTAACATCAACGTAAGTCAATTCTCCGAAAATTATGAGAAATTTGAACTTGAGAACAGTATTCATTTGACATTGAGTAGAACTTACTCCTTTTCAATGGAAAAATGCTATCCATGCGTTAATCACTACGTGTGCATATATGTAACTTTAGGTGATACCTTTTAAAATATTTCATTGGTCTTATATATTTCCTGAATTAAGCTGAATATACATATAGTGCTCATTTGGCTACATCTTAAAAGTTTAACACTTATGTCCCCTTTTTTTGTTACTGCATTTCAGTATCTCTCTTCTTGCCTCACCTGGAGATTATACTGAAGTGACGACCGTAACTGCTTACCCTTGGCTTGAGACTTGAAAGGGCATGTTTTTTCGTCGTATAATCTCTAGGTGGTACTTATATATAAGACGTACAGGGGTCTAATTAATAACAGATGTCCTATGATTATACCTCTAGAAAATTTGCAAGAATAAGGATCAACTATAACAATAAGAATCGGGTGGTCCAGACTGATTATTTTACAACTTTGTTAAAGTTGTGTTTTTACTTTTTCGTATGAAAAAACACGTGCTCAGTTGGTATATAATTGGGATCTCCAGTTGCAAATGTATATGTCATCAAGGGTTTAGGTTACCGTCATGGCCGCAACAGAACAAAAAGTCTTTAGGAATGTAGCAAGCGAGTAAGAAAAATCTTGAATATAGTATTTCTAATAAGGGCCGCTTGTGAAGTACGCATGCTTGTATTGAAAGATTTTCACGACCTAGTTTTCCCTTCGGAGACAGTTGTACAAATGTTACCCTTATAGTTCTATCACCAACACGAGAGATTAACTAAACCAATTGCATATTTGTTTTTCACCAAGACCTATAAAGAGAATTGAAACAACTTGCCGCGAACTTAACAAGGATCTGATAATACATGCTTAGAACTAATCAATTGCATGCTTTGTTTTTCACCAAGAACTCGAGAGAATCAAAACAACTTGCAGGGTGCTTAACAATGATCTGATACATGTTTAGTACTGCAGTTTTCTTTCACAATATCTTCTCTCCTGCATTCTCTTCACTATTTCTGTCGTATCATTCCTGTAGTCAATTATAACACCAAAAATTATATCAAAAAAGTTAAATTTTACTGTCTTAAAGCCTAGTTAGGTTGCGGCTTTTAATCTCCGCTTATTTGCTTTTTAGCTAAGTTGCAGTTCATTTGGTTGGCCAACTTAAAAACGGGGTTTCTTCAAGTTCCTAGCGCGAAAAAGCTGAATGCAAAGTTCTTTAGGCAGCCTCAAGGAAACCAGCCTATGTTCTTAAAAGCGGCAGTTAGACAAGCACTAATCAACAAGAGTACTTCTTTCTTGGACCTCAGTAAGTAGACAGATTTATTGCACTTTTCACCATTACTGGTTGGTTGTATCACCGCTATATTAAGCAATTTCCATTTATGTAGGATAACACGACAGAGCAACAGATAATGCGTTTTTGGTCTTGCATGAACTCAATATAGTTCTTCAGTTACCAATATTAAACATGAAACATAAGCTCGATATAAATTATAAAAAGTAATCTCTTCGTATATTATCCAATTTAAAGCCATGCTCACTTTCTCATTGGGAAAACTTTGTAATCGCATATAATACAGATAAGTTTTAGGGGAAAATAATTTCAGTTTTAAAACTTATTACAGCATACCATAAACGCTAATTACCGATTCCGTAACCATTGAATTGAGGAAGAATTACAAGTACCCTGATCTTTTATCAAATATAAAAGGAAGTGGCTTAAATGCCTGTATTAAGCCTCTTTAAGAACCTCCTTTATATTCATCTCATTTGCTCTCCATTTTTGTAATCATTTCTGTATCCTAATTCTTAAACAAGAAACTCCTTTTACAAATTCCATATCCTCAAACATGGACACATGGAGAATTAGTTCATGCTTAACAAGTCAATCTATGGCAACCAAAGATATCTGTATCTTGGTGGTGCACAATGATCCTATGTATCGTAATATCATACTCGAGATGCTTGAGAATTGTAATCATTATGAAGGTATTGAATAGAAATTATATGATGATGATATTTTGTTTCTTAATTATATACATGTACCAAATATTTGTTTATATAATTTCATGACACTTGTTTTTAGAATCATGAAGTATATTTGTAAGGCACTAAGACTAAAATTTGATTCATAATTGGTTTGAATGACTATGAAAGAATTATAGGCATTTGGGAATTTTTTGTTTCCCAAGATTTGATGTGCTAGTTGATATTTCTGGGTATAAGAAGTTTGGGATATTGATAGGGCTCTATCTCGGTTGGTACGATTTGTATAATGGCTTTTGAGTATGATATTGGATGTGGTTTGTTTCTGGGGAAACGAAACTGGAACAGTTTGTTTCTAAAGATGCCATGAACATAGAAGTTATTTGTCCCAAATATAACAAAAGTAATATTTTATCTCAGTTATGAAGTTCAAACGGACAGCCGATGCCTTAAACACCATACAGGAGAAAAAAGAATGGCTGAACATCATTATAACAGACGTTCACCGGTCACATTCAAATGGATTTAAGATCCTAAACTACATCGAAAAGGAATTCAAATTGCCTGTCATATGTAAGTTTCATATGCACAAATTATTTTGGTTTCCATTTACCTTTTAAAGTTTGTTCCGATTTTAAAATTGCAAATGTATTGATACACAAATGAGAATCAGACATCAAGACGTCCTTACAGAGACAGTCATGATTTATCTTCTTCGTTATTGTTTTTATATTCTGAACGAGAATACTTTCATTACTAATGCAGCAATGACCCCTCATGAGAATGCTAGGGTCGTTCCCGTAGGTCTCGATAGTGATGCAAAATTATATGTTGTGAAATCATTGAGCATTAACGAATTTAAAATCCACTGGGAACATGCTTATACAAAAGAGAGAGGAAAAACAAGTTTCCAGAGTCTATCGGCTGTTCAAGAGAGAGAAACTGGAACGAGCTCACAAATCGAATCATCAGTTCATGAAGTGATTCAAGAGGATCAAAACGATAAGAAAATAAAATTCAAAGAGGCCAATGAACAAAGTGAAGAGGATAAAGATGATATTCCAAATGCAAAGAAACCAAGGGTTATATGGAACGAAGCAATGCACCATAAATTTTTAAAAGCAGTTCAACTTTTAGGGCATGATAGTAAGATTTTTTTTTTTAATAATCCACATCGGTACATGTTTATTATTTTAATTTTCATGTTAAAATTAACATTCGTTTCATTTTTTTCTTCCCATCATCATATGACTTATTTATATTTTCTTAATCAGGGGCATTTCCAAAGAAGATATTAGAAATTATGAATGTCCCGGGTTTAACAAGAGAGAATGTTGCAAGTCACCTGCAGGTTTGTTCTTGTTCACATATTAGTATCCAATCCAACTATTTTTTGTTTTTTTTTATTCTCATTCGGTATCCAAAACATGAATAGCATGCAAATAAAGTAAATGATTAATACAATGCACAAGATCTTATTAATAATCACTTCAAATACCGTAAATCTCAATTTAGCAAATAGAGATGATACTGAATATCTGCATTTAGGGCCTTAAAAGAACGCATGCATGACAGATGGATTCAATATCACAAAACTCATAATGACATATTTTGTTTAGTTATACAGTAGGGGTAATATAATGACAAATTAAGACCTGCAATTTTTGCAGAAATACCGCATGTGCTTAAAGCGCGCTAAAGAAGAGATGCAATTCACTAATTCTATTTATGGAATCAATTCAACTCCTCTTCAGTATTTCCAATCAAACCATTCCAGCTTCATTTCCCCAGAAACAAACCACCAACCATATCATAGCCAAAATCCATTACTTACATCCTACCAACCGAGATTGAGCTCTTTCAATGTTCCGAACTTTTCATCCCCTGAAACATCGAGTAGCACATCAAATCTCGGGAAACAACAATTATCATATGGCCATAATTCTTTTCTTGTTTCAAATACACAAAGTAATACGTGGCCAATCAACACCATGATGCCCGTCCCAAACATTTTCTCAGACTACCCTGAAACATCAAATTTCGAGCCACAAAATCTCGTCACAATTAATAATAACCAAGTGAACCTAATATTCCCAAACACGCATAATTCTCCTATACCCGACACAACACACATTTATTCAAGCCCATTAACAAATGAAAACCCACAACCCGACTCTTCGAATAATACCAGGTATGTGGGACTCAGGGTTACCGCTAACGGGGAATTGGCCAATTGTGATCAAACTAGTGCTCCAAACATTAATGATAATATGGAAGATAAAATGACTTCATTTAGTGAAGGCAATGGAAATGAAAGCTTAGTTCAGTTTGCTTCAACGGAAATTGATAATAATTCAGAGCAACAACTTAATGTACCTCAGGCTGAGTTTGAAATTGAAGATTTGTTGGATGAAACAGGGGGAATAACAATCCCAGATATTTTATTTGATTTTGATGACTCGCTCTTGTAGCACACCTGATTATTAGCTCATTTGGACCTAAATTGGGAGTTTTACAACCTTAGGTTTCTTTTGTGACTTGTACAGGAGTAGAATGTTTTTTTGTGTATTATTGTGACTGTTTATACGTCAGAAACAGTAATATAATTTTTTTAGCAATTGGTATACATACAGTCTGTGTATAACCATGAATATTTATAATCAAATGAAATGGTTTATTGAAAAAAATATCCCCAGTTGGGTTATGTAAATATTTTATCTACATATATATATATATATATATATATATATATAGTTAAAGTTTAAGATCAGCGGAGGTTACCCTATTAAAAGCCCAGGGGAAACCACAATCACTGCGAAAGCTTAAAGAAAAACAGATTACCAACCAAAGGGAAGATATTGTTAGAGAGGAACCACTTTTTTACCGAAGAAGTGCACAACCCTTACCAAGTGAACTAAACTCGTCGACATTTTATATGACGCTATAGATTAAATTTTAAATAAAGTAAAGCAACGGGCCAGAACATCATTTATTAGGGGTTTCGAGATTCAGTTCCATCCTCTTTCCCCGCCTACATAATCCTATAAAACACCCTACCGAAAGAAGCCTAAAACAAACAATTAGTCTATTTTTTAGATCCCTCTATAATGGATTTAAAAATGAAATGTTTGGACTTTACTAAATTTGTTTACGATCTGCAGGTCATGACTAAAACATCGACAATATAGATTATAATTAAGCAAACTGAAACCTAAATATTATCATTCAAAAAAGTAGATATACAAGTACAGGTTGAGTTTCGTATTCTTATATGTAAGAATTACTACCTAAGCTTGTAACATCAGCAGGTAATCGTCGATTATGGACAAGGAAGATGATCGATAACCCGAACCAAAGAGATTGTAGTGATTCAAGTAATGGTACAGCATATACAAATCCCTTCTCTTCTCAAAACCAGGTTGTTTTGGCATCACCTGAAAAAAACCAAAAACCAAAGCAGCAGTACATAGTAAAATGAAGATATGCATTACATGAATTATGAAACATACGCACCAGAAAATAAAATAAATGAAATGTTTTGAGGTACCTCAAAATAGGCACTATAGAAAGACCCTCCGAAACCAGCACACCATGACATACCAAATTCTGCTTCATTGTGACCATCTGACAGTGAAACATTTTTTTATTAATATTGTTTTTTTTTTTTGAAAATTTAGCATATATTAACCAACCAAACCAGGCAAATACAAGGAAATAAGAGAGAAAAAACCCAGCTACTCACAACCTGAGTAATCAGAGGGTTCAACAGAGTATAAACACTCCGAAATAAGACGACTTTCTAGTTATACACGAGCATAAAAATAGGAATAAAGTCAATCTGCGATTACAGCTACTATTACAACAGAACTTTATGAAAAACACGCTAAAAAATAGATAAAAACTTCTTCTTTTAATCTTCTTATCCTCTGATCTTGATGGATCTACAAGTACCCTTTGAAAGTGATTCTTTCATTCATTTTTCCGATCTTCAACTATTCTCTTTAGCTACTGCATTAAAGGGTGTAGGAATCATCTAATAGCTCACCTCTTGATCTACAACTACCATTTGAAAGTGATTCTTTCATTCATTTTCATGATCTTCAACTATTCTCTTTAACTACTGCATTAAAGGGTGTAGGAACCATCTAAAAGTTCACCTCTTGATCGATATGAGTAACATTCAGTTAAATGTGAAAAATAAGTGAAAATAAGTAAACTCCAGCTATAAAGGTGCCATTGATGTTCCCAGCTTTAACAAGGAATTCAGCCTAATCAATCCACTCTTTCCAACTTTTGCAATTATAAGTAAAAGCAGCTCTAAGCAGAGCATTTCTGATCATTCTAACAGAAAAGTTGTAGTTGAAATATGAACAACTTATATATTAACGTGTGTCTGAAGGGCTGTTCATGTGCTAAATATCTTTATTATGAAGCAATAATTTGCCGTCTGAAGGGCTGTTCATGTGCTAAATATCTTTATTATGAAGCAATAATATGCCCTCAGAAGTTCACTGCCCAGCAGCATAAACCTCATCACTTCCAACATCTCAAAATATGGTCATTCCGCACATCATGAGTAATGTTCTTAAGTGTACTTATCCGATTTTTAATGAAGAAATCCATTTGAACATATAAAAAGCTTATCTCGGAGTTTCCTTTGTTGTGATTTCTAGCATTTCTTTCAGCCCAAACCAAGTAAACACTTGTGGAGAAAATAATTTTTCCCACCAGAGCAGGTAACTTATTACCTCTAAATATGTTTATAGCCCATTCAATCCACTCATTCCAATAATTGCAGTTGTTAACAAATCCAGCTTTCTTTAGAGGGGTTTTGATGACATTTTTAGAAAAATCACACTTAAAAAACAAATGATCTAAGTTTTCTGTGCAAGAATTACAGAGAGGGCATATAGGGTTGACATTGACATTCCATTTCAGCATTCTATTAGCTGTTGATAGTCTTTTCCTCAATACTTGCCACAAAATGAGGCTGCATTTTGGAATATGAGACTTGAACCAAACTAATTTGTGCCAACCAATATTATTCTGTTTGGTCCTTAAATTCTCCCACATGCATTTAACAGAATAATCATCGCTAGGCAAAGTCCATTTTAAAACATCTCTACTTTGAGAATGTATAGAAGGATGATGAGTGTTTTTAAGAAGTTGAATTTTAGCATCTCTAGAGTGTGGCCATTCCCACTTACCATTTTTAATAATAGCATTAAGCTTAACATGAGGTCCCAAACCCGTGGTAATAATAGCATTGTGCTCATAGTTTGACAGAAAAATTATGAGGAATGCGGAAACCCAATTTATAACTTACAATAACATGACGGGTCTAAAATGACAGGATTGCCTTCTTTGTCGGAACTTATATTCCCACTCCACAAGTCTCCGTGCAATAAACACGGCTCAATAATAATATTTTCAAAGAGAACTCCCATATTCTTAATCAGCCTTTGACCTGTCCACGGAGAGTGAAAGGATAATAAACTGAAACAAGGTAATAAGTTATCTTGGCACTTTTATAAACTTAAGTTGATTGGTTCAAGGATATGATATCATACAAAGGATATTAGATAAAATAATCTGATTCTAACCTCTTTCATAAATAGTGGAGTCGCCATACTGATCCCGTGCCAGCTTAAGTTGGTAACCCAACCTGTGCACTGCATAAAATTCGATCCAGTTCGAGGTCCATGTGTTCCTTTGTAGAGTGCTGTTAACACAAAATGTCTAACTTATCTAATCTACATAACTATGCGTTTTTGTTTAACCGCAAATAACAATCATTATTTCGAAGGGGAAAAGGGAAGGATCCCATGGCCTTCTTATCCAAGAACCTTGGTTGAAATCGTGGGTACTTTTCTTCTTTCATTGGTAACAGCAATTCAATTTTTAATCATTATTACCTGCCAATGGTATTATCCACATGAAATCCAAAACCTTTATCTGATTTTGCTGATTTATGCATTTCAGCGAGCCTCCTTCCTAAAACAGACTGGAGATCGGTGAATGGTCAAAACGAGGAAGACAATTACCACTACCTTCATTACCAAGTCAATTAATGTATATCACCTGATCGCCTCGAGATCTACCAAACTCTATAAATTCCATAATTATATATGAACCACCTGTCGGTAGGGAGCCGACCTATTATACATAGAAAAGGAAATAAACAAGTCGATAAGGACATGTCAAGAGTTAACAAGAACATTGGTTAGCTAAAATTGACAAATAGTTTAGGTTATCAGAATACTTTCTAACCTTAAATGGCCTTGGCACACGGATTGATTTGGTTTCATACATAGCATTCAAACCCAAAGCTTCCCCCTCAAACATTGCTGGGCCGATGCTCCTGATAATTGTTTAAAGACTGTTTTGGTTAATATATTAAAGATTCCTATAATTTCCAAAACTATCAGCTTGTAAGATATGATTGAATCCGTAAAGCTTCATTTGCCTATGGTTATGTGTGCTTTCAGTAAGGTAAACATGTCTCTAGCTATTAAATTTCAAAACAGCAGCAAATGTGTTTACTGAGTTGATTTTCAAGTTGACTTTGAAAAATTCTTCAGATTATATTTCGCAAGTCTCCAAAGCAATATCATGGTTAAACTGAATTTTCTTTGAAACGAAAGATCAATCAAATATTAAATTTATGTGCACCAAGATTCCGAAAGCTAAATTTATACCTATTTTGTTTGACAAAGAAAGAATACGCGTCAGTATCATAACGACTAGCCAGATTAATACAACCGCCACCGACAGGTCTAATCCCCGTGATTTGTGTTGCCTTTCCTTCCGATAGAATCCATTCACGGATTGGGTCATCACTTATTGCAGCCACTATTAGAAATTATTAGAAAGTCTTCTTAGTAAAATAAAAGAAATCAAAAGTATCATTTCATATTAGTATGTGTCTATATATTTTGACTGCTTTTAAAAACAGAAAAAAAAAAACTTTATCATAGTTACCTAAGGCTCCCTTCACTATGGTAGTATGGTAGACCATAGCAGTACGAGAACGTGGTACATTAGCTGCCTTTCTATTTGGCATGAAGTAGTAGGTTTAATTCAACTTCTATTTCAGGTTGTGATATCCTTAGGATTGATCAATAGTAATGTTAAGGAGGAAGCTGAAGTAACTTATACTAATAATTATCTATTTCATTTTCTAGTTTACTTCCAATTAACCATCGTTCATTTGTGATAATCCTGTTAAAGAAAAATCTAACAAAGATCGACAATGCCCCGAAAATGGTATTCCATGACTTGAGAGTACCATGTTTCTGGTGTAGTATTTAAGCGAACAGTCTCCAAGAAAATTACTTTAGGCGAATTATTAAATTTTATAAAAGTTCAACAAAGTCCAGCTATTAAATATTTTCCTATTTAACCCCACAAACACGGAAGGTAAAGTTAACACTCTAGAACTCATGATTAAGATCCTACATACACAGAAGATTTTACGCAAAAGTCTCTATAAATCTTACTTCAAGGTCTTAAAACAATACGTCAATAAGTTCCCTTTTTCCTCTTAATTCTTCAATTAAATAGAGTAACTAGCCACTAGACAGTGATAAAAACGCAGCCTTTTGCCTCCCTATAACTATAAACTTAACTTATCAACTCGAACTTCGAGTCTGTTTTTTCTTCTTCTTTTTAATATTTCCAAATTCAGTGGCGGATCTAGGATTCATGTAAAGAAGAGGCTGAATTATAGACAGATTTAATTGTTGTTATGCAGGATTCTAAGATGCTAAAAAAAAGTTGAGAAAAATATTGATATAGCAAGCCTCTGCCTAAACTGTTACTAATTCACTTAACAATCAAATTATTAAACTTAAAAACAATTCAAATAACAATATATAAATAACGAACATCATCATGGTATCTTTCATAAGTTGAGTTGTGAGTATCCACTGTTAGAAATGGAGATTTATACACTTTTATATTATACATACATATCATATTTACATTATATAAGTTAATATATATATCCACTCACTAGTAATTGGTGTTTGTTTAGGAGAGAAGCTTATGCGATGACGTGGCAGAGAGAGAAAGTAAGAAGTGGTGGAAATGGAAGAGAGGGAAACCATCTCTCTCTCTCTCTCTCTGTAATCCGTTTTTATTTCATTTTATTAAATTTTTGGTGCCTTGAACATTGATTTACATTTTACATTTTAGTATTTTACTACAACCTTATCTATTTCCAATTTTGTAACACTAAATCAAAATCACAGTTTTCGTTTTCGAAAATGGTTTTTTATCACCAAATTTTGAATCTCTAAAATTCTAGCGGCGGAGTAGACGAACATATCATTTTTGTTATAATTTTAAAAACCAATGTTGAATTAATTCATAATTGGTTTATCTAAATCTATAGGATGATGATAAAGTTTTTGGATGATTATTAATTTTATTATTTTGTAAGTTGAAATAACACGGTTTATATTATTATTTTTTGATTTAATATCTGTAAGCTAATTTGAATTCTTTGATTTGTAAACTATCAGACGAGGATAAAGTTTTTGGGTGATTATAACATTTTTTATTTATATTATTTTTTGATCAATATCTGGTAACTAATTTCAATTCTTTGATTTGTAAACTATTATTCTTTCTAATTCTTTTGGGAAGAAAATTGACATACATACCTTGTTAAAATTAGAAAATCAGAGCAAGTTCAGAGTACAAGAGGCATTTGCCAAAAGAATTAATGAACTAATACAAATTATACAGTCTGACCGGAAAAGCATTTATTTTAGTATCAACTATATTAGTATTTCGAATTATTATAATCAAATTATCTTATTCGGATCATTTTTTATAGAAATTAATTATTAAGTGACACATTTTAAATTATTTACCATTACTGTCAAGCAAAAACTTCTTTAGAATTCAAAGAATCAACAATACTTTTGAAATTTGATAGATATACACTTGACCAAACTTGATTTTGACTGACGTCTCTTTCGCAAAACTTAATTTTCTTTTTTAATAGACATTAAATTAGAAAGGTTTAAGTTATGGCCGAATATGGGAAATAATTCGTATAATTTCCTTCTCTTCCTATTTCCCTAATTAAAAAAATCGTACCCCTGTAGGCATACAGAAATTATAATAAGTGATCCAAAAACATGCATATAGGACACTGCTAGTCGTATTAGGTGGAAATTGTTTTAATGTTGTCACGTTAATGCAAAAAATGTTTTCTAGACAGGATACAGTTACGGTACACAATTTTTGGACAATGCGCGCTATGACACTCAACTTACTTACTCACTAAGCACACTTGACACTACCCGAACCCTCGACATCCAGGTCACATGGCAAACAAGGATAAAATATTTTAAATTCTACTGTCTTCAGGCTTGTTAAATTGCGGTTTTTAATCTCTGCTTATGTGCTTATTAGCCAAGTTGTAATGCATTTGGTTGGGTAGTCCTAAAAACTGAGATTTTTCAAGTTCTAGCGCGTGAAAATTGAATGCAAAGATCTTTTTGCAGCCTCAAACAAACAAGCTTGATTGTTTAGCAAGATTACCCTCCTTTCTTGGACTTTAATAACTAGACCGAGTTACAACCACAGTTTTCATAATTACTGGGTGGTTCTATCAATACTATAATTAACTGATCTGTACGCGTTTGGTCTTGACTGTACTTAATATGGTTCTTAAACACCAACATTAAACATGAAACACAAGCTCGATATAAGCTATTTAAAGGTTATCTCTCCGTACGTTATGCATCCTATAACAAGCCTCACTTTCTCGTTCGAATGACTTCCTAATTGCATATAACATAGATAAGTGTTCTCACGGATAAATTCACACTTATTACAGAATACCACAAATGCTACTTACCTATTCAGTAACCACTGAATTCAGGAATAATTACAAGAACCCTGATTTTTTTATCAAATATAAAAGGAAATGGTTTAAATGCTTCTATAATTCCTCTTTAAGAATCACCTATGTATTCATCTCATTTGCTCCCCAATTTTGTATTCAATCCTTCTGTATCCTAATTCAAACAAGAAACGCAGTCTACAAATTTTATATCCTCAACCATGGACACACAGAGAATCAGTTCATGCTTAACCAATCAATCTATGTCAATCAAAGATATATGTATCTTGATGGTGCATAATGATCTCATGTATCACAATATCATACTCAAGGTGCTTGAGAATTCCAGTCATTATGAAGGTATTGAATAGAAATTATATGTTGATAATATTTTGCTACTTAATCATATAAATGTACCTAATAGTTGGTTATATAATTTTGTGACACCCGTTTCCAGAAACATGGATTATTTGTAGAGCTATACAAAGAGTAGATACTTAACAAGTTTAGTTTGAATGACTATGAAATATAAAAGAGTTCTAGGCATATGGAAATTTTCCAAAAAATATAAAAATTCTAGGCATACGGAAATTTTCGTTTCTCAAGATCTGATGTGCTACTTGTTGGTTCTGGGTATGAGAAGTTTGGGATATTGATAGGGTTCCATCTTGGTTGGTAAGATGTGGATATAGTTCTTGAGACTGATATAGTATGTTTTTTGTTTCTGGAGAAATGAAATTGAAATGATTTATTTCTGGAGATGCCATTATCATAAAAGTTATTTGCCCCAGATCTAAACAAAAGTAATTTTCTCTCTTTCAGTTATGAAGCGCCAAAGGACAGCCGATGCCTTAAACCACATACAGGAAAGAAAAGAATGGCTAAGCATCGTTATAACAGACGTTCATATGTCACATTCAAATGGATTTGAGATCATTAACCACATGGAAAAGGAATTCAAGTTGTCTGTGACATGTAAGATTAATATGTAACTTTTTTTTTTTTTTTTTGTAATCAGTTTAGTATGCAACTAATATTTACTTTCTTTTAATTTCTGGTTGTTTTTTCAAGTTTGTTTTGATCTTGAAACTTAAAAAATATTGATAATAGATGATAGTCAGTCATCAGAGTGTGGTTGCACGGACAGTCTTGATTACTTTGCCTCTTTATTGTTTTTACTTTCTGGTTAAGAATAATATTATTAATGCAGCAATAACCCCTCGTCCGAATACTAGAGCCGTGCCCATCGGACTCGATAGAGAAGCAAACTTATATATTATAAAATCATTGAGCGTTGATGAATTCAGAACCCGTTGGGAACATGCTTACACAAAAGAGAGAGGGAAAAAATGTTTCCAGAGTGTATCTGTGGTTCAAGAAAGAAAAACTGGGACAAGTTCACAAATCGAATCATCGGTTCATAGAGTGATTCGAGAGGAACAAAAGGATAAGAAAAGAAAATCTGAAGAGACAGATGAACAAAGTAAAGAGAACAATGAAAAGAAACCAAGGGTTATGTGGACCGAAGCAATGCACCATAAATTCTTACAAGCAGTTGAATTTTTAGGACATGATGGTAAGATTTTTTCAATCCTCCACATCAGGATATGTCATTCTTTTCACTTCCTATATTTTATTTACTTCCTTTTAGTTTCTGTTTCATTTTGCCTTTCTTTTGTTCATTATTATGTGTCTTATATATACAATTTAAAATCAGGGGCATGGCCAAAGAAGATATTGGAACTTATGAATGTTCCCGGTTTAACAAAAGAAAATGTTGCAAGTCATCTGCAGGTTTGTTCTCGCTGTCATAAATATTCGATCCATGTGATCTAATTATTTTTTATCGTTTGGTAGCGTAAACACGAATAGCAAGCAGATGAAGTAAATAACAATTAAAAAGCATAAAGCTCGTTAACTACTTTAAGATCTCAGACAATTATATCAGAGTCTCAATTTAGCAAATAGATATGATACATAAAAATCAGAATTTAGTGCCTTTAAGTAACACATATGCGTGGCAAATAGATTCAGTATTACATGACACAGTCACGAATTGTTTTAGATTATATACATGATATTATAATGATAACTCACACCTAGAGTTTTCTGCAGAAATATCGGATGTGCTTAAAACGTGCTGAAGAAGAGAAGCATTCCACCAGATCAGTCTTTTCAGTCAACTCAACTCCTCTTCGATATTTCCAGTCAAACCGTTCCGATTCCCTTTCCCCAGTAACAAACCACATTCCATATCGTACTCGGAAGTCAACACGCATGTCATACCAACCGAGATTAGGCCCTTTTAATATCCCAGACTTTTCTGCTGAAACATTGAAAAACACATCAACTCTTGGGATACAACAATTCTCATATTCCCATTCTTCTCTGTTTTTAAATACACAAACTAATAAGTGGCCAATCAACACTAACATGTCCGTCCCAAATATTTTCTCAAATGACCCTGAAACATCAACCACAACGTCAAATTCCAGGCCACAAAATCTCGTCACAATCAATAATATCCAAGTGAACCAGATTTCCCCAAACACACATAATTTTTCTCTAACCGACACAACAAACATATATTCAAGCCCATTCACAAATGAAATCCCACAACCTGATTCTTCGAATAACTTCGAGCATGTGGGACTAAGGGTTACAGCTAATGAAGAATTGGTTGTTTGTGATCAAACGAGTGCTCAAAACAACACTAGTTCAACAGATATAGCGGATTTGTTTAATCAAAGCAACAGCAATGGAAGCTTGGTTCAGTTTCCTTTGACGCAAGTGGATCACCGAGCAAGAGTATCACATCCCGCCACTTGAATGGGATCTTGAAGATATTTTATTTGAGGTTAATGACTTTCTCTAGGATCAAAGCTCATTACTAATTCATTCGTTCGTTGGGAGTTGAATTGAGATCTCTAAAAGTTTGAAAACCTAGATTTATCTTGTTATACGAAATGGACTAGATTGTTTTTTTTAATATAGTTGAGATCTTTTAAATTTTTATTACATCTTATAAAATTAATCATATAACAGTTGGTATGTACACTTAGTCTGTGTACAACCATGGAATTGCACAATAAATTTTTTGGAATGACTACGCCTGAATGAAGGGATTGATAACATAAACATACCCTACAACTATTATATTAATAAAAAAAACATATTCTTAAAAGTTACATTATCAAAACCTTAAAAGTTACGGTTCTCTAGTTACCCTTTTGGGTATGTTTTTATTAATTACAAATTTTTGGGTATGTTTTTGTTAATTTAGTTTCAAAAATAATATATTTTGTTAATTTATCATGTTTTGTTAATTTATCCTAAAATCAAACAGAATGGTGTATTGGAAACAATTTATCCAGGTGACTAATGTACGTATATGGATTATCTTTTGAATATATTTTCTATATATAGTTTAAGGTTAAAGGGATGGCACCCTAATAAAAGGCCAGGGGGAACCACAATCACTGAAGAAGTGTTAAATAAAAGGCCAGGGGGAACTACAATCACTGAAGAAGTGTTAACCTTATCTTCTCAACTTCTATTTCAGGTTGTGCTATGTTTTAATAATTAGGAGGAAGCTGAAGCAACTTATACTTAACTATCTAATTTGTTTTTCTATTTCAGGTTATGCTGAAGTAACTTATACTTGACTATCTACTTTGTTTTTCTATTTACTTCTAATTAATCATAGTACATTTGTGATATCTTGTCAAAGAAAAACCTAACAACATTCTGAGATCAACATTGTCCCGACTCCCGAATATGTTTGTGGTGTAGTATTTAAGAAAAACCGTATCCAACAAAAATACTTTAGGCTAATCAATTCCTTATAAAAGTTTAGGCCAAGTTCCTACATACGCACAAGATTTTACGTAAAAGCATCTACAAATTTTACTTCGACGTCTTAAAAAAAAAGTCAATAAGTTCCCCTTTTCTTCTTTATTCTTCAATCGAATAGAGTGAGTAGCCAGTGATAAAAAGTCAATAAGTGGTAGATTATAAATATGACAGCTCGCAGGCTGTTTTCAATACACTTGACAAACAACGAAATTACTAAACTTAACATTCAAATAATAATAATACACAAAAAATATTATCATGGTATCTTTCAGAAGTTGAGCTCTGAGTATACGATGTTAGAAAAGGAGATTAGATATATACACTTTTATATTATATATACATACATATCATATATACATTTATTACATTATATAAATTAATATATACTTATATATACATTTATAACACTCACTAGCAGGGCAAGGTCATAACTAAAAAAAGAATGCTAAAATATAAACAAAAGAATAGATTACATATAACCTTTTGGGGGTGCATATATATTTTTATGAGGGTGTCAAATGTATAATTTTAAAATATTTGTACTAGGAAAAAATTGTGCAAGATGGGATTTTTAAAATTATGGGATACCGTGGCATCATATAATCACCACTTAGCTTCCCCTGCTCACTAGTAATTGATATGTTTGTTTGGAAGAGTAGTTTTTGATATGGCGTGACAGAGAGAGAAACCATCTATCTAAATATGAAGTGTAACCCGTTTTTATTTTATTTTATTTTTGGATACCTTAAAGATTAGTTTACATTTTACAACCTTAGCTATTTCCAATTTTGTACCGCTCAATCACAGTTTTCGTATTGTAAAATTGTTTTTCACCAAAAATTTAAACTCGAAATCTTTACCTGTTGATGTGGCGAACTAGGCGAACATATCATTTTTGTTATGATTTTTGAAACCAACCTTAAATTAATTCATGATTAGTCTATCGAATTCATCACAATGATAGGTAAAGTTTTTTTGGTGATTATAGAAACAATCTTTTTTGTTTTGTTTTGTAAGAGCATACACAATTGATTTTATTAGTTTTAACATGTTAAATGGTCTCACATAATCATTTAGTTTACATGTTAATTAGTGACACTTGTGTATGTTAACTTTTTTCCTCACATTGATGTGTTATTTAACAATGTTATCTCTACCTAATTAAAATATAATTATTAATTAATAGCCCACTTCTCTATTATACTATACACGTATATCTAAAAAAGAGGGTTGAAATACTAACAAATGGTTGAATATAAAAAAATGGAGGGTTGAAAATAGTATTGTTTGTGATTTATTTTTTTATTTGTCATCGTAGGATGTTGTATAGATAGTATTAACTTGAGATGAAAATTGAGATTGGTCGCAAAATATGTTACATATTATATGCATATTGTTAAGAAAGTTGCTGTGAACTCCATGGGGAGAATAATGAAAAAATAAACATAAAAGATGGAACATGCATGATGGAGATTGGAGATTATAATGCGAGAAAAGGAAAAAAAAACTACAGCTAATAATGTGGAGTGGTTATTTTTAGAAATGGTTAATTATTTTTGCCACATCATCAACTAAATATGTTTTTTTTAATCAATATCCGGTACATTTTAATTATTGATAAAATAACAAAAAATATTATTTCATGAGTCAAGCCCCATGATAGATTTTCCGATAAAAAAGTACTACTAACATTAACGGAAAATGATGGTATTACGACATACATTCAAAAGAAATCTAGTGCTAATGAATCTATTTTACTAAGTGCATGGCAAAAAAACAACAGAATTAACATTTTTAATCTCTATTTTTTAAAGTAAAAATAATTTACGATGACTTGCTCTTTACTCCTTATACCGCATATCCTTATATCTTCTATACATCGCCGTGATCAAAGTGACCTAACAACAAGTTCAAGAGCAAACTAAATAGGTTATTTAACAAGATTTTTAACAAGATTAAAGTTAATAGAGAGTTTAACAAAGCTAATGTACGTAGAAGAGAAAACGATTGTTACTAAAAAATTTATATAACATGGAAGATGAGAGTATTATTGTGAATGATCTAAGAACACTATCTAATTATTAGGTTTTGGCCCCTTTCTTCAGATGGTTATTTTATTCGTAAAAATGCATTTCATAAATACAACCCTAGAGAGAGAAATAGAGAGACGACTAGGGTGAATAACCCTAGCCGCCGCAGCTATGATAGACCCAAAATCATCTTCACCGGTCAGAGATGAAGCCACCAATATAAAACGCAATCCCCAATGTATGTCGCCAGATCCTCCCCCAACGAAATCTTTTGCATCTATAGTAAGTTCGCAGCCAAAGAAACCTACAATAACGTTGAAAGAAGTAGGCAGTTATAAAGGTGAACCTTTAATCAACTTCTCTATGGAAGACGTTAAACAACTATCGGAACCTTTTAAGTATACAATTGTAGGGAAATTTACGCATGGTAGACCAGAAGTGGAAGTTATAAGGAAGGTGTTTGGAAAGCTTGATTTAAAAGCAAACTATAATATTGGTGTATTAGACCATAAACATATATTGATTAGGTGTTTTCATGAAGAAGATTTTGTCAGAATTTGGCTCAAAAAAATCTGGTATATAGAGCACTACCCTATGCGTGTCTTTAAGTGGACATATGACTTTGATCCAGACTTTGAGACCCCTGTTGCACCAGTCTGGATTAATCTACCAAAATTACCTATACATTTGTATAATAATTCTAGTATTTTCTCTATAGCAAGAGCTTTTGGAAAACCTTTAAGGGTGGATGAACCAACTTCAAAGCTAACAAGACCCAGTTTAGCAAGGATTTGTGTTGAAGTAGATCTTAGTGAGGAGCTGGTTGAAAGGCTAAGGATTGGGTATGGTGAAGATAATGAGGTGGGGTTCTGGCAGTATTGTGAGTATGAAGACCTACCTAACTACTGCAGTTTTTGTTACAAACAAGGCCACAATATCAACTTATGCAAATTTAAGAAGGTAAAAGATGAAAGCAAAAAAGAAGAAACAAAGGAAATGAAGGAGCAAAACAGAAAAAACATAAGTGGAAATTGATATAGTAAGAATTACAGAAAGAAAGAAAATACCAAAGATTGGGTAGCAAGAACTTTTCAAATAGGCAAAGAAGATCCAAAAGAAGCTAAAAATTGTCCCAGTAAGTTTCTAGGCTCCACAACAGCAGTTCCTACAAAAGATAGGGTAATTAGTGATGAAAAAGTTAGAGAAGAAGATATAGAAGAAGAAATTATCTGTGATACTATTCAAAAAAAAGATATAATAAATGAAAAGGAAGAAGAAAATCTTTGTTCTATCAAGCAGCATGACCAGGAGCTAACTCTGGTCACTTTTAACAATGAAATGAGAATCAAGTGCATAGCAAACTTATGGTAATCACTGAAATCATGGAGTTTGAAGAAGAAAGGGAAGAAAGTATTATTGTATCTTCTAAAGAATCTGAAGAAATTGAAAAAAGGAAAACTGGGAAGAAAGCCTTTCTAAAAGCCAGAAAAAGAAAATGCATAAAAAAGAAAAGGCCAAAATGCAACAAAAACAAATGAGCTTAAGATGTTCTTCTAATGTGGGGGGAAGGAAACGGTATAATTAATGATTACATCCTTAATTTGGAATGTCAGAGGGTTGGGCAATGGAGCAACTTCTAGAAGAATAAAAAGTTATGTTTGGTGAATAAAATTACAACTCTTGTTTGTATAGAACCTATGGTGGGTAGTGAAAAAATAGAAAGGTATATGATTAAGTTCGGTTTTGATTATGCTTTGGGTCATGAGGAAAACAAGATCTGGATCTTTTATAATGAAAGCATGGAAATGAAGATTGTGAGGCAAATGAATCAATGTATGCATATGGAAATTAAATGGCAGAATAAAGCTATTTATTTATCTCTGGTGTATGCAAAGTGTACCAGGGGAGAGAGGATGGTTCTATGGGATTTTCTGAGGCAAAACTATACTCAAAGGCCTTGGTTTGTAATAGGGGATTTCAATACAGTTTCTAAAGAAGAAGACAAAGTAGGAGGTCTTCCTATAAATATCAGAGCTGCTAATGATTATCTAAATTGTATGGATGGTATTGGGGTTACAGAAATAAAATCTAGTGGTTCTAAGTTTATTTGGTGGAACAAAAGAAGTGGAGATGGAACTATATTTGAGAGAATTGATAAGGTCTGTATGAATAATGCTGGAGCTAATTTATTTTCTAATGTACTTCTGGAACATTTAAGTAAAACTAATTCTGATCATAGTCCACTTTTTCTTACTCTAAAATCAGAGGTAGACACTAATCCAAGAAGGTTTATTTTTCAACAATTTTGGACTAAACATCAAGAGTTTCTCAAAATTGTCAGTGTGAACTGGTCCTTGTTTACAAAAGGGAATGATTTATATTCTCTGTCTAATAACTTAAAAAATCTTAAAAAAGTTCTTATAGTGTGGAATAAAAGTACATTTGGGAATATTTTTCAGCAAGTAATAGATGCTGAAGATGAGTCTTTAAGAGTGGAAAAATTGTTTTAAGATGATCCAAGCCCTGCAAATAGAAGCTTGTTAATGGAAACAAAAGCAAAACTTATTTATAGAATGAAAATAGAAGAAGAGTTCTGGGCTCAAAAAGCTAATCTTAAATGGGCTAAAGAAAGGGATGCCAATACAAAATTCTTTCATAGTGTTGTTAGAAAGAGAAGAAAAAAAAGTATTATTTCCTCCATTACAGATTACAAAGGAGATTTATTAATAGACAAGAAGGAGATTCAAGAAGAAGCAGTCAGATTTTTTAGAAGTCTGCTTGCTGCTAACAATATACCTATGAGCTTTGTTTACAAGAGTTTGGAGTGTGTTCCAAGGGTTATTACTGAAGAAAACAATGATCTTCTTATTAAAGAGCCCACGTATGAAGAAATCAAAAGTGCTATATGGGATTTAAACAAGAACAGTGCACCAGGTATTGATGGTTTCAATGGCCATTTCTTTACAGTTTGTTGGGACATTATCAGTAAAGATATAATTCAAGCTGTTTTACAGTTTTTCTCTGGAGCTACATTGCCAAAAGCTATGACCACCACTGTCATAGCCCTTATTCCCAAAATAAATAACCCTATAACTTTTGCTGATTTTAGACCTATAAGTCTATGTACATTTTTCAATAAAGTGATTTCTAAAATCACGAGTACTCGTCTATCCAATATTTTGCCTACTATTATTTCAGAAAATCAAAGTGATTTTGTAAAAAGGAGAGATATAACTGACAATATTCTTCTCTCACAAGAATTCATCTCAAATCTGGATAATAAAAGCAGTGGAAGTAGTCTAGCTTTAAAACTGGATATGAAAAAAGCCTATGATAAAGTTTCGTGGCATTTCTTAGTTTCTACTCTAAGGAAAATGGGTTTCTCAGAAATATGGATAGACAGAGTATGGAGACTTATCTCAGAGAATTGTGTTACTGTTATGGTGAATGGAGCTACTTCTGGGTACTTCTCTCCAACAAATGGTTTGAGGCAAGGAGACCCTCTGTCTTCAAGCCTTTTTATTATCTGTTCTGAAGTCCTGTCCAGAAATTTGAATAAATTAGTTCTCAATAAAAGATGGAAAGGTTTTAAAGCTCCAGTTGGAAGCCCTATTATTACACATTTAGCTTTTGCAGATGATTTCATTATTTTTACAGCTGCTAATACAAGTTCGGTTAAAAGTGTGAAAAGTGTACTGGATATGTATAACAAGGACTCTGGCCAAGAAATTAGTTATGATAAGAGTTTTGCATATATTTCCAAAGGTGTGAGCCAAATTCACAAGGATACAGTGAGCAAGCTATTATGTATTAGGTGTAAAAAACCACCTTTTACTTATTTGGGTTGTAAAATCCATTCTGGAAGAAAGAAATGCATCATTTTTCATGATTTGATTCTAAAGATCAGGAAGAAGCTATCTGGGTGGAAAGTTCAGTACTTAAATATAAGGGGTAAATTGATTCTTATTAAGCATGTGCTTAGTTCAATACCTATATATACATTAGCAGCTATGTTTCCCCCTTTACAGGTTATTAAGGAAATAGAAAAAATACTGGCTAATTTTCTGTGGGGGGGAAAAGATGGAAAGAACAAACATCATTGGGTAAAATGGGAGAAAATTTGCAGAACTGGGGAAGAATGTGGATTGGGTATAAGAAGTATTAAAGAAACTGCTCATACTTTTTCTATGAAGTTGTGGTGGAAATTTAGAACCTCTAACTCATTGTGGGCTACTTTCATGAAAGCTAAATACTGCAAAAATGTTCATCCTATGGAGGCTAAAGTGAGAAAAGGGAATAATACATGGAGGAGAATGCAATCAGTTAGGGGAAAAGCAGAAGAAAATATGCAATGGCTAGTAGGAGAGGGGAATGTTTCTGTTAATCTAGACAATTGGCTGGGTACAGGAAGTATTAATGATGACAGTATCCCAAATGGTTTAAAATTAAAAGAGTTGATGCAAAATGGCATTTGGGATAGTCAAAAAATTACAGAGGTAATTCCAAATCATCTTATACATCTGTTTAAAGAGGATTTCAAAGCTAACAAATATGGAATAGATGAACTAGTATGGAACAAGGAGATCTTGGGAAATTTTTCTTATAAGTCAGCTTGGGAAATTACAAGAACAAAAAATGAACCTAGTTGGTTTAACAAGTATAAATGGGATAAAAATTTACCTAAGAAAATCACGTGCTTTGTTTGGAAGCTCTTCAACAAATCTCTGCCTCTTGATTCTGCAGTAAGAAAATTTGGTATTCAGTTAGCATCAAAGTGTGAATGCTGTGGTGTAAAAGAAGAAGACAGTGAACATATGTTTAGTTCAGGGAAAATAGCAAAAGAAGTGTGGTCCTATTTTGATGGTTTAATGGGAATTATTAATACTAATATTAGTCTTAAAGGAAGGTTTCTAAAGTGGTGGACAACTTCAAGAAGTGAAAAAAATGGAATTAATTCCTTTTTGCAAAAGGTCTTACCTTCTACTATATTGTTTGGGAGATTTGGAAAGTAAGGTGTAATTACAAGTACAACAACAGGGAGATGAAAACTTCTGAAATTTGTTCCCAAGTAACTAATTTTCTGTATTTAGTTTCCACTAATAATAAAAAGTTCCCAAAAAAGTGGAAATTGAATGATTCTTGTATTAAAGAAAAGGCTGGTCACAAAAAGGTCTCTATAGTGAAATGGTTAAATCCTCCACTTGGGTATGTAAAAATAAACACTGATGGGTGTTATAAATTTTCTTCAAATTCTAGTGGAGTGGGTGGTTTAGTAAGAGACTCTACAGGTAACTTTATCTATGGTTTTCAAGCTAAGGTAACAAGTAAATCAGCTATTGAATCAGAAGCACAAGCTATTTTACTTTTCCTACAATTATCAAATATGAGATCATTTATTTTGGAAACTGATTCGCTTCAACTGTTTAATATCATTACTCTAAAGACAGCATCGCCATGGCAAATAAGATCTATAATAGATGAAATTAAAGATAAATTAAAGGTCAAAGATTACCAGATAAGACATGTTGTGAGGGAGGCAAATAGCGCAGCAGATCATCTAGGTAATTGTGGCAGTCATGAAGGATTCAAGGAATTTTCTAAGAAGGAGGATTTATCTAAACAGCTGAGGAATATAATCGAGTGGGAGATCAAAGGTCTTCCTAATTTGAGGTTTTAATGGGCGAAAATGGTGAAATATAGGTTGAAGAAGATGAAGAATTTTGGTTTCTCTTTTGTTAGGTAAGCAGGAGAGCCTCTCTCTCCAAAGTGACGAGAAGTGAAGTGTTTTTTGGGATCTTCCTACACGTGTTACTCTGGATAGTGTTTATTACATACTCCAGTGATTCTTTCTGGTCCAAAGTTTTCTGTTTTTAGTGTTAAGTCTATTCTTTGTAATTTAGTATCACATTTGTGGTGCGAATTTTTTATTATTATTATTAATCAATAAAATGTGGGCTTCTACCCACAACTTATATAAAAAAAAAAGTAAAAATGCATTTCATCATTTCAGACAACGTCACATTAAAAATAATATTTTTAAGCATTTATAGAATAATATTCTTCCTTCTAAGATTTCTACCTTTTGCTAGAAAGTAAGGTATAAAGCTGTTAAAATTGATTATGATCTTCATAAATTTGGTATTTCTATTCCTAGTAAATATATTTGTTGTAAATCATGTTATTAATAGTACCGAACATCTGTTCTGTAAAGGTGAGGTAAGCAATAAGATTTGGAAATACTTCAGTAATGTTATTGGAAATAATATTAACCTTAGTTTTTCTCTGAATTATATTATTAATAACTAGTGTACTAATTTTCATAATAATTCTCAGGTAGATAAAATTGCTAAGTTTATTCCTTTTATTATTTTTTGAGAAATTTGGATTAGTAGGATCAATAATTACATTTATGAAAACTCAACTTTTACTGCTGGTATTATTATTGGTAAAACTCTTAATTGGATTAGCGAACTAAATGTTTTTATTAACAATTGTACACTCATGAATAATTTTCAGAAATTTACTTTAGAATCTTGTAATATTTACATTAATAATGTAAAAAATAAGAAACTTGTAGCTATGTCTTGGAGTTTGCCACCTAAAAGAATTCTTAAACTCAACATTGATGGCTCATCATTTGGTAATCCTGTACTTGCTGGTGGTGGTGGACTTTTACGATATGAGACAATCATGATCATTGTTGTTTTTTCTGAAAATTTAGGTAACTAACACTTATGCCGAATTGCAAGCTTTATATACCGGTTTGAATATTTATTTTTCTTTGGATATTCATAATGTGATCATTGAAACTAATTTTTTCCTAATACTTCTTTCATTATTGTCCTCTATGAAACTAGAGTTTTAACTTTTTCCTTATTCCTTCACGCCATTTTTTCACAAGACATTTGCTTTTTCCCTATTCACTATGTTGGGTCATGTTTGGCTTTTACTACATGTGGCTTTTCACTCTATACCTTCATCCCTTATATATATAGTTATTTTACTCATCTCATATCCTTCATTCTCACAAATACTGATATAATATGAAGAAGGAAGTAGTAATAAAGAAAATCAATAAGCGGTTGATACATCTCAATGGAAATTTAAAGTGTGTGAGAGAAATGCCTAGTGAACAAAAAAAGGTTCTAGATCAGTTAAACATTTCTATTCTTCCTTGTAAAATTAGGAAGAGTATTGCTACAAAATGGCTTTGCCCACCTTCTGATAAATTGAAGCTCAATACGGATGGATCCTACTGTTCTAATGGAAACATAGGGGGAGGTGGTATAGTGAGAAATGATATGGGTAAAGTTGTTACAGCCTTTAGTTTCAAGCTCAAGGGGTCCTCTGCCATTGAAGTAGAAATTAAGGCTTTGTTAACTAGATTGGAGACTTGTTATGCTTTTAAGTATAACCATCATTGAAGTGGAAGTAGACTCAAAGATGAAAGAACATAGTACACCGGGTTCATAATTTGGGGAGATGTCCAGTTCAATATCTCACCTGTTTAGAGGATTTTGTCTATCTGCTAGACATTTTAAATGGGTCTATTAAATATATTTGGAGAGAGCAGGATGGAGTAGCTGACTGCCTTGATAAAAATGGAACTGGAGGTGTTAATAATTCTTATGAGAGAATCTTTGAAATGCCTACTGATGCCTTTGGGAATTATATGATAAATAAAAGAGACATTGCTTGTTTCAGAAGATGTTAGGAGATGTTTTTTGTATGACTGGATTTCAAAATGAGATGGTTCCTTGAGATTGAAAGTCATTGTGAAAAGTTGTTTAAAATTCTAGTTCAATATGAGGAGGTCCCTTGAGAACTGAAATCTACAGATTGAAAGTTAAGAGTGATTTTTTCATGTCTCAAGCTACTCTATCAACATGAGGTTGCTCCCTTGAGATAGATAGGTTAAAAGCATGTAAAAACTCCGTTTGTATTGAGGTCATTTTAATGTGATATTTAATTAATATGAAGGAGAAGATCGTATGGACAGAAGACATTGTTGAGCAACTTGTCTCTTTTGTTTAGCATGTTTCTATATGTAAAAATAAGAAGGATGTACTATAAACCCAGTTGGTTAGCTTTGAGCAGTATGGACCATGCTTACGCAAAGGTCTGTTTGTTTGTTGTTCTACTTCTGCTTTTGTAATGCTGGGTTCGGTCCCATTTGTTAATGAAAATGGAGTTCTTAAAAAAAAACCTGGCCTATGCATTGCATTGCATAAAATTCAATCCAATTCGAAGTCCGAGTGTTCATTTGTGGAGTGTTGTAAAAACAATGTCCAATTTCTGTAATCCACACAATGTTGTGGACTTGTTAACAGATAGATTCCCCATTGCAACATACTTGCCAATGGAATTATCCACATCAAAGCCAAAATCTTTGTCTGATTTTGCTAATTTATGCATTTCAGCAACCTTCATTCCTAATACGGACCGAGGATCGGTGAATGGTATCATGGAGAAGAACAATTACCATTAGATTACTATTAAATGAATTAATGTATATTACTTGATCGCCTTGAGATCTACCAAACCCTATATATTCCTTAATGATATATGACCACCTGTCGTTAGGGTTACCGATCCGACCTATTACATAAAAAGAAAAAGAAGTATATTAGTTCCTAATCTAATGTAGCCATATGCCCTTATTAAAAGTTAACTGAGACTTAACAAAGAGACTAGGGAATTAGAAAACTTCCAAACCTTTTTTTTCCGGTAAATTAAAACTTCCAAACCTTAAATGGTATTGGCAGACGGACTGATCAGCTTTCATGCTAGCATTTAAATTCAAAGCTCCCCCTAAAAGAATTGCTGAAACTACACTCCTGGTCATTGTTCATGTCTTTATTTAACTCAATATTGGTAATTGTAGCTCACTCGTTGCGTATGCGATACGTATGTAAATATGATTTCAGACAAATGAATTTAAAATTTTCAAAAAAAATAAAATGATGGAATGAATATAGTAAATTAATAATCGTATATAAGGAGTAATAGAAGTATGTGTGATAAGTAGCATATTTGTATAGTTATTTATGTATTTGAATTGCATTATGATATATGAGTAATTAGTAAATTGAAATTGGGTATTTTTGGGGAAAATGGGCAAAATGAGCAAAATTTGGCACCTTCATTTCTCTTGGATTAGGTTATATTAATAGTATGATATCTCTATAATAATTAATAAAATAAGGGCAGCTCATAATGTACAAGAACATGAGGTTGTATAGAAGAAGTTTTATTTGTCTGTGAATAGTGTGTGCTCGGTTAGGGAAATATCTAGCTTTTAAATCCAATGTATCTGCATAAAACACATTCACTGAATTGATTTTCAAGACCATTTTTTTGCAGGTCTGAAATATCGTATTTGAATGGACTACAGACATCCATTTAGTAGTTAAAATTTCCACTGTTTCTACTATCGAAAACATATATACATCACATGCCTATACAGAAGCTCCTTTGCATGTACAATCGAAAACTAATTTATACTAAGCAATTATCTGAAAACCATGTGTACTTATTTTGTCTGACATAAAAAGGCCAAGTGTATCATAAATTAAGGCTGGCAAGTTTAATTATGCAACCGCCACACACAGGTCTAATCCCTGTGATTTCTGTTGCCTTTCCTTATAACAGAACCCATTCACGGATTGGGTCATGATCACTAATTGCAGCCATTGTTAATTATTAAAACTTGTTCGTGAACTAAAACGAATCAAAAGTGTCATTTCTTGTTATTTGTTCTTTTCCTTGCTTTCACTGTTTTGTAATATATTGAAACAAAAAAGAAAGAAACTCCAGATGAATGTTGCCTATGTCGCAGTTCACATGACACACCATTGGGATAAGAGAACGTGGTATCTAGTTGTCTTTCTACAAGGCACGAAGGGGTATGCTTTGGAATTATATGCGCTATGCTCGGGATTGATTGGGAGTATTATCAGGTATGCTTTGGAATTATATGCGCTATGCTCGGGATTGATTGGGAGTATTATCAGGTATGCTTTGGAAATATATGCACTATGCTTGGGATTGATTGGGAGTATTCTCAAGGAAGGAAGCTGAAGTGACTTATATTAACTATCATATAACCATGAAGTGAAGAATACTCACTTTCTGTTTAATTCCAAATCTACTGTCGAATTGGTGTTCCGGGACTTGAGAGTAAATTGTTCAGGTACTTTAAGTGAACATTCTCCAGCAAAATATTTTAGTCGAAGAAAGTAATTCTTATTAAATTGAAACATAATCCAGTTATTCAATGTTTGCCCATCCAATCACACAAAGACAGAAGATAAATTCACCTAAATATAATGATGCTTCAGGATCCTGTCTTAATTACGCCAAGTTCCTACGTTCGACGTAAGATTTTATATATAAATAAATAAATACTACAATTTTACTTCAAGGTTATTACATGATTTTTTTAAATCTCGAAAAACAGAATTTCAATAAGATGATCATTTACAATTTATTCTTCAAGAATTCCCTCTGGAATCTGGAGTACAGTAAACTTAACTTAATGTAAGTAATCGTTTATTCTACTTATCAACATTTAATCTTAGCCAAAAACAATTCTAAATTTCATAATTCCAATACTTCACAGTTGACAATCTGACTACTAAACTTAACATTTAGAAATCATATGAAGATGCAGACACAATTAATATATTTACATACATGTATATATATAGACATGCATTCATACTTACTAGTAATCGGTGCTTGTTTGGGGAAGAAGCTTCTGTGATGACGTGGCAGAGAGAGAAAGCAAGAACTGCTCTGTGCAACAGAAATGAAGAGTAGTCCGTTTTTGTTATACTAATATTGTTTGATTTTACATTTTTGGTACCCCTTTAATTTGGCCTTTATCTAAGGTTTACTACATTCAAAAACAGCATCATAAAAGAGTTTAAAAAATTAAACGGACTCTAAGAGTCTAGAAAATTAGCCGATATTAGGTGTGATTAGACACCATGCGGCCAATTTTCGTGTAGAATCCACATTGCGCCTTTTAAACATTCACTATTAATTTTATATAGTAATATTATAACAGTAAGAAAGGAATTGGAGATTGAAGAAAAATTGTATTTCTTTATATTTTTATAATGAGGTTACAAGCATATATTTATACTAGGATTTACAGCCATAATGACCTACGCTATGGGTTAAAATTAGGTGCTAAATTAATGTACATTAGTTGTGCATTAGGCGTAAGTTTAGGGATAGGAAAATTAACTATGATTCCTATAATCAAGGAACAACTAAATATGGCAAGGATTGATTACGGTTGATTTGCTTCGAGATCATTTGTGATTGTATTCTTAACATTCCCCCGCAAGACGGACGATCCACGGAGTAGTCCGATCTTGGATAATAAGAGCTCAAATCGAGGGCGTGGTAGTGGCTTCGTTAGAGCATCGGCAAGCTGATCATTACCACTAATATGTTGAACACGAAGTGAGCCATTTTGAACCCGTTCTCGAACAAAATGAAAAGCTAGTGCGACGTGCTTCATGCGAGAGTGAAAAACCGGATTTGCCGAGTAGTGGGTGGCACTAAGATTGTCACAATATATCACCGGAGGTGAGGTGCCACGAAGTTTGAGTTCGGCGAGTAGAGCTTGGACCCAAGTGAGCTCAGCCGTAGCATCGGCCACAGCTCGGAATTCGGCTTCGGTCGATGAGCGAGCCAGGGTTGATTGCTTTTTAGAGGACCAAGCAATCGGGTTACGCCCGAGATACACAATATAGCCGGAGGTAGAGACATAATCGTCTTTGTCACCCGCCCAGTTAGCGTCACTGAATGCGTGAAGTTGGAGAGGGGTTTGACGATAGAGTTGAATTCCTATATTGATCGTGCCATGTAGGTAACGAAGTAGGCGTTTAAGGGCAACCCAGTGTGCATTCTGAGGTTTGTGCATGAACTGAGCAAGCTTGTTGACGGTAAAGGAGATGTCAGGGCGTGTTAAGGCAAGGTATTGGAGACTTCCCACAGCTGACCGGTATTGAGTGGTGTCACAGGCAGGAGTGTTTGTCTCGAGGGTGAGAGGAGGGTAGGGTAATATTGGAGTGTTGGATGGTTTGCTGTCGAGCATGTTGTGTCGATTGAGAAGATCAAAAATATACTTCGATTGCGAGATGAGGAAACCAGGAGTGTTCGGAGTGATCTCAACCCCGAGGAAGTAGGACAATGGACCAAGATCCTTTAGCGAGAAGCGAGCAGCCAGTTTGGATATGAACTCGGTGAGGAAGGACGGAGACGGACCAGTAATTATAATATCATCAACATACACAAGGAGGTAGATACGTTGAGATTGGTGCGTATAGGTGAACAAGGATGGGTCAGCAAGGGACGGAGTGAAACCAAAGGTAATGAGGTAAGTTTTGAGTTCCGTATACCAGGCCCTAGGGGCTTGTTTGAGACCATAGAGGGCTCGGTGCAGGCGGCAAACATGAGTCGGGTGATCGGCATCAATGAACCCAGGAGGTTGAGACATGGAGACGGTTTCGTTGAGAGTACATTGGAGAAAGGCATTGTTGATGTCGAGATGACGGAGGCACCATCCTTGGGAGATGGCGAGTGAGAGCAAGAGGCGGACGGTCACAGGTTTGACTACTGGACTGAACGTGTCCGAGTAGTCAACCCCGGGACGTTGATGGAATCCTTTGCCAACGAGACGAGCTTTGTATTTATCAATGGAGTTATCGGGATTGTATTTGATTCTGAAAACCCATTTACAACCAACAATATTAGTAGCATTTTGAGCAGGAACAAGTGACCAGGTACCATTCCGTTTAAGAGCATTGAGTTCCTCGAGCATAGCATTGCGCCATTCGGGTGAGGTGAGAGCTTGTCTGGTTGTTTTGGGTAAGGTATGGGGAGAGGTGAGGGTAGTAAGGAGGGCATATTTTGGGTTGGGTTTAATGATGTTGTGGGAGAGGCGAGTGGCAGGGCGTGTTCGAGGTGGTGGAGAAGGGCTGCTGTCAGGCGAGGTGGGGTTAGAGGTACTGTGGGCAGGTTGTGGCGAGGGGGCAGGAGTGTTATTGGGCGGATTTTGTGGTGGTTCGTGAGGAGCAGAAGCCATGGGTGCGGATCTAGGGAGTGGCGTGAAGGGGTTAGGAAACCAGTCAGAATGGGTTAGGGGTGTTGCGATTGTAGATGGTGTAGAGGTGAGACGAAGGTACGGAAACTCGGTTTCAACAAAGGTGACGTGACGAGAGGTGTAGATTTTGTGTGTAGTTGGGTCGAGGCAATGATACGCGCTTTGGGTGGAGGAGTAACCAATGAAGACACAGGCGATGGATTTTGGAGCAAGTTTGTGAGGGGTGTAAGGGCGGAGCCAGGGGTAGCAGAGGCAACCAAACGCTCTCAGTTTCTTGTAATTAGGGTTTGTATGGAAAAGACGAAGGAATGGAGAGGCATTATTGAGTGTGGTTGTGGGAAGACGGTTTATGAGGTAAACCGCTGTGGTGAAAGCTGAGGGCCAGAATTCAAGAGGGAGATTGGAGTGAGTGAGGAGTGTGAGACCGGTTTCAACAATGTGCCGATGTCGTCGTTCGGCATAACCGTTGTGTTCCGGTGTATGAGGAGGGGATGTGAGGTGAGAAATACCATCTTGAAGTAGAGACGGTGTAATTTTTAAGTACTCGCCACCGTTGTCGGAAAAGAATTGTAGGATAGGGCGTTTAAAAAATTTCTCAACGAGGGATTTAAAACGTTTGAAGGCGGCGGCGGTGTCGGATTTTAGTTTGGGGGGATAGATCCATGTATACTTAGTAAAGTGATCGATAAAGATAACATAATACTTGTAATTATCATGTGACACGACAGGAGAGGACCATACATCCGAGAAAATTAAATCAAGTGGTGCATTAGACGTGAGAGAGGAGGCAGCAAAAGGAAGTTTGTGACATTTATTAATTTTGCACGAATTACAGTAATCGAAACTAGATGACATTGATAAAGAAAATTGACGTTTAAGAAGGGAAAAAATATTGGATGCTGGATGGCCTAAGCGATGGTGCCAAAGCATGGTGGATGTTTTGTGAGTCGTGTGAGCTTGGGGAGACGACGGCAGCCACGAGTAAACTTTATGATCAATAGTCCCGTGGAGTAGAATGCGACCCGTCGCGATGTCCTTAAAAAGAAAGGTAGAGGGTGAGAATTCAATTATAGCATTGTTATCAAGACAGAATTGAGAGACGGAGAGTATGTTACGGGAAATTAATGGGACGTGCAATACATTTCGAAAATAAAGAGGAGAGGAGGAGCATTGAGAGATATGAAAGGAACCTATGTTAGCAATCGGAAGAGAAGAGCCATCGCCAATCATGACTTCATCACTACCGTCATAGGGTCCGTGAAGGGATAAAGTGGAAAGGTCGTTGGTGATGTGGTGAGTAGCCCCACTATCAACGAGCCAAGAAGAGGGATTGGTGGAGGAGGCCGTGATGGCGTGGACCTGAGGTCGGTTGTAGGGTGGACGAGGTTTGCGAGTGAATGGAATTATGGTGAGATTGGGATGATTTTTCTTGAAGTTACGACACTGAGAAAAGACGTGACCTTTATAGGTGCAGTACTGACACATTTCGGGTGGATTGGGAGATGGTGAAGAGGGAGTGGGAAGGAGAGGGGCAGTATTGGGGTAATAGTTTGGACGAGAGGAGTTTGGGCGGTGATGAGCAGCATAGATGGAGGCTGGAAGGGATGAGGCAGGGGAGGCAGTTTTGTTTTTGAGTTCGTGGTGAATTAGTTTCTCATGTAGGGCATCAAAGGAGATTGGGGTATCCCGAGCTTCGACTGTGTCTATGATGGATCGGTAGTGATTGGGGTCGAGACCACGAATGACCTTTGCAGTGATGTCTTCGGGATCCATGGGTTTCCCTAAGTTGGCAAGTTCTAAGGTGCATTTTTTGATGGAGTACATGTATTCTGTGACGGTTTGGTTGGGAGTTTTAGTGATAGATTCAAGACGGTTTTTGAGTTGCAAGATGTGGCCACGAGACGGGTTTGCGTACGTGGTGGAAAGGAGGGTCCAAACCTCATGAGAGAATGAGGCTTGTGTGACGAGAGGAGCGATGGAGTCATCGATAGAGCCGATAAGTACACCAAGGAGGAGTTGGTCTTGGCGACACCAGGTTTTGTAGGCTGGGTTGTCGGTTGGAGGTGTGGTCGGAGAGGCAACGGGTAGTTTGGATAAAGGACATGGGTTAGAGCCGTCGAGGTAGGAAAAGAGATCGAGTCCTTGAAGGAACAATTTGATTTGAGAGGCCCATTGAGGGTAGTTCCCGGAGTTGAGTGTTTTGCATTGGGATAAATTAACGAAGATGATGGGAGATGTAGGTTCGTGGGGATTTGGGATAGTGAAGGCGCTGTTTGCCATGATCGAGGAAGATGATGCTAAGGATCGGAGACTGTGATACCATATAACAGTAAGAAAGGAATTGGAGATTGAAGAAAAACTGTATTTCTTTATATTTTTATAATGAGGTTACAAGCATAAATTTATACTAGGATTTACAGCCATAATGACCTACGTTAGGGGCTAAAATTAGGTGCTAAATTAATGTACATTAGTTGTGCATTAGGCGTAAGTTTAGTGATAGGAAAATTAACTATGATTCCTATAATCAAGGAACAACTAAATATGGCAAGGATTGATTACGGTTGATTTGCTTCGAGATCATTTGTGATTGTATTCTTAACAAATATTAACCAAAATAAATATTTGTATACACTCGCAAGTAATTGATGTTTGTTTGGGAGAGAAGCTTATGCGATGACGTGGCAGATAGAGAAAGCAGGAAGTGGTGGAAATGGCAGAGAGAGAAACTAACCCTATGTTCTCTCTCTCTCTATATGTCTATTTAACAGATATGATATTGTAATAGGTTTTATTTTATTTTTGGGTACCTTAAGATAGGTTTGTCAAGGTTTACTACCTTGAAAGAGGTTTACAACCTTAGTTTTCTCTAATTTGGTAACACTAAAATCAGTCTTTGTTTCGAAAAAACATTTTTATTACCAAAATTTCAAATCCGAGAAGTTAATGCGTTGGCGTGGCGGATTAGGTGAACAAATTAACATAAATGTCATCTTCGTTGTGATTTTGAAAACAAACTTTAGTTAATTCATCTAATCCACCGCATGAGAGGATAAATTTTTGGGTGATTACAACATTAACTTTTTATTTTGTAACAACTCGGTATTATTATTCTTTTTTAGTTTGCTATCTCGTAACTAATTTGGATTTTTTGATTTATATATTATTATTGTTTCTAATTTTTGCATCAAACTACTGCAAGCTTTTGGGAAGAAAATTAACATACCTCGTTAAAAATGAAAATTTGAGTTATGAATCAAAGTATCTTCACCGGATCATTTTTGGTAGAAATTAATTATTAACACATCTTGACTTATTTACCTTTTTTCTGTCAAGCTTCTTTAGAATTTGATTTTGACTGACGTCGTCTTTCACAAAACTTAATTTAATTTTTTTAGAAAGGTTTAAATTGTGGCCGCATATGGGCATAATTCTTATAATTTCCTTATCTACGTATTCCCCTAAACAAATCGTACCCCTGTAAATATATATAAAATAATAATAAGTGATCCAAAAACATGCATATATAGGACACTGCTAGCTAGCCGCATTAGGTGGAAATTGTTTTAATGTTGTCACGTTAATGAAAAAAAATGTTTGCAGTGTTTTAAAAAGCGTAAGTTCACCAAAGCGTTTTCTATGAGAGGTACGCTAAAAGCGCTAGTTTTTAACGCGTAAATTGTAATGCTTAAAAAATTTACAATAGAAAAAACACATGCTTAAAATATACAAAAAAAAAACATGTTTGAAATATGTTTTTAAAACATCATTTTACGATTTCTATATAAGGAAAATTGAAATAATTTATAAATAGCAATAACACAGACTAAGTTCAAGTCTTCTACTAATTAAAATTTCCAATTTTTGTAGCTCGTCAAAATAAGCGATTAAGATCCTTAGAACATGTAATAGAATTTGTTTGTAATTATGTTTTTCATAAAATTGATTATCCTAAAGCGGAGTCGTTTTCGTAGTTTTTTTTTGTAAAAAATAAATAAAAATTACACCAGAACTCCCGAAAAGCGCACTTTTTAACCTAAATAGCGCAGAAAGCGAATTAATAGTGCCATACCAACAATATAGCGAAATAGCGTATGCAAAAAAATAATCACTAACCACTATATCGGGATAATAACGTTTTGAAGCGCGCTTTTTAAAACACCGGAAAAGATACAGTTACGGACCTACGGTAAAAAAAAAAAATTGGACAATGGGTACCCTCCAAAAAAAGTATTTGAACAATGCATACTATGACACTCAACTTACTCACTAGACACTACCCCTTTAGTTATTCAAATATACTAATATCCACTGTGTATCAATTGAACGGAATGACACAACCGAAACCCGTGATGTTCAGGTCACATGGCAAGCAAGGATAAAATATTTCAAATTCTACTGTCTTCAGCCTTGTTAAATTGCGGTTTTTAATCTCTGGTTATGTGCTTATTAGCGAAGTTGCAGTGCATTTGGTTGGTTAGTGCTAAAAACTGAGATTTTCAAGTTCTAGCGTGTGAAAAATGAATGCAAAGCTCTTTTTTGCAGCCTCAAACAAACGAGCTTGTTAATTTGCTTAAGAGTTGCAGCTAAACCAGAATTAGTTTAACAATATTACCCTCCTTTCTTGGACTTCAATAACTAGACAGAGTTACAAACACAGTTTTCATAATTACTCGGTGGTTCTATCAATACTATAGTTAAGCGATTTGTGCGCGTTTGGTCTTGACTGTACTTAATAATTAATATAGTTGTTAAAATACCAACATTAAACATGAAACACAAGCTCGATAAAAGCTATTTTTATCTCTCCATACGTTATCCGTCCTATAACAAGCCTCACTTTCTCGTTCGAATGACTTCGTAATTGCATATAACATAGATAAGTGTTTCACATAGATAAATTCGCACTTATTACATCATACCACAAATGCTACTTACCTATTCAGTAACCACTGAATTCAGGAACATCAAATATAAAAGGAAGTGGTTTAAATGCTTGAATAAAGACTCTTTAAGAATCTCCTATCTATTCATCTCATATGCGCCCCAATTTTGTATTCAATCCTTCTCTATCCTAGTTCTTAAACAAGAAACGCAGTCTACAAATTTCATATCCTCAAGCATGGACACACAGAGAATCGGTTCATGCTTGACCAGTCGATCTATGTCTACCAAAGATATCTGTATCTTGATGGTGCATAATGATCCCATGTATCACAATATCATGCTCGAGGTGCTTGAGAATTCCAATCATCATGAAGGTATTGATAGAAATTATATGATGATAATATTTTGTTAATTAATCGTATAAATGAACCTAATAGTTTGTTATATAATTTCGTGAGAATCATGACGCTCGTTCCAGAAACATGAAATATTTGTAAGCTAAACTAGAACTTGATATTTAACAGAAATATGGAAATTTTCCAAAAAATAAAATAATTCTAGGAATATGAAAATTTTCGTTTCCCAAAATTTGATGTGCTACTTGATGGTTGTTAGTATGAGAAGTTTGGGATTTGATAGGGCTCCATCTTGGTTGGTAAGATGTGGATATGGTTTATGAGAATGATTGTTTGTAGTTTGTTTCTGGAGAAATGAAATTGAAATAGTTTATTTCTGGAGATGCCATTATCATAAAAGTTATTTGCCCTAGATCTAAGCAAAAGTAATTTTTTCTCTCACAGTTATGAGGTGCCAAAGGACAGCCGATGCCTTAAACCGCATACAGGAAAGAAAAGAACAGCTAAGCATCGTTATAACAGACATTCATCGGTCATATTCAAATGGATTTGAGATCCTTAACCACATCGAAAAGGAATTCAAATTGCCTGTGATATGTAAGTTTAGTGTTTAACTGATATTACATTCTTTTAATTAACCCACTAGGAATAGCATAGTGGGGTAGAACCCGAACTATCAAATAGGAGGTGCAGGGTTTCGAGTTGTGTAGCGAGGGTATGTGTAAAATCCCTTGATCATCTTTAATATGATTTAAAATATATATATATATATATATATATATATATTACATTCTTTTGGTTTCTGTTTGTTTTTTCAAGTTTGTTTTGAGCTTGAAACTGGATTTTTTTTAATAATAGATTATAGTCAGACATTACAGTATGGGTTTTACAGAGATTCTTAATTTATTTCCCTCGTTATTGTTTTTATTTCTGATTTAGAATACTTTGATTATAAATGCAGCAATGAACCCTCATCAGAATGCTGGAGCCGTAACCGTCAGGCTCGATAGAGAAGCAAAACTATATATTATGAAATCATTGAGTGTTAGTGAATTCGAAACCCATTGGGATCATGCCTATACAAAACAGAGAGGAAAAACAAATTTCCAGAATGTATCAGTGCTTCAAGAAAGAGAAACTAGAACAGGTTCACAAATCGAATCACCGATTCATGTAGTGATTCAAGAGGATCAAAAGGATAAGAAAAGAAAATCCAAAGAGATATATGAACAAAGTGAAGAGGATAATTATGATATTCCAAATGAAAAGAAATCAAGGATTATGTGGAGCGAAGCAATGCACCATAAATTTGTACAAGTAGTTGAATTTTTAGGGCTTCATAGTAAGATTTTTTTAATCCTCGGCCGTCTTTCTTTCTGCTTCTTATGTTTTATTTACTTCCTCTTAGTTTCTGTTTCATTTTGCCTTTCTTAATTATGTCTATTATTACGTGTCTTATGTATACAATTTAAAATCAGGGGCATTGCCAGAGAAGATATTGGAACTTATGAATGTTCCCAGTTTAACACGGGAAAACGTAGCAAGTCATCTGCAGGTTTGTTCTTGTTGTCATATAAGTATTTGATCCATGTGATCTAATTTTTTTTTTTATCGTTCGGTAACATAAATACGAATAGCACGCATGAAGTAAATAACAGTTAAAAAGCATAGCTCATTACTACTTTAAAATCTCAGACAATTATATCAGTCTCAATTAAGCAAATAGAGATGATACAGAATATCAGAATTTACTATTTAGTGCCTTTTTTGCAGAAATAGATTCAGTTACATGACACAGTCACCGATTGTGTTAGATAAAATATACATGGGTATTATAATGATAACTCATACCTGCATTTTTTTTGCAGAAATACCAGATATGCTTAAAGCGTGCTAAAGAAGAGCGCAAATCCACCAGATCGGTCTTTTCAATCAACTCAACTCCTCTTCGATTTTGCCAGTCAAATTATTCCGATTCCCCTTCCCCAGTAACAAAACACATTCCATACCATACTCAGGAGTCAACACTCATGTCATACCAACCGGGATTAGGCCCTTTCAATTTCCCAGACTATTCTGGTGAAATATCGAGAAGCACATCAAATCATGGGATACAACAATTCTCATATTCCTCTTCTTCTCTGTTTTCAAATACACAAACTAATACGAGGCCAATCAACACCAACACGTCCGTCCCAAACATTTTCTCAAACCACCCTGAAACATCAACCACAACGTCAAATTCCAGTCCACAAAATCTCGTCACAATTAATAATAACCATGTGAACCGGATATTCCCAAACACACAGAATTCTCATCTAACCGACACAACACAAATTTATTCAAGCCCATTCACAAATGAAATCCCACAACCTGATTCTTCCAACAACATCGAGTATGTGGGACTAAGAGTTACAACTAATGGAGAATTGGTTGATTGTGATCAAACAAGTGCTCAAAACAACACTAGTTCAACAGATATAGCGGATTTATTGAATCAAAGCAACAGAAACGAAAGCTTGGTTCAGTTTCCTTCAAACACACAGAATTCTCATTTAACCGACACAACACAAATTTATTCAAGCCCATTCACAAATGAAATCCCACAACCTGATTCTTCCAACAACATCGAGTATGTGGGACTAAGGGTTACAACTAATGGAGAATTGGTTGATTGTGATCAAACAAGTGCTCAAAACAACACTAGTTCAACAGATATAGCGGATTTGTTGAATCAAAGCAACAGAAACGAAAGCTTGGTTCAGTTTCCTTCAAACACACAGAATTTTCATCTAACCGACACAACACAAATTTATTCAAGCCCATTCACAAATGAAATCCCACAACCTGATTCTTCCAACAACATCGAGTATGTGGGACTAAGGGTTACAACTAATGGAGAATTGGTTGATTGTGATCAAACAAGTGCTCAAAACAACACTAGTTCAACAGATATAGCGGATTTGTTGAATCAAAGCAACAGAAACGAAAGCTTGGTTCAGTTTCCTTCAACGCAAATGGATCACAATTCCGAGCAAGAGTATCCTATCTCGACATTTGAATGGGATGCTGAAGGATATTTTATTTGATTTTAATGACTTTCTCTAGGATCAAATTAAGCTCGAGTTGAATTAGATCTTTAAAAGTTTGAAACCCTTGTTTTATCTTGTTATGGGAAGTGGACTAAGTTATTTTTTAATATAGTTGATATTAGAATCCATATACACTACCATTAAAAGGTAATATTACATCGATGTGGGATAATAACTCTAACACTCTCACTCGTTCGTGGCCCGACGTAACGGATGGAGAGGTGAGACCCAACATCGATCGTGGCCCGATGTAACGGATGGAGAGGTGAGACCCAACATCGATGGCCTGCCCTGATACTATATTAGAATGCATATTTATTTACCATTAAAAAACCTCATAATTGTAAGATGGAAACTCTTTATAAATCACAGGCTTGATCGATGTTGGATAATAACTCTAACAGTTAAGACTTGAGATCCTTTGAATTTTTATTACACCTTATAAAAGTAATCACTGTGAGGGTTTTAAGATGAACAGATTACCAACCAAAGGATGGGTCTTTTGCAAATAAACACAATAAAAGTGACACCATAATGTTAATGTCTGGAGCTACACTCCTAGTCATTATTAATATATTTATTTAATTCAATGCCTCTCTATATTAAAAGAAGGGCAGCTCATAATATGTACGAGGAAATGAGGTTGTATAAAAGAAGTTTATTTGTCTGTGAATAAGTGTGCGCTCAGTTAGGGAAATATCTAGCTTTTAATCCAAAGTATCGGCATAAAGCGCATGCACTGAATTGATTCTCAATACCATATTTCCGCAGGTCTTAAATATTGTATTTGAACAGACTACAGACATCCATTTAGTGGTTAAAATTTCCACAGTTTCCACTCTCAAAAACATATATACATCTCATGTTTAAACAGAAGCTCCTTAAGAAAACTAATTCATTCTAAGCAATGATATGAAAACCAAGGAGAGTTGAGAAAAAAGAGCCGTTGGCAGCCTAGGGAGAGAAAATATATGACGAAATAGAGAAAACTCCACCATTCTCAAATGCAAAGCTTAAAAGACTCCAGCAAGGAGTCACTAGAACACAATATTAACAACAATAGTACTAATAGCAAAGCCAGCATTATTACAAACTTTCAAATCATGGAAAAACAAGAAAAAATATCGAGATAGTTCGCAGAAGTAGTGAGCAACAAACAGCATCAAGCTCCTCAAGACTCAACATTTGTACCTATTAAAGACATTGGCAAATACAAAGGTGAGATCTCTATTAGATTTACTATGGATGAAATCAAAAAGTTATCAGCACCTTTTATATACACACTAGTGGGCAAATTTACTCATGGCAAACCCCAGTATGAAGAAATTAATAAGTTTTTGAACAACCTGGGTTTAAAGGCTGCTTTTACACTGGGTACAATAGATCGTAAACATGTTTTAATAAGACTATATCATGAAGAAGACTTCTTAAGGCTATGGATGAGGGGAAAATGGATTATAAAGGGCTAACCTATGAGAGTCTTTAAGTGGACATATGATTTTAAACCAGGTTATGAGCCATCTATTACAACCATTTGGGTAAGTTTCCAAATGTTGCCAATTCATCTATATAATAAATCAAGCATATTTTCTATTGCTAATGCCTTTGGGACACCATTGAAACTTGATAACGCCACTGCCAGCCTAACTAGACCCAACTTAGCAAGAGTGTGTATAGAGGTGGATTTGAAAAATGAATTGGCCGAAAGGGTTTGGATAGGATATGGAAATGAAGAGGATGGAGAAGGTTTCTGGCAGAATATAGAATATGAAAACCTACCAAGCTTTTGTAGCAATTGCAAAAAAGTTGGACATAGCAATGAAGAATGTAAAATAGGAGAAGAAAGCTATAAAAAAGGAAAACAAGTGGATGGTAATGAAAAAGAGCAGCAAAGAGAGGAGAAGAAAGGGAACACCAAGGAAAAGGATGAAAATGAAGAGAAATGGGAAATAATGGGAAGAAATAAGAATATAAAAAAGAAAAATGGCAAACAAGCAAGTCATAGAGGAAAAGAAGAAAAAAAAGAATGGACAAAAAAAGCAGCCAACAAAGAAGATGGTAATAATGAACAAAAGGAAATTATAGAAGTAAATGAAGATACCAGTGAAGAAGAATACAACAACAAGCCAATGGAAGAAGAAGAACAAGAACACCTACATAAAAGTGGGGATACCATACAAATTAATCAAAATAATAAGGAAGAAGAAAACAACAAGGAAGATGAAAATGAGGAAGATACAAATAAAGCTGAAACATAAGGTAAAGAAAAAAATAGTGAGTTAGAGAACTTTGGAAATGAGATTATAGCTGCTAAAGCTTATCTGGTACAAAGTGCAATCAATATGAAAATGCTAGAAGGGATACAGGACCAAGGGGAAAAATCAATCAATATAGAGGGGCACAAATATGCAGCAACAGAAGAAGAAAAAGGAAAGCAAGAAAAAGCTGAACAAGAAAGGATGAAGCTAAGAGCAGAGCCAAGTAAAAATAAAAAATACATATCTTGATGATAAATCTAATCATCTAGAATATAAGAGGGATTGCAAAAGCATTGGTTGTAAATAGAATTAAAAAGCTTAAAGTAATGAACAAATTGGTTTTCCTAGCATGTCTGGAGCCTATGGTGGAAATGAGTAAAGCTGAACATTATAGAATCAAACTGGGTTTTGATAAAGTTATTTGCCAAAAGGAAAATAAAATTTGGTGTTTTTACAGTGACAGTATGGAAGTAGAAACTACAAGTGAGATGAACCAGAGCATATCACTAAAAATTGAGAGTTGTTGTGTGGCAACTATTAGCAAAATATCGACATAGTATGGAGAGAGAGTAAAGTCGTCTTATTCAAGTATGAATATGTGTGTAAAATATGAAGACTTCTACCCCTTTATATAGCGGAGGGGTGGAACAAGATACATGTATATGCGGGAAGCTAGAAAGCCATAAGTCTTAAACTTAAAGGTTATACACAATGTATGTAACCGATACATGAATATGGACAACCATACATTGAATCACAACACTCCCCCTTGGGTGTCCAAACATGCTGCAAGCTTCCTCGTCTTCATAAACTCTGATGAGTTGTTGAGTCGCATTCGCTAGTGTCAACACATAAAACCTCAAGCCCGGAAAACCCGATGTGGGACAAAAAAAAAAACGGATCATAGGACAAAATGGTGTTGCCGAATGGAGTGGGCCAAAACGCTATACAAGTGCGTTAATGAACTGACTAGAAAATATGTACCTCATCAAAACCTTGCCAAGAAAACCCAGTGGGAAAAAACTTGGTCGAAGGACAAAAGAGTGCATAACTATCAGTAAAAACGGGAGAAATAACCATACACAGTGTGTCTCATTAAAACCTTGTTAGAGAAAACCTTGTGGGACAAAACTCTAATCGAAGGACAAAAGAGTGCACGATGGTTAGAAGTATACAACTGGATACTCCCCCTGATTTCGGCAATCATAAGTGAGAACGGGATTAGAAATGTGTCTCGCTAAAAACCTTGTCAAGGTAAACCCTATGGGACAAACCCTTGAACTAAGGACAAAAAGAGTACACATGCAACCATTCATGATCCCCCTCACATGCACACAACTGGGTGCGGAAATAATAACTAGTGAGAACTAATCATATGTCAGGATGCTCTTTCTCACTTGCACGCAACAGGGTGCTAAGCATATGTGAGGATACACACAACAGGGTGATAAGCATACATCAGGATGCTCACCCTCACTTGTACACAACAGGGTGCATGGAAACATGTCGTTTAGGAAAGCTCGGAGAGCTTCCTAAGTCCGATCGCTCTAACATGTTTTTGGAACGAATATTTTGGCAGTGACTTGATGAACAAGTCTGCATGATTGTTCTTGGATCCAATATGCTTCACTTCAATCCTTTGAAGCGCTTGTTGTTCATGTGTAAAGAACAACTTTGGCGAGATATGCTTAGTGGCGTCACCTTTGATGTAACCATGTTTCGCTTGATCAATAACAGCGGTGTTGTCCTCATAAATGACAACTGGTTCATCAAGATCGTAAGTTAGATCACATGTACTTCTAATATGGCTAATAACTGCTCGAAGCCATACACACTCTCTAGTCGCCTCATAAAGCGCGAGTAGCTCAGAGTGGTTCGTCGAAGTAGCCACCAAGGTCTGTTTACGAGACCTCCATGATATCGTCCTGTTCCCAATGGTAAAGACATAACCAGATTGGGAACGTCCCTTGTGCGGGTCTGATAAGTAACCAGCATCTGTATAACCGAAAAAGGGTTGCGTTAATTCGTGTACCGAAGGGGGTAGGTACACTCGATAACGCAAAATGGGATAAGACAAGCCCTCATCCAGAGTTACCTTAAGGTAATGGGAAAATGTCTTTTATGCCATTTCGATGGCAGCGTGTTAGCACGATGCTGTGTCGAGCTATACCATTCACAGTAGACGAGATGTTCGTTCTAGCACATTAGACCAAGTACAATGATGCACTTATTGTACTTAGATATGAACATCATGGTTCAATATCTCTTCATCATCTCATCAGGGATGGACTGGGTCTATATCAATGTCTAGTGATCGAACGATCATGGGAGAATCTAACGACTTAGAGTCATGATGACTAAAACGTCATAACACTTTCTGGGTGTTGTCTGAATCATGGACTTAGATTCAATCTTTACGGGACTCGATCATCAGGCCGAGTCACTACCGTGTCTTCCCAAGATCCTTCATCTCGAAGGCAAATCCAAAAATGGATCGCATAATAAAAACACGTAAGGGCATAATACTTGTTTAAGTATCCCAAGCTGATCAAGTACTCACTTAAGCGGGTATACCACATCCACTCGGATTATATTAATCCATACAGTGAACGTCTCATTTAATTGAGATCGTGTTTCGTGGTCAGGAACTACTTGATTCAAGCATTATGAAGTCACACAGGGACCTTCATCTATATCTCTTTGTCTAAATTCTCATAGAGATAAAACAGTGACCACAATCACATGCTGCATAATCAGTTTTTGGGAAACTACTAAACTGATAAAGTAGGGGACCGTTATAACGTCCATTACGAGGAAATCAACCATCTCGTAATCAATTCCAAGATGTGAGAGAAGCCTTGCGCTACTAGGCGAGCATTCTACAATCTCATTATTCTCATCACTTTTCCTTACGAATAACCAAATAAACGAACTCGTTTAACATTGGTGGTGTTGGAACTACAGGTCCGAACACACTTTCGCTAAGGAGTCTACTTGGATTGCAAGTTTCCATTAGTACAGTCTATTCTCCGTTGACTTCAGGCAACGGTACATGGTTCCCTGTCATAATTTGTTCATATTATCAGTCGTCACTGAATATATGAACAAGTAATAAATGACAGTCTCGTTTCGCTTCAATATCGTCTAAGATATCATGATCGACAGATATTTCGAGATTCTTAGGATGAGGAGGAAATCACACATCTCCTTGATCCTTTATAATCTCGTGCGACAAACGAGTTTCAGTTCACCACCTCTGGGGCTGAACGAATTAAGAACCGGTCAACTTCCTCGTATCTTGGGAAGGATGACAGACTGACAGCCGACGGCAGCGTCCTTTGCTTGGCGGGTTCGGCCAAAGCAACGTGTTACGACTGGAACACGGCGTCCGACAAGGACGTCTATCCTTGCAAGCATTTTGCAGCAGGTATAAATGATCTCGTGACATCTCATAAAATCATTAAATGCGTCTGGCATTTAGTTAGACTTGAGGGAGTCTATGCACTTACTTATCTCGGTTCTCAATTCGTAGAAAAAAAATGTACACGAAGAACATTAATATCAGGCATACAATTCGCCATTGACCCAATAGGATTAAAATTTCTTTACACAACCTCCACTCAATACGACCAAAAGCGTATTTTAGCAGAGTTGATATGTCTTTCAAGTGGTTGCTACCACGTTTTTAAAAGCATTTGAAGTTACCTTATCATTTCATAACGTCGATTGATAAGAGGTCTTAGATGCTAAGACATGTTTGTATATACCATCATTCGCCTGTCGTCGATTGATAAAAGCATTTTGACATTGTGGCATTGACCGGATGAGATATACCCGAGTCAAAAGATGATGTTAGATTTATAATCACATCGCATTTGGATTCTTTTTGAGGAATAATTTCGTGATTGATCCGAAATTTATGCCACTAATGCTTTCTCTGAAAGACTAGTATGTGTAAAGATCACAAAATGAACTCGTAGAATTCTTGTAAAGAATTGAAGGAGTTATTGTGGACTTATCCAACCATAAGACGGACCATAAATATAAATGGTTATGGTTGATGCATCGACAATAAGGTCACATGATTATTGTTGTCCACAGAAATGCAGCATTTCCCAAACTTTTAGCCCTATCATTAAGTTGATGGCTCATGATCCGAATTATCCTGAAAAGTCTAGTCGACTTGATAATTCCGAAGAGTAAAAAAATCGAAATTTCGATTTGCATTACTTGAGTTTGGAAATTGAAATTGAACATCATGTCGATTATGTCCAGACCCAAATGGACTCACGGAAAGTTTGATGATGCGACTGCAAATGATTGCACGCATTTCTTGGTCTTGCGCACCAAGATTTATATTTTCGTGTGGGGTTATGCTATTTTGCTGTATTGGTCCGTCATGAGGCCCATAGATACTCAAACACCATATGTGTACCAGCTGGTTACTGGTTATGAGCCAGAAGTCTCATATTAACGCGTGTTTAGAGTGATTAATTATTATTTTGATTGAACCGATATAGCGTTCAAACTATGGACCTCTGAAGGGGACATAAGTCGATTATGAATCCCCTGCCTATCATTTGATAGAGTAATCTTGGCAAGCGATCTCTTTACCGCATGATATGTGAAAGTGACATCGCTAAGACTGTTATCCCCGTCGTTAGGGGGAGATTTGCACGTTACCGTTGATAAGGAACGACGTGAAATAATGTGGCATAACCCACTCAGTCTTAGCTTGATCCCCAATAAACCCTCTTCCGAACTCGTCGAGGGAGAAATAGATCCGTATACTTACTTCTAATGAAACTATCAAGCTATTTATTTATTCCGTCGTTAAGCAAAGTGCCGATAACGTGTTGTGTGGCAACTATTAGCAAAGTATCGACATAGTATGGAGAGAGAGTAAAGTCGTCTTATTCAAGTATGAATATGTGTGTAAAATATGAAGACTTCTACCCTTTTATATAGCGGAGGGGTGGAACAAGATACATGTATATGCGGGAAGCTAGAAAGCCATAAGTCTTAAACTTAAAGGTTATACACAATGTATGTAACCGATACATGAATATGGACAACCATACATTGAATCACAACAAGAGTAATATTTTGGACAACATAATTAATGTTACTTTAGTGTATGCCAAATGCACTAGAAAGGAAAGAATGGAATTATGGAGCTACCTGGAAAGCATTAATACAGTAGAACCATGGCTAGTAGGGGGATATTTCAACACCGTTACAAGAAATGAAGACAAAATTGGAGGGTAACCTATCAACATAAATGAACCTAATGATTGTGTAGATTGTATGAGCAATATTGGAGTAAAAGAAATGCCTTTTATAGGGACAAGATTTACCCGGTGGAATAATAGATATGAAGATGGAACTATCAGGGAAAGAATAGATAAAGTTTATCTGAATGATCAATGCCAAAATCTGTTCAAAAAAATTAGCCTTGAACATATTAATAAGGTAGGTTCTGACCACTCACCTCTTCTTCTGTCAGCAGCTACAAAATTAGATTTTAAGCCAAGAAGATTTGTTTTCCAAAATTACTGGGTCAAACATGTCAATTATAAAGAAATAATTGGGACAAATTGGAGGAAATATGAAGAAGGAAATGCTATGTATGTTTTTGCAGAAAACCTCAAGAGGGTTAGGAAAGGGTTAACAGAATGGCATAAAAAAGAGTTTGGAAACATTTTTCAAAAAACAAAGGATGCTGAAGATGATACCCTAAAGGCTGAAAAAGAGTTTGAAGAAGACCCATGTGATAATTATAGAATTAAAATGAATAAAGCAAAAGCTGAGCTTAAAGTTCACTTAAAAAGATAGGAGGATTACTGGAGACAAAAAGCAAATCTAAAGTGGATAAATGAGGGAGATACTAACACAAAAAAAATTCATGCCACTATAAAAGCAGGAAGAAGCAAAACTCAAATACATGGTATAGAAGATAAGGATGGGATAAGGTTACCTCAAAAGAAAATATAAGCAAAGCTGTTGTTGAATTTTACATGGAGTTACTAGCACCTGCAAAAAAAGACATGGGGCAAGATGGTTTATTACATCACAATAATGGAATAATCAGCAAGGAAGAGCAAGATGAAATGGATAAATTTCCTGAAATGGAAGAGATAAAGGAAGCAGTTTGGGGCCTAGATAGCAACAGCTCTCCAGGTATTGATGGTTTCACAGGTTGTTTCTTTAAAGCTAGTTGGGATATCATAAGTGAAGACATCAAAAAAGCAGTACACCAATTTTATGCATGAGCTATTACACCTAAAACTATAACCTCTACTATAATAGTCATGTTACCAAAAAAGAAGGCCATTAATAGCTTTACAGATTTTAGGCCTATTAGTCTAAGCACTTTTTGCAATAAAATTATATCCAAGATCATTTCTAATAGAATGTCCAAAGTACTCACTAAGTTGGTGGCTCAAAATCAAAGTGGTTTTGTAAAAGGCAGAGACATTATTGAAAATATTCTCCTTACTCAAGAATTAACCACATATTTGCACAAGAAAAATGAAGGAGGTAATATTATTATGAAGCTGGATATGAAAAAAGCCTATGACAGAGTAGACTGGTTTTTTCTTATAAAAACTTTGAGAAAGATGGGGTTTTCAGAACTTATGATAGACAGAATCTGGAGACTAATTTCCAATAACTATTTTTCTGTTTTGGTTAATGGCACTCAACATGGTTTTTTCAAATCCACAAGAGTACTAAAGCAAGGGGACCCTATTTCTTCTACTCTTTTTATCCTGTGTTCAGAGGTTCTCTCTAGAAAACTCAATAACTTAATGCTAGAAAAGAAAACTAGGCCTTATAAAACTCCTATCTCTTGTGAACCTGTTACTCATCTTGCTTTTGCAGATGACATGGTTATTTTTTCTTCTGCTGATAAAAGAACCATTAATAATATTCAAAAAGCCATTAAAGATTATGAAAAACTCTCTGGCTAAGAAGTGAATTTAGAAAAAAGTAATATGTATTGTTCCAAACTTATCAATTCCTAGAGGAAAAATGAAATAGTCCATATCATGAATATGAGGTTTAAAAAAACCACTTTCACTTATTTAGGCTGTCCCATTTTCAATGGACATAAAAAAGCCAATATTTTTCAGGACAACATCAATAAAATTAGTCAAAAGTTATCAGGATGAAAGGCAAAATACCTTTCTATGGGGGCTAAGTTGATTTTAATTAATTCAGTGCCACAATCCATGCCTATTTACACTCTTGCAGCTATACAACCACCAAAAAAGATCATTAAGAAAATTGATCAAATTTGTGCAAATTTCTTTTGGGGAGACAGGGAAGGAAAAAACAAATATCATTGGAAAAGTTGGGACAAAATATGTAGACCAAAGAAGAAGGAGGTTTGGGTATAAAAAAACATGCAAAGCATAACAGATGCCTTTAGTGTCAAGTTGTGGTGAAAGTTCAGAAAAATAACACTATTTGGACACAACATATGAAAGGAAAATACTGTAGGAAAAACCATCCAGTTCAAGCTAAGCAAATAAAAGGGTCTACGGTTTGGAGAAGAATGACTAAGTTATCAGAAACAGCTGAAAAAAGCATGAAATGGATCATTGGTAAAGGGGAGGTGGACTTGACAACTGGAATGAGAATGGACCTATCAATGTTGACTGTATATCTATAAATAGCAAGATACATCAATACCTAAATGAGGATGGTAAATGGAAAATGGAAGAAATTCCTATAGAAGCTAGATCTAAAGTGGGAAAAGAACCAAAAATCTCAATAAATGAGGAACATGTGCTTATTTGGAAAGAAAATGAGTATGGCAATTTCACTCTTAACTCACCTTATAACACTCTAAGGACTAAAAGCAGCATCAACTGGTATAATAAAAGCATGTGGGAAAAGGACATACCTTTGAAGATTTCAGTAGGGGTGTGGAGGATACTCAACAAAGCAATCCCAATAGACACTGAAATTCAAAAAATTCAGGTTCAGCAAGCCTGTCAGTGTGAATACTGCAGAAAAATAGTAGAAAGCTTAGAACATTTATTCAGCAATGGACAAATAGCTAGCAAGGTGTGGGAGTATTTTCAAAATCACATGGGAATTAAAGAAACAAATACTACAATAATGGGGAGACTTATTGAGTGAGAAAAGGCAAATAGAAGAGCTATTATTACTAAAAGCAACAAGATCATTCCTAACCTCATTCTGTGGAATATTTGGAAAAACAGATGCAAAAGTAGAATGAAAAACATTGCAATGAAGAAAGAAAGTATAATAAAAGAGGTAATTGATAGCTATAACATGATCATCAAAAGGAACACCAAATATGCAAAAGACTTCAATTTCCAAAATATTCACAGTGTGACAACTCAAGGCAAAACTAAAATACCTAAAACTATCAAGTGGGATAAACCAGACTGTCCAAACATCAAAATCAATGTGGATGGGAGTATGTGTAACACTACAAAGGAAGCTGGGATTGGGGGGTAATTAGAGACCATGAGGGTGATTTTATACAAGCATTTGCAAAAAAAGTAGAAGCCAATGCACCTATTATGGTAGAAGCCAAAGCTATACATGCTGGCATTAAATTAGGTATAATGCTCAATAGAAATATAATTATTGAGACTGATTCTCAAATCATGGCCAACATATGTAACGACAAAGGGAAAATTCCATGGAATATCAGATTGAAGGTAAGTAAAATTAAGCAATTAATAAGAGAAGAAAAGGGAAATGTGAAGATACAACATATCTTAAGAGAGGCAAATGCTAGAGCAGATCTGCTAGCCAAACAGGCACGAGAGCTAACAACCCCTATTTTCTCTAATGAATTGAAGGACTTTCCTAAAAGGATGACAGGGCTGTTGGCGTTAGAAAAAGCTGGTCTGACCAATTTGCGTATAGACATCGAAGAAGGAAGAGAAAATCGTCTGGTGCAGGCGATAATTTAGAAAGAGAGAAGGCACATCAAATCTTTTTGTTTTTCTTAGGAAAAGAGTAGAGCATGATGATATGTCTAAAGTTTTGTTCAATTGAGTCCCTTAAGTTTATTTCATTATGTTAGGAGGAGCTTATTCCATTATGTAACAGTTATGCCTTCTAACATGTAATTTTGTGTTTTGAACAACTTATTATCAATAAAGCTAAAATGTGGTTTCACCACAATTAATTAAAAAAAAAAAAATATGAAAACCAAGTGAACTTATTTTGTCTGACAAAAAAAGAACAAAGTGTCCGTGTCATAACGGCTAGCAACGTTAATGCAACCGCCTCCAACAGGTCTAATCCCTGTGATTTGCATTGTCTTTCCTTCCGAATAGAGTCCATTCACAGACTGGGTCGTCACTCATTCCAGCCATTGCTAAATATTAAAACTTGTTCGTGAACTAAAACAAATCAAAAGTGTCATTTCTTATTTTTTGTCCTCTTTTTTACTTTCACTCTTTTGTAATATATTGAAATAAAAAAGAAAGAAATTCCAGACCAATGCTGCCTATGTCACAGTTCACCATGACACGCCATAGGAATACGAGAACGTGGTATCTAGTTGTCTTTCTACAAGGTACGAAGGGGTATGCTTTGGAATTATATGCGTTATGCTCGGGAGTGATTGGGAGTATTCTTAAAGAAGAAGCTGAAGTGACTTATATTAACTATCATATATAACCATGAAGTGGAGAATACTTACTTTCTATTTAATTCCAAATCTACTGTCGAATTGGTGTTCCGCGACTTAAGAGTAAATTTTTCAGGTACTTTAAGTGAACATTCTCCAGCAAAAATACGTAAGTCGAAGAAAGTAGTTCTTATTACATTGAAACATAAACCAGTTATTTTAATGTTTGCCCATTCAATCCCACAAACACAGAAGATAAATTTAACACTCTAAATTTAATGATGTATTCAGGATCCTGTCTTAATTACGCCAAGTTCCTCGAACGTGTAAAATTTATATAAAAAACCCCTACAAATTTTACTTCAAGGTCATTACATGATTTTTAAATCTCGAAAAACAGAATTTCGATAAGTTGATCATTTACAATTTATTCTTCAAGCATTTCCTCTGGAATCTGGAGTAACAGTAAACTTAACTTAATTTAATTATTCATGTATTCTACTTATCAACTTGTAATCTTAGCCAAAAGAAATTCAAATTTTCATAATTCCAATACTTCACAGTTGACAATCTGACTACTAAACTTAGCATTCAGAAATCATATCAAGACGCAGACAATATTTATATATACATATATACAGACATGCATTCATACTTACTAATAATCGACTAATCGGTGCTTGTTTGGGGAGGAAGCCTCTACGATGACCTGGTAGAAAGAGAAAGCAAGCACTACTCTGATTCTCTAGGTGTAACAGAAATGGGGAGTAATTGGTTTTTGTTTTGCTTATAGTAGCATTGTTTGATTTTTTGCACCCCTTTAGATTAATTGTCCTTTATCTAAGGTTTACTACCTTCAAACGTTTTTTTGTTGTTTAAGTATATTTTACTACATTGTCACTAGTTTAGAATCCTCGAATAATATTTTTTGGCTTTGTGGATTTTAAAATCAAATTAGTGCGCTAGCTTTTGCAAAGAAAATGATGAGAATTGGAAAATAGCCTGCAAGAAGCATTGTAAGAAAGTAATCATTTCATCTAAAACTTTTATATGATGTTTCCATTTTGATTGTTAGCTAAATACTTCGTATTAAAAAAAGGTCATTAGATGAGCATCTACGAGCTCATATAACGTTTTCATATCGATAATAGTATATTAGTAAATCCATAATACTATTTCGGCTTCATTAATTACACAAAATCTGTATGAAAAAAATGTACTTTTTTTTTTGTAAAACCTTAGTGATTCTGGGCCAAATTACGGTTCAACGAAAATTATACTATAAGAATGCAAAGGGAGGACTAAATCGATATCTATAGAGGAACATAGCACTTGTTTAAGTAACTAAAACATAGGAATAACTGCTTATAAAACTATTTTTTTCCTGTCCCCAACATTTCATATACAAGACTATGCAAGGACCAGGTACAACATCCGAAATGGACAGGAAAAAGGTCCCTTTTGCCCGTAAAATTTTGAGTTTGCTCATCACAGATATTTTTCCATTCAAGGATTAATCTTCATATGCGGACAAAGCAAAGAACGAGTCCACATTTTCCTTTCACTTCATCAAATTTAAACTATCACTATTAACTTGGTCCTCTTCACCCACTTATGTCTTCATCTTGTTTCTTCTCGAAGATTAATTTCCGGAACATCACTCGTTAATTCGATATTTCCGAAATCAGTATCTTGATCTAATTGGGAACCATTGTGTAAAAGCATCTGCTGAGAACGTTCCACTATAATCTCATGGCTGGTACTAATAGAAGGGTGTGTACCAAGTTCTGTTGGTCTATTTTGAACTCGATTGATTGAGCTATTCAAGGGAAGCCGACAAACAGGACAAGTGGTTTGTATCCTCAGCCATATGTCAATGCAAGAGAGGTGAAAATTATGACCGCATTTGGGCATTATTCGTAGAACTTCCTTCTCTTCGTATTCTCCTAAACATATTGTACACCTGCAAAAAATTTGAAAGAATAAGCAATTTGATACCAAATAAAAAAAAAATCAATTTGATACATGTGCAAAAAGAAATTTGCTAGACCTATCAGGTGGAAATTGTTGAGTAAACTTGATTAAAAAAATATCAAAATGTTTTGAGATAAGAAACATTTACCAAACACAATATTTGGACATGTACGCTACCGCAGTTAACTTACTCTTTCTAGAAAAAAATAGCACTTCAATATTTACTAAACATCTAAGTGAAACTCTCACTTCTTCACATCCTCAATTAAACAAAAACAATTAAGAAACTCTTACAAGACTTGAGTACTTCTAGGTTTCTATAAATATATTTAGAATGTATCAGGAAGAACAAGGCGACAATAACATATGAAAAAGTGTAGTTATTTTGTTGAATAAATCTCAAGTTAAGAGGAACAATGATGTTAACATAAAAATTAGCAGCTGTTATTCCCATATCCTTTCTCTGCTACATTAAAATGGTGAAATTTAGAATAAACTGAATTAAGAAAGAGTGGATTTACTGTGTATCGTCTGTTGAACTGAATGTGTCTTTGTTAAACTTAAGCGTGGGTATAGCAGCGACAATATCTGGTTGAAGGCCTCTGGTCAGATGCCCTGGCTGTAAGAAAAAATTTGGAAGTTAAATCTAAGATCTTTAAAGGCAATGACAAGTAAAAGAGACAGACTATGTTCTCTTTGGAAGTAAAAGGTTTCATGATATCTTGTAGGTTCTTGTTTAGTATGCAGCTTTTGTCTGCTTATAAGCTGGTTTCCTTTTACATGTTTGGCCTGAAAAGTTTGAACATTTAAGCTAAATTCTAGTTCTATTTTTTCTCCCATATAAAACAAATTTAGCTAAATTGCTGAAATATTGACATAGACAGTGTATGGTAGCAATGCTGCTAAACTTTCGGACAAACGCGCTACCAGTGGAGAGTAGTTGCAGACTCGCAGCTTTTAAGCTCAGGTTTGTTGCTAAAAGTCTGTGTAAGCAACTATGATTGACATTCATCACCTTACAGGTGATTTAAATCCTTCTACGGGTTCATTAGCATTATATAAATTAGTTTATTATCTCTTTTAGAGCTGCGTTAATCCTCTCAGTCCCGAATGACTTCAAATCCCCAAATCTTAATTAAAAATTATACTCTCATATCCAAACTAACCCAAGACTGAAAAATGATATAAACATCAAGCAGAACTAATCATTTTCCATTTCTAGTACAATGCAAAATAACTAACAAAATGATTTTAGTCAAGTTCCCAACTCTGAATCTATATGGCTTGTCATAGTAACCCAAACATGAACAGTGAGACAAACATCACAAACTTGTATCTAAACTTCTGACTAAACAAATGAACTGATTAATTTCCAACTCTACTACAAGACAAATTTACCTAAAAATAAGTTTGAGGTGATAGGCTGATAGCACTAGCAAGATAATGTCGCGATGATAATGATGGGATATTTACCTGTTCAAGATCGATCCTGGACTCAATTTCAAACAGTCGCCTCGAGTCAGCTGCTCTAATCCTCCCACATATGAGTCTTGTGCAAATGAACACAATGAAAGTGACACTCATCCCAAACCCTATCGCAGTAGTTATTAAATTCATCCCTGAACCAAGCATCTCCAAATCCCCACTCAATTATCTATCTAGAAACCCCCACTCTTAAATAACCACAGCCCCAAAATAATTACAAAAAAAAATAAAAAAAATAACTAATTTGCAGGAACCATAAAAAACACAATGGAAGGAATCAAATAGATGAACATTTAGTAAATCAAGCTCATCCCTGTACCAAACAACTCAGATCACCTCTCAATTTTATTTATTTTAAAGTAACTGTTTAATAACCAACTAACCCAATATAAAACAGGAAAAAACAATGACCAAGGGGCACAATACAAACAAAATTTAAAAAACAGCAATATTCAACATGTTCAGATCACAACTCAACAAATTATAAAATTTCACTATTTAATAACACAAACCCAATATAGCTAAACAATGAAAATTAAATAATGAACCAAGTTTATCCAAATAAGGAAAAACCCCACATTGGGTAGATCAAAATTAATGAACAAAACAACTTAAAACCCCCAAAAGGAGCAAACTTTTGACTTTATTTCTGAAAAAATACTAATACCCAATTTACAAAAACAAAAACCCAGATCAAAGATGCAATCTTTTTTGCAAAAATTGAGAGGCTAAAAATAATTTCCCATATATTTTTTTTTTATAATTTGGACTCAAAAGTAGAAATAGGTGCTTTGAATGGCTATTGAGAAGATGAGTGGGGTAAAGATAGTTTTAAGAGGAAATTGATTCGAAGGGTCCACTTTTCTTTTAACGGTTGAGATTGTATTTTATTATGGATCCATTTAATCGGACGGCTGATATTTTTTCAAATTTTTTGGCGGCTCAACGGTTTTCCGTAGGTGAGAAAAAGCTAGATCCTGCTAGCTTCTTGTTGTCCCTTCTATTTGTACTACTTGTGGGTGAAAAAAAAACAGGATTTTTCGAGTTTTAATCCAAATTAGAACCTTTTTTTTAATGGTAGTGGCTTTTTAGTTTTAGTACTTTTGGCTTATATTTAATGGTAGTGGCTTTTTAGTTTTAGAACCTTTATAGCAAAATGTTCAATTTGACAAGATTTGATCAAGTTTTTGTACAAAACATTCGGAAAGAGTCAGCGACGCGGCTTGTTGCTTGTTTGAATTCCATCTTAGTATAGTCATTTCTTTGTTTAATAAAAGTAATACGGACTCATAAATGTAACTCTGGACTACACAGTGTTGTTGTCGCCACTTAACCAAAAGGTTATGATATGGGGTCACCGTTAATGAGGAGCACACTGAGTCAGCTTCAGGAGTCGACGAAATCCAACAAGAAAAAGCACGAATCTGGACCTCTAATGACGCCAAGAGAAAATTGGGAGGGAGGGAAGACAAAGCTTTGGCCGGAGGGGTAAGGACAAGCGGACGAAAGCAAGGCGATAGTAAAAATAAGTTAGCAAACTTACCTTTATTGAGCCTACTATTAGAGCAGGAATATCATATACTGTAGTTGCCAACAACTATAGCTTTAACAGAAAAAGAAGAGAAGCACAATGAGTTTCAAGTCTTCTTTCACTGACATACTTCTTCTGATCTCGATAAGGATACATGAGCGTGACCGGACTCTCAAATATTAAACTTAATCAGCACGAAAAATGTTAAAAGTGTATAAGCACATTAATGAATGGTTGATGAACTTATGTGACATCTTCATGTCCTTACAAGGCAAGTACCAGACGGGAATTTATCGACAACATCCAACAAAGCAGCATGAAAAAATGTGCAACAAGTTGACAACCGCTGATAACTATAACACATGACAAACATTTAAGATACAGTAAGATGTTACTTTTTAGTTTAATTTAGATCAAACAAAAGTTAAAGATACATCGACTCTATGGAACACAGTCGAGCTCCAGATTACTGGGTAACTCATCGGTTGAAGCGCTCCACCTATATAAAAGAGCGAGAAAGAGAGATCTAGAAAGAGTAGCATAAACTGTTACCCAAAATAATCTTCCAAACCATTGTCATCTTCATCTTCATCATCAACCCACTCTATAGCATCAAATTCTGGTGCTTCCTCATGCATCATGTTAAATATATGTTCAAGAGCCCTCACAGTCTCCGGTGAATCATCTGTAGTGTCGAATTGACTATAGAGAGACCTGGGAGAAGGCCGATTCCGATTTTCTGGAAAGTGATTCAATATGAACTTCCCAGATGGTTCGACAAATTCAATATCAAATTTCGGGAATAATGGCTCCCCCAGAATTTTCACATGAGAAACACTGCCATTTTGAAAAAAAATAAAAAATATGAGGACTAAAATTTGCTTTTACTCTATAAAAAAAAACTGTTTGATCCAAGATTTTAGGGAAAGTAACACCGGCAATCACGGTCAAATAGAGTACATGTATTCCTGCGTATACAGAATCATGTAGGTGAATGATCTTACTGCAACCAACTCATCTCTCGATCTAACAAAACAACTATATACCTCAGCAGCGCAAAACTGTTCGGAAACTGTAATTATCATATGATTATGTATATACAGAATAGTATCTATCTTTTTATTTCTTTATTCTTTTGTTTTATTTTTGCTACAGCTGGTATACAGAATACCGTATATTTATCAATTTCCTCAAAACTAGATCTGTCTCACTAAAAACATCAATCTTACATCATATATTCTTCAACTCCCAAACAACCCTGTCAATCGACTTGAGCACAACCGGTACCCTCTCTTTTCTCCTCTTAATCTCCTACAGTATATCCTTCACAAATCACAACTCTCCCCTTATTTTATGTAACTTTCTTTTCTTTTCTTCTGTTAGTAATATGACAGAGGAAGCATGAAACGTCAGCCACATTCCCCTTGTAAGTCTTAATCATACACAAAAAGTTTAGAATTAGTATCTCCAAGTAATTTATTCTCATCCACTCCCATGTGACCTTAATCCTCACAATAATTACTTAAATTAAGGCACAAAGATTCCCAAAACCTGTGCGAACTTGGATAAGAGAAACTAACATGTTCATTGACTAAACAACGAGGGTTGAAGTAGAAAGGCATAGTAAAAACATCACCAACAATCATTGAACTTGAACCAGAATGCTAAAGCAATAACAGAAGAAGGAAAACAATATATGCTAGTCCGTGGAAATACTGACCATATGTAGAATAAGTCGTCCATTTCTTGTCTCTGAAGCCTACCCAACAACTCGATCTGTATATATCCACCGATACATAAAACAGGTTGTGGCAGCTTGAACTTCTGCAAGCGGTCATCCTGTCCAGGAAAAGGAGCACATGACTTTAATCAGAAATATTTAACAACAAGATTAATCATTTCAATACAACCGAAACATTGTCAGCTTTACAGATAAGCCACATCGGACCATAATGGCATTGACCAATCTGTGAGTAACATAAAATTTTGCATGTCATACAACATCGTCTTTAGCATCATGTTGATATCATTGGTGAACAAAATTTAGTCTCATCCTTCAAAACTAGCTCAATAAATTGTAATTACCGGATCCATTGGAAACTCTGGTGAAGTGTATGTCCACACAAACCGATCATCAGCACAATGCAGGAGAGGTAAATTCCTGTGTTCGTCCAGTACATCACTTGGGTTTCTGGGATGTCCAATCCTAAACCGAACAGCTTTTGCTGAGTAAATGGGACTGTTTGTCTGAAAATAGGCTGAACATAACAAAGTGAAAAAAATCAGTTTTCAACGGAAATGCATGATCTATTTTGTATGTACATCAAACAAACTGATTGGTTCCAGAAATGCATGATCTATTTTGTATGTACATCAAACAAACTGATTGGTTCCATTCCTTTTTGTTTGTCCATTATTACTTTTTACGAAGTTCCAAAAGATTGGTCTATGTTCGAAAAGACAACTTAAAAAGAAGCCAATATTCCTAATTTACCCTTCGTTTTATTTTTTAAAAATTCAAATCCATTCTATGAAAGGATTACTTTAGGAATTTCGTCAAGGGGTATAAATGGTTTTTTGACGTTCAGACAAAGCATAAATTGAAGGTCTACAAAAAAATTGCATACCCAAAGCTACAGACGAAAAGAAAAGGAGAAAACAGAACTTAACAAGCAGTGACGGGTAAGGAAAACAACAACCTTTAAAAGGCTTAATATTGAATTCCCTAATCACACAAAGCTGGGCAAGCAGCTCATAAGTAAGTGTTTCAGGTGCTTTAGGATTTTTGTTCCCTTTGCTTGACCAATAACAGGGTCCCAGCCCAACTTTATCCCGTGGATATAATGTATTTTTTATGCTTTCTTCCGGGAAGTTATCGGTAGTAGAAGCACTAAAAGCATGTGCTATGCAATCACTGCTGGCAGAATTAATAGAAGTTTGAGCTAAGAAGGCATAACCGCTATGTTCCCCTTCTAAAACCTCCCATTCAGCATGATTGGTACCCTCGAAATCAGCAGAACTTCTTGTCGTACAGCTAGAGTTCTTAAGAAGAACTACACTAGATAATTGTGGGAACAATTGCAGACACAATTTCTTGGAAATTTTATTTGAAATAACTGCAAAAACATAACAAGCATCAGTATCTTTCTACATCATCTGGATTTCAAAAGTTCTCTTAGATAAAAAAACGCAAATGCAAACACACCACTGCGAAGGATCTTAAAGAAAATGGAAAATATTCGAACTAATGTCTCTTCAATTATGCCTACAAATTCTAGGTGTCAACACTGCAATAACAAACAACAACGGGTACATCATACACAACTTTTCTCATGACCAAAGCAGCAGTGAGACATTAGTTTTGTATGAACTGCCAAAGAAAATAATGTACTAACACTCATAAACTCGGCACCCAACTTTTATTAAGAGAAGGCAACACGTGCAATAGAATCTATTTAAAAGGTCAAAACTAACAACATCAAACTACAATAAGAAGTTACAGAAAAAAAAATATAAATAACAAATTACTTGCCCCATCTGATCAAACCGTAAATTGATAGTCTATCATTATAATAAAGCTATGGAATTGTAACAGTTGGACTTACCAAAATAATGCCAAAAACGTGAGACAGCACTAGCGCGTATAATGTCGATAGGATCATCCAAAAACTCAAGAATCTGTATTGCCACATCAAAATCAAGCTGTTTCACAAAGTCGATACGAATCTTCATTTAACTGAACTGGACAAGCCACGATAATATTAGAAAAATGAAAAAAATAGCGTAGTACTTAAAAAAATGGAATTTAAGAGTACTTGACTATAAGTAACAATATCTATTCAATGGGGACGTAAGAGTTCAATTTTGGTCGGATATGCCATTTAACTTACGTATTTGCTGGCTATTCCTAAAGTTATAAAGTGGGTGATATCACAGATCATTGTAATATTTTGTTACAAATAATTACCTAATGTCCACTTTGAAGTCAATGAAATGAAAATCATATTTTGACGTAAATAATTTCCTAATTTCCACATCCCATTGCAATGAAAGTATGGAACAGCTTAAATACGGTTCTCGAAATGCTAATATCAAATCGCAACGAAATATTCCCATCACCTATTATAGAAAAAGAACCTAAATACCCACTAAAAAAAGAAAATAAACAAGGAAAATAAATCAGAATTTTGATCTAAATCGGGAAAATAAAAATTAAAGATTTTAGCTTTCACTCTAATCAAGTCCAAAAAATAATTATAAATCAAGGGTTTTATCAGTAAATGCAAATGAAACAGTTTAAGCAGAATTGTAATCTAATTAAATTCACAGGCATGAATGAAACAATGTAAGCTAAAATTAAGAAAATGAACAATTCCTATTGAGTCTCAGATAAGTAAAAATTGCACTTTCACCTCTCGAGATCAAATTTAATTACACCAATTGCACAGGAAAAAACTCTACTATCAAATTGAGGATATTAAAATAGGTAATTATCAAAGAGAAGTAGATAGAGGAACACCAAGTGGCAATAATTGGGTCGAATTTCAACAATTGATTGAAATTAAAAATATGAAATGATTTTCGACATGCATGTGCAAATTTCGATTTACTGAGAGCTACATTTAATTTAATTCTTTTTTGTAATACCAGTGAAAAAACCATAAGCAATAAAGTGGGTGGTATCAAAAACATTGTAATATTTTGTTGTAAATAATTACGTCATGTCCACGTTGAAGTCTATGAAGTGAAAATCATATTTTGACATAAATGATTTCCTAATTTCCACATCCCATTGCAATGGAAGTATGGAACAGCTTAAATACGGTTCTCGAAATGCCAATATCAAATCGCAACGAAATATTCTCATCACCCATTATAGAATAAGAACCTAAATACCCACTAAAACAAGCAAATAAACAAGGAAAATAAATCAGAATTTTGATCTAAATCGGGAAAATAAAAAAGAAAGATTTTAGCTTTCACTCTAATCAAGCCCAAAAAACAACTAAAGTAAAATTATAAATCAAGGTTTTTTTTTCTGTAAATGCAAATGAAACAGTTTAATCAGAGTTGTAATCTAATCAAATTCACAGGCATGCATGAAACAATGTAAGATAAAATTAAGAAAATAAACAATTCCTATTGGGTCCCAGATAAGTAAAAATTGCACTTTCACCTCTCGAGATCAAAGTAATTTACATCAATTGCACAGAAATAGACTTTTCTATTAAATTGAAGATTTAAAATAGACAATAATCAAAGAAAGGTAGATAGAGGAACACCAATTGGCAATAATTGGGTCGAATTTCAACAATTGATTGAAAATAAAAATAAAAGATTTCAGTTTTCACTCTAAATCAAGACCAGTAAAACAATTATAAACAGAATTATAAACCAAGGGTTTTATCTGTAAATGCAAATGAATCAGTTTAGCTAGAATTTCAACAATTGAATGAGAATAATAATATAAAATGAACATCGATGCAAATTATAACATGCATGTGCATAACACGATTAGCTAAGACAAAATTTAATTTATTTATTTATTTGTAAAACCAGTGTATACTAACCCCACCTGTTTTTGAAGAAGAGAGAGAGAGAGAGAGAGAAAGCAGCGGCGAATTTTGGCTTACACCTGTATTTGTGTTGAGGGAGGGAGGAGACGGTATAATATAATTATTATTAAAATATACAAATTTTCAGCTCTATTTAACAAATGTATAAACCAACAATTTTATTACCAAGACATAAAACTATAATAAATATGTAAGGGCATGTTTGTATGTTTTGTAAATAAAATTTTAAATTTATTATTGACATACAAATATCTGTTTTTTAAAAATAATGAGCATAAGGAATTTTTTAATTATTTTTTGGTCTATTACAACTCAGAAAAGGAAAAACATACTCTGCAGCAACACTTGATGATTGTAACATTTTTTTGCAAATTATTCGAGATAAAGGAATTAAAATAAGATCACTTTCTCGGAACAATTACTTGCTTCGCAGCTGTAGCAATCTAATGAACGGCTTTGTTGGCGGACCTTGTACACGACCCACATTGAAGTAAGTGAAAGATTCTCTCAAATTAATTATTTCGATACATAAATTGGAGATGCGTCAATTTGAGTTTTCTTTTGAATTGAAGAGTCGACTGCAACTTTTACATCGGATACGACAATAATTCTATTCAGCCCAATATTTTTTGCTAAAGACACCGCTTTGTGCACCGCGATCGGTTCGCCTTCTAAAGAGGTTAAGTAAGGTTGTTTAGAACAATAGTTAAATAAAATAAATTTAAATTAGTGTGTAAAGTGCAAATAACCTCCATAAGATATGGAAGTTCGTCAAAAGACCCACATTACCTAAGAAAACTTATAAACAACATACATATAAACTCTAGTCTATTCATTCTAGCAGTAAACCTGAGAACCATTGATAATAATTAAATTAGTTGTGTTTGCTCGAGTATACTATAAAATACAGTCGAGTCATTTTGGCGGTAAACCAGAAAATTATTAATAATTAAACTAGTTTTGTCTACTCGAGTATCTATAAAATCCAGTCGAGTCATTTTGGCGGTAAACCAGTCAATTATTAATAATTAAACTAGTCATGTCTACTCGACTATACTATAAACTCTAGGCTAGTTGTTTTGACGGTAAAGCATACGTCAGTAATAATAATTAAACTAGTCGTGTATGCTCGATTATAGTATAAACTCTAGTCAAGTTATTTTGGCGGTAAACCAGACACCATTAATAATAAGTAAATTTACCGTGTCGGCTCAACTATAATATGAACTCTAATATAGTCATTTTGACGGTAAACCAGGCACCATTAATAATACTTAAACTAGTCGTGTGTGTTTGACTATAATGTAAACTCTAATTCAGTTATTTTAACGGTATCAGACAACCATCAATAATAAGTAAACTGGCCGTGTTTGCACGATTGTACTATAAACTTCAATCCAATCATTTTGGCGGTAAACCAGACAACCATTAATAATTAAACTTGTCGTGTCTCTTCAGCAATAATATAAACTAGTCTACTCCTTTGACAGTAAACGTTAATATCACTCAACATCCATTTTATTACAGGTTAATACATATTTTTGTCATTTATTCTAATGTTAATTGCATCCTCTCCGACGAGTAAAGACCAATGTATAATTATATTTGACATTGAAGATTGAACATATTGTCGGCATGAGTCACCACTAAATAATTTAATACTCATGTCACTAACAGATCATGCTTATGATACTAAATTAATAGTATTAATACTAATACACATTTATTCCAATTAACAAACACTATTTTGAAAAAACTAAAAACACATATTGTAGCATAATGTTATCATATTCGAATTAACAAACACTATTTGGTAAAAAAAACTAGAAACACACACTACTCCGATCTATATATAAAAATTTCATTCTAAATAAAATAAATACCATGAAAATTATACATGAAAAATGTTCCCAAAATGCATGTTTCTATGACATCAACTAAAAATATTATGAAAAACCATAATCCACACTAAAGAAAGTAACAAAAAGATTAAGAAAAAAAGGAGTACATTATTTAATTAGATTTTGACAGAACACAAAAAATCAATCCAGATAAACAATACAGCATCTATAAACTACATCTAATTATTTAAATCCCAAGTAAAATCAGAAAGAATACAAAATTATCCCCACGTAAAAAAAAAAAGCAATTATAAATACGCCTATTATAGAGAGAGAGAAAGAGACCCAAAAAAACCCAGAACAGACTACATTCTAGAGAGAGAGAGACTCAAAAAACCTAACTTTAACACGATGGACCCAGAAGACGAGACCTTCACGGACATGATCGATGACTCCGCCGCCGTATCACCCCGCCGGAGACCCCTCATCGGCGGTGAACACCTCGATGTCGAGGCCTACGCCGCCCTCTACTCGGGTCGGACTAAAATCACTCGTCTCCTCTTCATCGCCGAGAAATCTTTGGATAATCCCACGGTGCAGCTTGAGGCGCTGAGGATGGCGTATGAGGAAATTAAAAAAGGGGAGAACACCCAGCTATTTAGAGAGTGTGTGGCAAAGATCGATGGACGGTTGGGAGATGGGTACGGGGAGGATAGAGGGTGGATGGAGGCGGTGGAGAGACGGGCTGAGGTCAGGAAAGTCAAGCTCGAGAACGAACTCAATGCTTATCGGGTAAATATTTTGTTTCCTATGGGTTTTGGATTATAATTGTTTATTAATTGTTTCGTTTCTTTTGTTGATTTGGGTATGTTTCGTAACGACACTAATTGTACTTGTTTGGTATGCGTGATTGTTAATTTAATCGGTTATTGCCTTTTTTAGTTTTGTGATTTATAGGGTTTTGGTTTTTGGTGTTGTTTATTAACTGTTTTGTATGGTTAATTTTACTATTGCTATTTATTTCTTATAGGCTATAGCTTTTTTTATTACTCTAATTTGGTTAATATGGGTTTGACGAAAGTGAAGCGTGCGAACGAGCTCAATGCTTAATGGTAATTAGTAATATTAATGCGGTTTCTAGGGTTTTGGTTTTATTGCTGTTTATTACTATTTGCTGTTTATTAGCTGTTTGGTGGTTTTGTTTAGCGTGACACTGATTGTGCTTGTTTGGTGTGTGTGATTGTTAGTTTAATCGGTTGTTGGCCTTTTTAGTTTTGTGATTTCTAGGGTTTTGTTGTATTGCTGTCTGTTTATTCCTGTTTATTTAGCTTCTTTGGTGGGTTTGTTGGTGTGGATTTGTTTCGCGTGTCACTAATTAGACTATAACGGATAAACAGAATAAAAATCATTTACAAATAGCAGATATAGATACGTCTATTCACAAGAACAGAATCTACATATATACAGAGAGAAGTAAGCAGGAGAGAGAGAAACTAAAAAAAAATTATGGAAGCCTACGCCGCCCTATACTGCGGCCGAACTAAGATCACACGACTCTTATTCATCGCAAATAACTCCTCCGATAACCCAACGGCCCCTCTAGAGGCACTTTGAATGGCTTACGACGAGATTATAAAGGGGGAAAATACTCAGCTATTTGGTGAAGCTCCCCAAAAGATCGATGGGAGGTTGAGAGATGGTAACGGGGCCGATCATGTGATGGTGGAAAAACGGGCTGAGCTGAAGAAAGTCAAGCTCGAGAACGAGCTCAATGCTTATTGGGTATTTGTTAATCATCCTCTTCTCTAGAGTTTTGGACTTTTACTGCTGTTTATTACTTATGTTTATTAGTTATTTTGTTGGTTTTGTTGATGTGGGTTTGTTTCGTAGGACTCTAATTGTACTTAATTGGTGTGTGATTGTTTGCTTAATTCCTTATTGGACTTTTTAGTTTTGCGATATCTAGGGTTTTGTTATACTGCTGTATATTTCTGTTTATTATCTCTCTTTCTGGATTTGTTCGTTTGTGTTTGTTTTGTATTACATAAATAATAGGACTAATTTGGTGAGATTGAAGATAATAATTAGTTTTGGTTATTTACTGCTCTTTATTCTGCTTTGTTGGGTTAGTTTTACTATGGGTTTGGTTATTTGTGTCTGTTTATTATTGCACTTTAATTATGTGCTGCTTTGTTGGGTTAGTTTTACTATGGGTTTTGGTTATTTACTGCTGTTTATTATTGTTAATTACTTATTAGCTGCTCTGTTGGGTTAGTTTTACTATGGGTTTTAGTTATTTACTGCTGTTTATTGTTGTCCATTGCTTATTAGCTGCTTTGTTGGGTTAGTTTTACTTTTGGTTTTGGTTATGTAGTGCTGTTTATTATTAGTTGCTTTCTTGGGTTAGTTTTACTATGGGTTTCGTTTATTTACTGCTGTTTATATTGTTCATTGTTTATTAGCTGCTGCTTTGTCAGGTAAAGTATACTATTGCTATTTATTACTTTTTAGTTTTTTTTATACTGTAGTTTGGTTGATATGGGTCGGAGAAAAGTGAAGCATGAGAACGTGGTTAATGCTTATCGGGAATTAATAATGATCCCGCTCTCTAGGGTTCTGCTTTTTACTGCTGTTTATTAGCTGTTTGGTGGGTTTGTTGATGTGGTTTTGTTTAGTGTGACACTGACTGTACTTGTTTGGTATGTATGATTGTTAGTTTAATATGTATTGACTTAAAAATAGTTTTGTGATTCTAGAATTTCGGTTGTATTGCTCTCCATTCCTGTTTACTTAGGCTGCTTCGGTGGGTTTGTTGGTGTGAATTTGTTTCGTATGTCACTAATTAGACTAACGGATAAACAAAATAAAAACAATTACAGATAGCAGCTATAGATACGCATATTCCCCACCACATTTAAAGTAAGAACAGAGTCTACATATATATAGAGAAGAGGAGAGAGAGAGAGACTCAATCGTTGGGTTCGTTGGTGTGCGTTTTATCCATGTAGCCTGTTTATTGCTTATTAGCTGTTTTGTTGACTTGGTATAGTTGATGTGTATAGTTTTATTGCAGTTTACTGCTTAGTAGCCTTTTTTACTAGTTCAGTTGATGTGAGTTCATTTCTTATAACACTAACTATATTCTAGAGTTTTGGTTTTACTGATGTTTGTTGCTTGTTAGCTTTTCTATTAGTTTGGTTGGTGTGGTATTGAGGAATGAGAAGCTCGGGATCGAGCTCAATGCTTATCGGGTTGCATTCCAGTTTCTAGGGTTTTGTTTTGTTGCTGTTTATTCCTATTTGTTGGCTTGTTGATGTAAGTCTGTTTCCCATCACAGTAATCATACTATTTTGGTTTAACTGAAGAGAGAGATTTTGTTAAATAGTTTGATTGGTGTCTACTGCTCATTAGCTTTTTTATTATTTTTGTTGACGTGGGTTCGTTTTGTATAGCACTAATTACACTCTAGGGTTTTGCTTTTAGTACTGTTTATTGCTTGTTAGGTGTTTTATTAGTTTGGTTGATGTGCTTCACTTCAATTGCTTGTAAATTATTAAAAACATATTTCTCATGTAACCTGGGCTATACTTTTTCCTTATATAGTATGAATGTACGGCTTAATTGCATATGAGTTCTGAATACTTAGCATTTGTTCCACTTGCTTGGTTATTGGTTAATAAGTATATATTAGTGTTTAGCTGTTTTCTTGGTTTTATTATACTGGGTTTGTTTCCTATGTCGTTAATCATAATTTATATCTAATGTTGTAATAATGTCTATACTTTTATTGTTGCTAAGTATTGTCCATGTGGGTTTGTCTCGTATGACACCAATTCTACTTTTTTGGTGAACGTGAAGAGTTGGCAATTGTTAGTACCGTAGACTTGTTGGAAGTTGGCAAATACTGATGTGTGACATATAGGGTTGTATTGCTTGTTAGCCTTTTTTTAGTACTGTTGATGTGGGTTGTTTCTTATGACTTAAATGATACTTTTTTGTAACGATAACTGGTCAACATATAGGGATAGAGCTTGAATGTGGAGTTTTTTTTATTTATTGTACTACTATTATCAGTTTATCACAGTTCTTTTTAGTTGTATAACTGTTTTGAATAACTAATCCATCATCATTGAAGATTTTATTAGTAGGAAACAACCACAGTAATGTATCTTTTTAGTTGGTTCTTGTTGTGTTGTGTCACTATCTTTTCCCTGTTCCTTGCTATTATTAATTTCACCTCTCTTTTTTGTGAAATAACGTATTTGTTGCAGACAAATTTGATAAAAGAAAGCATCCGAATGGGGTACAATGACTTTGGGGACTTTTTCTATGCTCATGGTGCGCTAGGAGATGCTTTTAAGAATTACGTGCGTACTCGAGACTATTGTACTACATCTAAGCACATAATACACATGTGTTTGAGTGCTATTCTGGTCAGCATTGAGATGGGTCAGTTCACACACGTTTCAAGCTACGTTAACAAAGCTGAACAGAACCCAGATGCACTGGATCCTGTTACTATCGCCAAGCTACGTGCTGCTGCTGGGTTAAGTTTATTAGAATCCAAAAAGTATAAGCTTGCTGCTCGAAAGGTTCTATACTTTTCTTTGGTTCTTTGTGTATGCTATTTTATTGCTAAGTACAGTATCACTTCCTTTAAATACGGTGTTCAAGGTGATCGATTTTACTTGATGTCAATTGATTACATCTTCTGGAGTTTTGGAATCAAGTCTCGATGTCAATTGGTTATATCTTCTAATGTTTTGGAATCAAGTAAATGTATTTACAATGGCTTAAATCTAACTAAGTTGAAGGACACCAGAAAAAGTTTCTAAATTATAATCCAGGCGTCTAGTGGTTAACAACGGGTAATATCAGCTCCATGCCCTATCTTTGTTCATATACAGAAAATTATGAAATTGTTGTAAGTATGAATTTGTTGCTTGTTCGTGAGCTCTGTTTCAGGCTCTTTACGTGGTTCTGGCTGAGTGCTATTGACTTTGGTTATTTCATGTTAATAGGGAATAGTTATTGTATGTGTTTGTGACAAGCAAAGAATATATCAGTTAAAGCAACATGGCGTTCTTGTTCAAGTGAATTTAATATGTTTGTATATGTGTGACTCTTGATGAATGTATCTTTGATGTTTCTTTGACCTTCACTTACTCTTGAGAGGTTGGATATTCCGATATTTAGCATATCCTTCCCTGCCTTTGTTATCAAGACCAATCTAGAGATGATTTTTTTTTTTGTAGGTTTGAGTTACATAACATTTTTGTTTTCAATTCACAGTTCTTGGAAACTGGTAATGAGTTGGGGAACAACTACAACGAAGTAATTGCGCCTCAAGACATAGCGACTTATGGTGGACTTTGTGCTCTTGCAAGCTTTGACAGATCAGAACTTAAGGTAGAACATATACTCCGTCCTATTTGGATTCAATATTTGGAACTTGACCCTTGGTAGGGTAGAATAAATAAAATAAATTCCTAATTAGATGCTTTGTCTTTTGCCAGGCTAAAGTCATTGATAATGTCGCCTTCCGTAACTTCTTGGAGTTGGTACCTGAAGTGAGGGAACTTATTAACGATTTTTATTCAAGGTAATATACCATATAATCTAAGCCAAACATGGGGCCCGACCAAAATACTCGTTCAATATTGAACATTAAAACCACAAGTGGTAAAAGTAGTTCGCAGTATTTTTTTGAAATTAGCAATTTGCCCAAGAGTTAGGGTGGTTTCGAATTATTAAATGTGTAGTATCTGAAGCGATGATCTGTTTAGTTCATTCTGGTTATAGTTTGGTACTTTTAACTAACATCTTGATTTAATAACTTCAGAACCTATAAACTCTCTATGTAAGGATAAAATATATTTATTAGAAATTATTTAAGGTTTGCTGATAAGCAGATCTCATTTGAAATGGAGTTCAAAAAAATCAGTTTGTTTTGGGGATCTTGACCTTGAGTCCTTCTATTGTTACAATGCTTTTCATTTACTAATATCCTCGTTTGTTCATGTTTTACAGTCATTATGCTTCATGTTTGGATTACCTTGGGAATCTGAAAGCAAACCTTCTGCTTGATATCCATTTGCATGATCATCTCGAGAAACTGTATGATGATATTCGCCATAAAGCCCTCATACAGTATACTCATCCTTTCGTGTCTGTGGATCTCAGAATGATGGCTAATGCCTTTAAAACAGATGTTGCGGGACTCGAGAAAGAACTTGAAGCTCTTATTACAGACAATCAAATTCAGGTAATTAGTTTCCGAGTAGTCTCTCTACCTTCCTTTTGAAGATAATATTGAGCTTGATTAGCCAAGTGTTCAGTGATATTTCTAGTTGCCGAAATGAGTATGTTGACTTAACATTTTCTTGACCTTATATTCTTGGCTGAAGGTTAAAATGACAAATTGCACACATTGGTCATTTTTTTTTTTACTTTTGATTTATGTGATGACATGATGTTGAAGTTTTGCTGTGAAATTTGAATGGTGAAAAGGAACCTATCATTAGCTTTCCTGGATTTTTCTTGCTTTTGCTGTCATATTACTGCTTACCTATATTTGGTAGCTAACACCTGGCATCTGATCAGAGAGCCTTCAAAAAAGGTTTCGAGGCTAGTCTTTGTTATTAGATGCTGATAACTGATACTTTGAACATGAAATCTGAAAACTACTTTCTGGAACTTTTGTCTTGGAAAATTTATATAAATATTCCCTTCCGAAGATATAGTAATTTTGTTTACTAATTATGCTTCTGTTGCAGGCTCGCATAGACTCCCATAACAAGATTTTGTATGCGCGACATGCAGACCAGAGAAATGCAACTTTCCAGAGGGTTCTTCAAACTGGCAGTGAATTTGACAAGGATGTTAGGTCCATGCTTTTGAGAGCAAGCCTTATCAAACATGATCATAGTGCCAGATCATCGAGAAAACTTTAGTTTCAGACCCTGGCAGAATTCAACCGCCGTGTTTTTGGAACTAAGTAGAATTAGCAAACTGTCGGTGTTAATTTTAATTGTATAATCTTATGGATGGGTAATTTTTATCAAGTGTGGTCTCAGTTTTTCCAAATCACAAAATTTGTTACCTTACAAAAGTTGGATGGTTTGCATTAATCCTTCTGTTATCAGTGTGCACTTTAGCTATCACTGTATTCTGATGAAGTGCTCAAAAGGATCCTATTTGAGTACTTCGTGGGTGGTAATTTATAAGCTTTGAAGTGCTCAAATTGGCTCATTTTCAGTCTTACACATGAAAATATGGCCGAAATCTAAAAAAAAAAATCACTACATCAAAAATTAAATTCGGTTTATTGCACAATTATAGCACATAAATCTTACACTACATGCTACATATAGAAGACAAAACGCTATAAGGCAAAATCGAGTTTTTGCAATTAGTTATCTGCAACGAGTATAGGGTGGAATGTAAGAGTTGCGTGTATGTTCATTAACAAGCCCGTTCTACTTTTCTAGTACTTGATAGCACTAATTATAATAACTAGCTAGGTTCCCATAAATGGAGAAGGTTTATAGTTATTGTTCGTTAATGTTCTGCATTAATGTCGCCAGATTGCCGAGATTCCATCGGCTAATGATTTATGAGGCTAATATTCTGATGTGTTCAATTTCTTGATAGTTGCTTTCCTCTCTTAAAGAAGCGGCATTTGTTTTCGATCCGATGGAAAAGTCGTGACTAAATCGTTAAAGTTATAACCATTTGTGGACTTTTAGTATTGACCTGTAACTAGTTGGGCTAAAGTTCAATGTTGAAGTTGTCCTGGCCTCCGCCTCCAAATTACTTTCTGTTTTGAAGAATATATTTATAGGAACCCAATTCATTTGATTTTACAAAAAAAGAACCTGATTCATGGAGAACATCACGATTTTAGTATTAAAAAAAAACATATTTTCATACTACAGTATATAACTTGGTCACCCATAAACCAGGTACCTGTCCAAACCCAGGGCAAACACAGCTGATCAAAACATTTGGGTTATTTTCTGCTGCAATCCTTGTGCTTTCGATATTGTATAAGAGCATCCACAATGGTTCCATTGTTTTTAACATGTTAACTAGTACCATGTCATCAATTAATTACATATACATGTGTATGTTATCTTTTACTCTCACCTATTATCTAACAAAGTTATCTATTTCTAATTAAAATATAATTATTAATTAATAGGCCAATACTCTTTGTTATACTATCGCTATTCGAAAACTCGACGACTTGAAATAATGGTATGATATGAGCATGAAGTTTGAATTTTATCATGAATTTAAGTTGATGAGAAATTGGTTGTGTATAAGTATAAATATATACATATACGGTGTCGTCCCGGGGGCTATGAGCGCCCTTAGACGAAAAAATATTTTTGCTCTCCATTTTTTTTTTTACCAATCATATAATTTAATATTTGAACTATATGATTAACTTTTGAAAATTTTCATTCCGATAATTTGATACAAGTTATTGACTGGTCAAAATTACATTGAGTTTTGTTTGAACCATATGATTAACTTTTGAAAATTTTCATTTCGACAATTTTGATACTAAGTTATTTAACGGTCAAAATTGCACGTAGTTTCGTAATGTACAATTAATTGAGAACAGAGGGAGTATTGTTTTTTGGGGCAGCTATTTTTTCAGTGCAATTAACCTGGATTCAGAGCAAAATCACGCTTATTAGTGACAATTCGTTACTAGTAATTGCGATATAGACTTTTTAATTCTTAGTCAAAATTGTACCAGTTAGTTGCGAAGTGTAACTAATTGTTGCAGTTTCCTTCTTTATGCTTATAGTTGCGATTTTGATTTTGATTTTGGCTTTTGTTTTGTGGTTGTTTGGCTTCTGTTCGTGTTCTGTATAAAGAAGGAAACCGCAGCTTTAGTTACAGATGCGATTTTGACCAAGAATTAAAAAGTTTAAATCGCACTTATTAGTGATAAACTGTAACTAAATTCATTGCACTGGAAAAAAGACCTACCTTATTTTTTGACTGTCCATTATTGCCTCACCTTCTGTGTGATTATCCTTGATTGCTTATGTATTTATCCTTTCCTATTTGACTACCATGATTATCAGAATTCGCTTTTCAGACTCCCACTCGTATAATGAATATATCGGTACGTAATTTTCTTCCCGATCCTCCAATCTTTTAAGCATTTTTGTTAAAATTACAATAAGTTTCTTGTTCTCACAATAAGTTTTCATTTGGTGTTAAAATTTCATAACATAAATATGTGAGGATTTTTTTAGTTTTTTACAGTTTCGTTCTCTGAATTATGCACATTTTATAACTATGTTTCAAGTTATTAATTAGTCAAGATTGTAGAACTCTTCCATATACAATATGTGAAATCTAGTTTATACTTGTCGTCCCTTGTTGTTCTTTTGTTTGGATTCAGGCCATTCGGCGTACGAACAAGGGAGAATGATCGGTTAATATTTGGTATACTCGTTTCTATTAATTATAGACCCTTTAATGGTGGGAAACATAGAGGCTCTGAGAATAACATTTTTATCCATCGATTTTGGGGGTCAGCCTTTCATTCGATGCAAAGCTCAAGTTGCTAATTTAGAGAGCAGAAACCGACGTGGAATAAAATCCTAAATTAAACAAGGGTTAATAGCCAAGCTTCCTTCACCAAAGTACCAATCATCCCTTAATTGAACTAACTTACACTTCTTGGAGAGGTCAAACACCACTAGATAAAGATGAAAGAAGTCGAATCTGTATTTATTTTATAAATTTATAATAGAAATAGTGAGTCTGCTTCATTTTATTGATTTTTACTCTATTTTTATAGACGAGGCACATTATTAAGTTTAATTATTTTACTTTTGAATTTTACATAAAACCAAACAGACATAGACACACGGTCGTAAATAATTTACTTTTATAAACAAAATTAAGTTAAAAAGGAGAAAATAGGATCAAATAAACACTTCTCAGTATACCAACCTCAATGAATGCATTAATTTACCATAAATTAATTATGACTGCTCGTAGGAACTAGGACGGAGGTGGATAAGAGAGAGAGAGAGAGAGAGAGGGCGGGATAGAGAGACCGAGAGAGAGAGCGGAGGAGAGGACAAAAAGAGAGATATGTACTTAATTAGACCATGGATTCTAACTGTTAGGTTTTTTCTATTAAATACTAGAATAGATACTGATCTATAATTCCAATTGAAAATGCATGTAAGATTTGGAACACGAACTTCAAGTTGGCCTTTGAGTGTTTTTACATATGTTTGATAATCACGAGTAGTGTGTATGTTAACTTGCTACATTTAATATATATAAAATTTCGTTGACTGCAGTGTTTTTAGATACGTTTGGTAAGTGTGTTTTTTGGCTTGTTTAGAAAACTCAAATTTGTTATTCGTAATTTGTTTTGGATACTTAATAAATTTTCCCTTTCTGATTGTTCTCAGGTGAGCTCAACAATTCTGCATGGAAAATCTGGTGTTCTCTTTTGTTCATCTTGTATTTTTTTTTTACCCTTTTCAACTACTTCCATTTTGAAATGTTTCTCTCTTTAGAGTTGATAATTTGTATGTTGTAACACTGCCTTAGGATGCTGTCGACAATATTCGGAAGATAAAGAGTTCGAAAAGGCAAAAGAAAGGAGAGAAGACAGTAACAAAAAAATTAACTAGTACTAATAGCCGAATTATGGAAAAGTTGAAGACTTTTTATGGTTTGAATTAACTGTTTTTTTGTTAATTTCAATGTATTTCATTATATGCTTGTTTACACTGTTTGGTTATTTTGGTTTAAATTTAGTTTTTTTGTGACATAAACCGTTAAAGTAATGTGAAGTGTCCTAGTAGAGTAATCGTTGATTTATTGTTCAGTATACTCTAGAACCATGCCTTTCTCCAATCGTATACAATGAGAGACTTGTGTAAGATTAGCTACATTTCTACTGGAACTTGATTTTTGCGCTTCAAGTCTTTACAAGCAAAGAAAGTTTTAGAGCAGGACATGTACTCCATGGTGGCGGATGAGAATCATGGGAGGTTCATTTTTTTCTAGTAAAGTATTATAAACTAGAATCATGTATACGATATTTGGCTTCGATATTTCATGGGAGCTGCATTTCACATTTCAATGTTGGAAGAATTAGTGATATTTTCTTTTAACAAATCATCTTTCTACAGTATAGCGTTAACGAAACCTTTGATATTTCTAGGGTATCTTGTTCATACAATTCTTGGCCTTTTTTCGGAATAATCCTTAAAATTATAATTTTTCCGTCCACACAGGGGCGGTCCAGGCCCAAGTCCAGTAAGGCTTGGGTCTGGGACAAAAACTGGGATGAGGCAAAAAAAATCCGGGATGAGTCAATTTTTTTTTTTTTTTTGTAATGGATCTTGGGCAAAAAAAAAATTATAAAAATAAAATAAAATCTGCACTGGGCCTTGACAACATACAGTACTGAGCCGCCACTGCGTCCACACGAACCACACCCCACCTATTCACCACCCCCAGACGCCTCACCTCCCAGCTTTAAAACTAGATCATTTTAATCACTATACAAAACACATGGCCTTTGTTTGGTTCCAACATTTGCAATTCATGTTTTAGACCTGTCTCCCCATATATATTGTGTTTGCCATTTAGGCAATGATTGAACTCCGGACTGCATGATAAATCTGGATCATATTTAGCTGGAAACTCGTTTCCCATGTCAAAATTTCTGCTTCCCGTTTCTCGCTTACGTGTAGAATTTAGTTTTTTTTTTTTTTTTTCTGACGTTTCACGTTTATGTTGCACGTTTCCGTTTCTCATCGTGTCAACTATGGTTCGGATAAATGTATTAAAAAACTCGTCTCAAAATGCGTTGATACTCGAAAAACTCAAATTCTAACAAATAAATTATAACGACCAGGCCCCATGGACCGAACCGTCACGTCCGTATCAACAATATTGTCCGCTTTGGCACAACTTTTCATGAGGGTCACCCATCCTGGTACTATTCCAAGCTAAACGCTTAACTGTGAAATTCAGTCATCGTTTTTGTGCCGCACGGGTTTAAAAGGGCTTATTAATAGTAAATGGATCTTTAAACTTATATAACACACGAGTACTCTCATATCTGGACGATGTGGGACTGACGCACAACACAACACCGCACCACAGAAATTCCTTCCTGTAAATCTGGGTCGTCACATAAATTGTCAATTTTAGCCTAAAACAAAAAAAATAGTATTTTCACATGTCAATACTCAGAAAAACACGTCTTAAAGCTCAAAACGGGTTAAACTCAAAATATGCTAATATTAGTTATTCAGATTGTTTTGAACAAATTATATTCATGTATTTCAGAAAACATATGCAGATTTACGTTTTTATAATAAAACTTAATCTTATATAAAACTCATCATTTAACGTTGGGTTTTTCTTTTGTGTCGTTCTACATTGAACGGTACAAAGTATCGTTAAATAAAAACCGGTTGAATCATTTATTTTAGATTTAGACCGTAAGATTTAAGAGTAGAATAATAATTTAAATATTTTTTTTAATAAGGTCTTAAATCGTATGTTTAAAATATAATATAAAGTAATCAAACGATTCAGCATAATATGTAGCATAAAACACGTTAGAGTGCAGTGGAGGGTCTGATTTAACGTTTTAAAAAGATTGGTAAATGATAAGCAATGTGAAATTAGAAAGAGTTGAATAGAGGAAGAGTGTGATTAAATTCAGATTTAAGGTCCCATGGGATTGGTAAAGTCGGTAGTAAGTAGTAGTGTTATATATAGAGTCCAAGATCCACTACATACATAGAGATAGAGATAGATATATATATATATATAATTAGAAATTGGAGTTTGGTATAATAATTATATATGGGGCACCTGAACCTACCGTCGTCGAAGCGGCCCCATCGTCAATACCGACTTATAGATCTAATCTCACTCTCTCTCTTAATCTCCATCCTCCTCTTTCTCCTTCTCGTCTTCACTCCCTTAGGCGACTCTTTCGCCTCTTCTGGCCGTCAAGCCCTCCTCCGCTCCTCCTCCGATGATCCCCTCCTCCGTCCTCAACTCGTTGCCTCCGCTGAGGCTGGTGTTACTGCAGCTATCAAGGCGTGTCCTGCTGAGGCGGTGGATCATATGCCGTGCGAGGACCCGAGGCGGAACAGTGCCTTGAGTAGGGAAATGAATTTTTATAGGGAAAGGCATTGTCCGGTTTTGGAGGAGACGAGTTTGTGTTTGGTGCCGAATCCGTTGGGGTATAATGTTCCGGTGCAGTGGCCCGATAGCTTGAATAAGGTTTGGGTTTTTTTTTTTAGCTAGTTCTTGTTACTAGTTACTACATGTGTATGATTGGGAATCTACTTGATCAGGTTAACTAACTTAGGGATTGTTTGGATGTATTTAATTGCAAAATTATACTAATTATTTGGGAGTATACTGTACCTTTTACTAATAGTAGCTATGAGCGTGTTTAGTAGAAAAGATAAGTATGCTTTTTGTAATCGGAATTTTGAACTGTAGTTGATTCTAGTGTAAAATGGGTGAAAATGTATTTGGTTCCGCATTCTAAGGGGTATCGTGTCCCGGTTCAGTGGCCTGATAGCTTATATAAGGTTTGCTTTTTTGCTATATTCGTTAGTTTTTGTGTTTATTTGGATTTGAATGTATGATAAGGGGAGTAATTAGGCATAGGCTAAAATAGGACTCCAGAGAAAGAAATGATTTTTTACCATGTATATTGGGAAAAAAAATATCGATTTTATCCCCTACTGTGTATGATGTTTAGTTGGGAATGTACATGATCAAGTTAACAAACAAGTACTATGGGCTTATTTAGCTACAGTGAACAAATAGAGGTAAAAGATTACTTCTTTACGTAGTTATTTGGATTCTTGCAGTGAGTAATACTGTTACTAGTTACCACATGTCTATGATTGGGAATGTACTTGATCAGGTTAACTAACTAACGTAGGGATCGGTTGGTTGTATATAATTACAAAAGTATAATTATATGATGGAGGGAGAATGAGGAGTATGCCTTTTACTACTGTAAAATTATCTATGGCTATGAGTGTGTTTGGTAGAAAAAGAAAAGTATGCTTTTCGTAATGGAAATTGTGAAAAGTAGTTGAAATGAATGCTCAAAGTGAATGTTCGTAGTGAAAGTTGCTATCATGCCACCAAAACATAAATAATTATCAGAACTTGTGACTATTGAACTCAGTTTTATGGCGAAAAGTTATTTATTGTTATAACTTGCTGACAAATCTATCACCTTCACAATTGAGGTCCCTAATTTAGGTATTCTGTGTCAATTCTTGATATAACATACAAAGAATACTATCTATGCAACCTTTAGTTTCTTCTTTTTGACCAAAAGGCTGGAATTAGTATTCTATAATAGATTGATGTTTACTGTTTACCCCCAATGCTTCTCTTATCTTTCTTTTCGGTAAGTTACATTTGCTACGTATTCGAGCTTGTGATTTTACTCTTGCTTGAACAGATATGGCATAGCAATATGCCACATAATAAGATAGCTGATAGGAAGGGCCATCAGGGATGGATGAAACGGGAAGGTCCATACTTCATTTTTCCGGGGGGTGGCACAATGTTCCCAGATGGAGCTATTCAATACATTGAGAAACTTAAACAGTATATCCCCATAAATGGGGGAGTTCTGAGGACAGCTTTGGATATGGGATGTGGGGTAAGGACTGGGAACTTTTTTCTAGATTTCTTAAATGAATTACTTTATTATTTTAAAATAATGTTTTATCCATTATCCGTGGTAGGTTGCTAGCTTTGGAGGGTACCTTTTGAATGAGAACATTTTAACTCTTTCGTTTGCTCCTAGAGATTCACATAAGTCACAGATACAGTTTGCTCTGGAAAGAGGTGTACCGGCATTTGTTGCCATGCTTGGTACTCGTAGACTTCCATTTCCTGCGTCTTCGTTTGACTTGATGCACTGCTCGCGGTGTTTGATCCCTTTTACAGCATATAGTAAGTTATTACAGGCACTATGATCAAACTGTTTTGTATATCGAATGATCACCTTTTTCCTATATGTACACAAATTTGCAATGTTTTGAAATGGCTAATTACTACATTAACCTAAAGCTTATTGTTCTATCAGACATCAGTACACTCCCATTGATTTTGGCATAAAAGGTTAGTGATAAATTACCAGTAAGTTAGTATACAGAAGCAATCATTGTGAAAACATTTGTTTACGAAATTAACTATTAAACATGAATTATTCTGTTAATTTAGATGGAAGTAACCTGATTGATCCATTTTTGTTTGGGTATACATCACACATAAATAAATGATCGGTTAATGTTCAAAATCGATAATTCATGATCGGTTAGTGGAGAAAACAGTAAAAAAAATCGTGGAATTGTTTTTGCACATTTTCAAGTACGTATATAACACTCATTGTTAAAAGGGTACATTACCTTGCAGATGCTACTTACTTTCTAGAAGTTGACCGGTTACTTAGGCCAGGAGGGTACATTGTGATATCGGGTCCACCTGTACAGTGGCCTAAACAAGATAAGGAATGGGCTGATCTACAAGCAGTAGCTAGAGCATTGTGCTATGAACTGCTTGCAGTGGATGGGAACACCGTCATCTGGAGAAAACCAAACGGAGACTCGTGTCTACCAAACCAAAATGAGTTTGGGCTTGAACTATGTGATGAGTCTGATGACCCGAGTTATGCATGGTAATGTATGTTTTAAGTTATTCCTTAATCTGGATCATCGATGCATTTTCAATGGGAGTTATAGGATCTGGGGATGAATTTTTTTTTATTTAGCGGGGGGATGCATTACCTTTTTTTGTACTCAATTGGTTACATTTATTTTCGGTAAAAATATTGCACACAAACCTATCAATTTTTAAAAATTGTTATACTAACCTATAGAACACAATTTAGGTATCAATCCCCAGAAAATCAAGAATTTAAACCACCAACCTACACGAAATCGAACAATTAGTATACCAGTATGTCAGGTTCTACAAGTGCTTGAAAGATTAAAATTTAACATTGCTGTATTAATTGTTTGATTTGTGTTGAAGATTCTTAGTACATCAGCATTATCAAACAACTAATATGTAACTACTGTATTGAGCTGAAATTTTAATGCCCATATACTAACTGCAACATTCTGTACAGATTGGTGTATAAAATATTAATTTTAATTGTTGCTGTATTGACTGTTAAAGGTTGATGAGTTTAAAAATCAGTGTATTTTGTATTCTTCCTTTTTGTGTTCAAATGATCAGGACACATAATTATATCCATAACTATACCATTTTTTGTGTCTCTTACGCTCAACTCTTCACCTAGGCCCTGATATTAAACTCAATTTTTATGGCAGGTATTACAAGTTAAAGAAGTGTGTGAGCAGGACATCTTCTGTTAAAGGAGATTATGCTGTTGGTACAATTCCAAAGTGGCCAGAGAGGCTAATGGAAATCCCATCAAGAGCCAAATTAATGAAAAACGGCTTGGATGTGTTTAATGCTGACAATAGGCGATGGGCAAGAAGAATTGCGTACTATAAAAACTCTTTGAACTTGAAATTAGACACTCCATCAATACGTAATGTGATGGATATGAATGCTTTTTTTGGCGGATTTGCCGCTGCACTGTCTTCTAACCCTGTATGGGTGATGAATGTTGTTCCTGCTTCCAAGTCTTCAACGCTCGGGGTCATTTATGATAGAGGCCTTATTGGAGTTTACCATGATTGGTAAGTTGTAATGCCTTCTTCTTTTCCTTTTTAATGGCATGTTCTTTTTCTCTTTTTGAAATTTCATGTGCGGCGTTTCCCTTCTCAATACCAATTTTGATCCAGTTCCTTAGTCTGATTATCAAAGATCTCATTTGTGTTCTTTGTTTAGAAAGTAAACTGTGTACTGCTCAAATGCTCAATTCTACTACCAACCCCATCCATACTGGGGTGATAACTGGGGGTTTTACGGATTCGTACAGTAACTTACACGCTTTTTCCCTATTTGTACACCAACCTATCGATTTTTACAAACATTATATCAACGTAACAAGTAATGTGCTAATCGTACAAGAAAGAGTAGGTTAACATGCTGTACAACATCAGGAAGAAGTGTAAAGGTTGGTGTACAAATCCGTTAAATCCCGTTTTAAATGTGATTGTTTCTCTGAGCCTGTCTGTTATTTTGCATGTTGTCTTGTTCTGGTTGCGTCCATTTTGCATTTGCAAGCATTTTGAGTACACTTATCAATACATCGCTTTTTCTGCAACAATTGAACATGTTTAATTAGCTTTGAACAAGACATTGTTTTCCTTCTTATAGAAGGCTGAAGACAATCATTTTTGCCCAGCTACTTTGTGCACATTTTTTTATCTTTTTGAATCATCCTAAATTTTTTATGAAGTGATCTTTTTACAATACAATTCGAACTCTTCATCAGCTCATGTATATGGCTGGTTCTACAGGTGTGAGCCTTTCTCCACATATCCTCGGACGTATGATCTCATTCATGTATCTTCAGTTGAATCACTTATCAAAGATTACAACTCTGGGAAGAACAGGTAGGCTTAGTTTACATTTTATTAATATTTTTTTAAACATCTCGTAGTCTGAACTGTTTTTAGTTGTTCTTTTAGTTTAGAACTGCCTCTTGCCATGATGTCAGTTTTCAGTTTTTACTTTACTCGTTTAATAACCTCCAAAGTCTTTTCACTGAAAACCCGCTATGTCCTTTAGATTTCATGGTTAAGTAATTGAATGGTAACAGTTATCTGTGCGTAAATTAAGTTGATTATTTTATCTAGGAGAATCCTTAATTTTCTTTGAAAAATCTGAAATGTATCTCGATTTGTTGACCACTGCTCTTTAGCAAACCTCAAGCGCAAGTAGCAACCCATCAAAACCTCAGCTCTTTAAATTTGTCAATATTATCTCTCCTATGCAGGTGTAACCTCGTGGATTTGATGGTTGAGATTGATAGAATGTTGCGGCCTGAAGGTACTGTAGTGATTCGTGATTCACCTGAAGGGATTGAAAAAGTAGGGCGCATTGCTCGTGCTATTCGATGGTCAATATCCATTCATGTTAAGGAACCTGAGTCTCATTCAGCAGAGAAAATACTTGTTGCGACAAAAACTTTCTGGAAGTAAGCATTAACATCACACTAAAGCACAAATTCCTGCTTCTCGTGAAGGAAAATGCGACTTTTCCTCGGTTCTTATTTAATGTGAGATTTTCGCAAGGGTGCATATTGTTCCTTTAAAAGAAAAGAAAGTGAAATGGGATAATAAAATTAAAAAGAAGGTAGATATATGGCTGGATAATTCAGATATGTCTATTCGGAGTTATTTTGGGTTGTAACTTGTAACTGTAATATAATCTTGTTGTATATTCAACTAAGTGAAAGCAATTTAGTTCAATTTCATTCACTTGCTTTTAATTCATCACATTTCACCAACAGAATAGAAGGAGGATGTAAATCAGTCAATTTGGGAATCTTGTCAGACTTACGTATACTAATGTTGTATTCTTGTGCTGATTTTTTTTGACCATTTATTGTTTTATACTACCAGTGGCCTGTGTGCCACTTTGGAGTTCTGGATATTCTGATTTATTTGTTTTGCCCAAATCATTTAGCAATTTTCAGCATCCTGCGAGGGCCGGTATATGATTATTAGTATCGTGGGGTATATGTTATAATTTGTTTGTTTATCAAATTGCATTTAGTATTATATAAGAGATAATACTATTTATACTATAATTTATGTTAATAAGAGGTATAACTATGGTGGTATTATCTATCCCGCAATAGTACCTGCTTCATAGTTAAAAATTACTATACTATATTACAAACATACCCCAATATTAATTAATTATTGAAGAAACCTTGTGGAACCCACTAATTCTTAGAATATAACTGGGAGGTACCCTTTTTATTTATTTTATTACACCAGAAACTTGATAACATTGCGGGTTCAAATTTGCTCAATTTCTTTTGCTCAAGTTTCATTAGGTTATGGTTTTTTCATATCAAATCGTGATTTTTTTGATTTTTTTTTTAAATCAACGTACTATTTTATTTCTAAAGTGTTGTTAAAAAAATTATTAAAATTTAACATTTTATATATATTTTTAGGTATTTATTAATATTATTGTCTTATAAATTGCCAACAAAACAATTAAATATTTAAATAAGTCCTTGGTAGACTTTATGCATAGTTGGTGCTTTTTCATTCAACTTATTTGCCTGCCTATCTCAAGCTGGGTGCTTTTTCACTTTTATGCTTTACAAAAGCTTTTGTTTCTTGAAGTTTCTTGTAAAAAAAAACTATTGTTTTTTGTGGCAAGTAAAAAAGCTAGCTTATGTGTTCAAAGTTTGTAACCACATAAGCAACAACTTAGTAAAATCTTGCTTACATCTGTAGCCTTTTTGGATAATCAGGGCTTGAGCATTTTCTATAACTACACAAGCAGACATTTAATAAGATATTTGTAGCTCTTTTGGATAACTAAGGCTTCATCTTTTTTCAATTAACTATTTCTGCTTAGATTAAGTTGCGTGCTTCTTCACTTATATGCTCTATTAGAAAGTTAGAATTCTCTGTTTCATGAAGTTTCCATAAAATATAGCTTATAAGCTCAAAATCTATAACTATTCAAGCATTATTAAATAAAATCTTGGTTACATCTGTAATCTTTATGGATAGTCAGGGCTTGCCTTTCTAACTCAGCTTTTTGCTTCAAACAAGATTTTTCACTTTTTTCTTCTATTAAGATTGTTTTTACCTTGAAGTTTCAAACTGCTAGCTTATTAGCTGAAAATCTGTAAAACAGCATTTAATAAGATCTTGGACCTTTATCCAGATTTAGAACAGCTAGGCAAGTTGCTTAAAACAACATCATTCTATGATACTATGATGTCTACAGTTGTCAGTCTGGTACATTACTTTTGTAATTTCAGCAAGAAGGGGATGGAGGAGGGAACGGAGAGTGCGAGGATTAGCAAACATAACATGGAGAGAAACAATATTAATAATTATATATTCAGCAATAATATTGAGAAGAGGATCCCTGAAGATGACTACTATGAGAGCATACGTACTGGGCAACTACATGATGTATGTGGTTCTGGTAATGAAGAAGATGATGATAAGAATCCACTGAAGAAGTAACTTTTTCAACGACATACATCTCAGCAAATTCAAGAACCTAAATCGTAAAGTCCAACTTTTATTATCTTTAATTATAGAGAGGAAAGAAATGACAAGAATGTCTTATTATCTTCTCTTTTTTTTCCTTAGTTTGTTTAAAGAGTGATTTCGTCCAGATGCGAAGAAAAGATTAGAGCTCAGCCAGAGGCTTTGTTTGGAACCAAATCAGGTTAAGAATTGGTTCCAAAGTCGTCAAAAACAAATAAAGGTAATGAGTACGGCCAGGGCCGGTTCTGAGAATTTTAAGTCCCGCTGCAAAAATTTAATAAAATGCCTTTTTTTTAACCCAATGATCAAAATTATTTAAAAAAAATCGCACTAAAAGAGAAATTGTGTAATGTCAAATGCTTAAGCTACTATTCTTAATAAAAAAAACATCTCCTAGTGATGTGTTTATTTTCTAATATATATAAGTATAACCATATATATATATAACTACATATATAAATTTTGGCCCCATTTTCACGTGGTCCCAGTGCACAAGCACTGTTCGCACACCCCCAGAACCGTCCCTGAGTATGGCAAGACCATATTTACGCCTTGTTTAGTAACAGCTTTAAGCTCTTCTTTTGACTTTTTGCTCAAAACTTAAATAAATTTTGGTTGCTTAGCTTACAAAAAAGACCTTTTATCTAATAATTTTTTGACTCAATAATCTTTAAGTTTGATAAACTCATCTTTTCTCCAAACATTAGAAAATCCTGCTTATTTCCTTAAAAGCGGCAACCGAAGTCCAACTTTTGGTTTTGGGTCTTTATCAATATAAGTTGATTTATGCTTTTTTCTGGTCGTGTCAGGCACAGCTTGAAAGGCAAGAGAACTCAATTCTAAAGAAAGAGAATGATAAGCTAAGGGCTGAGAGTATTTCGATTTGGGAGGCAATAAGTAACTCTATGTGCACGAATTGCAGTGGGCCTGACGATAAGAGACAACACCTTAGGACCGAAAATGCACAGTTGAAGGATAAAATGAAACGCATGTATTCCCTAATTGGAGATTTTTTGGGAGGCCCCACTTCGTCTATTGCTGGCCCAATCTCACCGGCTATGTCCAAGTCTAGTTTAGAGCTAGGTGTTGTGAACAATGCATTTCCACTGGATGATTTTAGTGTTGATACGGGTGGGTTTGAAAGATCTTTAAAGGCGTCTATGTATATGGACCTTGCTTTGGCTGCAATGGATGAGCTAGTTAAATGGCTCAGACAGATGATCCGTTGTGGTTTAACAGCCTCGAAGGGGGTAGAGATGAACTCAGCCATGAAGAATATTTGAGGGCTAATTTTAATCCTTGTATTGGTTTAAGACCAAATGGCTTTGTTAATGAGGCTTCAAGAGAGACAGCTGTGGTGAACATCAACAGCCTAGCTCTAATAGACATGCTAATGGACTCGGTGATTTCTTGTTTAAACAATTGTTTTTTTTTTCCTGTTTTGTTTCATCTATGTATTAAATTTGTGATTGGCAGAACCGATGGGCGGAAACGTTTTCTTGTGTAATTGCTAGTACAACCATGCCTGATGTGATTTCGAGCGGTACTCGTGGAACTAGAAATGGTGCCCTTCAGTTGGTATGATTCCATCAGCCTCTGAATATTTGATCATAGTTCATTGTGTAGTCAGTATGAATTGTCGTTTCAAGAATTTCCGATTTTACTTATCTTAGGAAAGCATCATGGTAAAAAATCGATTCCCTTTTTACAGAAGTGCTTGAAGACTAAAAGAACTAAATGTTTACAGACTTGTTTCCATTTTTACAGCTATATTTGTTGGCCAAAGAAATTATTTCTTCTTATTTCTAAATTGTTAACTTGGAAAATTTCTACGGAGGTTGTCGCCAAAATGCGCTAAATTTTTTTGGAAGTTAAAAATGCGCAAATTGAAGATTACTGTTACGTGAAAGGGACAATTTAGCTCCACATAGTGCTTATCCTATGACTACTACGTTTTATCTTCAGTACTGCAAGTATTTTTTTTCCAAATCTTTTCTTTAAGATATGTAAGCAGTTTTTGCGCCATGAGTTGCTATGTTAGAACTATCCGATTGATTGAGAGCCTCTTTGGCACCATGTTTTCCTCTAGCTTTTTTGCTTTATAAAACATAATTGTTTCGGTTTGCTAGCTTTACTTGCTTGTAAAAAGCATGCTTTTTGGGTTAAAAAAAAGCTTTAAAATCAAAAAGGCAGGAAATTGCTAGTATTTTTCACATTTTTTTCCAGAGGAGAATACCCTTAATAGTTAATACTTAATAGTATCCAAGATATTTACTTACTTATGCCACAAAAGATAAAGCTGCAACAACAGCTTCTGGCCAAGTACGGCTACATTCTTTTCTTGTCTCCATGAAATTTGTAAACATATAAACGTAAAGAAGAATTAATCGTTCCTCTCCCATTATATCCTGACTTGCTAATCCATGGAAGCATGCAAGCTCTAATTATGCTTTTGAAGTATATCAAGGTTATCACTACTTTTAATTCACCCATCTTATGATCTCTACTAACCGGAGATTTTATCTCTAGCTAAATAAGACGATATTTTAAGTTATCGTGAGAATCAACTTTGTTCTCGCATAAATAAGAAAACACTATTTATGTTTATCATCTTGTTACTGTTTGTTTGTAATACTACTACTCCAAAAAGAAGCACCCTTTTTTTTTTAGAACTTGTTATGATGCCGTTACCAAGACCGTAAGATAACTCACTCTTTTAAAACGCTCGCAACGTTGCGCAACGTTGTATGATATAGTGGTTTTTGAAAGAAAAATGCAACGTGTTGAACGATGTTCTTCAAATCGATTATTTTAATGATAACAAAATTTGTAAAACATGATAAAAGCTCGTTTTGCGTACTAATCATTTATCGAGTGTGTCAAAGGTTCAAAATGATAGAACACGTAATTACGAAGCCATTGGTTCAGGCGGAACCTAAATCGGAGTTGGAACGAATTAGTTACGGGGTTTCGAAGTTTGTCGAGAAAACCGAAAATAACCCAGAACAACAAAAAACGACTGATCAACCCTAAACGATCGATCATAAATGTGAGAAATCCTTCCAGTGAGCATAGGACAAAAACGACCGATCGCCATAATAAAACGACCGATCGTTTTATGGATGATTTCTTCCAGTGAGCATAGATAAAAAACGACCGATCGTTTTTCAGAAACGACCGATCGTTTCTGTAAAATTTCAAATTCCAGCTTTTAAGCTATTCCTGAAAATGGGGCGAACTGCTGCAAAACTGCATTGAATGAACTCAACAACCAGCAACGGTCTGAAATTAATTGCTGCACCTTTTGGCTCTACAAAAGCCCCAAATATTCTTTGAAGAAAAGCATCCAAGCATTCATAACTTTTAAGCAATTCTTACTAAGAAATCCTTCAAGCTTATACTACTTATTTCTCACTTGTAATCAAAAATATTCTCGAGTATATTCTCATTGTAATCTTATAAACATCGAGATAATATTTGTTAGTGAGTGATTCGAAATCAAACTTGTAAAAGAGTATTTTATAAAATCATTAGTGAGCGAGTGAATTGGGTAGAGGCTTTTAAGCAAGTGTAGCTTAAAAGCTCTAGGTCATTTATTCGGGATACTCATATAGTGAGGGGGAGCGTAATCGGTTGATTAAGCTCGTTAAGGTGTAACCTTGAAACGAAGATTTTTAGTGAAACACTCGGTAGTGAAAATACCGAGGAGAGGACGTAGGCGCGGTTTGCCGAACCTCTATAAATCTTGCGTTATTTCTTTCCCTTAACTTTTACTTTTCGTATTTATTTATCGCTTATATTTATTGCTTGCTTAGATCAATTTAGCGTTAATTAGTTAACGAAAGAGTTTAGGTTATAAAAACCTCAAATTAACTTAGTAAATAACTCATAGATTTCATTCCGCGAAAAAACGTACGTAAACCTTATTCACCCCCCCTCTAAGGTTTAGACCCCTACGGACCAACAATTGGTATCAGAGCTTAGCTATTCTATTCATAAAAATCTAACGATTTTATAGTTTAAAGATCCACTATGTCTTCATACGCCGACTCTAAATCCATAACTAGGCCACCATTCTTTGACGGTACTAACTATCCCTATTGGAGAGACCTTATGAAAAATTTCCTTTGTGGTTTTGAAATAGACCAATGGATAAGTATTAGTAAAGGCTATAAAACGCCTAGGAGAAATGGCGAAGATAAACTTGTAGAGGAACTAGACACCGATGAACGCCTCGCATTTTCCCTAAATTGTAGGGCTATGACTTCTATCACTTGTGCGCTCTCGCCTAGTGAATATGATAAGATTTCCGGTTGTGACACCGCTAAGCAAATGTGGGATAAGCTAGCTATTATGCACGAAGGAACTAGTCAAGTTAAGGACTCTAAAATTAGCATGCTTATTCATGATTATGAATTATTTAAAGTCGATGATGACGAGTCTATTGCTTCTATGTACACTCGTTTTACTAAGATTACTAATGATCTTAAGAGACTTGAAAAGGTATACTCTAGCAAGGAGATGGTGACGAAAATCCTTCGAAGTCTTCCAAGGAAGTGGGAATCAAAAGTGACGGCCATACAAGAGGCCAAGGACATGAACACTCTCTCTCTCGACAACCTCATTGGATCCCTAAGCACTCATGAACTCGACATGACGACTCGAAAGCATGAGGATGACTCAAAAAAGAAGAAAGGCATTGCCTTCAAATGCACAACAAATGACGATAGCGAAAATGATTCATCTAGTGAGGATGATGAGATGGCTCTCTTTGCCAAACGCTACAACAAATTCCTAAGTTGGAAAAAGAAGGGTGGACAACGATTTCGGAAAAAGGAATATAAGGAAGAGACTTCCGAAAAATCTAGCAAAAAGGACGAAATCATTTGCTACAAATGTCACAAACCCGGCCATATGCAAAACGAATGTCCCTTGAAGAAAAAGGACAAGTTCGTAAAGAAAAGGGAAAACAAGAAGGCATTCTTAGCCGCATGGGGGAGCGATGATGATAGCTCCGATAGCGACAATGAAGAAGTCGCAAATCTATGTCTCATGGCTAGAGACGATGATACCGAGGATGTAAGCTATCACTCCTCTAACTCCTCTATTTCTAGTGATGATTGTCTTGATATTAATGATGTGTTAGAATCTTTAGAAAAAGCTAGAGGTAAGAACAAATCTTTTAGAAAATTGCTAATTACTCTACAAGACGAACTTGAAAATTTAGCTATGAAAAATGACTCACTCACAACTAAAAATGCCGAACTCACCCTAGAAAATGATAAGTTAGTTGACGACCTTAAGTCATGTAAACTTAAGGCGGATAGCGCCGAACTTACTCTCTCTAAGTTCACTAAAGGTAGTAAAATGCTAAGTACTATATTAGCTTCTCAACAAGGGGCGTATGATAAAACCGGTGTAGGTTACAACCCACTCTTAACGGCTAAGCATAAAAACCTATTCACCAAACAAACGGCTAAAAATGAAAGTAGACAACCAAATCACTCTCATAAAAACAACTCGTATAAAAAGAACTTAGTTTATAATCGTTTTGTTAAACCTATATCACATGTTAAATGTATTACTTGCAACCGTAGTGATCACTATGAAGATTACATATATTGCCCTAATAGGTATAAGGTTAATAGAAATGATTTGGTTTGGATTCCAAAGGGTCGAGACTCTAACCCTCAAGGACCCAAAAATGGATTAGGGTACCAATGATCGTTTTGTCTTGTAGGTATGCTTGAGGTCAAAAATCAACGAGGACAAGTGGTTCTTGGATAGTGGATGCTCAAGACATATGACGGGAGACAAAACAAAATTCACCACTCTTGCACCTAAAGACGGAGGTTTTGTGACCTTCGGGGATAATAGCAAGGGCAAAATTATCGGTATTGGTAGTATCTCTAAACCTTCTAATGTTGTTATCGATAATGTATTGCTTGTGGATGGTCTTAAACACAACTTGCTAAGTATAAGTCAACTTTGCGATTTGGGTCACAAAGTCATTTTTGAAAAATCTCATTGCATCATTCATTGTATTTCAAATAATAAAACTATTCTCATGGGTCAAAGACAAAATAATGTCTATATGATTGATTTGAATAGTTCGGTAGAAAATGAAGTTAAGTGTCTTGTTACTATCAACGACAATGGTTGGTTGTGGCATAGACGACTTGGTCATGCAAGTCTTGATTTACTTGCTAAACTTTCTAGTAAAGATTTGGTAATAGGTTTACCAAAAGCTCCTTATATAAAGGACAAACTTTGCCACGCTTGCCAATTAGGCAAACAAACAAAGATTTCTTTCAAGTCTAAAAATATTATTTCTACTATTCGTTGTTTGGAGCTCATACATATGGACTTAGTTGGCCCCTCCCGGACACTTAGTCTTGGCGGGCGTGCATATGCCTTCGTCATGGTTGACGATTTTAGTCGTTTTACTTGGGTGTTGTTTTTAACTCATAAGCATGAAGCATTTAGAGAATTCTCTATTATTTGCAAAAAGCTCCAAACACGAAAGGGTTATATGATCAAAAGTATCCGAACCGACCATGGTAAGGAATTTGAGAATACTCCATTTCAAACTTATTGTGATGAAAATGGTATTGATCATAATTTTTCGGCTCCTCGTACGCCCCAACAAAATGGGGTAGTAGAGAGAAAGAATAGAACCCTAGAGGAAATGGCACGGACCATGCTTTGCGAAAATAATTTGCCAAAGTATTTTTAGGCCGAAACCGTAAATTCCGCTTGTTATATTTTAAATAGAGCCTTAATTAGGCCCATATTAAAAAAGACACCTTACGAATTATGGAATGAGCGAAAGCCCAATATTTCTCATTTACGTGCATTTGGTTGTAAATGCTATGTTCATAATAATGGTAAGGATAATCTAGGAAAATTCGATGCTAAGTCCGACGAAGGAATTTTTGTTGGATATGCTATATCGAGTAAAGCTTATCGTATTTTTAATAAAAAAAACTTTATTGGTGGAAGAGTCGGTACATGTCTCGTTTGATGAGAATTTGCCGACAATTGATAAGCCTTTAATTGTTCATAATATTAATGATGATATTTTTCATAAAGCATCTTCTTCGAATCATGTTACATCTAGCTTAGAGTCAACGCCTAGCATAGAGGTTGAACCCGTTGATGAAGAAGTCACTATAGAGAGACTTCAAAAGGACTTAGAAACTAGCGTACATATTCATGAGGATTTGCCTCAAGAATGGCGTTTTGCCAATCACCATCCGCAAGATTTAATTTTGGGCAACCCGGGAGAAAGAGTGCATACACGTTCATCATTAAGAAATATAGTTAATCATTTTGCATTCTTGTCTCAATTAGAGCCCAAGAACATTCATGAAGCGGAACTCGATGAGAGTTGGGTATTAGCTATGCATGACGAATTAAATCAATTCGAGCGTAGCAACGTATGGACATTAGTACCTAGACCGCGTGAGAAAACCATTATAGGTACGAAATGGATATTTCGTAATAAGATGGATGAATCCGGGGTAGTCATTAGAAATAAGGCTAGACTAGTAGCTCAAGGGTATAACCAAGAAGAAGGCATCGATTTCGATGAAACTTACGCACCCGTAGCTAGACTAGAAGCCATTAGAATGTTGCTTGCATATGCTTCTTTTAAACGTTTTAAATTGTTTCAAATGGATGTTAAAAGTGCCTTTTTGAACGGCTTTATAAATGAGGAAGTTTATGTAAAACAACCACCCGGCTTTGAAAATCACGCATTTCCCGATCATGTTTACAAACTTCGTAAAGCACTTTATGGTTTAAAACAAGCACCCCGGGCGTGGTATGAAAGACTTAGTAAATTTTTGATCAAAAAGGGTTTTTCTCGTGGTACTTTAGACACTACTCTTTTTATTAAAAAGGATGGAAAAGATATGCTTTTAATTCAAATATATGTTGATGATATTATTTTCGGTGCTACTAATGCTCGCATGTGCGAGGAGTTTTCTAAGTGTATGCAAGGTGAATTCGAGATGAGCATGATGGGTGAACTCACATACTTTCTTGGATTGCAAATCAAACAAACAAAGGACGGAATTTTCGTCAATCAAGCCAAATACACGAGGGACTTGCTCAAACGGTTCAACATGAGCGATGCAAAGCCGCTAGAAACTCCGATGAGTCCGGCAACAAAACTAGACAAGGATGAATCGGGTAAAAGCGTGGACCAAAAGCTCTATAGAGGTATGATTGGATCCCTCTTATATTTAACCGCAAGTAGACCCGATATCGTGTTTAGTGTTTGCTTGTGTGCTAGGTATCAATCTTGCCCTAAAGAATCGCATGTTATAGCCGTTAAGCGCATTTTTAGATATCTTGTAGGTACTTGCAATTTAGGATTGTTTTATCCTCATGATACTTCTTTTGAATTGCTTGGATATTCCGACGCCGACTTTGCCGGTTGTCGATTAGATAGAAAGAGTACTAGTGGCACTTGCCATTTTTTAGGAAACGCCTTAGTTTCTTGGCATAGCAAGAAACAAAACTCGGTTGCGCTTTCCACGGCGGAGGCGGAATACGTCGCCGCGGGTAGTTGTTGCGCACAAATCCTTTGGATGCGTCAACAACTAAACGACTTTGAATTATCGTTTGATAGTGTACCTATTTTGTGTGATAATACTAGTGCAATAAATCTTTCGAAAAATCCGATCCAACACTCTCGCACTAAACATATTAATTTACGTCATCACTTTTTAAGGGATCATGTCCACAAAGGGGATATTACACTTGAATATATAAGCACAAATAGGCAATTAGCCGATATTTTCACAAAACCCCTTAATGAGGAACAATTTTGCTTTATTCGCCGAGAGTTAGATATGTTTGATGTGTGATATATACATATATATATATATATATATATATATATATATTTGATTGTTTTTATATATATTTAAGTATTTTTACATTTTCTATGCCAAATCAGTGTCGTAAAGTGCAAAAAATTCCTGTTCTGTAACCTTGTTACAGTCGATCGATCGTCTGTAAAAACGACCGATCGTTCCTTAAAAACGACCGATCGTTTTTAACGTGGACTCACTGGAAGAATTTGGCTATATTTCGACCGATCGAAACCCAAAACGACCGATCGTTTTGCTGTTTGTCAGTTTTTAAAACCCTTCTTCAAACCCTAAAATCAATTCATTTCAAACCCTAATCTATTCTCTCTCTCAAAATTCGTCCACTCCTCTCCCAATCACCCAAAAATCTCAAAAAACCCAATTTTCTATCCAAATCAATCAAATGGTTCGCACAAAGAAAGCCTCACTCAACCTCGTTGATGAGCATGACGACGAGATCGTGCCTCCACCCACTCGCCGCCCGGCTATTCCTCGTGCCCCACGCACCGGCTCTTCCTCCGCTTCTCGCTCCGGCCCTCTACCTCCTCTCTATCCACCCGAGATGAGTAAAAGAGGTATTTTGTCTAACTTTACTCTAGACATGCCTTTATTCCGAGAACGATTTCCCGCTCTCATGATCGATTTAAGTTTTTACAAACTCGATACTATCCTCACTCTTAAAGAGCCCTTTTACAAGGAAAATGTCTATGAATTTTATCATCACCTAGTTCTCGATAGGGATAATGATGACGCACTCCGCTTGCGTTCATCGTTTAACGGACAACCTTTCGTTTACGGTATAGACCGTCTACGAACCCTTTTACGCCTAGATAGCAACGGTTTCTATGAGTCTAGTAAAGAACTATGTGAGACTCTCGAGATTGATAACTTTAATGATCTTAAAGAAGAAATTTTTCATCCCGTCCATAACAATCGTTCAAACAAAGCCCATGGTCTTCTATTTCGCAACAAATTAGCCTATCACATACTCTCTCATATCGTACTCCCACACACCTCCAACTTTACGGATGTTACTAATGAGTACATCTTTCTTCTTGGGTGTATCCATCGCCGAGTCCGCCTTGACTTTGCATCCCTCATTTTCTTTAAGATGGACTCGCTTAAAACAAAGTCCAAGAATGGGTTACCTTACGGTGCCTTAATTTCGGCCATTTTGAAGGACTTAAATCTCGTTCCCGGTGGAACATTGTTCAAAAATAAGGATAAGCACATTTGGGACACTTCCTATCTTTCCCAAATGTCCATAAAATTCAACAATACCGACAAGTCCATAACTTGGTCCGGTAAGCGGGTATCCGGCCCCGGCTATACTCCTCTTTCCCCCGAAGAGGAAGAATACGTCGGCCCTAAACCAACACCTCAAGGCGCTCATGAGGAATTCTCCTCCGAGTCTCTCCCTCCCACCGATATCCCTACCTCCTCCCGTCCCTCTCGAGGTCGCGGAAAAGCTAAAGTAGGATCTTCGACTCTTCCTCCACGCACCAAACAATTCTACAACGATCTCTATATTGATCAATATCAGAATGCGCGACTTCAACGACGCATGTTTCGCTCCATGCATCCTAGTCAAGAAGATATGGACGAAATCGAAAGGTTAAGCAACGAGCAACGGGCGAGGTTCCATGGTTATTTTCCCGACTTTGCCGGTCATAACAATGACGAAGACGAAGAGGATGATGCTACTTCCCACCGCGACTAGGCGGATATATTATTTTTTTTGTTTTTGATGATGTCAAAGGGGGAGAAATACCTCTCCCTTTTGTCTTTGCGTTGTATTTCTATTACTTTCTTTTTAGTTGAACAAGTTGTGTTTGATGTAATAAGTAGAAAACGGTTTACTTGGCTATTATGATTATGATGCGTTTCTTCTTATATTGCTCTTGTTTAGATAGCATTGTGTGATTGCAATCTTATACATGCGTGTGTATCGCATTTGATGTTACTACTTTTGGCGCATATAAATTGCTAGTTGTTTGGGTTATATACATTGCTTTTTATTTGTGGCGTTTGACCTTTTTTAGGCAAAATTATGGCCAAATTTTCGCTTGCATTTAGATCTTCGTTATCCCTATTCGTTTAGCATTGTTTTAACGTCTTTTTAAAATCGAATGTTATGACATTTACTTGTTTTTTCTCTAAAAACCTTTATCCAAGTAAAGCGTCATCTACACAATTCGGTTATACTTGTTTAAACAAAAAGAGCTTATAGTATGTTGAAGTCAATATTTTGTCATCATCAAAAAGGGAGAGATTGTTGAACGATGTTCTTCAAATCGATTATTTTAATGATAACAAAATTTGTAAAACATGATAAAAGCTCGTTTTGCGTACTAATCATTTATCGAGTGTGTCAAAGGTTCAAAATGATAGAACACGTAATTACGAAGCCATTGGTTCAAGCGGAACCTAAATCGGAGTTGGAACGAATTAGTTATGGGGTTTCGAAGTTTGTCGAGAAAACCGAAAATAACCCAGAACAACAAAAAACGACTGATCAACCCTAAACGATCGATCATAAATGTGAGAAATCCTTCCAGTGAGCATAGGACAAAAACGACCGATCGCCATAATAAAACGACCGATCGTTTTATGGATGATTTCTTCCAGTGAGCATAGATAAAAAACGACCGATCGTTTTTCAGAAACGACCGATCGTTTCTGTAAAATTTCAAATTCCAGCTTTTAAGCTATTCCTGAAAATGGGGCGAACTGCTGCAAAACTGCATTGAATGAACTCAACAACCAGCAACGGTCTGAAATTAATTGCTGCACCTTTTGGCTCTACAAAAGCCCCAAATATTCTTTGAAGAAAAGCATCCAAGCATTCACAACTTTTAAGCAATTCTTACTAAGAAATCCTTCAAGCTTATACTACTTATTTCTCACTTGTAATCAAAAATATTCTCGAGTATATTCTCATTGTAATCTTATAAACATCGAGATAATATTTGTTAGTGAGTGATTCGAAATCAAACTTGTAAAAGAGTATTTTATAAACTCATTAGTGAGCGAGTGAATTGGGTAGAGGCTTTTAAGCAAGTGTAGCTTAAAAGCTCTAGGTCATTTATTCGGGATACTCATATAGTGAGGGGGAGCGTAATCGGTTGATTAAGCTCGTTAAGGTGTAACCTTGAAACGAAGATTTTTAGTGAAACACTCGGTAGTGAAAATACCGAGGAGAGGACGTAGGCGCGGTTTGCCGAACCTCTATAAATCTTGCGTTATTTCTTTCCCTTAACTTTTACTTTTCGTATTTATTTATCGCTTATATTTATTGCTTGCTTAGATCAATTTAGCGTTAATTAGTTAACGAAAGAGTTTAGGTTATAAAAACCTCAAATTAACTTAGTAAATAACTCATAGATTTCATTCCGCGAAAAAACGTACGTAAACCTTATTCACCCCTCCTCTAAGGTTTAGACCCCTACGGACCAACACAACGTTAGAACGCTATTTGGATGGGAAAACGCTAAATTCGCGCTATAGGAACGTTATTTACGTTATAGCGGACGCTATTTACGCTATAGCGGGTGCAGTCCAAAAAAAATAAAAAAAATATTTATTTAAATTTTTTTTTTTTGTCAAAATTTTAATGAAATTATTGGAGATTAAAGATAATCAAATCCCAAAACTCTTGCAAATAAAGTAAATACTCTGGCTAATCATTTTGTGATTATTAGTTACAATTTTTTATATATATTTAGTTAATTTTTATTAGATGTTTTGAATTTAATGCTATATTTATATGTATTTAGGCAAAAAAAAAATAAAAATACACCGCAAAGCGCTATATAGCAACGCTATTTAAGCTTTTAGCGTTTTTTTAAAAAAAAACGCTACGGTAGCGATAACGCTATTTAAAAGACTGAGATAACTATAGTTGTTTTTTTGGTTGAGAATCAATTGGAAGGTTAGTAAAACGTTTCTTGTCGTCTTTTACCAAGTTATAGGTATTGAATTCCATATTGCAACAGTTGAGGAAAATGTTTTTTTTTATTGCAAGTGCATGAAATTGCTGAAAACAATATGTTGGAATTTTTAGTCTTTGATAGTTACTGACCCTCACAAGTCAAAGCGGAGAGAAAAGCAAAAAGCTAATACGAAACACGAATTTTGATAAAAACTAAAAAAAAATTAGTTGTTGGCTTGTTGTTAATTAAACACTCCATTGCAACTTTAAGGTTTTTTGCCACTGCTTTTAAGCATCTCTCTGATCACAAAAGTTGATGATATATAGGCCCTTAAAGGTTTACTTTTTTCTCAACAGTGTAACCAAATGATTGTTTGCTTAATGATTGGAAAAAGAGTAAATTAGTTTTTAGTGACCTGGATTTTGGCCTATTTTAGGATAAGTGACCTAAGTTTTTTTAATTTCGGTTTTGTGACCTAAGTTTAACTTTGTTAGCATTTAGTGACCTGCCATCCTATTTTTCAAAAAAAAAAACATATTTTTTGCTAAAAGGACGAAAATACCCTCATTAAACTGAAATTTTCCTCCAAAATCTGAGGGTATTTTAGTCCTTTTAGCAAGAAATATGTTTTTTTTTTGAAAAATATGATGGCAGGTCACTAAATGCTAACAAAGTTAAACTTAGGTCACAAAACCGAAATTAAAAAAACTTAGGTCACTTATCCTAAAATAGTCCAAAACCCAGGTCACTAAAGACTAATTTACCCTTGGAAAAACTTAATCTTATATGTTTATTTGGTTTTAGATGTATGCTGAGCTTCAAGTTCTGCCACCATTGGTTCCTTTTCGCAAGGCAAATTTTCTTCGCTTTTGTAAGCAACACGCTGAGGGAGTGTGGGTCGTAGTTGACGTGTCAATTAATTGCACACGTGACGATTCAGTATCAACATTCAGTAATTGCCGTAGGCTTCCTTCAGGCTGGGTGGTGCAAGACATGTCCAATGGCTACTCCAAGGTAGATTATTTAGTATTTACTCTATTATATAATGGTTTATGGCGAGCCTGATTTTCTTCTCAATCTCGGCTTAATCAATTCGCGTCGGCTTCGATCTTTCGAGGTATCCGAAATGGGCTATGTCGGCTACGGTGACGAGATGATCTTCGTGCCTGCGCAAGAAACGAACAGGGGCCCGGGGTTGGTACCAGGTTTTCCCTCTCCAACGATCAAGTCAGTATAGGTATTAACTGAAAGTAAGAATATAGTTAAGGGTGATGGACCGGGCCGGTTACACGTCGTGGTATCGGATGGCACAGACAGTGTTCTGGGGGTCCGGGTTGTTTAAGCTTTATCTCTCCTCTCTGTATTTGTGCCTCCCCTTCTAAGTGATATTAGTGGGAGTATTTATAGTGTGATCGGATGTGTGTTAGCCCTTGGATCACTGTACTGTAAAACACTGATCCAACGGCGTTAGGTCATTTATGACTCTGACAAGAGTACTGTCCTTCTCTGGGGCCCACTGGGGATGGCCTGTGATTGGGCCACGTCGATGAAACACAGGAAGGGTCCCCCAAGGGAACAGCAACATTAATTGGGGAAGTGTACTCGACACACTTCTCTGGGCCGGCCTAGACGCAGCTCGGCCCTTCAAGGTCCGGGGTGATGCGGCACCCATGTTTGACAGGCCCGGATTACCTGCTGTGGAGGTGGTATTGGACCGGACAAGAGGTTGCCGACATCCCCTCGCCAGTTTATATGCACAAATTTATTGAAATGTTGCGAAAAAGTATGCTCACTAGAAGCCCTTCAAGTTTTTTGAGAAGTTCTTTTTAATTCCATTTCTTTCAGTTTTATGGATTGAAGCAATTTATGCTTCTCTCCTCTTGTACTTTTATTTTGTTGGGGGGTTTCCCCACTATTTTTTTTTTTTTTTACTCTATTAATAAAATAAAAAAGGGGGTTTTGCCCACCAATTATTAAAAAAAATGCTTACATAACCTTTGTTTTTATTAAGTTTGTAAAATAGTCTTGGAATTCCGGTGAGAGATGAATATTGAATAGGAACGAACATGTAATAAACCAATTAGTAGAGTTGGAGTATCACTTCGTATGAATATTGTATTTGTAGACCTCTATCTATTGTGACATTAGGAGTTGTTGATTTTTTCCTTTAAGATTTAGAACAATGTGCATGGTGTAATAATTGTAGTAATAGATCTGGTGTTTCTTAACCTTTTTGATATTTAACTTGGAATCCTAGGCAGGTAAATGATGTTAACCAGCTTATAATACTACTAAAAGTGTATTAACATTTATTCTGCAACATATACTTCTGCTGCTATCTTGGTTCTTATCGCTAAGCTAAGTTGTATGGGTATGAGTATCGTATCTGGTACGATACGGGTACGGTGATACGACAAAAGTTAAAAATTTTCGGTACGATACGTCAATAAAAAAGTTTATTTATTTTTATATACAAGATTTAATTTAAATTTTACAATCTTAAAATAACATAATTAACAAATTTTAGTACAATTTAGGTTTGTATACGGATATTTTAGTGAATGTTAATATAATCTTTCATAACTAGTGTCTAAACAAATTTAATTAAATTCATCACACTTGTTAATTATAAAAATTTCACATTATTATATTGATAATCTTAAATTTTAATAATTTTTTATGAAAAAAATAAGATAAAATTTCTATGCCGTACCGCCGTACCCAACCCATACCAAGATGGTCAAACAATGAAAAAATCAACGGTACTCCATTTGCCGTACCGGTTACTTCATTTGCCGTACCGGGTACTTCAAAAGAAAAAAAAAATTGAAGTACCCGATGCTACCTAGTCGCTAAGCTACTGTGCACAGCCTCACTCCTACCCCAAAATGTTTTGTTATAAAAAAAATGTTTTTTCTTGTTTCAAAAAAAACGTTTTTAAGACTGTCGCCTCGTGGCTTCAAATCGCTCAACTTCATCTTAGTTATATACATGAGTTAATATCTAATGCTCGGGTTTCTTGAGTCATATGACTAAATCTCGAGTCTTCTTCTAAATTTGTCAACTGTTGAAAATAATTTTGCTTTACGTTAAATTTCTGTTGTATTGTTGAGTGGAATGTTAAAGCTGACTTACAATCATCAGCTATTTAATTCATAGAAGCAAGCTTGGGAATTTCTAATTTATCATTACAATTCTGAGGTAAATAAGTTACTATTCACTTGGGAAAAAAAGGGGTCTTTCTGTTGGATTAAAATTGTTTCATGAAATGCGAGTTTACAGGTAACGTGGGTGGAGCATGCAGAGTATGATGAAAATGTTATTCATCAGTTGTATCGACCTTTGATTGGATCTGGCATGGGATTTGGCGCCCAAAGATGGGTCGCAACTCTTCAACGACAATTCTTCAATGTGAATGCATCGTCATAAGTCCATCAACTGTTCGATTGTGGTTACCGTAGTTTCACTATAGCATGGAGAGAAATTTTGTTGACAACTTCTTGCAAATACTGTGTTAACAAATTTAAAACAGTGAATCAGAAAAAAATAATCCCTCAAATTTTTAAGTATACTCACTTTTGTTCCGAAACCATAATTAGTTCAAAATGAACTTTAGTGGAAAGATTTCGAAAAAGAATATTCCTTCAAGATCATCTTCGTTAAACGAAATGAGAGGTACGTATAAGATGTGGTAAATTTGAATGTGGAACTTCTTAGATTTGTTATCAACTTTTTCTTTGATTATATCTTAACCTTTGTTGGGAAACAATGCATGTGCGATTGGATGACTGCATGTTTTGAAATGTGGGATTGGATTGTGAATGACGTGGAACCTATAAATGACTAGTGTCCTGTATTAACAATTCAACCATCTTTTATAATATATACTGGTGTAATACAAGGTGTACTCCTAATTCCGGGATTTTCAATCCGACGATATGTCACAACTTATGTAGAACAAATTAACGTTTTTCAGACACCAGCAGACAAAATTGGAGAATTGCATGTTTGGATGCAAATTTGCCCCGTGTCACATCTTGTATTATTCTTCCTCAATTTGATCAAATTAATCAGCTCCAAAGTGGTATTTTTCAGATTTATGGATTTCTTATATCTTTACAGAGTTGTTTTTAATGGTGGACGCAAACAGTGGAGTAGTGAACTAATGCTTCGAATGAGATCTCGAGAGCATTTTAGTTTCTGGATTACTTCATAATACAAAAAGTTAATTTAAATTACACAAAGTTCTTGATTGGTCCATGAGACTATCGTTATTTTGTTATTTTATTGTTACGTGAGGCTTGTATTTTATTATTGTTGGACTTGTTAGTAATTGCGGATATACTCTCGGGTGTTTTACCAATTTGTGAAGACGTCACTCTCTCATGTTAATGAATAGAATATGTGCCTCCATCACACGTCATTATTGAAATTATAAAGGTTAACCTCTCTAATCTCTATTCTCTCAACACTTCATAATAGAAGTAATTGTATAGATAACTAGAGTAGAGTTGTCTCTTGGGTATCGATTAGCACCAGAACTATCCCGGATGGTTGAGTCCATCACTCTTTTACATTATGTGCCTCTCGTTTTCTTATATTCTTCGTCTGTGATTTCCGTTTCCGTTTTGCACACGTTTTCCCCATCTATCCCCTTTTAGGGAACTATTGAACCGTTATTTCGAGTTTTGTCATACAATTGTTTTCGACTGATTTAGTCTGTTATCAATATTGAGCTACTTTTCTTTGCACTTTTACAAACATCATCTGGTTATACAACTTTAATATATGTTGGGGAGCTTGATTTTCTTACCAAGCTCGACTTAATCAACTTCGCGTTGGCTCCGATCTTTCGAGGTGGTCAGGTATGCTCCGGCGGTCAGGTGGTCTTCGTGCCTGTACAAGGAACGAACAGGGGCCCGGGGTTGTTGCCGGGTTTTCCCTCTCCAACGGTCAAGTCAGTATTCGGAAGACTGAAAGTACGAAGTGTAGGGAGGGGAGGGTCGGACCAGGTACAGGTGGTGATGTCTGATGCCGGGGATTATGTTGCTTTGGTACGGGCTGTTTCAGTTTTTTATCTCTCTCTACTCACTCTTCTTTTTTCCTCCCCCTAAGTAGGATTAGGGGGGGTATTTATAGTGAGATTCAGAGATATATTAACCCTTAGATCACTGTACTGGGAGATGCTAATCCAACGGCGTTAGGTTATTTATGACTCTGACAAGAGTAATGTCCTTTCCCGGGGCCCACAGGAGGTGTCCTGTGATTGGGCCACGTCGGTAAAACGTCAGGAGGGTCCCCCAAGGGAGCAGCAACATTAATTGGGAAAGCGTACTCGACACGCTTCTTTGGGCCGGCCTCAGCACGGCTCGGCCCTCCCAATCCGGGGCGTCGCATCATTCAGGGTTGATGAGGCCCGGACGGCCCGTTTTGAATTGGCGTTATTGCCCCGGACGAGGAGATGCTGACATTCCCTCGCCATATGTGTATTCACTTTTTAGTTCAAACGTTTAATATGATGTGAAAGTGGTCAGTGGCCACCACTAGATTCATGCAATTGTTTCGGAAACATGAAAAAAATAAATAAGGGGGTACCATCGTCACTTTGCTTTTCGTGTTAATTTTAAGTAGTATGGTTACAGGATATGTAGCAGTATTTCATTTTAAAGTATAAGCTATAAAAGTTCAAAAAGTAAAAATGTCCGGTAATTGTTATTAATGGGGAGATGCATGATGTCTAGTTAATTATGGTCACAGTGAGAGTGTGGATTAAATAAATTACTCCTATATTTTTTTTTAAATTGTAACCTCCTATAAATAATACTAGTGTACGGACCCACGCAATGCGTGGTATAACGATTAAATTAATAATAACCCCGTTACAAAATTAATAATTAATTAATAGTTTCTACACACAATACTTACATAAAAATTAACAAAATAGTACATGTAGGAGAGAAATCAAATTTTTCAATGAAAATAAAGTGGAATTCTGTTTCAGGAGGGGAGAGAAGAGAGAGAAATAAGTATGGTAGTTTATGATTTTAATTATTAAGATTAGATAAGAGTAAGATAAGTTATTTTTTCCTAAATTTTAAATCATGGAGCAGGTTAAGTCTTTGATATTTTTGTAATTTGTATAATTATAGGGGTTTTTAGTTATTATTTGTTTTAAGGCTTCATAAGAGGTCTAAACATAAAATATTAATATAGATCATAACAGAAAACTTTTTTTGCCAAATAAACGACGAATGCCTCTCTAATTACTTTACGTCTTTACCCATGCCACTGGTCTAACGAAAGATCTTCTAATGTACTACATGGATTGGAGTGCAAAATGCTTATTTGTGTTTGATATTATTCGGGAAATATACGAAGATTGCTTGCCTATGCTCTCCTTATTTTTTTTATTCTTACTGCGTTTTGGGATGATATGAAATGAACCGTTGGTGGAAGACCACGTGTTCGGTTCGTAAAATCTTCGTTTTTGAATGACACGAACATGAAGAAAAGTATAAAAATTGGTAAGTAATCGTTGGTGGATGTAGTGAATCTTTGGTTACTCATTTATTATCAACTAAGGCTATGGCGAATTGGATTGTGAATGGGGGTGATGAACCCTAATCGCTACTGAGAACTGAGAAGAAGAGAGAGAAAAGTAGCTTATTTTATTAAGTGTTATTTGTTAAGTGTGTAGGTATTAGTATTGTTCTATTTTGTGTGATTAATTCACACCATTGATTTGTAATAGGGAGAAGTAATAAGAATTATAGGATTAGATATGTGTTGGATGATTAGGCAGCGTTAAATCTTGATTGGACAGATCAACGGCTGAAAATAAACAGTTACTAAACTGCTAAATAACTGCTCCTAATTTAAAATTCTTTCAAATTAGTATATATAGTATAGAATGTAACTGTTTTAGTATCGAAAATTATTACAAAGTGTTTAACTTCAGTTTTTTTGCGTTTTTCCTATTAACGTTCTTTACACTGGAAGACCTCGTACTCGGCTCATGAAGTTTCATTTCAGTTAATTGATAGTAATACATATAGAGAGAAAGAGAGATAGATTTGTATACTACTCCATAGAGTTAAAAATAACCAAAAAAAATAAAAAAAATTAATAACAATTGGCCTCGTTTGGTCGCGTCTTTTATGTTCAAAAGTATACTTTTTGTAAGTGGGTTGAAAAGTATATTTTTCTGTTTACTTTTTAGTAAGTAAATGATGTTTGATGAACACCGTAAAAATATACTTTTTATTAAAAATGTTGTTTGGTAAAATATGTTTACTTTTACTTTTTGAATGAAAATGAATTGTTTATTCAAATAATGCACAATAGGTACCACTTTTGAACTTATATGTATCTCCATATGTTCATATTCCCTATAGTTACTACTTTTTAATTATTTATTTTATTTACCAAAACGTCATATACATATTTCATAAAAAATGAAAAAAAAAACACATAAAATTATATAAAATAAAAAAAATGAAAAATAAATGAAAAAAAATCACAAAAAATGAAAAATAAATAATAAAAAAAAAATCACAAAAATCACCAAATATTAAAAAAAAAGTTTAAATTTTTTTTTTTTATAAAAAATGAAAAAAATCACAAAAATGAAAACATGAAAAAAAAATAAAAAAAATTATAAAAAAATTATAAAAAATGAAAAAATCACAAAATTTTAAAAAAATTACAAAAAAAATTACAAAATTACAAAAAAAAATTTAATTTTTTTTAATTTTTTGTGATTTTTTATAAGTTTTTGTCATTTTATATATATTTTTTTTGATTTTTCGGTATAAAAAGTGTTATATTGACAAAAAAAGTATATATATTTTTTTAAATTTTTTTTAAAAGTTTGTGATTTTTTTCATTTTTTGTGATTTTTTGTAATTTTTTAAAGTTTTTATAATTTTTATAATTTTTATAATTTTTTTGTGATTTTTGTATTTTTTTTAATAATTTTTGGTGATTTTTTATAATTTTTTTATAATTTTTTGTTTTTTTTGTTATTTTATATATTTTTTGTGATTAAAGATTTTATTATTTAAAAATTAAAAAATACAAACTTAGGAAAATATAATGATGATAGGAACTAGGTTTTGAACTGTACTTTAAAAGCACATTCAGATTAAAACCTACTTAAAAGTATCATCAAAAGTAAAAGTATCATCAAACTTATTTTTAAAAAGTATCATCAAACTTACTTTTAAAAAGTCTACTTATAGACATTTAATTTTCACCAAAAGTATACTTATGAGATGACATCCAAACAAACTAATATAAGTAAAAGTAAAAGTAAAAGTAAAGCCAAAAGTATACTTAATGGTTTACTTTTTAAAAGTAAACTTTTTAATTGACACCCAAACAAACATACAATAAGTAAAAATAAAAGTAAAAGTAAAAGTAAAAGTAAGCAAAAAAGTGTGCAACCAAACAAGGCCAATGAAATAAATCTAAGACTAAAAAGGAGATAGTTTTTGTTTAGGAGTGACAAACTAATTGAGTTGGTTAAAAATATGTTCACGTGAATAAGTTGTTATATCGACATGCGACTAATGTTCTTATAAATTTATCATTATTTAAATGAAGGATGGGCAAATAATATCCTTATTTACATATCTTTGTTTAAGGTTTAAGTAAATTCGTGTTCTTAACATGATTATAGCCTTTTTTTGAATTTTTTTTTTTTCTTATTAGTCCGAGTTATGGGACGAACTTTGAAACTTGAAAAGGGGAAAGTTTGAATTCTATTGTAATATTTGTTCGTATTTGGGGAATTATCAAAGTAATTCTGGAAAAATGCATTTTGTATAAGTGTTGCCGTATAAATGACTGGTAAAAAATCACTTCATAGGAAAAATTATGATAGAACATAAAAATTGGACCCGAATATTCTATTCGGGTAATAATCAATCCACTTTATAAATTGGTATCCAACGCTTAAATGGGTCATCACATGCCTTTTCATAATAGAATAAGGTTGTTATTATCAAAAGCCCAATGCCACTTAACTAGAGATCCATATCTGAAAAACCCCCTGAGATGAAGACATTTGTCAACATCCTAGAAGGCATAGTTGCCTATAAATAGCCAACTACCCCTCCTAGAAATGGACCAGAAAATCTATCCAAAAAATATAGAGAGAAGTTGAGAAAAGAGAGAAACTAGTAAAAGCATATCACGTCAAGAAATAAACCGAGCAGAGATAAAGCCGAGCACCGAATAAAAGGGGGGAAAGACCAAGAAGAGAGATTAAATAGTCAAATCGAGCACAATTGTAAAACAGAGATACTAATCCGAGCAAGTGTAATAGTCCGAATAAGGATAATAATCCGAGCAATAATAAAGATCAGGAAATGTCCATTATTTACAGTTGATTTACTATTATATTATTGTTGAAAAGCCTAACGCGACCGACCAAAGTTATGGCTTTATCAAATGGCGCCGTCTCCGGGAATCATCTAGTTCCCAACTAGTTTAGAATTCGAATACCAATACTCTGCCAGACGAGCGACAATGGTGACCAATGTAGAGGAAACCCATCCCGAGATAGTAGAAACCAATAACCAAAACGCGCAAATTAGCCAACAAGACCTCGACGATCTACTCGCCATCCGCGACAGATATGAAGCTATCCAATCCGGAAACCAACCAACAACCTCCTACGTCAACCAAGAACAACCGATCGAACCACCCCAACATTTCATTGAAGGGATTGTCGACGAACACCCTTCGTCCTCGGATGACGAAGAAGACATGCCCGTATTAAGGCGTGCACGAAGACGCTTACCCGGGTCCCAGGCAGGGCCGAGCTCAAGAGTCCCTTTGCCTACAGCCTCGGTCAACTCCGGTGCTCGTTTACAAACGAACGAAGCTCATCAGTTTGGCATGCCCGAGGATCATGTACTCGGACAGTTGCCCCGACTACCAACTAATCCTCCGAGGATGATTACACCACCCACGGTGGAAGTACAACACGTTGTTCCGTTAGCCAATGAAAGGAACTACGCCCAGCTACAAGCTCAGCTGGCGGCATGCATGACGGCCATGACAGCGGTCGGCATCGTATTGCCAGTTATCCAACCCGACAAGACCCACGCCATGAAGTGGAAGATTCTGCCTACAGGGCCGCCCTGGAGGCAGCGGGTCGGTGACCCGATACAAGAGTGCCCCACCAAGGGGGCAATGTCCCAATAACGATCGTCCATCCGAACACTCATATGGAATGTGTCCACACAAACACGAAGGACGGTAGATATCCCGAATACAGGATCGGGGAAGGATATGGCCCACCACCACATCAGGGAGGATACCCTCCCCCCTACCAAGTCACGGATGACGCGTTCCAACAGGCTTGGAACGTATGCCAATAAACCCCATGTACCGAACAGATCACGCGGTACCGCAATCCTATGGGGTTCGTCATCCCCGAATTCAGGCTCTATGATGGAAAGAGTTACCCTATCGACCATCTGAGGCACTACAAGACGAAGATGGAACTGTGGAGTGATGACCATGCACTGATGTGCAAATTTTTCAAAAACAGCTTGGGCCAAGAGGCTTCGTCATGGTACCACAACTTACCACGGGGCTCCATTAGAGACTGGACAGAACTGCTAAGAGCGTACTCCACCCGATACGCTGCTCATCGGAAAAAGAAGGTTAGCATCGAAACCCTTCTGAAAATGACGATGATGCCAAATGAAAGGCTCAACGATTACTGCATACGTTTTATCGACGTAGCAAACCAGATTCCACGATATGCCAATAATATAGCCATCCAGAACTTTATCAACTCCATCCCTAATGGCTATTGGGCGAGAAGGAAGTTCATAGGCAAAAACTTCCCGACCACTGATTCCCTGCTAGCCTATTGTACCCACCTCACCGATAAAAATGATGAACTGCGTTTCCTCAACCGAACTCTACCAAGAAGAGAGTCGGTCCGCGAGGCACAGGTGGGTCGCAAAAGAGTTAGGAATAACCAGGGAGAAGCATTCCAACCGACCAGAAAGGGCAAAGATCCCGAGGTCCATAGCAGGGTAGAGCGACCATGAGCGCTAGAGCCCAAACCGCTCCAGATCGCATACCCAACACCGATCAACGAACATAAACCGCTCCAGCTCACCTACCCGATGCCACCCAAGCCGTTTCAACAAGGTTGGCCCCAAGAGAGGGAACACCGAAACACTTTCGGACCGGTCGAGCTGCGATACACTTTCAACCTATCTGCTGAAGATATCCTCAAGGATATATGCAGGGAAAGTTGGTATTCCCGACCACAACCGATCACCTCTCCCCCCAATCAGAGAGATTCCAAGCTCTTCTGCGCATATCACGAGGATCACGGCCATCTCACTGAGCATTGTCGTAACCTGCGATGGAGAATGAACCAGTGGGGCAATGCAGGATACCTAGCCATGTTCATCAAAGAAGCTGGGAATAAAGGCAAACAACTGGCCATCGAGGGATCCGACAACCGGCAAGGCAAAACGATCAACGTCGTTCATATGTCACGACCCAAGGGCCCAGGCGGGGAACGATCGCGACAACGGCAGCTGGCCCACTTTGGCCAAGTAGCCAAGGCATCACAGGCGTCGACCTCTAAACGACAATACACACCACGACGACATCCGCCCATTTCTTTCTCGGATCTTTACGAAGAAGGGGTGATTTACCCCCACGGAGACGCCATTAACCTCCATGTTCAAATCGGCCTAGACACGGTCAGCAGGGTACTTGTCGACCAAGGAGCCTCTTGTGATATCATGTACAGGGAGCTCTTCGACAAGATGGAACTCAAGCTGCAAGATCTACAGCCTACCGATGTCACACTGATCGGTTTAATCTCCGAAACGACTAAACCGTTGGGTAAGATCGTCCTCAGTGTCACAACCGGGTCCGTGCCGGTTCCCGTGGAGTTCTTAGTGGTCAACGACCACTCCGGCCACAACGCAATATTGGGCCGACCTTAGTTACATGGCATGAAGGCCATACCCTCGACCTATCACCAAAAGGTCAAATACCCAAATGATAGGGGAGAGATCGAGACAGCCAGAGAATGTCAAGAAGATTCAAGACGCTGCGAAGACATCACCGCAACTCTCCAAAAACAACGAAGCATTGTGGAACAACCCACCAGCACAAAGAAGTTGATCAACCAAATATCCAAAACCGAAAGGGTTGTCGAAGAACAAGTAGGAGAGACACTTAGGAAGGTGTATATTCCAGATATGGACGAGGAGCACTACTTCCTCCTCGGCGATAACCTTCCAAAACAGGAATCCGAGAAGTTGAAAGCATTCCTTCTCAACAACATTGATAAATTCGCCTGGAGTCCTAAAGACATGCCGGGTCCAGACCCCAATACAGCATGCCACCACCTAAGTGTAAACGCCGAGTACAAGCCGATAGCACAGAGGAGCAGGAAAGTGTCTGTACAGCACAGAGCAGCTATAATCGCTGAAGTACAAAAGCTATTGGAGGCTGGAGCCATAAGGGAGGTTTACTATCCAAAATGGTTGTCCAACCCAGTCGTCGTCCCTAAGAAGAACGAGAAGGAGAGAGTCTGTATAGACTTCACCAATCTCAACAAAGCCTGCCTGAGGGACCACTTTCCCCTTCCAAGGATTGATCAACTGGTGGACGCAACTGCGGGAGCAGAACGGATGACCTTCCTTGACGCGTACTCAGGATACCATCAAATTCCCCTCGCCCGCGAAGATCAAGAAAAGACTTCGTTTATATCGCCTTTGGGAAATTATTGCTATACGGTAATGCCGTTCGGCCTACGCAATGCAGGAGCAACATACCAAAGGATGATAACAAGGGTATGTCGAGATCATATAGGGAAGACGATGGAGGTATACATAGACGACATGGTCGTCAAAAGCGAAAGAGCCACATCCCACCTTCAAGATATCAGGGACGTTTTCCGAACGTTGGGCGAACACAAACTGAAACTCAATGCGAGCAAGTGTGTATTTGGCATCAGCAAGGGGAAATTCTTGGGGCATATGGTTAGCCGACGAGGAATAGAAGCTAATCCCGATCAAATAACGGCTCTACGGAACCTAGCAGCGCCCAAGAATAAGAAGCAGGTACAAGAGCTCACGGGAATGATGGCCGCATTGAGCAGGTTCATTAGCCGATCCGCAGACAAGGGACGGCCATTTTTTGAATCACTCAAGAAGGATAGAAAATTCGTCTGGGACCCGGAATGTGAAGCTTCATTCAACAATCTCAAAGAGTACTTGAGGACACTGCCACTGCTAGTAAGGCCGAACAAAGGAGACGTTCTGGCATGCTACCTAGCAGTTTCCACTACAGCTGTGAGCGCAGTTATGCTAAGAGAAGAAGGTCGCGAACAATTTTCGATCTACTTCGTCAGCAAGACTCTGGTCGAAGCCGAAACACGTTATCTACCCTTGGAAAAGCTGTGTCTGGCATTGGTCGTCGCAACCAGAAAGTTGCCACACTATTTCATAGCTCATCAGGTCTGGGTATACACGAAATTTCATATCAAAGAGTCACTTCGACGGACGGACATTAGCGGTCGAGTTGCCGCCTGGGGGGTCGAACTATCCCAATTTCATATCGAGTTCGTACCCTGCCATGCCATAAAGGGGCAAGTCCTGGCCGATTTCGTCGCGGAGTTCACCGAAGGCTACGATGAGCCTTTGGCACTCTCTCCATAATCACACTGGCAGATACACGTCGACGGATCAGCCACCAAGGACGGATCCGGAGCAGGGATCGTCCTAAAGTCTAGAGAGGGAGCAATCATCGAAAAAAGCATAAAACTGGGCTTCCGAGCTACCAACAATGAGGCAGAATACGAAGCCATGATAAATAGCATGCTCATTGCCCGGTCCCTCGGATGCTCCCACTTAATTGCAAGCTCAGACTCCATGCTCATCGTCAATCAAGCCATTGGCGAGTACCAAGCCAAAGATGACAGAATGATCCTCTACCAAGAGAAAGTCCAAAGCTTGATGGCAACCTTCGAACAGTGCGAGTTAATAAGAATCAATCGCACCGAAAATGCACATGCCGATGCCTTGGCCACCCTAGCCTCGACATTAACATTGACTGACACCCGGTCGATCACAGTGGAACTACTGCCAACCCCGAGCATAATTAAAAGGGTAGACCGAGTGACATCAATACAGTACGAACTAGGTTGGATGGAGGACATGACTCGTTATCTGCGAAATGAAACCCTCCCGGCCGACAAGATAAAAGCGTTGAAAATTACAAGAAAAGCTCCTCGCTTCTGGCTATCCGAGGACGATAAACTACACAAATCCAGTTACCGGGGACCCCACCTACTGTGCGTCCCGACCGAGCTATAACTGCCGGTCTTGGAGGAAATCCACGAAGGATCCTGCGGAGCACACATCAAAGGGCGATCCCTTGCAAACAAGGCAGTGACCCAAGGATATTGGTAGCCCTAAATCAAGCGAGATGCCGATGCATCCGTCCAACGTTGCGACAAGTGCCAACGATTCGCCAAGATACCACGGCTCCCATCATCTATGATGACCCCGGTATCGGCACCATGGCCGTTCGCTCAATGGGCAATTGATTTAGTCGGTAAACTCCCAAGAGCACCTGGAAGTGTGGAATATCTGATCGTCGCGACGGATTATTTCACCAAATGGGTCGAAGCTAAACCCCTCCGAGAAATCAAAGCCAGCAACGTCAAACAATTCATTTGAGAATACATCATCACTAGGTTCGGTATACCGTACGCTATCATACAAAAGTCAACAACCACTGCTATTTTTAACATATAAACGCTCCAGATTTTGCCACGTCAGAGCATATCCCACTACCCAAGGCAGTTCACATCATTACACCTAAATAAACGGCCAGTGGACCCTACCACGAAAAGCTTCCCACATACGCTACCAATATTATCACACCGAGAATGTCCCTCGATTAAGTTCCTCGACTCCCAACCATTTCTTACCCAAAGGGCACACCGAACAAGGTGGACGAAGACCGTTTCTAGCTTGACGGCATGAAGCATCAAGTCTAACAACGCTCTCCGGGGGGATAACCGGGCACATTGTTCGGTGTATACTGAAAACAACATCAAATAAAATAGAATAGACAAAGCAAGTGCAAGACAAGTTTTATTCTTCCATAAAGGGGGAAAACACAAACAATACAACAGAAAAAGAAAAATTTTACAAGAAAATACACCCATCCTACTTTTTCGAACTATCCCCCATATCGACATCCTTCTTCGCCAAAAGTTCCTCCAGACGCTCTTTTTCCCTAATCAACCGAGAAATCGCCATCTCAGCCTGTTTCAAGGCGTAAGACTGAGACTCGCATTTTTGCTCGGCCTTGAAACGAGCAGTGCCCTCCTCATTCCAATATTGCTTAAACCTCCTCACTTCAGTCTGAGCACACTTAAGATCATGCTTCAGCCATGACATCTCAATTTCTTTTAGCTGAAGAGGAGTCAAATCCTCCTCCCCAAAACCAGGGGGACGAGGTAGCAAAAAAGTAGCCTCCTCTTCCATAAGGGCTTTCTTTTTGGAGGCAGACCTAGTGATGGGAGCCATCTCAAACAAAAGCAAGTTAGAAGAAACAAAAATTATAAAATAAGAGAGAAAGGAAGAATTGGTAATGAGATACATGCAATAGGGAGCATTCATAAAGGGAGCATTTATAGAGAATCAAAAGGCACAAAGTACGAAGCGTTACAATGGTTCACAAGACAGGCACGAGATACGAAAAGATACAACTGATTCATCAAATATAAAAAAGAAAACACAAATTGCAAAAGGGGAAATACATAAGAAAACCAGCCCAATCTAAGGATCAATGGGTGGAAAAACCGAACTGCCAGACCGAGAGAAAGCAAAACGAGCAGAACCATTCAACCGAGCTTGGTAGGAATCATTCATAGCGACCAAATTATCATTCTCCGAGGAGAGCTCGTTGTTCTCCGTGGTAAGAACCCTGACGCGTTCCACGAGCCGAGCATTCCTTACCATTATGCTAGCTAGGCCTTGAGGAGAGTTATCAAACTCATCTTGAGCATGGTCCCAAATCTCCTTGGCATCATACCAGGAGTTGGCCAGATGATTTCTCTGTAAAAACAAGTAATCGAGCTGGCGACTCAGTGCCGAAATCTCGGTCCACTTCACCGTCTCTTCGGGATGAGAGCCGAACAAGCTCAAGGCCAAAACGCCATACTCTTTCTCAAGCCTTGCCATCCAACGACGGACCCGAGATACCTCAGTGTCCAAGCCCTTCATCTGAGCATGATATCTCACCACAGGTCCAGACATTCTGGGAAATTGTTATAGTACGGAAGAAAATAAGGGGCTGAGGGAGAAATAAGCAATAAAAGAAAATGAGAGATGATAAACTACTAAAGAAAAGAGAAGTACTTATAGAACGAAGATAGTATGATATTTTATGACCTTGCTTAGGGAACATGCATATTTCCTGACCTACTAGGGATCATGCACCTATGTTCGACAGTGATGGGGACATCTACTGACATCTGATACAACAGTACAGAAAGAAATAAAGACGAGATATTCAAAGATCTAGATTCCAGACAAACAACAAACCACAGGTGCAATATAAAAAGAAGTGCAAAAATAAAGGGGCAAAAATACTTCTCATTAATAAAGATGGAATACATCATTGTTCATTACATCAAAAGACAATCTATTACATTGAGGTCTATTACATCCGAGGATTACATCAAAAGAAAATCTACTACATTGTGTGTTGAGTTGTGGAGCCAAATGAGTAGACAATGTGGCCGAAGAAGATCGACAACATCAGCAGATCAGGCGAACAGCAGGAGACGAAGGAAATAAACATAAAAAGAAAACAAAAAGGGAAGAAAGAAGCGAAGAGGAGGAACATAAAGAAGAAGTGATAAGAAAGAAGAGTCAAATGAAAAATGACAAAAACCCTAGACGTAACACAAAACCCTTAGGATCACAGGGTTGATTGTTACATCATAGTGGTGCGAAAAAGAAGATGAAGAAAAAAGAAAGAGAAAGAGCAGAGGAGGAAGAAATGAAGGAAACAGACAAATAAAAAGGAAGTCAAAGAAACAAAACAAAAAAGAAAGGGAAAAAGAAAAAAATGAAAAAAAAAAGTAGAGAGAACAAAGCATAAAAAAACAAAAGAGGAAGAGGAATAAATGAGGGAAACTGAGAAATAAAAAAAAAAAAAGAAGGAGATGGGAAAAAATGGGGAAAAGAAAATGAAATAAATAAAAAGAAAAAAGGTGAGGGTAGGGGGAAGTCGATCGGTATCGATGAGAGGGCCCGGCAGAGACATTCCTGTCTCGAAGTGTCGGCTTCCCCCTTAGCACCTCATTCTCTTCGACTAGAGCCCGACGAGCACGTCGGCAATAAGCCAGTTCGGATCTTAGCCAAGTTAATTCCCGGACCATCTCGGAATGATGATGACGCATCACCTTCAACTCCTCCTCGGCATCCTTCAACAGCCTTTGTACATGGCCATAGGAGGCTTCAAAAGCCTCCACTTGCAAAGCTAACACTGATTGGGTGAAAGGACCAGACATCTTAAGGAAATTATAAGATGAAGATCTGTATATAGGGGAAGATAATATGATGAGGATTGTGGATATAACCATGCTGTAAGCATGTATTTATAGATCAATTAGATGAGGGCTGGTATTGAGAGTCGCAACCGTTCGCCAATGGGTACTAAGAAGCGACGGCAATTAAAAGATGTGTCTGTTCAAGAAAAAACGTTTGGATTCCCAAAAGGTTCTAAAAAAGCGTGAGTAATTAAAAGCCACCCTTGTTCAAGAAACGCTTGGATTCTTACCAATATTTAAAGGGGGTAAGTCATAATGGCAGCGAAACACGCGTCATTTGGGGGAAAGGCAGCAGCTCAAATAAATATCTAAGATCTTTTGCACAGAGCTCAAGAAAACTCTGATGAATAAGATTTTTATGCACAAGGCTCAAAAAATCCCATTGGTCCCCAGAGATAAAGAGTAAGAAGGTTCAATGGATAAGGTCAAACGCAAGTCCCAAGAAAAAGCATTAATGAGGCCACAAGCGTGCGTAGTCAAAATAAATTGCATTGGGAAAGTAATTCAGATATAAACAAGAAAAAGAAGTCTTTATTGATTGATTGATACTTCGTTACAGAAGAAGCAGTAAAAGGAAATACAATAAAAACAATAAAATCATTTCGTAGAAGGGCCCGCTTCGTCATTCGGCTTCCCCTTCGACCGAGCATACACTTCCTTAAGGGCCAGTTTGTAAGCCCTCTTAGAAGCAAGTTGCCTGTCTCTGGAGGCCTCGAGCTCTTTAATCTGAGCACGAGCGCGAATACTGTCGAGCAAAGACCTCTGGTGCTCCTTCTCCATGGCGTCCAATCGCTCGTCTAGTTCGACGGCCCGACGAGCTTCCACCGACAGCCGGGCAACCCTCTTCTCGAGATAATGCACCTTCTTAACTTCCTCTTCAAGATGAGCAACATATTCAGGAAGGTTGTCACCATTAGTTTCATGAGGAGAAGCCATTTGTTCGTTAATAAAGAATGAATTGCACAAAGAATACAGGGACAGTCCCCTTTTATAGGAAGAAACAAGGAAGTAGATCAAAGGTCATCTCGAAGAAATACAACCTCTTGAACTTCCCAAGAGCATTTACGGCAAATTAACCACAGTTCCAAATCCAATTAAAGTCATCTAAAAAGATATCAAGAAGATAAACAGACAAGAACAAGGATAGGGAAATATTTTATTAATTTCAAAAACTTCGATTACAACTGAGGAGAAGACTCCCCATTCAAAAGAAATTACAACAGAAATCACAAAAGACTAATTATTTCGAGGAAGAGCCTTCTTCATCTTCATCCGAACTCGGTTTAGACCGAGCATGCAACTCCTTGAAGGCAAACTTATAGACCCTTTTTACTGCCTTCTGCTTAGCCAGACAAGCCTCGAGCCTCTTTATACTCTCGAAGGCCCAATCCCGATCGGCCATCGTCACATGATGAGCAGAATCCATGTCAGACAACCTTTTCTTGTAGTTTGAAACCTTGGCCACGAGTTTCTTATTCGCGGTGCGAGATTTCGCGACCTCAGTTTCTAAATAAGAAATATAGTTAAAAGAGCTCTCACCAGTAGAACCAGAGAAAGCCATTACGTCACAAGCAAGTAGTAATAAAATGCATAATTATGGAGGGGGCACATCCCTTTATAGGAGTTTTCCTCGAAGAAAGATATTAGGATAGGCAACTTCAAATGGGCCCCCCAGGGAACCGTCATGAGTCTATTGCGTTTCTCGATGAAGTATTGGGAACGACAAGACCGAAGTAATATCCTCGACAGACCGAACATGACTCCCTCGACATGGAAACCACGCCGAGGAAGTCAGGGAGCACTTGATAGAACATAAAAATTGGACCCGAATATTCTATTCGGGTAATAATCAATGCACTTTATAAATGGGTATCCAACGCTTAAATGGGTCATCACATGCCTTTTCATAATAGAATAAGGTTGTTATTATCAAAAGCCCAAGCCCACTTAACTAGGGACCCATATCTGAAAAACCCCTTGATATGAAGACATTTGTCAACATTCTAGAAGGCATAGTTGCCTATAAATAGCCAACTACCCCTCCTAGAAATGGACCAGAAAATCTATCCAAAAAATATAGAGAGAAGTTGAGAAAAGAGAGAAACTAGTCAAAGCATATCACGTCAAGAAATAAACCGAGCAGAGATAAAGCCGAGCACCGAATAAAAGGGGGAAAGACCAAGAAGAGAGATTAAATAGTCAAATCGAGCACAATTGTAAAACAGAGATACTAATCCGAGCAAGTGTAATAGTCCGAATAAGGATAATAATCCGAGCAATAATAAAGATCAGGAAGTGTCCATTATTTACAGTTGATTTACTATTATATTATTGTTGAAAAGCCTAACGCGACCGACCAAAGTTATGGCTTTATCAAATTATGTTCGATGAAAAATTAATTTTAATTTTCATAAATTTTTTTATAGTGTTTGGTGTAGAAATCAAAAGTGATTTATTAAAAACTTTTAAAAAATGTATATTGTTAATAACATAACACGAAGTATTTTACAATAAAACAAAATGAAACAATACAATATCAGATTTAGACTAACAATACAATACAATAAAACACAGTTTGGTCGAATACAACCATAGTCTGACAATGTCTTTTAAGGTAATAAGATGAATTTTTTGTTCACAAAAAAAAATTACGTTTCAGTGATTTACAATAACCTTGTTGCAATCATTATAAATCTAACTTAAAAAAACAAACACGTGTGTGTGAGTTTAAAAAACTAGTTTAATCGATTTAATGCATTTTTTTTTGAAAATCTGAACTAATAATACGTTATTTTAAAACATCACTACTTTGGATAAACAATCTCTCAAAAAAGTCGTTTCATCGAAATAACATTCTTTTGAAAAATACCATAATTTTGAAACAAACGTATTTGAAAAAAGTTACTATATGAAAAGAATTGTTATAAGATGAAATGAAAAATTATTTGAAAAGACTATTTATTTTCTCCAAACAAAATCAAATTTTTTCCTTCAAAAAAATTATATTTTCTAAAAAAGGTTAATATTTAGAAAACCCCTTTTTGTGAAAATTATTGCTTTTTGAATATGTCATTTTTTAAAAGAAATAAGTTTCGTAAGAACTTTATGTAGAAGAAGAATAAAGCCATTTTTTTTAGAATTATATTTTTATCGCAATTTTTTTTAAGCAATAGATGTGTTTTTTAAACGACAAAATTGATTTGACATTATTTTTATTTGCACCTATCCGGAAGTGATTAGAAGCACTTCCTGAGAAACACCATATCATGACTTCTGAATCACTTATTCTTCTGAAAAAGTCAGGCAAAACTTATTTACCAAACGCAAAAAACTTTTATAGAAGTACTATTAGCATCAGCTGACAGCTCTGCCAAACACCCGTTATATATTTTAACTAAAATATCTAAAATAAATGATTGACCTTTTATTGGACTCTTTGGTGGCAGGTCATTTTTATAAAAATATGGGCCGACCGGCTTTATATTGGCGTTGTTTGATTATCACTACTTATGGTACTTTTTACTTATAAGGCCGAAAAATAAATTGTTTGAGTTTGATTTGGATTTTGCATCAAATGGTATGATTTAGAATTAAAGAAATTAAGGATTAGATTTTCCTAATGGTAATCCAAACCGGATTGAACAATGCGGTTCATTGGATCCATATCAAATCCAATCCATAATCAAGTTAAATTCATACTAAATCTGAAACGAACAAAAAAACCTAGACGTATAATAGCATATAAATAGCCTTCACTGTTAGCATAAATAAATCATAACAAAATATAGCGGCAACAAACAACACTTTCAAATCTCGTTCCAAATGTCTTGTTTCTTTTCTTTTCTCAATTTTTTTCTACCCCATGTAAGTTCATATCCAATTTTCTTTACATATTAATATTATCGACACTTATCTTAATTAAATCACTATTTTGGATTTAACTACATTCATTTCTTTGAATATTTTAAAAAAATATATATAGATTTATAAGTATTGTTGATAGTTGACAATATTAATGTTGATTTTCTTTTCGGTTTACTATTTTTTTTTATGTTGTTTGGATTTGACATTGTTACCTCTCTTATCGTTTCAAAAATCTGAATCCAATCCAAACCGTCAAATCTAGAGATCCGCATTAAATCAAACTGATTTGTTTGTTTGCTCTAGTTTGAATTGGAACTAATTCTAAAATTATAATATTTTATATAATAAATCTGCTAATCAGAACTGTTTATACATCCTTATATATACGTATATTTTTTTATAGGTAAACATATAGTACTTATTAACAATGATACACTATTTTGAATTATTTTTCAAAACTCTCAAGATACTTTATATACCGCAAACACATTTTAATATATATTTTTTACCTATACAAAAAAAAAAATATTTTTATACCTATAAGATGCAATCAGTGTATTCTGTTTCCCTCCAAGTTACTCCCTTCAAACCGGTAGCAAAGGTTCTACCTGATAAAGTAATACTTCGCTATCCCGCTTTTACAAACAAATTATATTATCGATAAATAGAGTACGGGTTGTTCCTTGACATCTGGGAAATACCCAATTCAGCTCAACCATGGACCATGGTTAGGTTAAACTTTACTTATACTCCTATTTTTTGCCATATTTTTAGCAGAGAGGGAGTCATACTATACTTAATGTATAGTCTGGAAAACTCTCCTATGTGACACCATTGGATCAACAGTAGGGTCCACAGACTGAAGAATCCAATGGTGACAGAGGGATAGTTTTCCAGACTATACATTAAATATAGTCTGACACTCCTCCTCCATATCTTTATTACTTCATTGGCACAGATTCTACGATGAAAATGTTATAGAGCTCCAATATGAGACTTTTTTATATAAAAAAAAAAAAGTCCAATATGAGACTATTTAAAGGAACTGCAAGACCTTTATAATTATTGTATTACCTAGTTTAGTTCAGCAGAGAACTAGATTCTTTTATTTATTCTTTTAGATTCACTACACTAGGCTTTTAATACAGTAACTTATTGTATTTTCATGTTTAGTGACAATGACATGTTGCAAAGTCCAAAAACACAGCCTTACAGAGTTTTACAGAGCGACAAAATAAAGAGATAAATATCCACTCGGATCTGAGCCACTGTCCTTTCTATTCACCTTCTCTGTTTTCTTATGGCATAACTACACTAATAGGCCCCTTTATTTTTTGCTAAACCATTTTGATACACTCTTAGTTTCAACTTAAATAAACACTACTCTAATCAATCCAATTTCCAATTTGCCAAATTATATTTACTCACTTATGAAAATAAAAAATAAACAAATAGAGTGAGCAACCCTTTCAAGCATTTTATATCTTCTTTTTATGATCCAAAATAATTACATAAGAGTGAAATATTTAAATTCAAATTGAGCAAACCCAAATTTTTGACAATTTGAATTTAATGGTGTAGCTGAGATTATGAGTCTATACAATAATGCTCCTCATACTATGAAAATTGTTACTTAAATTTTCACAATATATAGTTTAAGAATAATAAGAATGAATAGTAATATGGTAGGATAATGAAGGAATTGTATTAATATTAAATTATACTTAATAGATAGTAGTAATAAATATAAAATTATTTGATCATTAAAATAATTGTATATAAAATAATACTTAAGTAGTGATTAGATGGACGAATTCAATAATATAACAGATCTAGGTGACTAGTTATATAATTAGCTCCTTTCTTACACCGGCTTACTTTAGTACAACTGTTGACATAAGAGTCAAACCAACCTTTTTAGCTCTCTTTTTGGTTGTACCCATAATGTAATAGTAGTAATTCATACAAGTATGCATGTACGAGGCTGGCTATCAAACAGTCCACATATTCTTTTACTATAGTATATATTATCTATATTTATATTCACCTTTTCTTTTAAATTTAAATAATTATTATCCCTTCTCTCTTTTTAATTGTACCAAGGCATAATGTAATATAATTCATTACACTAAATATATTTATCTCTATATGTACGCATGTACGAGGCTCTCGACCAGTCCACATATTCTTTTTACTACAGTATTATCTATATTCACCTTTCCTTTTAAAATCAAATAAATATTTATCTATTTCTAATTATCTCCTTTCTCTTTTTAGTTGTACTGTACCATAATGTTATAATTTATACAATTATATTACTATGTATGTATTTCTCCGTGTCCACATATTCTTTTTACTATTATCTATATTCACTCCAACTCAAAAAAATAAAATAAAAATCTATATTCACCTTTTTAAATTTTTTTTAATATTTATTTGTCTATTTCTAATTATCCTCTTTCTCTTTTTAGTTGTACCATAAGCCATAATGTAATAATTTATACAATTATATTATTATGCATGTACTGTATATCTCTGTGTCCACATATTCTTTTTTACTATTATCTATATTAACCTTTTTAATTTTTTATTTCAGTCCCTTTTTTCTTATTATCCCCTTTCTCTTTCAACTCACAATCAAAAGAGAGAGAAACAAAACACAAAATCTCCCTTTTTTATGCTCCATTTAGTCAATCATGCACACAAAGAGATAGTAACAAATAAGTAGACAAATTGGGTTTTTTCTAGGGTTTCCCATCTGATAGTATATCTCTATCTCACTTTCTAGAGAGAGAAACAGGAACTTGAGCCATTTGGGAAACTTGCCCTTCTGTCTCCTCTTCCTTTCTTTTCCCTCTCTCTATATCTATTTATATATATATATATATATTCATATCTATACATATGTATATGTATAAGTGTAACCAGTTTAATGTTTAACAAGTGATTGTGGGAAGAGTATTAATAGAAAAGAAAAAGATTTAGTAAGAGTTTAATTGATGACTTTTAAGAGTGAGAGTGTGTTAGAAGAAGAAATATTAATGAGTTTTGGGGGATTTTTAGAAAACAGTGGTGGGTTTATTTCTCCTTCTATCTCTAAGTCTATGTTCACCTCCCCACGCCTATCTCTAGCTCTTGTAATTTTTCTTAACCCTTTTTTTTCTATTTTTAATACTATTTATACTATTAGGGAGTGTACTTTTAAAGTTAACTTATATCTAGCTTAGGCCTTTTTTCTCCTTTTAAGCAGTAAGAAAATTGAAACTCAATTTATTTACTTAAATCAAGCTTAGGCCCTTTTTTTTTCCTCCTTTTAAGCAGGCAGAAAATTAAACTTCAACTTATATACTTAAATCAAGCTTAGGCCTTTTTTCTCCTTTTAAGCAGTAAGAAAAGCAGTTGTTTTTTTGTTAGGTTTTTGAAATAAGTGTTGGGTTTGGTTTCTCAGCTTAAACCACAAGGATTTTCACTTTTTTTTGTTTTTTAAAAAGATAATCTTTCTTTGAAGTATTGATAAGCTAGCTTTAATGCTAAAAAAAACTGTAGTTATATGCAGCCTTGAATTCACTATTTGAATCTGGAAAAGAGTGGAAAACTAGTTAACTATTGTGAATGTGTTTTTTCTGGGATGTTTATACTTGTTGCATTTAGCATTGAGTCTGATGTGAGTATTTTGTTGCATATTTCTTATGTTTCCAGCAAACCGGGATGGAGGGGAGAGGGGAGGCGGCAAGGATTAGCGAAAATCACATGGGGAATGACAATATTACTAATAATATTATGAATAATAGTAATAGCAATAATAATGGGAGGAGGAGCCGAGAAGACGACCATGATAGTAGATCGGGTAGCGACAATGTGGACGGTGGCGTAGGCTCGGGTGATGAAAATGAGGATGATGAAAAGCCAGCAAAGAAGAAACGGTACCACCGCCACACACCTCAGCAGATCCAAGAACTCGAATCGTAAGAACCATCTTCTAATATTTTCGTTTATAAAGAATGAAGATATGATGCAGATTACTTATTAATTTTCATTTTGTCTTTAGTTTGTTTAAAGAGTGCCCTCATCCAGATGAGAAACAAAGACTAGAGTTAAGCAAAAGACTTTGTTTGGCAACAAGGCAGGTCAAGTTTTGGTTCCAAAATCGCAGAACCCAAATGAAGGTAAAAATTCTAAAAAACTATTCTTTTTATTCATAAACTTGTTCTTGCTTTTCTTTGAATTGTAGATTGTTTTGATATATGACTTTTTGTTTGAATTTATTGCATCAGACTCAACTTGAACGGCACGAGAATGCGATTCTGAGGCAAGAGAACGATAAGCTGCGGACAGAGAACATGTCTATCAGGGAGGCGATGGGGAACCCTATGTGCACAAATTGCGGAGGGCCGGCGCTAATTGGTGACGTGTCACTAGAGGAGCAACACCTTAGAATCGAGAATGAGCGCTTGAAAGACGAGCTGAATCGGGTTTGTGCCCTAGCTGGCAAGTTTTTAGGCCGGCCGATTTCCTTGATCGGTGGGCCAATCTCACCTACAATGCCGAAATCTAGTTTAGAGCTTGGTTTCGGGAACAATGGTTTTGGTGGGCTAAGTAATGTACCCACCTCATTGGGTGATTTTGATCTTAGTGTTTCTAGCACTTTAAATGTGGTGCCTTCTCCTAATAGGGCTGTGACTAGCGGTGATTTAGGTAGAACTGAGAGGTCTATGTATTTGGAGCTCGCTTTAACTGCAATGGATGAGTTGGTGAAGATGGCTCAAACAGATGAGCCGTTGTGGTACAACAACTTCGAAGGGGGTAATGATGTACTTAACCATGAAGAATATTTGAGGGCTTTTAATCCTTGTATCGGTTTGAGACCAAATGGTTTTCTTAGTGAGGCTTCAAGGGAGACGGGTATGGTGATCATCAACAGCTTAGCTCTTGTGGAAACACTGATGGACTCGGTAATAACTTGTTTGAACAATCTATTTTGTAAATGCCATTGTTTGTTTTCGTCTATATGTTAATTTTTTGATCTGTGACTGGCAGAACCGATGGGCGGAAATGTTTCCTTGTGTGATTGCTAGTACGACTACCGCGGATGTGATCTCAAGTGGTATGGGTGGAACTAGAGATGGTGCACTTCAGCTGGTATGATTCCCCAATCCTTATTTTTTAATTTTGCTCAAGTTAAAATGAATGTGGTTAATTTTAGTTATCTATTTAATCAGTGTAAAATATTTCAATGGTGTTTCCAGACTTTATAATTTCGCTTTTTGATTTACCGATCTTAGTGAGCACCATGGTTCAAATTGGGTTTCCTTTTTAATAGACCTCTTTTAAAATTAAAAAGACAGCATTTATACTTCTAGAGTTGTTGAATGATAAATTTATAGCAAGGCTGTCGCCAAAATTAATTAATGGTGACGATTTAGCATCATGAAGCGCTTCCTTAATTTTATTCCTACAATTTACCATATCCAGTTACTCAAGAATTTTTCTCTTAGTATTGCACCATATATTGCTATATGTAATAATATTTCCTTTTTCATTTAAGAATTTTCTCAAGAAGTAGAAAATATTTTAGACCTTTACTAAGTGTGATCACTAAAACCTTGTGTTTGTATTTGGTTTTAGATGCATGCCGAACTTCAAGTTCTGTCACCATTGGTTCCTGTTCGCAAGCTGAACTTTCTTCGTTTTTGTAAGCAACATGCTGATGGAGTATGGGCCGTGGTTGACGTGTCAATCGATAGCATTCGCGAAAAGTCAGTACCGACATTTGTTAATTACAGAAGGCTTCCATCAGGCTGTGTGGTGCAAGATATGCCTAATGGCTACTCCAAGGTAGTTAATTGCTACAATTCAGTGACATATTTATTGAAATCTTTTGAGTAGGTATACTTACATTAAAAACCTCCTGTGTTTAATGAGTTTGTTGAATCTGTCTTGGAACTTAGTTGAAGAAATTCAATGAGAAAGAAACATGTCAAAAATGCAACGCTCATTTTGAGTAACAGGCAATTTAATGAAAGTTTATGTCGGTTTTGTGTGAATATTTGGTTTTGTAATTTTAGATATCTATTTGTTGTGCCTTTAGGTGGTGTCAAGATTTTCTTTTAGGATTTAAGATTTAATGACATTGTGTATTGGTAGTATATACTCTGAGAATTAAATTTATTCAACTGATTTTGCTTAAAATCAGATTTTATTTGATTTTTTTTTAGTTGGAACCCTTCGCAACAAAATAGGGGTCAACAAGATTACAATATTCATATAAATCTCTGTAACTTCTATTCTGCATCTTGAGACAAATTAATTTCATATCATTAGAGGGAAAGAAGTATTGTTTTGTAATTTCCAAACATTGGGTTTAATAAACTATGCATTTGATGTTTCTATTCCAATCTTTGATGCTATCTTGGTTATCCCTAGGTCTATATTTTATCTATATAATTGTGCAGTGCATCATTCTATCCCCACATTGTCTTGTTTTAAAAAGTTGGGTTTTCTTTTTTTGTATTATTTTCAGGCTACTTAGTCAAACCCAGAGACACAAGCTATTTTGTTATCATGTGAGAGTGTACTTATATGGGCCACCTCGTTCATTCAAATCTTGCTCAAATTCATCTTAGTTGTATTATAAAAAGATTTAGGAGTTGATATTACATGCAAAAGTTTCTTATCAGAAGCCACGACCAATCTGGGGTCTTCCCTTAGATTTGTCTTGTATTGAAAATAATTTTGCTTTTCCGTATTTAAATAATGGATTGTGGAATGGGAAATTAAGTTGGCATGCATTCTTTGCTACTTCTAAGAAGCACGTTTGACTGGGGTTTTATGTTTTCATAATGTAGTATATTAGTATTTTACTATTTTATGTTATAGGATGGACCATGCATGCAGATGACCTGTGGAACTATCCACATATACTATTAGTCTGTGATGTTACTATCTACGGTATTTGTTTTGTTCTGAAGTCACTTATCTCTTTTGAACCATGTACTGCAACTATGTTGTTCCGATAGTTCTATACTTTCAAGCTTATTTGGTGACTGTTCGAATTTGGTAACATATTTTGGTGCACTGCAATCTTTTATTTTTATTTGCTCATTTGTACACAATTAACTTGTCTTTCGCTTCTATAGTTGAAGAGGACGCCTTTTTCGAATTTGATAACATTCTTTTCGTCCACTTTTTTTTTTAACATAAAAACTTGTGAGTTTTAAATAAGACGTATTTTTTGTAGTTAAAAAGCTAAAACACCGCATGATCTGTTGAAATTAATGTTGAGTCCCCCCCCCCCCCCCCCCCCCCCCCTCTCCCTCTCTTAAAAATGCTGTGTCATGTCACTCCAAGCCAGGTCTTTTCACTGTTCACGGTAAACTTATCCAAAAACGGTGTGTTTTCCTAGTGGAGAAGTTTGAACCCTCGACTGTTCTAGGGTTCTAGACGGTTTTATCCACTAGTGAATAGATCACATGGTCCACACCCCTTCAGATCTTGTTTTGCTTATTACATACACATGACTTTATGTTACTTTGCATCATTTTGTAACATGAAATCTGTGAATTTCGTAAAACATGTGGAGTTGTAGTTGAACAAATTATCTCAAGATATTGAACTAGCTTGGCGTTTATACTCTTAATGAGCTATTTTTTGGTAAATTATTCATTACATCTACTAGTAATTTTGTTTTTGGATACTAGTTTTTAACTGGGGAGGTGAACCACTTGGAACAAATATTAACTTTTGCCGCATCGATTTTCTTATTTATCACAATATTGTTGAGAATTAAAGTTGTTTATTCCTTGGATTGATTATAGGATATTTATGTTGGGATTAACTAATTTATTAAAATGCAAATTTACAGGTGACATGGGTGGAGCATGCGGAATACGATGAAAATGTTATCCATCAGTTATATCGACCTTTGATCGGAGCTGGCATGGGATTTGGTGCTCAAAGATGGGTTGCAACTCTTCAACGACAATGTGAATGCCTTGCTATTTTAATGTCATCTGCTGTTCCTACAAGAGATCATTCAGGTAAAATCGTAAAACAATTTTGTAACAACTATTTGTGAATCTTTCAAAAATAATTTTTTTAACAAATATTGAGCATATATGCCCAATAAATGCCCACCTAATACAATTTTGCGTCCAGTCATGGTTTTACTTTCTGAAACTTTTTGAGATACTTCTATAACCTTATTTTGGTGTACATGTATATCGCCGTAATTGGAAAGTATTAGAACTGTAGTGATGCTATTGTATCACCTTTAATCTTGCACTGGAAATGATTTGTTAACACAGTTTATTTTACAATTGTTTAAAATGCTTTTTTTCTTCAGTTCTAACAGCTTTCCCTGTGAGCAAATATGTCTAATTTAAAAATACAGTATTATCGAAATGAGATTAGTTCTGTATGTACAAAGTTGAGTACACGTGACATTACTCATTTTGAAATTTGGATTATTGTTGCACATATAAACTAAATAACATAGCATAGGCTTCTATTACTTAGATATATCAAACCTAAGAAAGGGGAGCTGACCCCCTCTTTCTTTGTGTTGGGTAATATATATACTGTTTTTTTAATTACTGTGGATATTTTAGACAACGGTTAGTTCTTACCGAATATTTGATATTTGGCATTATGTTACTTAGAAACAATGTGGAATTACTGTAGAATCACTATAACATCATTCAGTATATGCAAAGTTTTAAATGGAGGCATTTGATTGCACTTTATGAGCTAAATGAAACTTTGGTGTATTACTACTTAGCAACACTAATTGGGTTAACTGCAAAAAACCCACCATCACAACAGGTGTTTCACCCCCAATTTTCTCGATGGTTGTTTATTATTTAAATAATTGTGTGTTGGCAATGGCAGCTATAACGGCCAGTGGCAGGCGAAGCATGCTAAAGCTAGCACAGCGCATGACCAACAACTTCTGTGCTGGCGTATGCGCCTCTACGGTGCACAAGTGGAGCAATCTATCGCCTAGCAATGTAGATGATGATGTGCGGGTCATGACTCGGAAAAGCGTGGATGACCCGGGGGAGCCACCTGGCGTACTCCTCAGTGCCGCCACCTCGGTCTGGTTGCCTGTTTCCCCTCAGAGGCTCTTTAATTTCCTGCGCGATGAAAGGCTGAGAAGTGAATGGGACATTTTGTCGCATGGTGGACCTATGCAAGAAATGGCCCATATGGCTAAAGGGCGAGACAATGGCAACTGTGTTTCCCTCCTCCGTACTAGTGTACATTCTCGCTCCCTCTCCCTCTCGTTCTCTATTATGTTCTTATGTATGTCCTTTTTTCTTTTCCTTGCAAAAATAGTTGCAAAGGAGTTTTAAAAAAACTCACAAACATAAAAGTTTATGTTTGATTTGGTTATATAGCTTGCAAGTAAAATCCTAGGATTCTTTATTGAGATTTTCCTCCCCTAAAAACGGCACTATAAAAATAGTTCATGACCTTGAAAATGTATTTTTATTACGGAGTGTATATTATCTTAAACACGGTCTTGGGAAATTCTATGCCTAAATTCACATCATTAATGCAGTAAAATAGTCATCAAAACCCCCCAAAAAGGTTGTGATGATAATTTCTTGCAAGTAGTGTTATTTTAGATTAGTTATCAAACCAGTTAAAAGGTTATGATAATTTTGTTGCAAGTAGTGTTGTGTTGCACTTGTAATACTCTTTTGTAAACAATGAAAAAGAAATCAATCCTCGGATGCTCTAATTTTCATTTCTCTTGTACATGATGATTTCGAAATAAAGTTTAATGGAAAGCAAAAAAAAATCTCTGAGAATTTTTTCAATTACATGATATGAGAACATTTACAGTAAGTATGAATGCAGATTTTTATATTTACTATTATCAATATTTAGAGCAGTTATCAAACCAAATAAAAGATTGCGATGATAATTTTGTTGCAAGCAATGTTGTGTTGCAAAAAAAATTATTCTGTAAACAATGAAAAAGAAAATTAATCCTAGGATGTTCTATAAATTCCCATTTCTCCAGGGGATAATTATTCTGAAATCAAATTTAATAGAAAGCTTCTGGAAAAGATTAATCATTGTATTTTTTTAAAACTCATGAAATGAGATGATATAAAGCAAGTATGAATGAGGGTTTTTAGATTTAAAATCAATACTTTATGACTGAAAGTTTGTAAGGATATAGTATAAAGTGTTTCCAACCTAGAAAGTAATATGTGTCCTTGTTGTAAGGAGATTTCTTTCATCATCAGATAAATTTGAAAAACTCGTGATTATGAAAGGACATAGGAGCATGTATCTGGCATATTGGAAGAGCATACTTGGCATTTTGGATGTATCCATGAGGGTACCTTTTAGTTTCAGACTTTAGGACACAGAGCCTCTAATAAGCTTTAACTTTTCCTTTTTTCAAGATATCTAAAGTCAAAACACCTTATACACTTGAGCTTTACTGGGACCTGCAACTTGACGTAGTCGTTTCAAAAGCCTTCCCTCTTTCACACCAAGGTTGACTAATAATAAGTTATATAGAAAAAGCTTTTTCAATTACAGCTGTCTTATTAACATGTTAAGTGAGGATAGGGTTAAAGTTTGCGTAGTATAAGAATTTTCAGTTACTGCATGTTGCTCCTCCTTGTAAACATTTTTTCCTATCTTGCAATCTTTTTTCCATTTCCTAAAAAACGGATAAACTAGGTGGAAATGAAAATGTTAAGTGTTTTGTCGTTGATAATTGATATGTGAAAGTAATAATCATGTGACATTACATTTCTCAATAGTAAATAAATAGTAGTATTGTGTTGTGTTTTTGTAGACAACCTGATAAGTAAAATGAAAATATCCACATGGGCATTTTAGTACATAATTGGTTAGCCGTGAATAAAACATATCTTCATCTCTGATTCACTGGTGGTGTCAACTTTGGTGCATGGGCTAAGTTCAATTCTAAAAGCTGAGATGGTTGCTAATATTCAGTTCTTCTTTCCAGGCAATGAACACAAACCAGAGTAGCATGTTGATCTTACAGGAGACAAGTATAGATGCTGCTGGATCACTAGTAGTGTACGCCCCAGTCGATACCCCCGCTATGCATGTGGTGATGAACGGTGGAGATTCTACCTACGTTGCGCTCCTGCCTTCAGGATTTGCCATCGTACCAGGGGGGACAGGTGAGCCAAACAGCGACAAAGTGGGCCAGGTCCGAAAGGACGGTGGATCCCTCCTCACCGTTGCATTTCAGATATTGGTAAACAGTCTCCCTACGGCCAAGCTCACGCCAGAATCCGTTGAGACGGTCAATAATTTAATCTCGTGCACTGTCCAGAAAATTAAAGCAGCCCTTCAATGTGAGACCTGATGACATGGCATCACATTTCCTTTTTTGTTAATCTTTTGGTATCATCATATATCACAATGGGAGAACTTTGTCTTTTAGGCGGTCATGCATGTAGGTCGTAGGCCCTGTGAGAAGCGAATATATCAGGGAGAACTTATTTTTCTTGATATATTGGCTTGTTACGGGACATGTGACCTGTGTGACGTGTCAATCGTTTTGTATGGAGTGTGAGTCAAGATCGAACCGTGTGCTATACAATCCTTGCATATATTTTGCACAAGTTGTATGTTTTATCTCTGAGCAAGGGTCGTGGTTCGTGTATTGACTCAGTTTGACTGTTTTATTTTGTTCAGTGGGTTTGAGGTACTAGTATTTGGAAATGAATTTGCACATAAAGGTATCTGAATCATTTTTTTGAGACATGAATAGTTTTTATTTATATATTTGGAGAATTTTTGTGTGTTAAGATGTTATTATCTCTTTCTTGCTTGAACCAACAAATTGTGAAGAGGTTGGATAGTGATGTGTGTAAACGGTACTTGACTACTTGTGGTGGGTGGTGGATGAGTACATATGAAAATGGAGTCTTGTGTTTGGTGTGGACCTGTATTGCATGCATCAACATGAAATGAGGAGCAGTGGGTTTGTTGGGGTGTATGTTGGTATGTTGATTGATTAGAAAATGTTAAAAGAGCAAATAATTTATTTTTTTCATACCTATAAAATAAGTGAGCATTCACATGTGCACTGCATGTGTCTACTGTTTTTTTTTTTTTATAATTAGAAACTTCCTTTGGAGCTAGAGCTGTTTCTCGCAGGCGTCAGGGTTCGAATCCTGATGGTGAGCATGGTATATTTGGGTAACAACCACTTGGACCAACCACTTTTGCTAGACCCCCAAAGTAGTGTCTTAGTATAAAAAAATATTTTATCAACTTGTTAGAAATTCTGTTTTTGAAGTATGAAACTGCATTTAAACATGGTAAAAGTAGCTTAAACAAGAAACAGATGGATTCCAAGGTGTACCTGAACTTGTCATATTCGTTTACATGTGTAACAAGCATTACTCCAACACAAAAACTTTGATTTTTGACATGCATATTGTTTTGTTTGTGCCACATGTTGAAATTGTTTCAAGTTTATCTGATTACCATATACTTTCAGACTTTGGATGAAGTCATTTTATTGGAATAAATATATGGTATGTAACCTCCATTGATTTCGTAAAATATCCCATGCATGCCTTCCTAAGTGTTCCGCTCATGTCCGTTCCATTTCCAAACGAACTGAACATGAACAAAAACATAACGCTAGTTTAGTAAACTAGATGATCATGAACAAATCTCTGTCGGGTCGTGAAGTTTTGTTTTCTTTCGCCTTATCAATATTGATAAGAGATGTGTATTTATAATTAATCAATCTATGATTGGATAAAAGATTACTACATTCACTTATCTCTAAACAAGTTTGTAAGTTAAAAGACACTTCCTGAGCAAATTGTCTTCGGCGGTTCATGATTTCGTCACTAAACAAACAATATGAACAAGTTCAGTAGATGAAAATGAGCGTCAACAGTGCATTATTCAGTTGTTTTGTTTCATTATCAATCCTAATTCCTACACACCATACATATTGTCTGCTAACGGAAGCTTGACGTTTTTACAAGTGGCATTTTCTCTATAAGAGCATGTGTAACATGAGAACGACATAACATAAGGATAAGCAAGCTTACAAGTTAGTAGCAAATCTTAATGCTGTGAGATGTGCATCAGGAATGTCTACCGACAAATTTTCTGACTAAATCTAATTTACTCGGCATGCAAAATTTCTCTATAAATGAAATATAACTTATGAACTGGTCCATAGAGTACAAATTAAACCCGATAGAGTTGTTTTCTTTCCTGTTAAGGGGAGTGATTACTACAGTATAGAGCAGTAGAGAGCATGTGAGACAAAATAAACCTTTTTACAAATTATTATGAGCGACGATAATCAGTATTTAAGAAAACGATTATTGTTAACGACTGACCCAATGGCAACTGACCCAATGGCATCGTTTAAGCGTTAAATAATTTTCCATACTCAAGTTGCATTTGATACAATTATTGTTGCTTCTATCATAACATTATTGAATTTTCAAAACTATGTCTTTAAATTGACTTAGGTTATGAAAATTTTATTAATAAGTTACTGTAATAAACGTATAAAAACAAATTCCGTGCATCTTTAACCAATGTCAAGGATTCAAAGGGGGTGTTGGTTGATTTTTTTTCATTAACAAAAAAAATTTTGTTAGTCACGATATTAGTAGTATGACTCAGGGATATGTATTTAAATACAAAACATGTAGTGTGTCTTATATGGGGCAAAGATTAATTCAATTGGTTTGAAAACTACTGCCATTAGTCGTTTCCCTAGGTATATAAAATGCAATTAGCGGACTCTTGGTTTCATTTCGGTCCGTGTACCCTACCAAAAATAATGGTGATAATCGTTCCAACCGAAAATATGTGAGAAACGAAGAGTCACTAGTTTTACTACTAAGAATTGGTCACTCAAGTCACCTGCGAAAAAAATATTTGCTTTGTAAATTTGCATCATAGGTATTAGGTAATGCAAAGCATTATTACTTTCGAATGCATCTGATTTTATCTTTCTTTGGTTGGTTAGATCAGCTTTAACGCCCATTTATTTCCTTGAAAGGAAGATAAGTAGGACATGGATACTGGGGACGGATAAAATATTAGCGACGGATTGTAGAAGAATTCTCAATGATCGGAATTATACGCTGAAAAGGTATATATACCGCATAAGCATTGAGGGATCGATTAGGGAATGTAGAAGGAGCAAAGGTGTCAAGAAATGAACCTAACAAGATGCTTTATCTAAAATGTCTATTGCTATTCCTCATAACAGCTCCAAGGAATAACAGCTCCTTTTGATGTACATCACACTCATCCGTGATAAATCTATTTTAATAGCGAGGATTAGATAAAAATAAGTTTCAAATTAATCTCACAACTTAATATTTATAAATAGAGAAACTAATGTGAACTATTTAGAGTAATAGAGTATCACTTATACTCAACACAATAAATTAACAATATTTTATTATAAGGTTTTATATGCTCAATTCATTTACATTTACATTGTTATTTAAATTTTAATTCTATTATTAATAAAATAATTGTTATAAAGAGGTTATAAGACAGTTTGAAATTTGAAACAAAATATAAATATATTCTCAAAAGCTAAAAAATATACTTTTATTCACAAATTTATAAAGTTTGATAGTGATAATGATATTGATACGGATGCTCTAACATAACAGTATAACCGTGGCAATTGAGATCTCAATTCATCAATCAACACATAGATTTGCATAAAAGACATTCGTATATATTTTGGTCTCGTATCACCTAAACAAATCTAAAAGTTCAAAGATCAAATTCTATTTTTGTTGGGCTATGAAAGAAATTAACGTATGTGCGATTAGCACCATACTAAACTGGTAGAGTCTGTATATATAAATTGACTTGGCCCAAATAGATCAAAACCAGCAAAAGTACCCAAAAGAAAAAAAAAAAAAAAAAAAACTTTTAGGTTGGTGAAACACCTACTTATAATAATATTGCCTTAATTGTCATTTGTCAATAACCAGATCAGATAATCATTGACCATGTAACACGTTATCCAAATGGACAATGTAGTTTATTGGAACAATCACAAAGTTTCTTACACGTAACACGGGTTTATTGGGCTGCAATAAACCCTATATTAGAAGTATTGGCCACCATTTGTAGCAACTTTTAATGTGTTACTGTGTTGATCGACTAAGCGCCTACATATGGAAAAGAAACATAAATTCCTTTCATATAATCTGCTTAGTTCAATCGGTAGGTCACGAAAGCCTCAAAGTCGATATACCACGACGACATAGTTTCAAACGGAAATACTTTAATATGATTTGAAATCGGGCAAAGGTAGAGATGATTTTGGTTTGATCCATTGGTTAGACTATTAGACTATAGCTTTAAGAAAAATGACCAGTTTCATTTGAGATTGAGCCAAAGCTATGTCTATCTAATTTAATTCAGAGTAATGCTTTTAGGCTAGTTGACAACAAACTCGGTTTTAGCGATGACAATTTTGCGGGTTTCAACCCGACTCGACGATAAACTCACACTTTTCCCTATTTGACCCGTTTTTTTAAAATATTTGTTTTCCCTTTTAAAAAACAAACCTCATGAATGTCAAATATTTCAAAGAAAATTTGTTAGATAAACTAAAAATCATTTGATTTAGAAATAATAACATAACATTAAATATTCTTTCACATTAATTTATGGATTTAAATTTTGCATTATTCTGTTTGACATTTCCATGTTTATTTAATTACTTTTGACTCATTAATTTCGTTAATTAAAACATTGTAATATGTAAAAATGTAATATAAATACAGTAAAACCTCTGTATAAGAATACTCCATATAGGAATAACCTGCATGTAGTAATAAAAAATCCCGGTCCCAACTCGGGCCTGTTCAAAATAGGAATAAACAATCTATTGTCATATTCCTAATTTTTTATGTTAGTTATAAATCCACCTCCTTATAGCAATAAAATACATTTCATTACAAAAAAAAAAAATATATATATATATATATATATAGTTACAATAAATTTATGATGATATAAAATACTTATAAAAGATTGTTTGCGATGATAACTTTTTTTTTTTTTAATTCAAAGGAGCGATACTCCTCCGTCTTAGATTGTATTAAAGGATTGGGGCCTTACCCAGATTACAATGAAATCATAGTCCAAACTAAAACAGGTTATAGAAAAAGCAAACTAAATTATAGACACTAGACCTGCCTTAATTTTCAGCCAAACAAGACTTAAAAGTTGCAGAAAGAAGTGGAGAAACAAAAGAGACATTTCCACTTTTCACTAAGATGAAACATGCAGCGAGGCACGCATTGAACGCAAACAGTAGCCCATTAATCTTTCTTCCCAATGGCCATTTATTTTCTTCTAAAATAGACAAAACCCAACTTGTCAATTTGCATCAGCCCAAACACTTTTGGCGGCAGCTCACAATTTTCAAAAAAGGTGCCACATTTTCCATTCATTCCTTCTTTAGCAAGACAATCCGCCACCATATTTTGCTCCCTCCAAACCTGGTTCATTCCTACCCCAATCAACTCCATTAAGTTCAGAATATCTTCCCATATATTTTCATACATCAAATGTATTTTACCTTTATTCTTCCACCAAATTTCAAGCAACTTTAAATCTACTTCTACTTCCAAGTCATAAAGGCTCAGACTATAGCAGATTTATAGCCCATATAGTAGTGACATTATCTCAGCTTCCAAAGCAGATACGCATTTTAACTTGCATGAAAAAGCCATTATCATAGTGCCTGTGCTATTTCTCAAGATACCACCACCTCCAGCATTTTCATCCCCTCTTTTAAAAGCTCCATCTGTATTTAATTTTAATTTGCCAGTAGGAGGGAACTTCCACTTCAAAGCTTTATATTTTTTAATTTTACAAGGTAGAATATCTATGTTTAAGTTCAACAACACTTGCTTATTAAAGTCATCCATCACTCTTTTGGGCTTAATATCCCCCCCCCCCCCAGTTCAATCAACCATTTTTTGATCTTTATAATGATATTTTCGCTCTTCATATCCTCTTCCTTATGCTTATCATTTAATTTACTTATCCAGATTTCCCAAATAATCAGAAAAGGAACTAACACAGCCAACATTTCCGTCTGAGTGGAGCCTTTGAACTTGTTACACCAGTCGTTTATCAAATCTTTCCAAAGCTTCTCTTCATTGTACTTGAAACCAAAATTTTCACAGAAATACTTCCATACTTCCATGCTAATCTCACTTTTTCCAAACAAGTGATCAGTGGAGTCAGTTTTATGCTTTTTACAGCAAGAACATTTTGAAGCCAAAGCAATACCAAAACGCTTAACATCTTCATCTAATTTCACACCTTTATTCCACAATTTCCAAACAAAAGCGGATATTTTTAGGGGTAGCAGTTTGTTCCAAATGAATTTAGCCAGAGGCCATTTACCTCTCTTTTCTTTATAGTATTCCCAAGCTCCTTTTACAGAAAACCTACCGTCACTGCTCAATGGCCAAAATCTTTTATCGGGTCCATCTCTTAACTTGATATTGTAATCGGCTAGTTTGCGATGATAACTTAATTTTTTGTGTTGCTACTACATCTTTTAACTTACACGTCCATACTAGCTCGTCGACATGGATACCATCTTGTTGAAGTCAAAATATTTCTAACTTGTCAATCATTTTAAAAGCTTGTTGACATGAAACATTTTGTATTTCTATACTATCATCATCCGGGTTATCTTTTTCTGCATCTTGACTAATTTCAGCAACGATTTTTTCATCTGTTAAAGTATGCAAAACTTGTTGTTCATTTGGATGATTGAGAAAAACATCCATATCCATTTGGTCATTATAGTGAAGTTGTGTGATTTGATTACTCAATTGTGTAGGTACTCTTTGATTCTCTTCATCAATTTTATTTGTAGCTTGTAAATACATATATTTTTTTATTTTTTTAATATGTAAACTCTATATTAGAATAACCTTCCTATAGTAATATTTTTTCGTGGTCCCCACAATATGACTGTATAGAGGTTTTACTGTATATATAATTGATATGATGACTTGATTTTACGTAAATTCTTTTATAAATAAAGACGATAAGATATTAGTCATTAATTAATATGAATAAATTTCATTCATATTTACCATAAATATCGTTTCATTAATTAATAAATTAATTGTATATAACAATTTTTTTTAAGAAACCCGTGAAATGTATGTTATGTATTACTATAAGAGATAAAGTTTAATGTATATGACACACAATAAAAATAGTTTTAAATTACACTTTTTAAGTTGCACTTTTATCCATTTAAACTATAGAAGAGAGAGTTTAATTTATATGAGACAGAGAAGACAGAGTGTTAAATTACACTTTTACCCATTTAATCCCGACCCGAATAGAATTGCACTTTTACCAGACCCGTGACGGATCGGTTCGGATTGAAACCCGCGAAATTGTCATCCCCTTGTTATAAGTAATCAAGAGAAAACTATTTAATATGTGAATTAGGGGTGGACAAAAAATTCGTAAAACCAACCCGTACAGATTGGGAGGGTTGGGTGTAAAAAAAAAACCAATCCGCCCCACCCTAATTCACTATATATTTTACATGTTGGTTTAGGGTTGATATTTTCAAACCGAGTGTTAATCCGCACCAATGCGTTTCAACCCGTAATACATATATAATTATAAATATATATATATATATATATATATATATATATATATATATATATATATATATATATATATATTATATATACATTGTGTGTATTTCAAGATAACAAACTTTCATTCTTGTTATATTTTATTTTTGTTAATCGCGAACGTTTCTAAACGTATTTTGATTGGTTTTAACATATATTACTCTTTGAAAAATTCATTTATTTTAAATTTAAGTTAATTATGCAAACTATTCAAAATAAATGATCAAAATAAAAATTTAATAATCTATCCCAACCCAACCTGCAATTTATTTTGTGGGTTGGATTAAGTTACATTAAGTTAAAGTTTTAATTATAACGAGTTGTGTTAACTTACGTCAATATTTAAATTTTATCAAAACCGCCATTTATTTTAAGGATTTGATTAACATCAAAGTCAATCTGTACCGCCAATTGCTCAAATTTAAAGATGCAACCAAAAAAGCATCGGGACACCTAATACAATCACCTTCATTTTATAAGACAGGTGGAGGATGCAGATGTTGACGTATGGATACAAAGCTTAATTGCCAGAATCTAAAAGCCATATAAGTTAGTTGGCTTCATTTATTAAAAAATGTAACTTTAAATACCGTTGTGTACGGTCTTAATAACTTTGCTTACATCAGTCTTAAGCCCCCAAAGTTTTATAAAATGACCGATTAATTCTTACACTGTGATGTATGTTAGATAGTTGTTAGTTTGGAAACGGAACAAGAAACGAAAATAGGAATGAAAATGGAAAAAATCTATAATCTACACATAAAATTATAGGAAGCGGAATACGAAAAACACAATTTATTAAGGAGAAACGAGTTTATGGGTAACTATACAGTAGACAAATTCATTTTAAGATGTAACAAATAAACATGTAAAGATTATATATAAATAAAAGGGTAACGAATCTGCATTTACTATTGTTATTTTTATGACTCATTCCATCCAACAAATAACCATAATGTATAAAACCAAGATAGTAATATTCTGAAATCCAAATGAGTGTTTTTTGTATCCTTTATTTCTACTTTATTTAGGCTTAGTACCAATTATTATCAATATTTCTTTTTAATATCATCTAATTTAACAATCTCACAATTTTATACCATGCGTTACTTATCGTATGAAATCATGATGTGTCAGTGACATCATTACTGCCACAACATCGAAGTATTAGATAAAATGATATCATTTTCATTTATATCACTTATTTAATCCAACAAATAACGGGCTTTGATATAAAGCCACAATAATATTCAATTAAAGGTACTAAACAAATATATTTTGTACAAAAGAAAACCAAATTGAAATGTAATAAAAACATGAAAACAAAATAGAAATAGAAGGTATTCAAGGACATTTTAAGTGATCGTATTCAATTATAATACTAAACAATTTTTTTTATAGTAGATGTATTCAGAACATAAAAATTAAGAACCCCATATATATATATCTCACCACTTAAAATTGATTACAAAAAAATAAAAAATCTCACAACTTAAAACCAAAAAAAGTGCTTAATCCTAAAAACCCAAACTCACACTCTCTCTCTATCTTCTCTCTCTAAATGTCGACAACAATACCAGCAGCTGATCAAGAAGAGCAATCCACCCCTCTCCTCCTCCGCACGCGCCACCTCACGCGCCGCACACCCTCCCTCCGTGGCGCCGCCCGTTTCCTCCGCCGCGCATCCAGCCGCCGCATGCGCGAACCCTCCGCTCTCGTCCGTGAATCCGCTGCAGAACAGATCGAGGAACGACAGTCCGACTGGGCCTATTCTCGCCCGGTCGTGGCGCTTGATTTGATATGGAACCTCGCGTTTGTGGCTACGGCCGTTGTTTGTTTGGCGGTGAGTCGGGAGGAGAGTCCTTCGGTTCCGTTACGGGTTTGGATTTGTGGGTATGGGATGCAGTGTCTGGTGCACATGGTGTGTGTGGGGATCGAGTATCGGAAGAGGAGGAGGGAGGAGAGGGGATTTGTGTCGGGTTCTAATTGGAGCTCCGAGAGTGATGTTGGCGAAACGGTTGCGGAGTATGGTGGTAGTCGGGAGAGGACCACGAGCGATGACGATACTAGGTAATTTTTATTTGTGTTTTTGTGTTTTCTGAGTTGTTTTGTTGAATTGTGGATTTGGGTTGTATTTGTTTGAGCTTAATTGGGTTTCATTGGAACTAAAAGGCGAGCCTAGTATAGTTATTGTAAAAAAAAAAATGGGTTTCTTTAAGGTGTTTTATTGATTTGTGGATGTGGGTTGGGATTGTTTTGAGCTAGGTTTGATATGAGGAAATAGTTAGTAACACCCAACTCGAAAAGATCCTAGCTTTTAGGTCTAGGAGTAGAAAAAGCACTCAGCTTGTTGGTCGTCCCCCCTAGGACTGTTATATTCTTGCTTTTGTAGCTACCACAGTTGATGTGGTGGTTGTGAGTTGGGAGGAGAGTCAGTCGGTGCCGTTACGGGTTTGGGTGTGTGGGTATGGGATGCAGTGTCTGGTGCACATGGTGTGTGTGGGGATTGAGTATCGGAAGAGGAGGAGGGAGGGTAGGGAGGAGAAGGGAAGGACGGTTAATTGGAGTTCCGATAGCGATGTTGGGGAGGCGGTGGGGGAGTAGGTGGTAGTCGGGAGAGGACATCGAGCGATGATGATACTAGGTAATTTTTATTTTTTTGTTTTTGTTTATTTTTGAGTTGTTTTTTTAAATTATGGATTTGGGTTGTATTCTTTTGAGCTAATTGTGTTTCATTGGACTGAAAAGGCGAGCCTAGTATAGGTATTGTAAACTTTGCGTTTCTTTAAGTTGTTTTAGTGATTTGTGGATGTGGGTTCGGATTGTTTTGAGCTTCATTAGGTTTGTTATTAGGAAAAAGTTATTAACACCCAACTTGAAAAGATCCTAGCTTTTAGGTCTAGGAGTAGAAAAACACTTAGCAACCTCGCTTTTGTGGCTACGGCGATTGCTGTGGTGGTTGTGAGTTGGACGGAGAGCCCTTCGGTGCCGTTGAGGGTGTGGGTGTGAGTAGGGCTGGACGAAAACCCGAAAAAACCGAACCGAACATATAACCGAAACGAAAAAGACCGAAACCAAAAAACCGAACTTTTTTCGGTTCGGTTTACAATATAACCGGACCGAAAAAACCGAAAAACCGGAAAAATCCGAAAAACCCCGAAAAACCGAAATTAAAACCGAAAAGACCCGAAGAAAAACCGAAAGATCGAAACCGGACCGAAACAAACCGGTTCAGTTCGGTCCAAAAAAATAAAAAGGCCAAAAACCGAAAAAGACCGAACCAAAAAATCTGCTCGGTTTTTGTACCGGTTTTGACAAAAACCGGACCGAACCCAGCCCTAGGTGTGAGGGTATGGGATGCAGTGTATTGTACATATGGTGTGTGTGGGGATCGAGTATCGGAAGAGGAGGAGGGTGGGGAGGAGAGGGGAGGGTCTAATTGGAGCTCCGAGAGCGACGTTGGAAGAGGATGGTGGTAATTGGGAGAGGACGTCGAGCGATGATGATACAAGGTATGGTTATTGTCATTTTTTAAAAAGATTTTGGGTTTCTTTAAGTTGATTTGTGGATGTGGGTCGGGAGAGGACGCTGAGCGATGATGATACTAGGTATGATGATACTAGCTTAATTGGGTTTCATTGGAACTAATAGGAGAGCCTAGGCGCCTAGTGGATTAGGCGGAACCAAGCTAGATTAGGCGCTATTCGAGCTATTTCCGCTTAGAATAGTAGAACTCGCCTTGTGTCTTTTAGAACTTTCGTTATGAGGGAAAAGTCAGTAACACCTAAAACTCGAAAAAATCCTAGCTTTTTAATTTAGAGAGCGGAAAGGCTCTCGGCTTTTACGTAATAATTTAAGCAAGATATTAATCTGTTTTAATTTGGAATTTTGAGTTAGTTTGTTTTGTTTCTTTGTGGATCTATATTGGGATTGTTTGAGCTTAGACGGGTTTGTAACAACTCATGAGAAAAAAGTTTAAATCACCCAAAGTGATTAGGTACTGGCTTTGTGGTGTAGAAACTAGAAAGACACTCAGCTTTTAAGCAGTACATGCAGTCCTATATGCAGGGCATATTTTTAAAAGCTACATTTAATGCTGTTATCAGGAGATTATAATGAAGATAGGCCCTATGGCTATCGTTTTTGATTTTTTAAGTTGATTTATGTCTTTCTGGATGTATATTGGATTTGTGTGAGCTTAATTAGGTTTTTATGAGAAAAAAGTTTATTCACCCAACTTAATAAGAATCTAGCCTTCTGGTCTAGAGAGCTGAGAAACATTCATTATTTAAGAAGTATTACCAGCGTTACATGTTTATTCTGATTTAGGTTTAAGTTGTTTTGTTTCTTTGTGGATGTATGTTGGATTTGGTTGAGCTTAATTGGGCTTGTCACGAGAAAGAAATGAGATTTACCCAACTTAAAAAGATTCTAGCTTTTGGTCTAGAGAGTAGAAAAGCATTCAGCTTTTAAGCATTACTTTAAGCAGGACATAATTTTGGAACTAAGTTTGCAAGTGATGCCATTTAGGAATTTTGTGTGTTTGTAAAAATGCGCATAATCATATCCTATTATCTATTATCCAATTGATCCCTTGAGCATTTTTGACGAATTTGGTGTTTTTAGTCCCTCAACCTTCTCAACTTCTTTCTGCTCTCAAGTACAATATGTGTTTATGTATGCATGTTTTGCATTTTATTTGGGTGAAAATATGGTTGGTGGTCACAAGATGGTGGTATTGCCAATAGATTTAGATGAGTAGTTGTATAATCTTAATGCATTTGTACTTTTAGCTTTAATGCATTTGTACTTCTAGCTTTAATATGAGACTTTTGTTTTCACGTGTGTCATACTTGCAATTGGTACACTGCAAGATTGGAAAATGGTATTGTACCCATAAGACTAACCTTTCTGAGCAACAAGCAGTTTTGCTGATATGGTTGCTACAATTAATTTGTTATCTTGTACATTTGTTATCTGAATTTTTAACATGTGTTTGAGTTCTCTGTAGTTTCTCCATTTCTTTTAGTTTTTTTTTTTGGTATTTGATTTGTTAAATGATGGTTTTGTTTTTGCCTGAGTGATAAGTTAAAGTAGGGGAAATGATAATGTGTTTGAAGGAGGCGAATTTCGAATCAAATGTGGTGTTGACGGTGTTTTAATGTAACAATATATTTACGCTTATATTTTTCAATTTAGTTTTGAGTGGTGTCATTGGTTTCTTTGCAGGGTAATCCAGTTCTTGTTACATTTTATCTGACTGGTTTAAAAAGAGAATATCGATTTGGTTGGTTTGATATTGATTTGTGTAATTGATACTCTAAAGGAATGGGAATGAATTTGGCAATTCTTACCTTCAAAATAGGCGTTATTTGAATTTCCTTTTTTCTTGATGAAGTGGTTAGTGGATTGATAAATACGATGATTAATATCTTATTTTGGTTTTTTGTTCTGCAATGTTTCTTAGGAAATAAACTTATGCGATTAAAACATGCAAAGCAAAGCACAACGTAGCCGTATTGTTATTGTTCTTGAATGATAGGATTATCTCATGTGGAGTTTTCTAGAAGTTTGGAACTCCACGTTTGATGTGCCTATTAGAGGTAGCTCGTTACTGGTTATGGAATTGATAAAAAATGCAAAATTAGTATATGTAATTGAGCTGTGGGGGATCCGTAGTTGAAGATTTTGGTTTGTGGAACTCGGTTATGGAGTTCAGTAAGAGCTTTTTTGATGAATATTCTAAGCCGGTGTTGCAATGGTCTCTCTTATGTTCTTTTAGTTTCCTTGTTTGCTTTCTGAGGTTTAATATATATTTTCTTTTATATATGGAGTCCTAATTGCAAATCTTTGGATTTGTTGAATTTGGGATAGTTGCTTTGGTTTCTGTGATGGTTAAGTTTTAAGTATATTCATATCACTTGTGCTGCATAGGATAGGGAACAAACTTGTCCATGCACAATAAGCATAATTCAAGCAACATATATTCCTCGCTGATTTTAATCACAACGATGTTTGTCATGGGATTTGTTGGACTAACTGTTTTGCATGTATAGTTATACGCATGGCCACTAGTACCTTAAGTTACCGTTGTTGTAGCTTCGTGATTTTCCTTGACTGATTAGATTACAAGATTTGCTATTATACTATTAAGTGTTGGCATCGGGAGGAAATCTAAATGAGAATTTGGTTTGGGTTATAGTCGATAATTGAGTATTAGTTATGGTATGCTAGATTGAAGAAAAGTTGTGCTTTTCGTACATTTCTTTCTCAGGGTGAATTTGTGTGATTTTATGCAAGTGTATTGGCTTAAGTGGATTTGGCTTTCGAGTAATCTTGATGGTTAAGGACTTTAAGGTTAAGTAGACTGATCATAATAGGAATGTTTTTTGTCTTACTTTTAAGTTTATTGATTTGTTTGGTCTGGTTGTAGTATTCTTTTCTGTATTCCCTTGAGTAACAGTTTTGGGTTTCAGTTTTATGGTTTTGAAATGAAATTTAGTGATGTGACCTGTTCAAAGAAGAAAACACTGAAGTAATGAATGTCACTTGTCATATCATATTGGTCTAATCGTTCATATCTCGATCCCTTCCCCCGAGGTATCACAAGAATTGCTATTAATAGTATCATACTATTAAGTATTAGCTCTCGGCATCGGGGGAAATTCCAAATGAGAATTTGGTTTGGACTTTAGTCGATAATTGAGTATTAGTTAGGTATGCTTGACTGAAGATAAGTTGTAGGGCTTTTTGTACATTTCTCTCTCAGAATGAATTTGTGTGATTTTGAGTGAGTGGATTCGACTTTCGAGTAATCTTGATGGTTAATTAGACTGTTCATAATAGGAATGTGTTTCGTCTTACTTTTAAGTTAGCTGATTTTTTTGGTCTGGTTGCATTATTTTTTCCTGTATCTCTCTGAGTTAACATATTTGGGTTTGAGTTTTTTTTAATTTGAAACGAAATTTAGTGATGGTCTATTCGTCATAATTATATGGTCTATTCGTTCACATCTCGATCCCTTCTCCCTACATACCACATTCTGGTTCTTTCATGTGAAACGTGGTAGTCTTGTACTAAAACACCATTTTTTAGGGACCAACAGATACCAATATGTTGCTACTAGGTTTTGGACACCGATTCTGTAAATGGGAAGACAACTTTAGAACTGTACCCATGTATATAACAACTACATGAAATTCTTTTGGTTCTTCCTTCAGCAATTTTTTTTATCATCCACCAGCATACCACAACCATAATAGCATAACAACTATGCCTACCTCCAATTATGGTTGTAAAATCGCGATTATACGGTGATTGATCAGGATTAAAAAAAGAGTCCGAGACTCAAGAGATGCGTTCAGTGCAAATCGCGGGGTTTTGAACAGTGGGTTGAAAAAACCTGATTCAGACTTGATCGGTTAAAAAAAGCATATATGATAAAATTGAAAGTCGAATTGAATTTCAAAAAATTGATCATCTGATCAGCAAGAAGAATCCCCCAATTTGAATTAGGGTTTGAAAGTTTTGTAGAAAAAACAGAACGGGAAGAAAGAACAGAGAGAGAGACAGGTGTGCCAGTATTAGGTCTTATTACAAAACAGTCCCTGTAATGAGAAAACTTATAGGAATCTCCACTGATTACTAAAATGTAATGTAAAAAGTTTTAAAAATCACAAAATTCACCCCAATATCAAAAGGTGGCATTTAGGTCAAGACGTTTAATCGGCGATGAGTCAGACGACGTCAATTAATTGCCAGCTTGCAATTTTTTACAAACTTGCTTCGAACTTACCGTCTTTCCGGATGACTAGCTTACTAGGTTCCCATACCCGTACCACATCTTATTACAAGACCCGGGTAGTATTGGCTTTGCTAATTTAGATACTGTTTGCTAGTAGTTTTGAGATATTTGGAAGCAGTCTGTTCATGACTAATAACCTTTTCTCTGTTTATTGCGTCAGCATGGCTAAGCACTTGGAATCTGCCAATACAATGTTTTCCTTTATTTGGTGGATCATTGGATTTTACTGGGTATCAGCTGGTGGTGAAGCATTGACAAACGAGGCTCCTCAACTCTATTGGTTAGTACAGACATACTTTCCTATCACAATATCTATACCGTCAATTCTTTTTGTTCGGTAATTTACTCATGCATGGCCTTATTTGTTTCGTACAGGCTTTGCATCATATTCTTGGCATTTGATGTTTTCTTTGTTGTTATCTGTGTTGCTGTCGCCTGTCTCATTGGTATAGCTGTTTGCTGCTGTCTTCCTTGTATAATTGCAATCCTATATGCAGTAGCAGATCAGGTAATTTTATATTCTGAAAAAGAAAATACAGTTTTCCTCTGCCGATCTTTAAGTTGGGGAAATAAATAACTATACTTTTTAATAACAATATTTTCATGAGTTCAGGAAGGAGCGACAAAAGAAGACATTGACCGACTTACCAAATACAAATTCCGAAAGATTGGCGAATTTGAAAAACAGAATGGGGAGATCCAGGAATCTTTTGGTGGAATTATGACAGAATGTGATACAGATTCACCCACTGAACATGTTCTTTCTCTTGAAGATGCTGTAAGTTTTTCGCTTTCTGCTTTGCTAATACTCATCTACAAAAGATATTCTTATGGATTTCCAATTGAAACCGTAACAATAAGATCCTTATGGATTTCCAATTGAAACCGTAACAATAAGATCCTGTTGAACTCACTGTACGGTTTTGATTTAAAATTTACCACTGCTTAACTTGACACTTGATTTTTTTTTGAGTCGTACACTCATTTTAGTGTGATTGAGTAGGCAAGATATTCTCATTTTATGGCTTTTCTTTTGCCTGAAAACTTGGGAAAAAGAAAAGCTATAAAAAATTGCTTTTACCCAGTCCAACCAAGTGCGCATAAACCAAAAAACAGAAAGAAATAAGCTTAGAATCTGCATTCAAACAAGCCCTTAGATTCCTCTATCATCCAGGTCTGTCACTCTCTCATTTCTCAGCTCTGAGTTTTTCTTTTAATGGTTATACAAGTCTCAGGTGTTTGTTAATTGCAGGAATGTTGCATATGCCTCTGCTCTTATGACGATGGAGTTGAACTCCGAGAGCTTCCTTGCTGTCACCATTTTCACTCTTCTTGTATCGACAAGTGGTTGTACATAAATGCCACCTGTCCTCTCTGCAAGTTCAATATTCTCAAGAATGGAAACCAAAGCGGCAGCGAAGAAGTCTAAAGAAAAACCTTATAGGGGGTTGTATTATATTATGCCTGATGTAGTAAAGTGAGCTTGTAACTAAGTTACCATTGTATTTTTATTTATGCATTCGGGTGAAATAATGGTGGAAACTAAATTTGGTTTTGGTTGTAAGCTGGTCGTTATATCTGTTTTTGTTTTGTAAATTGTCGTTTTGTTCATTCAGAAAGTTTATGCCGAGCCTAATGAACTCATAAAAAAGACTATAAACGAAGAGAGAGAAAAGGATAATGACATGGCATCTCAATGCACCTTTATCTAACGGTCCGTAACATAATACAGTATTATATGATTAATGCAATGGTATGATACAAATGGAAACCAATTAGACAAGCTGTCAAACCGTAACAACAATATAATGCAAATTACCCTTGCACAATCCGTGTCAAATCTGATTGATGATCTCATCGCGTGCTAGTAATTTAGATATTGTACGCCATTGATTTTTGAGAATGGAAGCATCATGTTAGCTAATCAAGCTTAGATGCGTCACCTCTTAGCCAACAGTAACTCGACTGATAGCTTAGCCAAAACATTTTTGATGCGCATGCCAAAACCTCCAATGGACTCCTACACAATGGGCGTAAAAACAAGACAGTTAACACACTTTATTTCGTACTTGGCCGTTTTTCGTTACTCGGTGCTACTTACACTCACCCACTTCATCTATAAAAACAAAATTGAAGAAAATAAACAATGGACACATTGATTTCGAGTCACGGTCTTCACCTGGTTATAAAAAAAGAATACCAAATTCCATGTTTCCATCACGGATAAAAAAAGGCAACCTTCAAAAGAGCCGGACCATTGTACATGTTATCAAAATTTGGGTATTTTTGTAGTTTCATTTTTTCATTTCCACTTTAATTTCCAAAACCTTGCATAACACTACTTTGACTGTAAAGAAAAAAAAAGAAGCAGCAATATATACTTAATTAAATTTACAACCGTGACTTACACTCTTTAACTGCAAACCCATTTTCAGTTATATACAAACATACATACATATATATATATAGAGAGAGAGAGAGAGAGAAAATGAGCAAGAAGAAGGTTTTAGTGGTGGGAGGAACTGGCTATTTAGGACAGCATTTATTGATAGATTTAAGTAATAAAATACAACAAAACCAATATGATGTAGCATACACTTATTTCTCTAACCCTCCACCTATTCTTCTCTCTCAAGCCCTTCCGCGAGCTCGATCTTTTCAACTTGATTTACAATCCGGTGACGGGTTTGATTCCATTACAGCTTCTTTTGGACAGGTAATCTTTTATGGGTATTGACCCTTTTTTGATTTACTTGTTTTTATTGGTTTGAGTTTTTTGTTTGTTATCACAATTTGCTGATTAGCTCTGTGTGTTTGGTCATAGATTTGAATATTTAATAGGTGTTCTGGAATTTCCATATTATGCATTTATTTATCAATTAGTGGCGGAACTAGAAACGTTTTTTTTCTTCATAATTATGCGGGTGGTGAGAGGCTAAATTCGATATAAAAAAAATCAAGATACATGGTAAAAGATCGTTTTTTTCTCAATATGGGGGTGCTGGAGCCTCTTTTAGTCCTGTTACTAGTTCCTCCACTATTGTCAATGACAATTTGGTTGATGATTTTAAGCACAGGTTTTTATCTTCTAATTGTAATGCATCTGGTTGGAAGGTTAAATTAAAATGTGAGCATTTTTTATTTTTATTTTTGTATATCTGGATACTAGATAGTGTAGAACTTTAAGCTGAATTTTCTAAAGCTCAAGTAAGCAATCGCTAAAAAGCTGCAGTCAATTTTTGATGTGGATTATAAATACTATATTAAAAAAGCTTGTTTCGTAAAGAAAAAGCTCGATTCAAAGCTTAAAAAAGCTTGTTTTTTTCGCTTTTTAGACCGCTAAAAGCTTATGCGTTTTTTACGCTATTAACGTAGCTCTTGCAAAAACGCTTTAGTCAAATTTTTGCTTTCTAAAACACTGATATTGATTAGTGTGGACCAAGGAAAACAATTAGATGGATATAACTGAAAAAGAATCCAGCTTTTTATGCCCAAAAAGTATGAAAGTTTTCCCTTATGACAATGATGATTGTTCCAGATTCGTTACAGGGTTTTGAGCTTTGTGAGATTTGGTTATTCACGTTTTACTAGTTTAGCTCTATCTGCGAAATTTGGGGATTACATGAGATTTAAGGATGTTGGGCATATGGTTCTCAATGTTAAACTCCCCCTTGCACTTTATGTTGTGTGAAAAAAACAAAAAAAAAATTGATCCCTGACTTTCTATCAGCTTTTGAAGTTCCGTTTGGTAGTCTTGAGTTTTTCTTGTTAGGAATAACTGCATAGATCATAATCGTATCTTTAGACATCACATTGAAAAATAACAGATACTCCTGGGGAGGTGATGTTTAAATGACTACTAAATAACTCTGTGAAAACAAGTTCTCAATAAATAAATAAATTAAGGTTTAAATGCTGATTTCGTCCTATTCGATTACAGCCTCATGTGGTGGTTAATTGTGCTGCACTCTCTGTTCCTCGTACATGTGAAATGGACCCCGAAACTGCTATGTCCATCAATGTGCCTAGTGCTCTTGTAAAATGGTTATCGAGTTTTACAAAAAGCAGTACTCTTCTCATTCATTTATCTACTGATCAAGGTAGATATATATATATATATATATATATATATATATATGGACCTGATATTTGTTAATTTGTATCTATCATGTTATCGCGAAAGTTTATATGCTTTGACATGCGGATTTTGATCAGTTGGTTCAGTTTATCTTCACAAGACAATTGGATGGAATTTCATAACCATAATAAATTATGGGTTCTCTCAGTCACGAGGCTTAAAAGTTCGTGGGCGACACCCATGTAGTGAAATTGAAAAAACAAAAACAAATTTGATTCGCTAACCAAGTTAGGTAAACTAACAAATTAATTTATATGTCATGAAACGATCACTACAAGCTAGCGAAAAGTTGGACTTCTTGACAGAACTGTCTTTCCCCCCTTTTTCTGTATGTCTCAGTGTGACTGAATCTGTTGGATAATTTATACAATAGCATCATTTCAGCCGTGCTGAGTTACATCTTCGGTTTAACTTTTTATATGCTTTGAAATTTGGTGAACCTCACTGTGCACACTCTACTGTCTGGGTTGTTTTCTTTAGATTTTCTTATCATAGTCATTTAGCTTTGTTAGATTGAGGCTGATATTACGCTGTTGGCAGTTTATGGAGGGGAGAAGTCGTTCTATAAAGAAGAAGATGAAGTTGTCCCTGTAAATGTGTATGGAAGATCTAAAGTCGAAGCCGAGAAATTCATTTCGGAAAATTATTCAAACTTTGCGATCTTGAGAGGCAGTATTATATATGGACCCCAAACAGTTTCGCCTGTTCCAAAATCCCTTCCAATCCAGGTACATATCTCATATGGTTCATATTTAAGTCCCACAATTAGCTTTTTATATTGTTTAAGGGTATTTAGCCTTTTTTAGAGGCTATGTAAGCCTCTCTCTCTCTATTGTAAACCTGCAAGCTCATTTTGAACTGCTACCGAATCCTGAAAATATCAAGAAAAATCTTTTGAAAAATCGAAAAAAATAGTTAGCATGACCTCAGTTAGCCTTCTTTTCAAGGGAGTTTCGTTCTGTTCAATTCAGTGATCCCTTCCATGACCGGTTCCTCAAATCTGATACTTGTGCTTATATTTTGATGTGCTGTCTTTTAGGTACCAACTAACAGAGATTGATTTGTATTAGCCATGTGAATATTGAACATATCATTGATATATTGAGATTATTTATTTGCCTACCATGCAATCACCATGATGACTTATCATTAAAGTACATTTTGAGAATCCCGCTCTTGTAAATATGTTAATACAATAGAATGTAATTTGCTCCTGGTGTTTAATGACATGCCTTTGACATCAAGACAAAACTGTGAGATATAAACTTTTAATGATGTCATTAGTGTATATTTATTTACTATACTGATTTTACAATTTCTGCAGTTTCTTACTTATGGTCAATCTATGAAATGATGCAGTGGATGGACAGTGTCTTTTCCAAAGGAGACGAAGTTAGTTTCTTTTATGATGAGTTTCGCTGTCCCGTCTACGTGAAGGATATGGTGACTGTTATACTGACTCTTACTAGCAAATGGATCTCAGGTTTGATAATCTTAATGAATATTCTTTATCATATCGGCAGTCCAGTATGAAACTTTTTTTCATACGATCCTTACAATTCTCATTTTTCATCTTGCTGTAGCAAATTGTCTAAGTTTCAACACCCTTCAATTTTCCTAGTGCTAAACACATTATATTAACCTTTCTGTCTACTCTGCAATAGTCACGACGACTTTTCTTTTCCACCCACGTATCAGATTTTTTTGTTCCCGTTTTTTTTTTTTCAGAGAGCAAGAAAATGCATTTACTTTTAAATGTCGGTGGGCCAGACAGGGTGTCTCGTACCGAGATGGCTGAAGTTGTGGCACGAATGAGAGGCTACGATAATTCATTGATTAAATCTGTATCTGCATCATCAGTATGTATATGCAACCGTAACTTCTCTATTTTTTCTTGTACATCATTTGTGGATAATGCATCATATCTAAATTTTCTCTCTCAAAATGGGAAAATGCTCTCTGAAGCTGGTTTCCTGTGAAAAATGCTAAAGCCTGGATCCTATATCATTATTATTTTAATAATTTTTGTGTAGTGGTAAATTTGTTAAACAGACCAAAGCACCTACAGACTTGGTTTGTGAAAAAATCGTGGTCTCTGAAAGATTGACACTTTTTCTTAATTATTTTGATAAATTAGAATAGTTCTCATTGATGGTGTGTTCAATTGTAGATTGATCGTGGTGTCAAGTCCCCCGCGGACATATCCATGGATATAGCCAAGCTGATACATACACTTGGAGTTTCTCCTACTCCGTTTAACGATGGTGTGAAATTGACACTGGCAACTGTAACAGGTCCTTTGTGAGGTTAAAAGTTGAAACTAAGTTTCATTTTGAAAATAATAATGTTGTAATCTCGAAAATAACTGAATCTGTTTCCAATCTTTAGCTAGAAATTTACGATTTAATTTATTATAGCATCCAGATAAATATTTTTTGCAGAATTGAACAATTTTGTTTGACGAGACAAAATATTAAATTGATTATCGAGTTTGCCGACACGGAGTGTAATCAACATGAATCAAGCCAAAAATAGAAAAAACAATTCACGTTGTCAATTCTCTTTCTTGACTAATGAAGATAAATATATACTATCAGTTATAGATATTTACAAAACTGGAATATTGTATCTAACAATAATTGACTTTCGTTTTCAACATAAATAACGTCCCAACTACATTTTAAGCAATATCTGGTGGTAATAGTTGTTGATTTTTTGCAATTGTGACGTGGAATAAGCAGCAGCACATGAACTCTTTTATAGAAAAAAAGCTGAGTAGTTTGGTTGCCACCATGCAGGCATCTCAAATTGATATATTTTCCTCTCAACTCTCAACAAATAATAATTTTAGAAATGTGCTAGAATAAATTTAGTTAATCAATTTGTGGATTATAAATTGTTGAAGTTAAGTATACACACATGATTACAAATAACTTGAACTCTTAAAGAGTTAAAAGTAATCTTAAAATGTATTTTTTACTTAATTCTTTTTGTTATCTCCTGTTATCTAGTCCAATAATGTGTTGAAATTACATATTCTATAGTATTTAACTGGAGATTTTATGATTTTTATCATAGCTCTCAACGGTTGATACTTGATACACAGTACCTAGTAGGCTAGTACCCACTCAAATATAACTTTTCTTAAAACTTATACAAAATCACGGACAATTATATGCACACACACGATTTGCACTACTTTTTACTAGTACATTTCTTGTAAATGAATTGAAGACAAAAGTCACAAAATACACAACGATCGATACAAATTTTGATTTATAGAGTTACACTATCATCGTACTATTATAATAAGCTAATTCAATGTTTTTGATACTGCTAAATTTTATTGTTTTTTTTCAAAATTACTCTTACACATTTTTATTAATTACCATAATAACATACTCTAATAAATAATAGAGAAAAAAAAAACTAATTAACACTCTTTTAACAACTCAAAATTCTTTTAAATTTTCTCATCTTATATATATATTTTTTATTCTTTTGTATCATAATTAGACTTATTTCTTATATTTTAAACAAACGCGTGATACATCCTTACTAGTATTTTTTTTTATAAGTTAACTAGTTCACAATTATTTACCAACTTATTTAGAATGTAAATTCCAAAATTTCATGAACTCTCGCTAAAAGTTAAATAAGTACAATGTATTTAACACTTAATGATTTAAACATGGGTCAATTCCCAAAACATACAATGTGTTATGAAATATTACCAAAACATACAACCCAAATAAATTATTTCCAAAACATACAATTAACCCAAAATAGAAAAAAATATATATTTCTCCTCACCTATCAAAAAATTTCTCTTTCTCCTCTCTCTCCTCTCTCTTTCTAAATCATCATTTTTTTTCCCACAAAATACTATCTTATTTAATGTTAAAATGATTTCTAAACCGAAAAAAATAAAATTACAACAAAAAATAAAAAAAATTCAAAAAAGTCGAAATGCCGAAAAAACCCAAAAAATACTGGAAAAACCTTTAAAAAAGTCGGGAACCCAAAAAAATCCAAAAAAATGTTAAAAAATAAAAAAACCAATAAAAATCCAAATTCACAAAAAAATGAAAAAAGTTCAAAAAAGTCGAGAATCCGAAAAAACCAAAAAAGACTGGAAAAACCTTTTAAAAAGTCGGGAACCTGAAAAAGCTCAAAAAATGGTTAAAAAAAGTAAAAAAAAAAACAAAGAAAAATCCAAAATCACAAAAAGAATGAAAAAGAATGAAAAAGTTCACAAAAATCGAGAATCCAAAAAAACCAAAAAAGTGCTGAAAAAACCTTTAAAAAGTCGGGAACCCGAAAAAACTCCAAAAAAGTGGCAAAAAATAAGAAAAAACCAAGAAAAATCCAAATTCACAAATATAAATAAAAATAAAGTTCAGAAAAGTCGAGAACCCGAAAAAAGCCCAAAAATATGGTAAAAAACAAAAAAAAAACAAGAAAATTACAAAATTACAAAAAAAAAATGAAAAAAGTTCAAAAAAGTCGAGAATTCAAAAAAACCCAAAATATGCTGAAAAAACTTTTAAAAAAGTCGGTAACCGAAAAAACCCAAAAAATTGGTAAAAAAAACCCAAAAAATATCCAAAATCAAAAAAAAATGAAAAAAGTTCACAAAAGTCGAGAAGCTGAAAAAAACTTTAAAAAGTCGAAAACCCAAAAAATCTCCAAAAAAGTGGCAAAAAAAAACAAGAAAAATCCAAAATCACAAAAATATATAAAAATAATGTATTGTGTATGCTCGTATTAAAAAACATGTATAAATTATGTATTGTGTATGCCTGTATTAAAGAGCATGTATAAAAATTGTATTGTGTATGAATAATAAGAAAAAAAACAAAAAAATGGACAGTGTCAATAGATACAGAATGTATTGTGTATGACTGTATTAAAGAGCGTGTATAAACAATGTATTGTGTATGCTTGTATTAAAAAGCATATATAAAATATGTTTTGTGTATGCCTGTATTAAAGAGCATATATAAATAATGTATTGTGTATGTCCGTATTAAAAAAACATGTATAAACTGTCAATAGATACATAATGTATTGTGTATGACTGTATTAAAGAGCGTGTATAAACAATGTATTGTGTATGCCTGTATTAAAAAGCATATATAAAATATGTATTGTGTATGCCTGTATTAAAGAGCATGTATAAATAGTGTATTGTGTATGCCCGTATTAAAAAAACATGTATAAACTGTGTATTGTGTATGTTTGTATTAAATAGCATGTATAAATAATGTTTTGTGCATGCATGTATTAAAAAATATGTATAAACTGTGTATTGTGTATGCCTGTATTAAAGAGCATGTATAAAATATGTATTGTGTATGCATGTATTAAAGAGCATGTATAAATAGTGTATTGTGTATGTTCGTATTAAAAAACATGTATAAACTGTGTATTGTGTATGTCCATATTATAAAACATGTATAAACTGTGTATTGTGTATGCCCGTATTAAAAAAACATGTATAAACTGTGTATTGTGTATGCCTGTATTAAAGAGCATGTATAAAATATGTATTGTGTATGCCTGTATTAAAGAGCATGTATAAATAGTGTATTGTGTATGCTCGTATTAAAAAAACATGTATAAACTGTGTATTGTGTATGCGTGTATTAAAGAGCATGTATAAAAAATGTATTGTGCATGCATGTATTAAAAAATATGTATAAACTGTGTATTGTGTATGCCTGTATTAAAGAGCATGTATAAAATATGTATTGTGTATATATGTATTAAGGAGCATGTATAAATAGTGTATTGTGTATGTCCGTATTAAAAAACATGTATAAACTTGTATTGTGTATGTCTCTATTAAAGAGCATGCATAAATAATGTATTGTGTATGCTCGTATTAAAAAAACATGTATAAACTGTGTATTGTGTATGCATGTATTAAATAACATGTATAAAATATGTACTATGTATTACTGTATTAAAAAGCATGTATAAATAGTGTATTGTGTATGCATGTATTAAAAAACATGTATAAATTGTGTATTGTGTATGTATTAGAGAGCATGTACAAAAAGTGTATTGTGTATGCCTGTATTAAAAAGCATGTATAAAAAGTGTATTGTGTATGCCTGTATTTAATAGCATGTATAATTGTGTATTGTGTATGCCTGTATTAAAGAGCATGTATAAACGATATACTGTGTATGAATAACAAAAACACAAAGAAGTGAAAGTGTTAATGAATACAAAATATATTGTGTATGATTAGGGTGGAAAATGAAAGCGATAAATTCACAATTATTTAATTACTTACCAATTATGCCCCAAAAATGAGTATCGTTCTAATCGAAGAAAAACAAAATACTAATTCATATAAAAAAATTAAAAATGAATTTATTGGGGGAATGAGTTTTGATCGGACGATAAAGATTGAGGTTAAAGTAGAGTGTGAGGAAGATGGAGGGTTGTGATTTGAGGAGTTGGTGACGGGATCGGAGATGAAGGGAGGTGCGACGGAAGGTGATGGAGATAGGTGGCGGAGAGAGGAGGGCGAATATTGTAGTTGACATTTTTGTTTGTATATGTATATATATATATATATATATATATATATATATATAGCTGTTAAAAAAATATAAATTATTTAGTATTTATAATTTTAATTAGTTGTATATTTTGGAAATAAATTGTTGTGGTGTAATTTTTTGATAATTAATTTAAAATAATTGTATATTTTTGTAATTTTCGCATTAAACATAATATATTTGTCCAATACATGTTATTGTCTGTATTATACACAAGTTGACTATATAAAGTAAAGTAAAGCATTATGGTCTGTTAAGACATCTGAAGTTTAACCATATAAAACAACCCACCATGGCAGAGGCATTTTTAAAAACTTCAACAAAAAGGTTAATTAACATCACTAGTTACCAATTTTTATTTACCACTTAACTCAATTAATTATTAATGTTATTATTTATCAGGATTGCAGTTGTAACAGGAGCAAATAAGGGTATAGGGTTTGAGATTTGTAAACAATTAGCTTCAAATGGAGTGACAGTGGTTTTAACAGCTAGAGATGAAAAGAGGGGGAATGAAGCTCTTGAGCAGCTAAAAAAAGACTACGGTTTTGTTGATGATCATGTGTTCTTTTTTAGGGTCGACGTGACGGACTCAGAAAGTATAAATTCTCTTGCTGAATTTGTCAAGACCCAATTTGGCAAACTTGACATATTGGTATGAATCACTTCACCTCATTTTTTTTCTGCATTTTCGAAGAAACAAAATCTAGATTGATATTCAGAAGAGAATAATTAGAGGCTCTAAATTACAAATAAGCTTAGAAAGTCATTATAATTTTTGCCTTTTAAGCTTAGAAAAAACCTACAATGATTTAGCTTATAGCGTATAGTTTTCATAAAAAGCTGAGGTTCCAAACAGGCTAAACTTTGAAAGTTCTTTCTTTAGCAAAGAAACTGTTAGAACTTAAGTTTACTGAGTATACTCTCCTTTGCAGGCAAACAATGCAGGAATTACCGGAGCCATTTTTGACTATGAAGCTTTAAGGACTGAAAATCTTGGTGATAAGGTGGCGTAAGATTAATTCTTTTTGTTACAAGATTTGTTATTCAGATTGATATACTATTATACTAGATGCTCTGTAACCATTGATATACCTTAATGTTACATGATCTCGTTTTCTGAAAGTTACGCAATTATAATAAATATTGCTATAGCCTGAAGATGCGCAAATTGATTGGAGTAAGATAGTGACGGAGCCTTATGAGTTAGCTTTGGAGTGCTTGGAAACTAATTATTACGGGCCTAAAAGAATGATTGAAGAACTAATTCCCCTCCTCAAGCTATCTGATTCACCTAGGATTGTTAGCATCTCCGCTACCATGGGACAGTTGAAGGTACATTATGTTATATTATTCAAACGCTATATTATCGTAAAGTTATTTCAATCTTTTTAAAAAATGTTATATGTACAGCAAATTGATATAGGGCAATAGTATTTAATGTATATATAGGTGCTTTCACAAGTAGTGAAAGTGGCATGGATGAGTCGGTTGAATTTACAGTTGTTTTCGGCTTCCAATACAGAAAGTAGTTTATCAATAAAAACATGGACATCATTTGGAGGACCGATTTCGGTGAACTTAGTTGAATTGTCTCTTAAAGGCTTAAAGTGGCTACCATCCTATGTTTTACTGACATGGACTTATAAGTCGGAAAAAAACATTTCTAAGTAAAGCTTGTTCTATTTTTTTCAATTATATACTCTTACGCCTACGGACTCCATATAAGTCTATTTTCTTTTTCATTTCTTGTGAAGATTACTTCCCTTTCAAGTAAGTATTCATTTTTACTAATACTGTAGTATGATCATGATGTAAATAAAGTATTGTGTAAACGCAATTTCGCTGATCTATGTACTTATTCTACGTTTTTCAGAATATTCCCAATGAATGGGCCAATGGAGTGCTTAACGATGTTGAAAACCTTACGGAGGAGAACATAGAAGAGGTAATAAATCAGTTTCGTGTAGATTTTAAAGAGGGCATATTAAAATCTAAAGGGTGGCCTATTTTCTTATCTGCTTATACATTATCGAAAGCCGCATTAAACGCTTACACAAGGATTGCAGCAAAAAATAACCCAAATGTTTTGATCAACTGTGTTTGCCCTGGCTTTGTGAAAACGGATATAAATTCGAATATGGGGATCCTAACTGTTGAAGAAGGGGCTGCCAGCCCTGTGAGGCTCGCGCTTCTCCCAACCTCGGACCCGACAGGACTTTTTTACATCCGTGATCAAGCATCGTCTTTTTAATAAATCAAAGATGGATAATTGTCGATATGTTATTATTCTGCACTGTAACTGAGGTTCAAGATGGCGTTGTTTACCATTCCCACAGTTGTATTGTTGTTCTATGTAACTGTTTTTTACTAAATAAAGCTGAAGGTATGAACTAAACATTAAGCTTTTCATTATTTGAGACATTTCTCTATATGGATGTGGTATAAATTACATAGTGCCGTCTTTAATGGTTTTTCTCCTATTGATACAAAAATGTAGACAGGGATCGTAAATAATTAGAAGAAGCCGAGACTTGAAGTAAATAACCTTGAAGTTTAATTGATTTGTTAGATTAAATTTGTAGACAAAAACTTGTTGGAAAAAAACTAATGGTTTTTTGAGTGAATGCTATTAACTTTTAGGAGTTTAAAAACATTTACTTTCCCAATTTATGTGGGTCTTTTTATTTGTAAAAAGAGTTACAAAGACAAGATTAAATGATGGTCTTGTGACATTTTTAAAAAAAATTTCATGAGAAAGAAAAACATGTCATCATACACACGACACACACAAAACACATGCATACATATAGAGAGAGAGTACCGCACCACCAACGGTCCGACCGTGGCTTGGTGCCGTTTCCGCCGAGTCACATGCGATAGACGTTGTACCTTGGGAACGAAGTGCCCCATGTAGCCAGAAGCAGAGGTGGCGGGGCAAATATCGTTTAAGGGAAACTGCTTGCAGTTATCTCGTCTCGGACTTTAGTCCATTTCGGTATCATTTACATTATTTTACGTTAATTCTTGTAATTGATAATTATATATTTGAGGAAACCATTTTCTGTTTATTTGTCCATTTCTTTTCCGTAGAAATTATTGTGTTTATTTACAACGTATCCAACAATCTTAAACGATATTCTTTATGTTTGGTACGTTAATACAATAATTTCGGTGTATGGATTTACAGAAAATTATTTCTTTATCCGTTATCGTTCTTAGTAAAATCATTTTCTCTTAATCTTTGGTTTCGGGAATTTGATGTTTACGGCTATAATGGTTTCGGATTGTTATATCATGGATGTTGTTTTTAGCACGGCGGTGTTACAATATTTTTTCCTCATGTTTTGAGGGGCTAGATAAATTGAGTTTATCTTTAGTATTTAGTTGTACTGTACCTGCATGTTTATATGAGTTTTTTTGTCTTTAGTATGGTCTAACATTAACTTGGTTGTACTTGTCTGTTATCATGTTTGATTCATTTCTGGAAAAACAATTCTGTCATTTACATATAATATTGTACCTTCTATATAATGTATGTGACATGTATGGTGCATATGCGAAGAAGCACTATACAGACATTAAATAAGTGCCAGAAATTTAGCGATTACTTTCTTGGACAGCAGTTCAAAGTGAGAGTTCCAGTGAGCTCGGGAAAAGAAAAAAAAATGAGGTGATAAGAGATAGAATTTTATTTTACCTTAAATGGTGATTAATATTGGTAGTAAATGGGTTTCAGTTACTATCATTTCATATTATGAGTAATCTCGTTATATTATATTGTTAGTGAATTTTATACATGTTTATTCTTTTCATGTTGATAAAGTACTAACAATTTACAATGAGTTTTTTGTGTAGTCATATGGATCTCTACAATTAAATTGGAGGATGAATGTTTTCGAAATAGTTCGTGTAAAACCATTAATTTGGGGCTTGCGAAAGAACTAGTTTCGAAATAGTTCTTGTAAAACCATTTTCTGATTTTTCAGAATGTGGGGCTTACGACAGAACTGGTTAAATTCTGAGATTATTCTGTGTAAAATCAGATTTATCTGGTGTTTACGGCTGAATAAATCTTTCAGAATTTGATAATCTTTTTCGGGAATGAACTAAAATACTCTTGCAAAATCAGTTTCTTGAAACCATGCGTGGTTATAGAAATTTGGTGTTTGCGAAGGAGGAGTTTTAGTTTCATTTTTCGAAATTAGATTGTGCGTGTTTGTTATTTGAGATAACAAACAGTTTCCTGCGGGAAATGTCCGGAACACAGTGGGTGCTGGAACTGACCAGAACATTGTGGGTGCCGGTGTAACTCCTATTAATTTTGCATGAGTGCATATTAATGACGGGGGTTACAAATTTGAAACCACCATTATTAAAAAAAAAACACTAATATGGTGATATAATGGTTCGTGTCCTTATTAATTGTGATTTATTGCAATTTAATTTGGAGGGTTACAAAATTTGTAACGGTAATCATTAATGATATTAATGACGAGTATTTATAACTTCTTATTAATTGTGATTAATCGCAATTTAATTTGGAGAGTTATAAATTATGGTAACGACAGTTATTCTTGACATTTATGGAGAGCTTTATTAGCTAACTACGAATTGCAATGACGAGTCGGTTACTTATTTGGATGAAAGGTTATTTAATAACCAACTTTGTTCATCCAAGAGCAAATAATTTGATGATTAAACAAATTATAAATGGCCGTTGAGTTTTATTTTAATAATAAACAAATATCGGCTAATTTATTACTTGTTGAAATATTATCTTATTAATTTGCTGAAAGAACATTTAATAATTTGTTGAAATTAACATCTTATTTATTTGTTGGAAAAACATTTAATAATTTGTTCAAATAACATATTATTAATTTGTTAGTAAAACATATTGTGAATATGTTGAGCTTGCTATTATTGAGAATAGTAATTTAGTAATATTATATTACTATTATTGGGGGAGAACCCTAAGGGTCCCACAAATGCGGGGGTAACCCGTTGATCCTGTAGATCGAGAATCTAAACGTACCCCATAACGTCTGCGGGCGAGTGGGAGAATATCTAACGGTTTATTGGTATGGATTTAAAACGTCTAAAATAAATGATTTTGTTCATTTACCATCTTGAAACCGATTAAGTTTCTCTATAACAGTGTGTATGTTCTGAGTGAGAACAAAGGGAATGCACGAACTGTGGGGGCGTTAATGTGTGGAAACGTTTTAAACGTTTGGAAATCCACTAACAAGTGCAAACATACAAATTTGAATCATGACTAGTGGTTTTGAAACCTAAAGGGCAGTAGCCTTTCAGTAGCCAAAACACTAGGATCAAATTGTGATAAGCCTGCTTGTTTGTGGCAATACATGAGTGACTATTTGTTCAAAATGAGTATTTTAGTCGATACTCTTGTGGTCAATAATGACATGTTGAATTATTCAACCAGGTCACTGATTTGACATGATATAGTAGGTGATGAAAATATAAAAGGTTAAATGTTTTATTTTTCTAAATCTATTATTCAAATTGAAACACAAATATGAGTTTGTGTTTGAAGTAATGTATTGCTAAGTCTTCAGTTCGAAGTTTTCGAACGGAGTACATAACCAAATGGTTCGATGCATTTGAGATGAGTGCAAAACCAATAAGGGTTTAAAAGATATTTCCTCAATTTATTGATGGATGTATTAAACACTGATATGTCTACTTGATGAGAAGTAAAGATAAATCAGTCGAGATATTCATTCAAGTAAGAATGAATACGTGAATTCTATTATTGAGGATTAAGGCTTGTCAGAAAACATGTTTAATCATGGGTGTTCTGTTGTGTTAATCTACCAACTTTAATCCAATGATTAAGTGTTAATCATTAAATGATAGACTATTTTTGGAAGTGTTAGATATTGTCTAACTAGTTTCGAAATGGTATATTCACATGGATATGAATACATGATTAGTGTGATTGAAACGGTGAATATGAGACACCGTTCACATAATTGTGTTGATGGAATGACACCAATCGTTAAAGAACGACTTATTATGCTCTCGAGCAAAATGTAGTTCTTAAACGATGATTATCATGTTGATAAGTTCAGGATTAAACTCTGAATTTGTACGGGAAGTGAGCTTTCCGCAAGCTATGTGTTGAACAAACTATCGCTTAGGAAGTTGGACCAAACAGTCAGAATTATAGAAGGCATGGTGCATGACTATAAGTTCGTGAAAGTTTGGTATTACCTAAGAAAGGTCTCAATCTTGTTCCTTGAAGGATTTGGATAGGATCGAAAACGGTAGATTGTGTGTTCATCGGATAAGCACAAAATATAGTGCTGATCGGTTTCTAATGCATAAGTCAGATGACTTAGCTGCATATAGAGTTCTATGTCCGAGAAGCATATTTTCTAAAAGAGAAGCTTTTCGCAAAACTATAACGCCTGGCGAGTGTGACCAATACGTTGAGGGTTCAAAGCATTACGCTACCCAAGACAAGTGAACACTCAAACGGTGCTAGAAAAGTGGGAAAGTGAATCTTGTAAGGAAATGAAGTGCCTCGGCATGGTAAAAGGGTAAGTAATGAAACTTCTTTTGTCCCTTAACGTTCATGAGTGAAGGTGAATCGACGATATTAAAATAATCAATGTTATCCATATAATGTGTATATGGGAAGATGCCATCAACAATGAGGTTGACAGGCACGTGAGAAATAAAGTCAATTACTTTAAGTAAACTGACGGTTTTGATAATTTTAATGTCTATACTCTAATCTCTATGAAAAGACGCATCATTAATTAATGAGAACATGTCTTTTATAAATGGAGATCTAGAGAATTAGGAACAACCCATTGGGTCGTGGTTCCGTGTAAAGTAAGCTAAGGTGCGAAAACTTGTTAAGTCGTTATATGGACTAAAACAAACACCTAACTTATCATAGGTAGTCTCTTGTGCGTCAAGAACTACACTAGACCAATTATAGCCAACTCAGTGAGCAGACTCAGTAGGTTTGCCAATGAGGCTTCTCAGATACATGAGTTATACTGCCAATCATGAACTGCATTATACGAGATGTCCAAAATGTTTGGAGGGTATTTAGATACCAAGTGTATCTCGAACTTTAAAGTACAAACATATCCACTAGTGGATATGTTTGTACTTAAAGAGGTTGCAGTCTTATGGAGGTCTGTAAAATAGACCTGCATAGTTGGAGAAACTGTAGAGTTCATAACGTTGAATCAAGCTACAGAAGAGGCAGATTGGCTGAGAAGTCTTGGAAGGTATTCCAAGTGGCTAAAATCTGTTCCCGCAATAAACGTGTACTGCTGCAGTCAGTCAGTTATTAAACGGGATCAGAATAATTTGTATAATGGAAAGTCCCGACAAAGTCATGACATATTCGTCGGAGACACAAATCCGTAAGAGGAATTGCTAGCAAAAATTATGGTATCCATAGACTTTGCAAGGTCTAAGGATAATAATGCGGATCCATATACAAAATGCTTGACTCGTAGAGGAGTTGAAGCATCATCGAGGGAAATGGGGTTTGAAGCCCAATAAATTGGAAACCTTCGCATAGGTAACCCAACCTGAACTGGAAACTTCAGTCTCGGGTTCAATGGGAAACTGAATTGTGCGGGTAACCGAACAAAGCACTCGAGAACATAAGTTCTCAGCCCATTTCTATGATGAAAGAGTGATAGACCTGTACCATTTTAAGGGTGAGCATGAGGCTCTTAATGAATCAAGTATCTCGAAGGTCGAGTGGGGTGAGTCAGGACACCCTTGACTTGAAAATCACCTATAACGAGTGTGTATGGCCGATACTATGTGATGATCTAGGGCTAAATCACTAGAGCACTCGGTTGAATTTGCCAAGGCAGTCCAGGGCCAAATATGGACAACAACCAAAGGGCTTAGTAAGTGGTGTAGAGAGGACATTGTGTGAGTATTACCCTGGTATGCACAAACGCTAAAGGGTTCAAGGCTTTAAGGCTACCCAATAGTAGCATATCAGATTTTACATCACTATGGCAGGTTCAAGGCGCGCGCTACCTGTCCTTATGCAGTGAATTCTCGTGGTTCTCTCGATTGCATTTAGTTGCACGTTGCATGTTTTAGATCGCATTCATGTGGGGGATTGTTGGAAAAAAACTAATGGTTTTTTGAGTGAATGCTATTAACTTTTAGGATTTTAAAAACATTTACTTCCCCAATTTATGTGGGTCTTTTTATTTGTAAAAGGAGTTACAAAGACAAGATTAAAGGATGGTCTTGTGACATTTTTAAAAAAAATTTCATGAGAAAGAAAAACATGTCATCATACACACGACACACACAAAACACATGCATACATATAGAGAGAGAGTACCGCACCACCAACGGTCCGATCGTGGCTTGGTGCCGTTTCCGCCGAGTCACATGCGATAGACGTTGTACCTTGGGAACGAAGTGCCCCATGTAGCCAGAAGCAGAGGTGGCGGGGCAAATATCGTTTAAGGGAAACTGCTTGCAGTTACCTCGTCTCGGACTTTAGTCCATTTCGGTATCATTTACATTATTTTACGTTAATTCTTGTAATTGATAATTATATATTTGAGGAAACCATTTTCTGTTTATTTGTCCATTTCTTTTCCGTAGAAATTATTGTGTTTATTTACAACGTACCCAACAAAACTACCATCAGTCATTTTATTCATAAATAGAAAAGGCAAACATGATGCCGGTTTCGTCGGCAGTGAATCGATAATAGTACTGTATATAGTATTTTCTTGAAGTGGTTGACTGGTCGGAAGGAAAATACAATAGGAAAAAAAAAAACTCTCAAGTCTTTCACCAAAATATTAAGGGGGGAGCTTTAGGAGAAATTTAAAAAGACACGAATTAGCTATTGAGACTTGACAATAAGTAAAGTATGATGGGATTATGGGAATAGGTATTGGGGTAGTACTGAGAAGGGATAATGACCATGACAATAAGTAACAAAGTTAAAAGTTGCTTTTAGATTAGCCTCTAAATTGGTGGCTGCAATAAAAAGAGACTTTTAGCCAACTTAGATAAGTGATTTCTCTGTCAACTTGTCAAAGTGTATCCACACATACACAGGGAGAGAGAGACTTTTACATGGCTGAACCAATAGCATATACAGCAACAAAAAGGTACCCCTGTAGTACTCCCATTTACTTCAAATCTTATAACTCACCTTCTAGTTTTTCCCTTAAACACTGTTACAGATTTAGAATATTTATACTAACTCTTGATAAAAGAGTCTGGATTTTTGTAACTCGTTATACAAGTTCAGTAATAATTATACTTCCTATGTTATAAGAGTATTGTTTAACTTATATGTGTTTCACTGTTTCCTAGGATTGCAGTTGTAACTGGGGCAAATAAAGGTATAGGGTTTGAGATATGTAGACAATTGGCTTCAAATGGGGTGACAGTGGTATTAACAGCTAGGAATGAGAAGAGAGGAAATGAAGCTCTTGATAAGCTCAAGAAAGACTCCGGTTTTGGTGATGATGATGTGTTCTTTTATAGGGTCGACGTGATAGACTCGGATAGTATCAATTCTCTTGCTGATTATCTCAAGACCCGATTCGGCAAACTTGACATTTTGGTATTACTGTTTATTAGTACTTAGCCAATGAATAGTTTGTGGTAAAATGCAAATAACACCGTACATAGTTACATTATCTTAAATCTGATTATGAAATTTACCAACTTGTTGTCAACGGCATACTCACGGCTTTAAAACATTAAACATGTTTCACTGGGGATATGCATGAATTACTTGTAGTTGTTTATCACCCCTCTGTCTTTCATTTACGCTAGATCTGACGAGTAACGTGGTAGAATCGCCAGAGTTGTAACCTATCAAAAATCAAGGCACACCCAACGTCGTGCACACACACACACGACCAATTGGAAGTTGTTCAAATTCATCACATCTAGATTTTTTTTTCCTCCGTCTTTTAATTTTTTTGGTATTTCCTTTTCAATTAAAACAATGATGTAACTTGTAAGTAGTGTTTTTGTCACTGCTAACAAGAGGACTGGCACTTCTGTCGAATATTGTCTCATTCATGTTATAATGTATTTTAGTGGGAAGTGAAAGATGTTCTTTATTTATTCATAGTCAAAATAATAATAATAATGAGAGAAGAGGTTGTTCTTCTTTGCAGGTTAACAATGCAGGTATTGGTGGAGTTGATTTTAAGGAAGGGTTTGCAGCTACAGATTTTAATGATAATGTTAGTGGTACCTATAAGAATTCTCTTTTTATTCTGGAAAATTATACGAGTCAATTTCGAGCAGCTTTACAATGAAGTTTGTCAGCCTAAGTTGCTTGAATTTTCATCTAAAAGCGTTTCAAGTATATCACATGTCTTATTCAGCCTGCAGAAGCTCAAGCCGGTTGGATAAATAATATAGCAGGTCAGACTTACAAGTCAGCTGTGGAATGCGTGCGAACTAATTATTACGGTCCTAAAATGATGATTGAAGTTCTCAGTCCCCTTTTAGAACTCTCTGATTCACCAAGAGTTGTTACCATCACCTCGTCCATGGGAAGTTTAAAGGTATTTAAGCCAGTTTTAGTACTTTTTGTACAAAGCTGTTTTCACTCTTTTATCCTACTTAATTTGTTAATTCGTTGATAACCAATTTGGAAATTGAGATTTATCTATCAACTAGCAGATTTCAGAAACATAACAGAATATACACTAGATTACTAGAACTTTAGCTGGTCAACTTTAGCTAATCACTTGTATATCTCTACATAATCCGAGATTCATTTAGGCTATTTCAAACGAGTGGGCCAAAGGAGTGCTAATAGATTCTGAAAACCTTAATGAAGAGAAGGTGGGAGAGGTACTTCATCAGTTTTTGAGTGACTTTAAGGAGGGTTTATTAGAAACTAAAGGCTGGCCAACTTTTATATCGGCTTACACGGTATCAAAGGCCTCTCTAAACGCTTACACAAGAATTGCAGCAAAGAACAATCCCACTATTTGCATCAACTGTATTTGCCCTGGATTTGTGAAAACAGATATGACCTTAAATAAAGGGACTTACACAGTTGAAGAAGGAGCTTCGTGCCCGGTGAGGCTTGCTCTTCTCCCTCATGGAGGCCCATCTGGTCTCTTTTACGCTCGTGATCAAGTATCTTCTTTTGAATAAACAATAGATATGTCCCGCCATTTAACAACTTGTGCCTTTCTGTGTTCTAATTATTTAGTCTCGATTTCTATCTGGCCTTCATTTTTAAACAAGTATGATCTTCTGAATAAAGAACAGACAATATGTATGATCATGTACCGTATTTATTCAGTAACTATTGTGGTTTATTTACATGAAACAATTGTTTGTTGTTCTTTCGATATTACAAAAAGGTCTCGTGATAAGAAGCATTTCCATTATCAAGCAGCTACTTTACTTATTTTATAATCGTTGCCTGTTTGTATCTTGTCGGTCTAGTTGCTTTATTATTGGTGCTATGGGGCGGATCCATAGTTACCCGTACGTATCACGTTTCTCCGGAAACGCGTTTCGGAAACGGGGTACAGTACTCTCTCAAAAATTTAGGGGAAACGTCTCCGAAACGTTTCGGAAACTTAAGCGAAACCTTTTTAAAATCTTAAATTATACTTCTCGGAAACCTCAATAAAACATTCAAGAAACTTGTAAGATACTTATTTTCGAATAAAAGTAAAAAAAATGCATTTAAAATATGATGAAATCAAATTAATAAAAGAGCATACTTAAGTTATTTTAATAAATTATCTCTTAAATCATAAGAATTTAACTAGTTGTTCACTGTATTATTGAACTATCATTCATAAAATTGGGCGTATTTAATAAATATTTCCAACCTGTTATATTCTAAATTTTTAATTATATCGGCGTTTTCCGTTTCCGATTAAAAATTAACTTACGTTTTCCGTTTCCGTTTCCCGTATCGTATCCCGCTTCCACTTTCGGACTTAGTAACTATGGGTGGATCTATAGTTGATGTTACTCAGCCTCACTAAGTTGGGGTTAGTTTTATGACTATTTTGAGTGTTCGTAGATGATAAAGGCTGGATGATGGAAACGTAATAAAACAAAATCAAGTCGAATGTAATCAAGTTTGGACATGATCTTATTTTATCGACCCGAATCAATGTGACATGTACTAAAAGGGTGGGTATATATGTAGAGAATGGATGAATGTAAATTTGAAGGTCGAACTTAAGTCTAATCTATTTCGGCCTGACTTCATGAACTTCATGTTTCACAGAATAGACATCCCTTTTTAAGTGTTACTGATCGCATCGACTTGCTTGGAGCTTATTTCTTTAAGCGGACCACTTTCGTCGAACATTTACCCATGCAAACTTACTGAAACTGATTTCCTTCGGGTAAATTAGTCTTTAGTGACCTGGGTTTTGGCCTATTTTATGATAAGTGACCTAAGTTTTTTTAATTTCGGTTTTGTGACCTAAGTTTAACTCTGTTAGCAATTTAGTGACCTGTCATCCTATTTTTCGGAAAAAAAACATATTTCTTGCTAAAATGACTAAAATACCCTCAGATTTTGGAGGGAAATTTCAGTTTGTTTTCCCTCCAATTGTATATACAGCCAAATTAAATTTTTTTTCTTTTCTTTTCTAATTTCGTTTTTTCTGTTATTTGGTTTTCAGATTTCAAAAAGTTGCCCAATTTTACCTAAAAACTTTTCCAATTTTATCAAAAAAAAACTCTAACCATCAACCATCAAATTCCTTCGTATATCAAATTAATATATTTTTTTATCAAATCAAGATCACTCTACCACTACAAATTATCCCCAATTTTACCAAAAAAAAAAATCTCTCCCAGTTTACAAAAAAAAAAAAAACTTCCCTAATTTTACAAAAAAAAAAAAAACCTATCAACCATCAAACTCCTTCATATATCAAATTAATATTTTTTTTCTCAAATCAACATCACTCTACCACTACATTTATCCTCAATTTTACCCAAAAAAAAAAAATATATCCCAATTTACCAAAATAAAACCTCACTCAGTTGATGGTTAGAGTTTATTTTTTGTAAAATTGGGTGAAATTTATTTTGGTAAATTGGGATAGGTTTTTTTTTGGTAAAATTGGGGATAAATGTAGTGGTAGAGTGATGTTGATTTGAGAAAAAAATATATTAATTTGATATATGAAGGAGTTTGATGGTTGATGGTTGATGGTTGATGGTTGATGGTTAGGGTTTTTTTTGGTAAAATTAGGGAAGTTTTTTTTTTTTGGTAAACTGAGAGAGGTTTTTTGTTTTGGTAAAATTGGGGATAATTTGTAGTGGTAGAGTGATGTTGATTTGATAAAAAAATATATTAATTTGATATAGGAATTTGATGATTGATGGTTAGAGTTTTTTTTTTGATAAAATTGGAAAAGTTTTTGGGTAAAATTGGGCAACTTTTTGAAATCTGAAAACCAAATAACAGAAAAAACGAAATTAGAAAAGAAAAGAAAAAAAAAAATTGGCTGCCACGTAGACGTGGGATTGCCAATCCCACGTCTGTTATATTTATTAGCATTTTGGATATGTAAAAGAGAATCTCCCGTATATATGTGAGTATATATGTGTCTGTATAAGCCCTAATCTGGGTATATTGGTCATTTTGTTTAACTTAATTGGGAAAATACTGTTTTATCCTTTTAGTTAACAGACGTTAGGGCACGTGACTGCACGTGTAACGTATTCCGTCCACTGAATTGACGCAAGGTCACTAAATTGCTAACAGAGTTAAACTTAGGTCACAAAACCGAAATTAAAAAAACTTAGGTCACTTATCCTAAAATAGGCCAAAACCCAGGTCACTAAAGAGTAATTTACCCGGAAAATACTGTTTTACCCTTTTAGTTAACAGACGTTAGGGCACGTGACTGCACGTGTAACGTATTCCGTTCACTGAATTGACGCAAGGTCACTAAATTGCTAACAGAGTTAAACTTAGGTCACAAAACCGAAATTAAAAAAATTTAGGTCACTTATCCTAAAATAGGCCAAAACCCAGATCATTAAAAACTAATTTACCCGATTTCCTTCGGTTCTAACTTCTAATAGTAAATTGTCATTATTTCTAACTTCTATTCGCATAAGTAATTAAAAATACAAATTAATTAATTAAATAAATTATGTGATTCAGTCTCGTTTTCTTTAGCTTTGTTTTGATATTTATTTTATTGTCTCCCTGTTATTTGTTTACTGGTTTTCTAACCAGATTAGCTAATGTGGAGACTAGTTCCATAGACAGACAATTTCATTTCAGTAATATTATTGCGTTTTCTTAAAAAAAAATACAAATTAAATTTATACATATTACTCCAAAAATGTCTCTACTCTAACCTAAGCCTAGTATTCAAACAAACATAAATTTCCACATAAACGACAATTTTACATATATTAGTAGAAAATTCGAGCAAATGCATAATGTGCCTGCCAAAATTAAAAGATAATATTTAGTAGGATCAAAGTCTACACTGACCGGATCAAATTTGTTTTTGGTTCATGTCATATTAAGGATGCTGTTTTAATTTTTCATTGGTCTCCTGGACCATGACACGAATTTTGAGCTTAACTGATTTACCGAGCTTGTGACAACTGACACACACAGGGACGGAACTATGAAACTCAAACCAGACGTATGATATTATTATTTTGTACGAATTTTTATGAAGAGATAACACACTAGTTTTAGTGATTTTAAATGAAAATATATTTAATTTCCGTTGTACCAAAAAAAAATTAAAAAAAATATAATTGTTAGGGAAGTGAAACCAGGACTAAAATTGACACTAAATCCAATTGTTTTCATCATAATTCAAAAATCAAGTAAAACCCATAGTAAGAGACTTACTTGTAATTTTTTTTAATTGTTTTATGTACTCTGTTTGGTCCCCTAACAATTAATAGAGTAACACTACTAATTGTTTTATGTACTCTGTTTGGTCCCTTAAAATTAAAATTAACATTAATCTTTAGATTAGGACTGTAATTATTTAGATGGAAAATTTCCAACAAATTGACTTTTCTGTGCTACAAAGAGAAAGACTGATATATATATATATATATATATATATAGAGAGAGAGAGAGAGAGAGATTATTCCATGAACGAACCAATAATAAACACAGCAACAAAGAGGTACCCAGTTTAGTTCTCCTCTTGTTAATATTTATTACTATAAGATTTATTAGGAATGATTTAGTTTATCTTAAAAGCTTTCACATTTAGTTATCTTTTGTTCTTTCTCATTCTTTGGTGTTATTTATTAGTAGTTAGATAATTAGAACATAGAAATTAGGACCCTTGTCTAAGATAGGGAAACTTAATGTTCAATACATTCTTTCGGACTTAATTATAAAGAGTCCGAATAGTAGTTTTGTTTAAGATTTGGTACATTTTAACGTAGAATTAGTGGACATCTAAGTTAATAACAAAGAGTAAAATTAAGTAACATCGTTAGCCATCCATACCTAATTTTAGAAGAGATTTTAACCATGGGTTTTTCTATATGTACCAAAAGGATCATTTTTCCTCTAAAATGAATATTCTAGATCTTTGAGAAAAACTTTACTATTATATTTTTTTTGACAAATTTTGTTTCTATAAAAGGATTGCAGTGGTAACAGGGGGAAATAAGGGTATTGGGTTAGAGATATGTAGGCAATTAGCTTCGAATGGGGTGACAGTGGTTTTAACAGCTCGGGATGAGAAGAAGGGAAATGAAGCTCTTGAGAAACTCAAAAGAGACTCTGGTTTTGGTGATGATGATGTGTTATTTTATAGGGTCGATGTGACGGATTCAGATAGTATCAATTCTCTTGCTGATTTTGTCAAGACCCGATTTGGCAAACTTGATATATTGGTATGAATGTAAATTTTAAATCCGCAAACTTCTAATTTTTGGCAACGATATCGGTTAGTTAAGTTTTTATAATCGAGCACCATGTATCATCTTAGTTTTTCAGTCGGCCATTTTTGTCCAATCTTTGACATGGCTTAAATTTAAGCCGTGTTTCGTTTCGTGTGATTGGTTAGTTATCCCATCTACTTTTCACAGGATCTATGTACTGTGGAAAAGCTTCTTATAAGAAAAGTCTAGCGAGAGCAGAAAATATTATTTTACAAGTATTTAATCTATTGGATGAAATTAGTCTCAATTCTCTTTTCGAGTCAAGACCCAAGACAAATTTGACTTATATTAACACATTGTAATTGTTTAACTATGAATTTTGAAACAACTCGACATCATGATTTTTACTTGCTTCCCTAGTAAATTCGCTAAAATAGAAGTTGACAAAATTCGAATCCAGAATTGCTTTTTTTGTTTGTTTGTAGTCCCCCTTTTTAGACAGTAGAAATAAGTAGTATCCATTTCAGTGCATTAACTAAGAGGTGGTTTGGTGGAATATTTGGAGGATGAAAAAAGAAGGGTTTCTCAAGCATATAGTTTTTAATTTTTTCTAGCCAAAAAAACAAAAAACTCAGTTTTCAAGCTGGTCAATAAAAAACAATCCAACTTTGGAGAAAAAAGCAAAACCAGTGTTAGAAACAACAATAAAATGACGTCTTACTTTCTTAATTGCGTGATATCAAAATATTTTGCTTTCAAGATTTTTGGTCTCTCTATTGATTTTGTTTTTTTTAAACACGTTCTCTTTAGTTGATGTGCTATATATTATAACAAAAAAGAATGTTTATTTTTCTTTTTAGGTAAACAATGCAGGCATTGGTGGATTAGATGTTAAAAAGGACGCTGCAAATCTTGGTGATAAGGTAGTGGTACTTGTAAGCGTTTATTTATGTCAACTTTTGCTCGAATGAATACATATCTGAAACTATATCAAATGTTGTTTTAGCCTGAAAAAGTACCAGGTGATTGGAGTAAAACAATGACGCAGACTTATAAGTCAGCTGTGGAATGCTTACAAACTAATTATTATGGTCCTAAAATTATGACCGAAGCTCTCACTCCCCTTCTACAACTGTCTGTTTCACCAAGAGTTGTTACTGTCTCCTCTTCCTTGGGAAAGTTAAAGGTAATTAAACCACTATTATTTCTTAACCATATGGGACTCTTCAATCACCTTTGTGTAGTACCTAATTCTTTCACAACAACAAATGAAATTTGAAAAAAGTCAAAATCAACTTTCTGGTCCAAAACCAGCAGCAGATTTAAGAAACATCACAGAATATGCACTCAAATTTGAACAGTTTGCTGTCACTACCCGTAGTTGTATGTAGTTACCTAACTGGGTGAGAAATAATGTTAATAACTAGTAATGAATTAACTATTAAATAGAAGAATTATGAACTAGGAAGCACTGAGAAAATTTGTGTTTTTTTATTGTCAATAGCTTTAGCTTAGTAGTTTAGGCATACCATAAATCAATTTCCTTGCAGTTTCAGATCATTGTTATGGTTTTCCTGGTTTGCTTGATTAAAAATAGAAAATTGCCTCTCAAAAAGTTTATTTTCGACTTCGTGAAAATTAATTAATGTGATTCGTCTTATTAATGTAGGCTATTTCAAATGAATGGGCCAAAGAAGTGCTAACTGATGTTGAAAACCTTACAGAAGAGAAGGTGGATGAGGTACTAAGTCAGTTTTTGAGTGACTTTAAAGAGGGATTGTTGGAAGCCAAGGGATGGCCAGCTTTTTTATCGGCTTACACGGTGTCAAAGATGGCCTTGAATGCTTATACAAGAATTGCTGCAAAAAATAATCCTACCATTTCGATCAACTGTGTTTGCCCTGGATTCGTGAAAACTGATCTTAACTTTAATAAAGGGATTTTGACAGTTGAAGAAGGAGCTTCTAGTCCGGTGAGGCTCGCTCTTCTCCCTCATGGGGGCCCATCTGGCATATTTTTCGTTCGTGATCAAGTTTCGTCTTTCGAATAAACAATAGACTACGTATTATCATGCAACTATGTTTGCCTCCAGTATCCTAATTTTCTTCTTTACCTGAAACCTTCATGTGATGTTCTCTCTACCTGTATAAAGAGCTAAAAATTTCTTGTTATCTAGATTCGTGTGCTGTTACACCAAGAAAGGGATTATGTTGGGTTTATGAGATGATCCAATACGCAATTTAAGATGCTTTGTTGATATATTTTGGGTTTCTCCTCTCAATAGCTTAGCATCTACAAAGCAATTTCTTCTAAGATATTACTTTACTAATTACAGAATGTTAGTTATTCTTGTACCTTGGAGCGATCGAATCCAAGAACAAAGAGAAGATAAATGTCTTCTGCAACGGTTATTTTATTCTCATTTTACCTCTACCAGTTAACCACCTTATTGCTCTAAAGAGAGCATACAATAGACTAGTAACAAGTATATCTCGAATGTCTGATTGCTATGAAGGGTGCATATCCGCTATCTGGACAAGCAGTTAATGTTAAGAAATGTGCATATTCACATAAAAAACACAGTTAATCTTAAGAAATGTGCTAATTAACTTGTATATGCAACTCAATAATTTTTTTAGACTATCAGATATGGCAACTTACCGTGGTGACGTCTATTTAAAGCTTAACTAATTTTTACCAGGAGCAAAAGACACCAAAACCAAGAGGAGGATGGAGGTAAAAACGGATCCAAAGAAATATGGGAAAGAGAGAGAATCCTTTTTAGCTTTCTGAAAATCTTCAGAAATTTTGTTTGGGGGAAAAGATTTATTTCTTTTCTAGTTTGGAATAACCATCTGGCATATACTCGAAACATAAGTTTTTCCTTAAATCTACATTGTCACATTGGTACCTAGTGTACACACTTGTTCATATATAAAACTTTAAAGGATCAGTTTTGTATGGCGATTTTATTACTATTTATTGAGTAACTTTAGTTCTCATATCTCGTTGACGTTAGATTCAACTTTTACATATGCACCTTATAGTCCTTACAATGTTGCATTTCTTCTACATATTCAACTTTATATGGACGACTAACCGCGTAACAAATGGGTTAAGAAATCAACACTTCTAGTATAAGATATGGATTTAAACACTGACTTATAGTGGTTTTAAAAATTAAAAAATATTTCATTTTTTTTTTTATCGAAATGAGAGGAGTGATAATTTCCGAATGTCTACATCTAATTCTGACCATAACATATACATTTAATTCTTACAATTATATGAACAAATCATATGAACAATCACAAAGGAGAAGACTGACGGTATCATAACATTAGCGCGGAATTTTTGTTGGGGATTGATTGTGTTGAAATTTTCGTGAAGAAAGAATATATATAACAGATTCGAAGATAAACTAAATTAAACAAACAAAAGGAACAAATAACATAAAAGATCAATAACCACAATTACAACATTTTTACAGGTGAATACGAAAAAAGAAATATATACCGTACCATAAACAAGTAACCACCTTTAGTCCTTTAAAACAAACGAACGCCAAGCTAAACTATTCACAGTAATCTCCTTAACAATGAAGAACGTTACAAGAACCTTCAATATTAATTACGATACAACAACTGCTGAAAATTCTGAAATCAACTATGCGAACTCCTCCAACATTATTTACATCTATTCTACGCAACAAGAAACAACTCGTACCCTTTACATAATTGAGCACGTATCAGGTTCATGAGATTTGTAACTATAATTATCATAATAATTAGGTCGGTAATGAGGATAATCGTAGTTATTCGCTTTATAAGCTTGAGGGTCATATGGTACAACAGCTTGATATGAAGGACGATGGTAATACGTTGGATGGTGCTGAATTTCTTGTGCGGTGACATTTGCATCATCTGATGAATACCCATCAAACGGAGTAACACTAAGGAGTTCAACAAGTTTTATTTTTTTCCTCAACGAATTCATCAAGTTAACTGAATCTACTCCATATCCGATCACTGCTATCTGGTTTTTGTTTTCTCCTTGCACTGCCACTGATTCAAGACCTACATAAACATGAAAAAAGGATCATTTGTACGTTAATTTATACTTTAGTAAATTAATGAATAAGTACTGATTGGCACAATAAGAGCTGGGTGTGACATAGAATCACAATTTAAATTAACAAGAAAATAGTTATGATTTCATTTTAATACTTTATACCTGGTAAACCAACTACAATCTTCATGGCTTTAGACATTTGCTTGGCCTCACAGTTTACAATCTCTATTATCACTATTTGCTGCAAAAATAAACACACATCAAATCATTAGAAAGATCAAGAATTTCCTTATAAACTTTTGTAAATAAACAAAAAAATAACTGAAACAAGCAGTGAAACAAGAATGAAAATGCAAATTAAAATTTTAAATTCTCAGCTGATTACCTTCATTTAGTATGTTTGGGAGTGAAAGAAATAACCAAAGAACAAATGATTTGAAAATGATTGTCAATATATTTTAGCTCTCTTTCTCAAGATATATGGTTCTAGAAAGTAAAAACTTGTTTTGTGGCTTATGATGAAACTTGCATGTTACTGTATAATTTATATACACCATAAATGGTCTAAACCGCGTGTCCACGTAAGCTAGACCCACATACAAACCCACAAAAAGACGTGGCTATATTTATTTAATACTCCTGGCTTATGTTTATTCGTTGTAGTACTTTACATACATAATAGGAAAATAGGATAACGACCCTTTCACCCTTTTAAACCTTTTTTTTTTTTAACCAAACAAACAAATTTCATTGATAAAAACGGGACCAAACGGGACCAAATTAACCTTTTAAACCTATTTCAAGTTAAGTTAGGCACTTATCGGTTTATAATAGAGACAGATACGAGAAGAAAATTTGCCTTAACAAATTGGCACCCAAAAACTAAAAGCAAGAAGCTCTCATGAAATAATTAGTCATATACGCTATAAACAGCCTATATTAATATAAGAAAATACTTGCAAGTTAAGAAGTTTTGATCAGGCATAAATAAGTAATTGCGACTGCATTTACATTTTAATATAAAATATCGTTTGCAATACAATTAAATTATGTTATAAAATTCTACGGAGTATTAGTATTAATGTTAAATGTTATTTGGTTTTTCAGGTTATATGATAGTATGGAGAAAAAGAATCACCGTACAGTTTTTAAAAAAAAATTCATAGAAACGATTTCCTGAGTAAAGTAAAACTAAGGTTGTTTAATTAATGTGGCATTGCCACACTATGGCAAACTAATGTCAACACTTCTCTGCTAAGATAGCTAATTTAGAAGGAAACTTATTCAACAGCAATATAGATGACTTGTAAACGACTTCTTTAATCTTCATAAGTCTATGTTTATAGTTATCTAGATACTATATTTAAATGAGTTCCTTGTTCGATCTGATTTGCATTCCAACAAAATGAATGTAATACTGTAATTTCCTAGAGTTTCCATCATTTTCCTACCTAATATAATTATAAATTAAGTGCAAGTAGTAATGTCATCATCATTATAGAATTTTTAAAAGCAATAATGAATAATTTAGACACAAATACATTCTAAATTCAACTGTATATGGTATTAAAATTTCCCGAAAATTAGAAGAAGTGATTATTGCTTAGCTAATACTCGACTGGCCTTTGCTTGCTCGATCATATACACCAGCCGAGGACAAACGATGATTATTCTGACACTGAGATTTGCGTGCATGATGCTACATTTAACTTTGTTATAATTGATTTTCACTTTCTACCAAAAAAGAGAAATGATATATTGATATTCTCAATTACTCCGTAATACCATTTAACACCTATTTTTAAATAAGTCAAGGTCTTCCTAAAGAAGATGCAAACATAACAATGGATTACTTCTGCGGTACGTTCTATGTTAAACAGTTATGTTTAGTCTAGAATAATCTAGATAGACCTATTAGAATTATTTGTTGCTACAACTATGAACTAAATCATGGTTGTCTATTCTAAAGTTATGAGTCATAGTTATGAACAGTTGCATATTTTCAGTAATAATTAGTGATTTGATTGTATGTGTCTAAGACTTATTGTCTGCACCATATTATTTACTATAAAAAAAAAAAATGAGACACACGTGTATATATAAATAATAATATGAATAATATTTTTCATATACTCTTCTAAATAAATTATTCATTGTAAAAAATAAATAATAAAATCGTTAATAAATTTCGTTGTTAGTATGCAAATTTAAAACAAAGTTAGTATTAGGTACATATGTTACATGATGATAATGCATATGATATATGAAGCTACTTATTTTTATTATTTATTTTTAACTTTAATACTACATGTGAAATTCTAAACTAGACTTGTAATCAATGATTTTCCGAAGGGTTTTTTGTTTCAAGTTTTGACGGTGTAATTTGTAAACTATATATACGTTGATAGGTAAATCATGAATTGTTGGGACAATGGAACATGTTATTGTGTGTTAATGTAGCTTTCTTACATAATTACTCTCATAATATAACTCATTTTATTGACACTTGCTTTGTTATCGACCAAGACCGATCAATTTCGGTAGTTTATTATCGACAAGTGCATAAAATTTTATCAATATTAGATCAATACAATTGAACAGAAGATAAGTACAATTGAATTATGTTAATTACTTAAAGATCAAAATTAATCTATATCATAACATTTATACAGATAAAGTCAGATGCAAAAATGTATTCTAAACATGCAACAACTAGCCAACCACCTTTACAACTACGTAGCGAATGACCAAACTACTATGATATATCCCTACTAGTTAAGTACATTCATTTCCTAGGGCTACAATTGAGAATGTTACCATCAATACAATTAATTACAATAATATCAACAACATTTGGATTTATTAAATGTACATGAACTTACTCCAACATAGTTTACATCTAGGAATATTGCAAATTGCCAACACTACCTCACACTCAAGCTGGATCATGGGATCAACCATAATAATCATAAATAATTAGGTATGTGGTGACGATAATCGAGATGTTTAGATCTATAACCGTGAAAGTTATATGGTACAATGGTTTGATATGAAGGGCGGCGATAATATGCCGGGTGCTGGACTTCTGGTGCAGTGGCAATTCCGTCATCTGATAAATACCGGCCATCAATTGGAGTAACGCTTAGGAGTTTTACTCCTTTTATCTTTTTCCTCAACAAATTTGTCAAGTTCACTGAATCTATCCCATTACCGATTACTGCTATACGGTTTCTGTTTTCTCCTTGCACGGCTACTGATTCAATACCTACATGGATATGAATGATCATTTATCAGTGACGGCCCTCATATTTTTGTTTCCCAGTGTTGGAAAAAATTGAAGTCTTTTTTCAATTGTCGTTTTAGTATGAAATTTCAAAAATAAAATATTTTAATAGTAGAATATATAATCGAAAATTAACTCTCAAAAAAAAAAAATCATTAATACTCCATAAGAACAATTGTGCTCTTTCATTTACTTGTAATTTTGTACTAGGATATATTTATACGTATAGTTTTTGTATACATATAAAATTAGTTTTTGTTGGCATCGTGGGTCCGGAGAGATTCACCGGAATTGTGAAGCCCGATGCGGTCGCACCTCCTACGCACTCTCGTAGCCACCCCTGTCGATTTATTAATTAACTACAGCTTATATACATAACACTCACCTTTAATTTGGGACTATATATAACATTCTATCAAATGAACAACTAACAAATAATGGCATACGCTAATACACATACCTAGCATACCAACAATGATCTTCATAGCTTTGGACATCTGCCTGTCATCGCAGTTTTCAACCTCTATTATCACCGATTGCTGCAAAAATGACACCCACAGAACATCAAAGGTCAAGGAAATCATCAAAAAAAATAAAATGCTTAAGTCTAGACGATTAGTTTTCGTATTTTTTTTATTTCTCATTGTAAAAACAATGGCAGCAAAGCTAGAATAATGTGCAAATAATTGGTAATGCTCAGATGATCACCTTCATCTAAGTATATTTGTTAGTGAATAAGAAATAACCAAAGAACCAATGGTTTGCACTCTTCAAAATAATTTGCTCCTTGATTCTCAAGAATTTTGAAAATTGTTTATGCTTACATATGATAGGGCTTGCACATATATATAGCGGGTAAATATTTAATGAAGGCGGTTCAAGTGACACTTATTTTTGACACTTATAAAAAAAACACTATAAATCATGGTTGTATTAATGCATATTTGTACGGTTTCACGACGGAAAGCCAAATATGAGTCATTTTTTTTCTTCAAAATGTATAATTAACGGTATTGGAAATTAAACTCAAATTTTAAAATTCACCACATGCAATTTCTCAGGAAAAAAAAACGAGATACATATTTGACTTACCATCGTGAAATCATGCAGATCTGAATTTTTTATTTGAACTGTTTTTTATCAGAGTGTCAAGAAAAATGTTAAAAATAAGTGTTACTTGAACCCACCATATTGAATAGGTCATCAAATATGGTTAAACGTGTGTCCCGCGTAAAAATAGAATATACCAAGATCCACATACATAAACACTTGTTTTCGTTTTTTACTAATTATAAAAGTCACTTAATATGATAGCTTCTCTTTCACCCTTTCTAAGATATTATGATTAGAAAATTACAAGCACACACGGGCACACACACACACACACACACACACACACACACACACACAGAAAAATTAATAACAACTAAATGAAAATCGAACATTGTATTTGTACATTCGTAGATCAGAATTCAGATAGTTAATTGGACAAAGTAAATGTTTCTATACAGAATCACTATCGTCTATGCGTAGAAGTTGAAAAAAATGAATAATGTACATGTCACGAAAGTGTTCTGCTCACATTATTTAGTAGTTATTTTATTCAATAATAGCACAAAATTTGGCCGAATGTAGACATCATAAGCTAATCTCTTCTTCCCAAAATTATACAAGAAATTACTTAGCAATTACTTGATTGACCTTTGCTTCGCTTTATAAGTCTTGTAGGCAACGATATGTGGAATAAAATGACGAATCAGTAGTAATGTGCATATATATATTTAATTTGTTTGTGAAGTATTTTATTCTTAAATGTAAGGACACGGAGATTTGCGTGATGGACTAGGAAAACAAAAAAACTTCCATGAAATTTCGATTTGCCAAAAAATTATAGTATTTAAACTAGTAACTATAACATGTAATAATGTTCAAGTCTTTATAAAAACTTAAACTACAAATACCCACATCATCTAGATCCCAGTGAAATTCTCATTAAACTAGTAACTATAACATGTAATAATGTTCAAGTCTTTATAAAAACTTAAACTACAAATACCCACATCATCTAGATCCCAGTGAAATTCTCATCTTCTAATTGAAGGAATATTCTATAGTAGGATCTTAACTAGCACTAACGTATTCTATCTCCAACGATATAGTTACCCGAAAACTCTACCAAGGCTATATCACGTTTCTTTGGAAACCCGTTTCGGAGACGGAGACGATACTCTTTCAAAATTTTAGGAGAAACGTTTCGGAAACTTAAGCGAAAACTTTTTAAAATGTTAAATTATAATTATCGGAAAGCTCAATAAAACATCCACGAAACTTATAAGATACTTATTTTTGAATAAAAGTGAAAAAATGCATTTAAAATACAGTGAAATCAAATTAATAATAGAGCATATATATGTTATTTTCATAAATTATCAATTAAATCATAATAATTTAACATCATAAAATTGGGAGGATTTCATAAATATTTCATACATGTTATATTCTAAATTTTTAATATGTCGATGTTTTCTGTTTTCTATTAAAAATTAGTCAGCGTTTTCCGTTTCCGTTTCCGGTATCTTTTTTCGCTTTAGTTTCTCAACTTGATAACTATGCCTCAAAACAAAATAAAATGTCAACGTCAATGCAACACAAAGGTATAATTACCAGTATGTCACTGTCACCTATATCTAGGCAGCACTATTATTGTGCTAGCCACGCATAGACAGACTAAATGCCCCTTTGATATAATTGTAATTTTCAAATTACCTTTTTTCATCCAATTTTTATTATAAACAAAAAACTCATCCAACACATATTGTTTATTTTGATAATCATCTCTCTTTTAGAAATTATTATTATAAAATCTTAGCTGATCATATTAAAATTTACAACATAATAAAATCTTAAATATAATATTATAAAAACCTACTTAAAACTATCGTAAAATTAAATATTAATTAAAAATATTTATTTTTTTTAATGATTTTAATATATTTTATTTAACGGAACATTCAACAAAATAAAACTCAAATATAATACTATAGATATTAGTTGAGACTACACTAAAATTAAATATTAATTAAAAATATTTAATTTTTTTAATGACTTTAATATATTTTATTTGAATGATCATTCAACAAAATAAAAACCAAAATATAATATTATATAACCCTAGTTGAGATTAGTCTAAAATTAAATATTAATTAAAAATATTAAAAAAAAAGTTAATGATATATTTTTAGATATAGGGCATTTCGAAGTCAAAAAGAAATTCTAAATTTACATTGAAAACCGGCGTACTGATCAGTCTGACTGAAACTATCTGGCTCATTAGTACTATTCATATCTAGGTGCATCAAAAGTGTACATATTATAAACTGAGAGTTGATTAGACCAGTCTTGTTCCGGCCGCCGGCATGAACTGGTTTATGCTGTTACTACAAAGTACCAAGCACTTGACCCCTCAATTTCAGGCCTTTGTAGAATCCATGTAGAATACATTTGGTTCCATCTCCAAAGATTGTTTGGGTCAGCTCGTGACGGTCTAGTTTTTGTGAACCATGCCCCTTCCCTCAATATGGTTTAAATTAGGGACCGCGTGATTTAACATCAGTGATCAAGAACTTGGTTTAATATCAGTGGTTTTCATCATATTTTTAATATTCTTGTTAACCTCTCATGTCATGCGTAAGGTGTAGTGAATTTTTTATCTGCAAAATATATCAATGTATAATAAGAGTTTCATTATAATCCGGTATATTATATTTAACAAGTTGATAATAACTCACTACTTAAATGTAAATCATGAAAGTTATCTTCCAATTAAGTCAAGGGAGTCGGTACCATAACCACATCGTTCTCTTTACTTGTTGCACAATTAGAGATTGTAAAAGATCACTGTATTTAATTATGGAAAATGGCTTTAATTAAGAATATTATGGTGGTCAACATTTCCATGGTTAATATAAGAATATATCGGTATGATTGTGGGAATTTGATATTGTATTTGTTTCTTTATTAAGCTTGATGTAAGGAACATAAATTGACACAATCAATTAAATAATTTTATTTATCTCTCCTTAATTGTTTCTAACACACATCGATCATAGTCGGCGGGTATCATAATCATCTTTATCAATTGGTCCTCTTTTGTACATATAAATTTCTGTTTTGTCATGGGTGTAAGCTAGGTAAGGATCGATTAGTTTTGGTTAATATATAGTTGAAGGCTTGTTGTGACCGTGGGCATCATATTGATATTTTTGAATTAACTCTGTTTTGATAGGACTCACTCGAGCATGTTTGTGTGTTGCCAACCCGATGTTTGTTCCCTACCTAGAAAATTACAAAACAGATGCCTGTTAGTATTTGAATTTATGCCACTCTGATCATTATGCCAATTTACAAATGTTGAGAGATTATTATTTGGTTCATGTAATCAGTGACAAATGCTGAATTTTGAGTAAGGGGGGAGGGCAAATCGCATGTATATATATATTTTTTTTATCAAAGTTCATCATTATACATATTAATACATGGTGTATATTTTTTCAAATTTTATATCAATACTCAAGAGTAAAACGAACAAATAGCAATAAAAATTTATAAGTTCATAAGATTTAATATATACTCGTGTCTTAATTTTTCATATAAACAACCAGATATATTAGGTCAATCATTTTTAATAATTATGTAGTTGTAATAAATAATATTGTCATGTAGCAACTTTTATTTTTTAAAACAAAATAATCAATGGTTAATATTTAATATATATATATATATATATATATTTTTTGCTTAATATCTTATATTAAAAACATTTTACGTTCGAACTTTTTTAAGAGAAAAAAAACTAATATTAAAATAAATTTTAAAAATGTTAAAATGAAGTCTAACAAGTACTTTTAAGTTTTTAATTAAAAATTGTATAAATAATAACATTGAAGAGTAGTCGTAATAATAAATAAATAAATAAGTATTGCATAAGATTTGAACTCAAAACCTCTTGGTAAAAAAAATAAATTTCCACTACACCAAAGAAATAGGTCTGTTAGAATCTGTATTTAACTTTATCTATTAACTAATTGTTTTTACAATTAAATACTTAAAAATTAATAAAAAAATTATTTTTTAATATTTTTTCACCTAACCAAGGATCGGCGCTTGCACCCTTGCATGTACCTAGATTCGTCCGTAGTTTGCCACACAAATGACTTGCCCAAGAAACCATAACAAAATAAAACTTCCATTCTCCATTATTGCAATTCTACATGGATATAGCAACACAACCTGAAATACTGAAAAAAGGAGCGATACAAACTAAACAAAAGTTCATCTGGAGGAAATAGAGTTTCTATATATATGCCTATAACAGTCTAAATAGCAGCAGTATTGCTTCATTTGGCTGTTAATTTATTTCGGTTCCTTGTAAATTTCGAGTGCCCTTCTATTTTGATATTCCAATTAAGCTTGAGAATAAAATCTAATAGCTTGTCGTTGACAAAGTGAAACTAGTTTTTCAGTTCACCTTTCTTTTCCGTCCCAAATTTATATTGAACTTTATTTTTATGTAAATAAATGCTCAATTTTCATATAAAATCCCTGTTAAATAACATTGTTACTTACACATTATTATTTCATTATTAATATTACACAGGTTTAATTATAATCAGGGCGAGCATTGAAATGTCATGTGACGTGGGATCACAAATTTGAGTTGTAGAAAAACCCACTTGCAATAGAACATAAAAAAAGGATTGGGTACAACATGCACATAGTGGCCCGACCCTTCGCCAATATACCATGTATTACTAAAAAAAAAAAAAAAAAAAATGTCAACTTACATCAGAGCGTCTTTTGCTAAACTGATGGTAAATTAAGTGTCATTAAATCTAACATCAGTTTAGCAGCAGTTTTTATTGCTAAATTGTTGCTAAAATTTATCGACACACACTTTACCAACAGTTTTTAAAAAGTAAACTGTTATATCGACTATTTATTACTGTGGATAGTGATAGGTTTCGTGGACCAGGTTCGCCCTTTATACGGATATACTAAAAGGAACAAATAATATAAAAGATCAATATCCACAATTACGACAATAATACACAGGTCTAGGGCTGGGTAAAAACCCGCGAAAACCGACCCAGACCGGAAACCTAACCGAACCGAACCGAAAAAAACCGAAACCGAAAAAACCGAAACCGAAAAAGACCGAAACCGAGAAGACCGAAAACCATTTTGGCCGGTTTCGGTTCACTGCATAACCGAACCGAAAAAAATCGTAAAACCGAAAAAACCGTAAAACAGAAAAAACCGAAAAAACACCGAAAAACCGAAAAAATATACTAATTCTATACCATACATGTACAAATTAATTTCTTTGGTTAAATAAAAAAACAAACAAACAAAATAAAAGATCAGTAATGTAAATGTTTTTAAGGCTTCATTAATTCCTTATCAGTTATTACTCTCACTCATTTCTTAGCCACATTCTCTCTCAGTCTCTCTCTGTTCCAAATTTCCAATGGTGAGCATCCATACCATCCTTTTGTTGTTTACATTTTTATTTTTACATAATTATTAAAAGTAGTAGATCATTACACAAGACACAAGCTATGGATGTTTAGTAAATAATTAGTTATAACTATGGATGTTTGGACTTTTATGAATGAAAACATATTGTTTGGTTGTAGCTTTATTGGAAAAAGCTGGATTTTTGTATCAAAATCGGTACCGGAAAACCAAAACCGGTACCGAAAACCGAACCGGAACCGAACCGAACCGGTTTGTTTCGGTCCGGTTCGGTTCACATTTTCAGAAAACCGAAAACCGAAAATAACCGGACCGAAATTAATTTCGGTTTTGGTTCCGGTTTTACCAAAAACCGGACCGACCCGGACCGTGCCCAGCCCTACACAGGTCAATAAAAGAAGAAGAAAAAGACCATAACCAAATAAGTAACCACCTTACAACAACCGAACGCCAAACTAAACCATTCACTGTAAACTTAACAATTAAGAACATTACAAGGACCTTCAATATTATTTACAGAAAGCTAAACAACTAGCTAAAACTTTTGAAATGAACTATGCGAACTTCTCTAACATCATTTACACCTATTTTACGCACCAAGAAACAAGTCAGCCCTTCACATAATTGAGCAATTACTATCAGGTTCATGAGATCTATAACCATAATTATCATAATAATTAGGTCGGTATTGTTGATAATCATTATAATTAGCTCTATAAGCTTGAGTGTCATATGGTACAACCGCTTGATATGAAGGACGATGGTAATACGTTGCGTGTTGAATTTCCGGTGCGGTGACATTTGCATCATCTGATAAATACCTATCAAACCGAGTAACACTCACGAGTTCAACTTGCTCTATTTTTTTTCTCAACAAATTTATCAAACTCACTGAATCTACTCCATGACCGATCACTGCTAACTGGTTTCTATTTTCTCCTTGCACTGCCACTGATTCAACACCTACATAAACATGAAAAAATGGATTATTTGTACGTTAGTAAATTAAGGAATTAGTACTAATTGGCACAATGATGTCAATAAGAGCCGGGCATGACAAGGGAGTCACAATTTCAATAAACAAAAAAAAAATGCATGGTTATAATAATTTCAATTATACCTGGTAAACCAACTACAATCTTCATGGCTTTAGACATTTGCCTGGCCTCACAATTTATTATCACTATTTTCTGCAAAAACAAACACACACCCCAAATCATTAGAAAGATCAAGGATTTCCTTAACTTATTATGTAAATAAACAAATAAGTAATTAAAATAATAATGAAAATGCAATTATTATTTTCAATTTTCAGCTGATTACCTTCATTTAGTTTTGGGAGTGAAAGAAATAACCAAAGAGCAAATGATCTGTAAATGATTGTCAATATATTTTAGCTCTTTCTCTCTCAAGATATATGGTTCTAGGGAAAGTAAAAACTTGTTTTGTGGCTTATGATGAAACTTGCATGTTACTGTATAATTTATATACACCATAAATGGTCTAGCTAACCGTGTGTTCCGCGTAAGCTAGACCCACATACAACCCACACAAAGACATATTTATTTATTTAATTCTCCTAGCTTACGTTTATTCGTTATGTAGAAAAATAGGATATATAACAACCCTTTCACCCTTTAAACACATTTCAAGTTAAGTACTTGTCGGTTTAAAATAGAGAGCTACGATAAGAAAATTTGTCACAGAACAAATTGGCACACAAAATTAAAAGCAAGAAGCTCGGTACTCTCATGATCAAATAAGTCATATATGCTATTTTATGAAAAACCTTGAAAGTTAGGAAGTTTTAATAAGACGTAAATGATAAGTAATTGTGACCGGTTCTATAATTTAATAAAAAATGTCGTTTTCAATACAATTAATTATTATCTTACATTATAAAATTATATTAGTAATGCTAAAATGTTGTTTTGATTTTTCCGGGTATGATTAAGGTTGTTAAATGTGGCATTACCACACTCTGGCAACTAATGTCAACACTTATCTGCTGAGATTGATTGCTAATTAGGAGGAAACTTCAACAGCGACACAGATGACTTTGTAGAGTTATTTTATCTTGGGAAAATTAAGGATTGATTTTAAAAAATAAAATTATTTAAGGATCGATCTTCCTCTCAAAATTAATTAAGGATTGATCTATTTTAACAAAACTATTTAAATATTAGTCTAATTCTAATAAATATAAAAGACTACAAATTCTATTACCCTCATTTATCCGTCTCTCTAAAAAAAAAACTCACCCAAATATATTTAACCAACCACCACCACCATCACCACCTCTCCGCCGCTGCCACATACGTCACCTTTGCTGCCGACTCACCTCCTCCACAGCCCGTCTCCCATTATTTACCCCTCTCTCTCTCTCTATATATATATATATATATAATTGAATCGATTGGTATTGTACAGGGCTCGTGTCGTTCATTTTGTGAATAAATTGATGGATGAAGTACAAAATTTAATGGATTGATATTGTACAGGGCTCTAAAATAAATAAACTAGAGTAGAGGGGAGAAAATATAATTTTTGTTAAATTACAGGGTATTAAACTGTTCATATCCCAATGTTTATTTATATATATATATATATATATATTTATACTAGCTGTCCAGCCCAGGAATGAAAAAATTATTTGTAATTATTAAAGAAATAAATAGAATATCTGCTCTGTAAGAATGATTGGATTGAGGAATTTGGAAATTCGTTCTGCAGAAAAAACGATGGTTTTTAAAATGGACAATTTTGGTTTATAAAAAGGTGACAGTTTTGTTTGATGGCAGTTTTTATTTCAAATCATTACACGGCTATTTTCTAAGAGGAGGAGATAGTTAAATCTAGATATACCAAACTGCAATTTGTTTAATTAAGATGTTTTTTTAAAATAATTGTTTCAAAGTTTTATAAGGCTCGAGACATATAGTAATAGTAATATATTAATATTCTCTAATTACTCAGTAATTTACTATTTAACACGTATTTTTAAATAAGTCAAGGTCTTTCTTTAGAGGATAGAACCACAAAAATGGATTACTTCTCCCGTGCGTCCTATATATTGAGTTATTTTCTTTAAGAATGTTCTAGGAGGATCTTAACTATAAACTTTATGAAGTTGAAAGTGAACCTCGATTTCCATGAAGTTGCTATGTAGTATATGAGCCGAAGATATTGATGTAGAGTTTATTTATGTTGGACAACTCTTTACTTTACCAGCTTTTCGCTATTATCGGTCTACCACTGCTAAAAAAAATATTTTAATCAGGGATGATCAAATATGTTAAAACTATTTTACTAAATGACGATATATGTCAGTAAAATCGTCATGTTGTATCTAATTAGGGCGTTGACAAGCAAAATATGTCACTAATTCCGTCTGCGATCTCAATTTTGTAGTGACTAGTCTAGTGGAGAAATGGACTAACTATTGGAGTTACACTTTGATCTTTTCAATTATAATGTACATATTTTTTTAAAAGAACTGTACAAAAATATATTGCAGACAATGTTTATTCTTCTGCTATATTTGCATGATCCAAAAATGTTAGCAAATAGTATCAGAAACCTTTCATGGATTTCATTCTTCAAAAAACTAGTATCAGAAAAAAATTGGATATTTTGACCTATTTTTAAGTCGAATTTCTACAACCGGAAGTAGAACACGATTGTGAAGTGTATAAGAAAGATTCATATTTATTAAACATATGCAGATATAGCTATCTATATACCTTCCCCCTTCTTATTGCCCTTATATTCAATATTCAAGGCAATCGGGGTCTAAAATTTCCATTTTTTATTTTAAAAAATGGAAGCACGCAAATTTTTCTAACTCCAACACCTAAGTTATGAAATGATGTACGTTTTGTTTATCAGAAAAGCAGTTTATATATATAGATCACAACAACTCATGTCATCAACTCTATTAAAGAAAAATCATGAATTGTTGGGACGAATATGGAACATGTTAGTGTGTGTTATGTTGGAAAAAACATGTTTAACATGTTAGTTTCCGAATGGTCACGAGACCATCTTTGAGTCAAAATTCCAAATGACAGCCGTTGTCTTTTGGCACCATACTCAAGACGGTTAATTAGATGGTATGACAAGCTTCGTAACGGTATGTCGCATGACCTATTCGGAGAATGGAAGTGAATAGAAATTGACGTTAAAGATTGGGGTTGAGAAATAGAAAAACTCTTAATGCTGGAAAATTGGTTTAATGAGGATAACTCATTGGGATTTGTCTCACATTGGAAAATGAAGTCTCATTTTTACAATATATATACTAATGTATCCCATGTGGATATTAAGTAGTGTGTCCACATACACATGTGTGTATTGCGTACCACACATGCATGCTTGTCGGGCGCGCATGCTCGTCGGGTGCGTATGCTCGTCGGGTGCGCATGCTCGTCGGGAAAAAACATTCCTGTTCGGGAAAAACTTCCAGCAAAGCTATAACTGTTGCAATAAATATGAATTCATTGCAAAGTTAATATTGCAGTTTCGAATTTCGAAAACTGACAGCATTAAAGTGACTTTAATGGTGCTGATACTCAGCAAGCCTATAAATAGGCAGACCCCCCATATGTCAAAGGGACCAACATTCCACATGTCAAAGGTACAACATTCTGAAATTAAACACAACAACATATATCATCTCTCAAAATTAAGCATTACATTTTTAGTCAGAGAGAGCCACCCACCAACAACTCGACATTGACTCATCGCCAGTTTCCGGCGAGTCATCTGAGACGTTGTACTTTGGGATCGAAGCGCCAAATATAACCAGAAACCTCAAAGGTGGTTAGACGAATATCGGTTAAGGGCATACTGTTAAACAGTAGCCTCGTCTATTTATTTTCTGTTCTTTTTTATTCCGTCTTTACATTTCTGCAATTTTATATTCTGTACATTTCAATTATGTAATTTATTTTCCTGTTCTGTAATTTCATTTCAGTCATTTTATTTTCTGTAATTTCTATTCTGTTCTGTAATTTACTTTCCAGTCCTGTAATTTATTTACAGAAACAGTCCAGCAGTTTAGTAATTATACTATTCTGTCTGGCAGTTTCTTTTAATTAACAAACAGTCCAACAGTTTAGTTTTATACTATTATGGCTGACAGTTTCGTTTAATTACAAACCAGTCCAGCAGTTTAATAATTTATATTAATCTGTCTGGAATTTTAATTAATTGCATTTACATTCTACAAGTGTCGGGATTTGTAATATAGTCACATTCCATTATAAGAAATAAAATTGTTTATTTATTTTTAGTACTTGCACTTTAAATTATTGTTTTTATGTACATCAAAACCAACATGTTAATGTAGCTTATCCAGTTGTTCTTATAACATCACTCTTATAATATCGTACACCTCATGTTATTGGCACTTGGTTTATTCTCGACTAAGATCAACTTAAGTGCATAGAATTTTATCATTAGATGATCTCTAACATAATTCAACAGAAGATAAGAACAAATGAACTATACTAATTTATTAAAGATCAAAATCTATCATCATAACATTCAATTATACAAATGTAAAAAATATACATTTAATAACTTGCCACCATTTGGTGACCCTGACCTAAGTCATATGAGTCATTTAGCTTAGGTGCCGACAGACTCTTAGGTGATCAATAGTTTTTGAATAAGAAAATAGGTGACGAAAATTTAACGGGAACTGAACTAGTAAAATGATAGGCCCATCACTACCACCTTTACTGCTACTGCTAGCTATGAAATATCCATACTGCCATACTGGTTAATTATACCTTCATTTCCCACACAATCGAGAATGCTACCATCAAAAACAACTATTTACACCAAAAACAATATATATTAAATGTATTTACATGAACATACTCCAAGATTATTTAATTACATCCAGGATTGCAAAATCGCCAACACTCTCACACCCAAGCTAGATCATACATTAATCAACCATAGTTATCAAATTGCACATATATACTTACAATATGGCGAAGTTATTTAACAAAAACAAAGGTATCTCAATCTTTCTTTTACTTAGGCCAATACTATCAAATTCAAAACAAAAATATACCAAATTTAGCAAAATTACTATCAAATCAAAAAAAATTACTAATAAATTCACTAAAAATCAATTTCAATAAAAATACTATTATATTATTTATTTATATTCTATTATTTTTTTGGTACTACCATATTATTCTTTGACACTACTATATTATTATCCGATAGTGTACTATATATTGTTTTTGTTGAATTTGGTAGTATTTTTCTTTTGAATTTAGTAGTATTGACCTAAGTGAAAGAAAGATTTTGACTAAAGTGAAATAAAGATTAAATACCTTTGTTTTTGCTAAATAAGTCTTGTAAATTGTACCTTAATTATTTAATTTTCCCTAATATTTAGGTCCATGGTGACGATAATCACGATAATTCGATCTATAATCATGAACGTTGTATGGTACAATTGCTTGATATGAAGGGCGATGATAATACGTCGGATGCTCAACTTCTGGTGCAGTGGCTATTCCGTTATCTGATAAATACCGGCCATCAACTGGAGTAACGCTTAGGAGTTTTGCTCCTTTTATCTTTTTCCTCAACAAAGTTGTCAAGTTCACTGAATCTATCCCATTACCGATCAGCGCTATATTGGTCTTGTTTTCTCCTTGCACAGCCACTGATTCGATACCTACATGGATATGAATAATCATGATTCTTTTACACTATAACTTACATAAACACTTACCTTGCATTTGGTACTATAATGATATAATCTATCAAATGAACAAATAAATAGATAATGATATACACTTTTTTTTTATATAAATGGTGGGGAAAAACCCACATTTTTATTTTATTGATAAGAATAATAAAAACGTGGATAGATAATGATATACACATACCTATTAGACTAACTATGATCTTCATGGCTTTGGACCTTTTCTTGTCATCGCAGTTTCCAACCTCTATTATCACCAATTGCTGCAAAAATGACACCCACATACATCAGAAGTCAAGAAAATTTTCATTATTTTTTTTTGCTAAAGTTTAGACGATTGTTCTTTGTATTTTTTTATTTCTCGTTGTAAAAAGCATGGCAGCAAAAGCTAAAATGTGCAAATAATTGTTAATGCTCAGCTGATAATTACCTTCATCTAGTATTTTTGTTAACAAGGAGCCAATGGTTTGGAAATGATTTTACTCTCCAAAATTGTTTGCTCCTTGGATTCTCAAGAATTTTGTAAATTGTTTCGGTTTTACAAATGACAGGGTTTGCACATAGTGGGGATTAAATAGGTTATAAGTGGTTTAACCGTGTAAGATTATAATATACCCCCACATCCACATCTACATCCACATCCACACAAAGACTTGATTTCGTTATTTAGTTTTCTTTATGACAGGGTTTGCACATAGTGGGGATTAAATAGGTTATAAGTGGTTTAACCGTGTAAGATTATAATATACTCCCACATCCACATCTACATCCACACAAAGACTTGATTTCGTTATTTAGTTTTCTTTGAAGTCACTTAACAGGATAGGTTCAATAAATTTACACTCACACGCGTAGACTCTACGTACGTACACGTACGCACATGCGTATGCGTGCGTACGCTTTACACTCAAACGCGTATGCACACTTACGCATGTATGCACATGCACTTCTGCTGTTCCGCACGTGCACACAAACACACGCATCTACACGCGCACACACCTATACACACTCGCACACATGCACATAAACACCCATACACACCCACACACACGCATGCCCACACGTGCATACACACACACGCACACCCCCGCACACACACATGCATGCACGCACGCACGCACCATACTCCCACATGCACAACCACACCCGCCCTCCCCCCTGCCTGCATGCCTAAGAGAGTGTTCTACTCAATTCACTACAAAATAATGTTTGATTTAATGAGAGTCAAAAACTGTCACAAGTCTGTCGCTAATTTAAAAAACTGTCACAAATCTGTCGCAAATTGACTAAACTGTCACAAATCCGTCACAAAAACCGTCGCTAATAAGCTCGTAACAAAAAAATACCGTCACTAATGCCGTCGCTATTTAAGTATTTTTTTGTAATGATTATTTTATTCAAAAGTCTGCTCACATTCTTTAGTAAATATTTTATTCATAGTAGCACAAAATTTGGTTGAATGTAGACATCATGATGTGCTCATCTTCTTCCCAAAAGGAAACAAGAAATTACTTGGCAAAATACTTGATTGACCTATGCTTCGCCGAAGTCTTGTAGGGCAACTATATGTGGAAAAAATGACAACACATAGTAATTACTGTGCATGCATGTATCTATTTAATTAATTCGTGATGGACAAGGAAACAAAAAACTTATATGAAATTTCGATTTGCCAAAATTTTACATTAAAAACTAGTAACTATAATAGGAGAGACCCGATTCTCTGAATTGCCCAAGTCTCAAAATCTTCAATTGCTCGTAGCCTTTTTATCAAGCAAAAATAAATAAATAAATTACCTTCATTTTAAACTTGTTCCAACATAATACAAGTTAAATTCCAATCTATTAAAAACAATAGTACCAAAACCTAATATTTTCATTCTATAATACAAGGTTAACTTGGCAAAATATATATTAAAAACTTACTATTTAAGAAATTTAGTCCTATTTGTAATTTTTAAGCAAAACTTCCAATTAAATCATCATATTCAGGTTCTTATAGTAGCTTCTTCTCAATCGATATCATAACTAATCCGCTTAGTCTTTCTTGTGACATGGTACTTCTAAGATAGTTTTTTTAAAATAGCATTCTCAACAAATAAGATCGCATAACTGAGGCAGAGAGACAAAAGTGAATTACTTAAAATCAACAAAAAAAACATCTTTATGAAGGCTGACCAAATTCAAAATAGCTTATAACGTGTAAAAAAAGCTGAACTTAAATCTGCAATAAATAAATGCCCAAATGACACAAAATATTACTGTGGCAATATAACAAACAATTTTAGTACATAACATTCTCTACTTATAATTAAATTAAAATAGCATTAGATTAGAATCGATGATGACAATCTACACTAAGACTAGTGTAGGCTATATAGATAAGAACATATTACATTACCATATAAGCCTTTATTGCAAAATGCAACCAGATAACAAATTAAAAGACACTCATATCAAGTTATCAACAATTCAATTATCCAAAAATAAGAAACACATGAGCCAAAAAAACATTAGATAAGAATTAGAATTCAGAGAAATATCTCTTTTGTTGCCCAAAAGGAGAAAAATTCGATTGAGATGTTAACCTAATTTTCAGAATTCATTTAAGGTTGCTCCTCGTTGTTAATTGATATATATATATATATATATATATATATATATATATATATATATATATAAGCAAAATAAAGAAAAGTTAAGCCTCTCTAATTTAATCATTTTTTCCAACAATACCGCTATACTTTTTTTATTAATTACCAATTTACCAATTACACTCTTTCTTCTCATTTAACCACACAAAATTTCTTATATACTATATTTTTTTTCTCTAAATATTTGGGCAGCATCAATTGTAAAGTGTAGACCAGTGTTATTCCGGCATAAACTGGCTTTTGCAGTTACAACCAAGCACTAGCTATTGACCACTTACAGGGTATCGTGGACTTTGTATATATAACATGAGTGATTTTCATTATTAAATTGACAATTTGAACTTTGTTTTGGTAGGACCTACTCGAGCGGGTTTATGTGTGCGCTTCGCCATACCGGACCGAGTTGAACCTGTTTATGTCTTTATGTGTCTCATTGTTGCTTAATATACCTTTTGTACGAATATCACCAGTTTACTTAGGCCACGGTTTTATCAGAGCATTCAACCTGTAGAGCAATATTTCACCTTTCTTTTGAGACAGTTAATTAGAGTTTTGTTTATACTTTTATCTTTTCTTAGGTTTCTTTTGTTTTACTACGGTCAAGGTGGGAATACTTCGTTAGACAGTTATAGTTGGATGTTTTTGTGCAAGTGTATTTCTTTAACCCTTCCGAACACGTTCCGCAGGAAACGTGCTTTGTAATCGTACACATTTTTTCTAATAATAATAAGCATGTTATTGTCAAAAAATATATAGAGCTTTCTGAAAAGAAAGAAGATGGCAATACACTATACGTGACATAATCACAAGCGATGTTATAGTTTTATAAAAGCTAATTCTCCTCAGGTTCAGCGATTTATTATTCCTCAATCGGGAGAATCGTGAATTTTTAACAAAGATACTCGCACTGACATACTATTTCTTCACCAAAATTATAGCAAAATCCTGTGGCCTTTTTTCCGAAAGCAAGGGGGCACGACTTCTTACATTTCTCACAAACTCGGTCTCTATTAGCAAGTACACCGTACACATTCACACACCTATGCGAGTCATCATGGGGATAATAGCATATGCAAAGACGTTCTGGTTTTCTTTGAATATTACAAGAATTTCTTGATCCTGGTATTGAACTACAAGTTGCATAGCAGTTTGCATCGCATGCACCTAAGAATTTCGAGTTTTCCTTTGCTTTCTCAACGGCCACCACAGGCACTAATATTCCTTTACCTGCATAACGCGCGATTGGAGAAAAAAAGTTAACTTGAATGCCATCAAAATGACGCGATTAGGAGACGTTGGATTCAATATCTTTGCTTATAATTTCTTAATTTCAAAGTTAACAGGTCAATTCAAGCAATATTGTTTCTCAAACTTTCGAATCCAGATATTGTATGGTGTGTATCAACCATGTATTTATAACTTGTTTAAATTAACAACGGGTAAATGCAGAGTCTAAATCCTCCTAATCTCTATCTCATTTTTCAATTTTTAAATTTTTGTTTACTACCATTACAATTAGACATGTATTCATGCATTCCGATAATTTTTTTCTTACAGAAAATTCAAATATGTTACATTTTGAAATTAAAATAAGTAGCGTAAAATAATTATAAATTTCAAAAAAAATAACGTAACTCAACGAGATGTCCCAATATTATAAAATATGTATACAATATGTTGTAACGCTTTATAAACATACAAAAAATGTTATAAAATTTTAAAATTTGAGCAGAAATAGTTAAGGAGGCACGTCATATGATAGACATTAGGGATATAAGAGTTGGACTCGTAAATGCAGAATGGTCAACATAAATGTAATCACGTATCAACATCTGCAGATAAGGAATCAAGTAGGTATTTATGCGGATTCGTATAATTAAGTCATCCAATGAATTGAAAGAATCCTAAAAATTATCATGATCTAATGTGACTTTTAATTTACATAAGTACGGCTCCTCAATCTCCCTTCGCGGCCCTTATCTTTTTATCACAAAATATTGTTATAAAAAATTTAAAAAAATTCTACAATTACAATAATTATATATATATATATATATCGATACACTTCAACAATTATTTTTAAGAGAAAAGTCGCACACAGTATAATTTAGAATAAATAAAAAAACTAGTATAAAGTAATATAGTGAAATTATTAAAAAAAAATCGTTTAGAACAATATTATGTTTGCATATAATATATTATAAAAGTGCGAAACAAGTTGCATAAATTTAAAATTTGGATGAAAATAAGTAAGGGGTCCCGAAAGGAGATAGATGATGTGGACTCCATTTACGTATATACGTTTAAAATAAATTTACAATAAGAGGTGTTCAAACATTTCTTCAAAATCAAGATTCGGCTGAATTTCCCAACTAGTTATTAAAGAAGAAAATTTCAAAAAGAGTAAATTAAGGTAAAAGCATTTACCGAAAGTGATTAAAAGAATAACCAGAATGCATGACAAAGATAAGAGTCGAGATATCTTCATAATTAATCACTAGAATAAGCACTGCAACAGCCTGCTATTATGGTAGGGCTTAAGAAGGGCAAAAATGAGAGTGATAATCTCTAGATAGAGATCAGATAATCATCGAGTATATAACGTTATTTATAGCCTAAAATGTTAATTTCAATATAGTCCCTATACTATTGTGTGTCTCTTCGTTGTCTCCATACCTCTATATTCTACAGTTTTTGTACCTATATAGTCTTAAGGGATTGTTCATTTGTTCCTAAAAAAGGCCATTAGCTTTGCTTCGAATATAAGAGTAATAAACATTGCATATTTTTAATGTAATTTATAAGAAGTGTCAATCAACACATGCATTATCTGTTGTGATTAAAAAAAAAGTGATAGCTTAAATCATCTTTCCAATAATTAATTTAGGCTTTTCTTTATATAATTTTTTTTCAAAATATAGGTAATTATAATTACTTTTAGTGGAAAAAATAAGTGTATTCCTTTTAAATTAAAAATTGATGATATTCTGCAGTAATTATAAAAATATAATTTCATTGAGTTAAATTTATTTAATTGAAATAAATTTGTTTGAAATCCCTCGGTTTTACTAACAAGTGCCCCCAGGGCGATGTTTAAAGCCTAATCCATAAATTAAATGCATATAAAGTATTTATGGCTACTAATTAATCATTAGAATCATATTTATTTCTTAATTTAGCACATAAATATTGATTATAGTAAGTTTTATTAAGAATTGAATTTTCTATTAGCAAAGCAAATAACTAGAAATTTAATGTTGTAAGAATGTTTTAATGGTACAATGTACAACATATCAACCTCATTTGTAGTTTAGCTTTCGATTGTTTTTAAACTCAACTTTTAACGAATCAAACAACTACGTACATGCATGATTTAAATAATATATGCAAAAACAAAATAGTACCCTTATAGATTACAAAACAACCCTATAAACTTGGATAAGCAATCAAAAGCTTATAGCTAGTACTTCAAGCAATATTTCGGATTCACTTCTCCTAAAAAGTATAAATCAGATTCATTGAATTAAAGAGAAAAGAATCCCCGTATAAGGGGGAGGAGGGTAGACTTAAAAAGAAAATACCGGAAATAAAGGAAAGAAAATATTCATGCATGTACTTATTACCTTAATAGAAAATTAAATGTAGATTCATATATTATTTCTTCTTACATAATATTTCCATATCGAAGAATACTAGTTATCAGATGAGTTAACATAATTAACATTCTTAACCAATGTGGCATTTGGTTAGTGGCGAGGGAATGTCAGTGTCCCCTCGTCCGGACCGATATCACCACAGAAAGATACAATCCGGGGCCCTATACAGCGGATGTATCATCACCCCGGCTCAATACCAAACGGGGTGAAGCTAGGCCGGCCCAAAGAAGCGTGTCGAGTACGCTTCCCCAATTAATGCTGCTGACCCCCCCCTGGGGGACCCTCCTGGCGTTTCATCGACGTGGCCCAATCACAGGCCACCTCCCTGTGGGCCCCGGAAGAGGATAGTACCCTTGTCAGAGTCATAAATGACTCTGACGCCGTTGGATCAGCATCTCACAGTACAGTGATCCAAGGGCTAATACGCCTCTGATCACACTATAAATACCCCCACTAATACCACTTAGAGGGGGACGCGAAAAGACAGAGAAGAGAGATAAAGCCTACACAACCCGGACCCCCCCTGAACACCGTCTGTACCACTCGATAGGACAACTTGTAACCGGCCCGGTCCCTCCCCCTTAACTATATTCCTACTTTCCGTTAATACCGATACTGACTTGATCGTTGGAGAGGGAAAACCCGGTACATACCCCGGGCCCCTGTTTGTTTCTTGCGCAGGCACGAAGGCCACCCCGTCACCCTAGCCGTCGTATATTACTCCGGATACCGTGAAAGATCGGAGCCGACGCGAATTGATTAAGCCGAGCTTGGGAAGAAAATCAGGCTCGCCAATTGGCGCCGTCTGTGGGAAAGAAAAACGCGTTAGCTTCGACACACAGGACCTAAATAAACATGTCTGGCAATAATCGCTTCGATACTCCGTCATCCCGACCCCCTCACGTCCTCGGAATGCCGAGGACACTCTCCTTTGATGAGACTCCCAGAACCGCGGGTACTAGTGGTCCGACCCCCCTAGCCGCGATAGCTGCGACCCCCCGAACGCGAGCCGAACTGACCGAAATGATGCTCGATATCCATCAAAAGGAACTCGTCGCGCTTGCAGCCCAGAAGGCACTGATAGCCACGCTGATGGCACCGGAACCCGAGCCCGTCCTCCAAGACGTAAGCCAAGGCGAACCGGCCCCCAGACCCACTAAGAGTGTGATGTCCCGACTAGGACCCCGCCGACGACCCCCCCTAGAGACTCCCAGGGAGCCAACTAGGGGTGAGGAGTCGGAGCACTCCCGCGAAGGGAATTCCCGTCAAAACGACGAGCGAAGCATACACTCCCGACTCCATAGGCACGAGGACAGCCGAAGCTCCCGACCGGAATCGAGTCGTGCCCATACTAACAAATCTCCCCGAACACGAAGAAGGGGACGCCGTGGACGACACGACGCTGCCGGTGAGGCAGCAATGAAGATCGTAGCCTCCACCCGTAGCACCCCGTTCTCGGATGATATCGAGTACAGTGCTCCCCCCAGAAACTTCGTCGCCCCCGTCTTCCAAACCTTCAATGCAGACTCCGATCCGGAAGCTCACCTTCGCCATTATCGATATCAGATGAACCATTGGTCCCACCTCGACCAACTGATGTGCCGGTGCTTTCCCGCCAGCCTGGGGAGGCTTGCTAGTAAATGGTTCCAGTCCCTGCCTGCCAACTCCGTCCATTGTTGGGACGATCTAGCCTACGACTTTGCTCATAGGTTCATAAACTTGAAAGAGAGGGTTACTCAGCCGGAACAGCTTTATCAAGTGAGGGTCCAATCAAAAGAAACCCTTGAGAACTACGATAGTCGGTTCTGGTTGAAACACGCGGAGTGCGCGGACTGCCCCGATTCCACCGCTATAGCTGCTTTCAGACAAAATATGGTCGTGGGCAGCAGAATCCGAAACGAGATGATAGCGACTCCACCCAGCTCCGTCCCCCAGCTCAGGTCCCTCATAAAGCAGCACATTGACATAGAGAAGGACATGAGGTCGGCTGGGGCAACACGCTCCGTAGCTCTTATCGACCAGCCAAGGGATCGGTTCATCACGACGAGCCCTCGAAGAAACCGGCCTATAGCGGAAAGGATGGAGCGGCCACGAACGGGAAGAAACCCTCAACCGGCCCCTAAAAGAAGAAAAGAGGATCCCCGACCTGGGCATCAAACCCCTGTCGTTTCGGGGTCGGACGCTGCCTATTCCACTACCTTTCGCCTACCTCTCGTCGACCTTCTTAACCAGATTGAGAACGAGCCTTTCTTCTCTTGGCCTCTCCCGCTACGGAACGAGCCGGCCCCTGGGCCTAACGACAAAATATGTGAATACCACAGGGGTCGAGGCCATCATACCAACGAGTGCCATGGCCTGAAGGCCAGGCTCGAGGGATGGGTCCGGGATGGCCTGATGGATAAATATGTCAAATCACGAAGAGAATCTGACCGAGATGGAGAAAGGGTCGACGAGAGCCAGCGGGACCTCCCCCCACCTGTGATGATCTGTCATGTCATTCACTCTGGGCCCAAAAGGTCAATCCAGAATGGGGCAGAAAGAACCTCAGCACGGGAAGCACTGATGAAGCAGCACGTCTGCCTCGCAGAAAGCTCAAGCCCTCGGAAAAAGTATAAGCGCAATTCCAAGCCGGATGTAAGCTTCACCGACTTCGACCTGGTGGGGGTGGACGTGCCCCACACTGATGCCCTCGTTATCTCGGCACAGATAGGCCTATGCGCAGTAGGACGGATCCTCGTTGATCAAGGAGCGTCGGTCAACATACTCTTTGAAGACCTCTTTCGAAAGATGGGACTCAAAGAGGAACAGTTGGAAACCGACGTCCCTCCCCTGTACGGATTCAACTCGGAGGCAGTCCGGCCCAAAGGTAACATAACCTTGCCCGTGAAAACTGGTACGAAAGTTATGAGCGTGGAGTTCACGGTGGTGAATGTCCCCTCTGTTTACAACGTGATATTGGGGCGCCCGTGGCTCCATGGAATGGATGGAATCTCCTCCACCTTACACCAAAAGGTTAAGTATCCAGCTGGTTCTGGTGTGGAAACCATCTCGGGAAACCAGAAAGTCTCAAGGAGCTGTGCCATGGCCGTGTATTCCGGCAAAAAGATGGTGTCGACCCAAAGTGCCATGAATATCGAGGCAGAAGATCCTAAGCTGCTAAAGGAACTAAATAAAAAGATGGGGCCTGAGGCCGAAGACAAGGTAGAGGAGGGACTGCTGAAGATCCGAATCCCGGGGTATGACGAGGACCACTTTTTTATGGTGGGAGAAAAGCTTACCAAACCTGAGGTCACCGACCTCGTCGAACTCCTTCTCCAATTCCTCGACAATTTTGCGTGGGGTCCAAGCGAAATGCCAGGCATCAGTTCCGACCTCGCTTGCCACCAATTAAACGTCAACCCGGATGCCAAGCCCGTAATGCAAAAGGGGCGCCGTGTCAGTCCAGAGCATGCCGATGCCATAAACGAGGAAGTAGAGAAGCTTCTTCTGGCCGGGGCCATCAGGGAGATTTATTACCCCAGATGGCTCGCCAATCCCGTAGTGGTCCCCAAAAAGAACGGAAAGTTGAGGGTGTGCATCGATTATACGAGCCTCAACAAGGCCTGCCCAAAGGATCCTTTCCCCTTGCCCAAAATCGATCAGATAGTGGACTCTACGGCCGGGGCCGCCAGAATGAGCTTCCTGGATGCCTGCTCCGGCTACCATAAAATACCTATGTCCGAGGCCGACCAAGAAAAGACTGCCTTCATCACCCCAAGGGGAAATTACTACTACAAAGTGATGCCCTTCGGACTCAAGAACGCCGGGGCGACCTATCAGAGAATGGTCACCAAGATATTCTCTAAGAACATAGGCCGAACCATGGAGGTCTATATCGACGACATGGTGATAAAAAGTACCCAGGAGGGGGACCACCTATCCGACCTGAGAGAGGTGTTCGAGACAATACGAAGGCATGACCTGAAGCTGAACGCCTCTAAATGTGCCTTCGGGGTAGGCGCCGGCAAATTCCTGGGGTTCATGGTGACCCACCGCGGCATCGAAGCGAACCCGTCCCAGATCTCTGCCTTGAAGAATTTGAAAACACCTGAGAAGAGAAGGGACATACAAAAGCTAGCCGGCATGGCTGCCGCCCTCAACCGATTTATTGCCCGGTTCGGGGATCGATGCAAGCCGTTCTTTACGGCCTTGAAAGCTCAGAAAAAATTCGAATGGACCGATGAGTGCCGGCGTGCGTTCACTGAGCTGGCGGACTACCTCGGAAGTCCGCCCCTTCTAACCAAGCCGGATCCAGGCGACGTTCTTACCCTATACCTCGCCGTGTCCGAGATAGCCGTCAGCGCCGTCCTCATCAAGGAACTCGACCGGGAGCAAAGACCTATCTATTACGTGAGCAAAACTCTCCTCGATGCCGAGGCTAGGTATATGCCCTTGGAAAAACTCGTCCTGGCCCTCGTCGTGGCCTCACGAAAACTTGCTCACTATTTCTCTGCACACAGCATTGTGGTCTATACTGACCAGCCTGTGCGAGAAATACTCCAAAAGGGGGATCTCTCTCGACGAATGATGAAGTGGGCCTGCCACTTGAACGCCTACGACATCAGCTATGCGCCGCGAACGTCCGTCAAGGGACAGGCCCTGGCCGACTTTGTGGCAGAATTCACTGGGACGACTCAAGGCCCCGACATCACAGATTGTGTCCCCGAGACCTGGACCTTGCACGCGGATGGAGCCGCCAATAAGAAAGGGTCCGGCCTCGGCATTGTACTCCGGTCTCCACAAGGGGATGTGATCGAGAAGTCAATCCAACTTGGCTTCAGAGCCACCAATAACGAGGCCGAATATGAGGCCGTTATCGCCGGCCTAAAAATGGCCCGAAGCCTCGGAATAAAGAAGATACTGGTGCATACGGACTCTCAATTAGTCAGCAGCCAGATCAGTGGAGAATTTCAGACGAAGGACGACAGGATGGCCAGCTACGTGGCCGTCGCTTCCGGAATACTCCAAAACTTCGAATGTCGAGAAGTCGTCAACATCAACAGAAACGAGAACTCTCACGCCGATGCACTAGCAACCCTAGCCTCGGTCATGAGTGATAAAAAAGAGAGAGTCATCACCATAGAATATGTCCCTTCGCCTAGCATCGAGGCTAAAGCAACAATTAACATGGTGACTGACCTCCCACCGGAGCCATGCTGGATGGACCCCATAATCGAGTACCATCGCTCCGGTGATCTTCCAGATGATAAGAAAGAGGCCGAGAAAATAAGAAGAACGGCATCGGGATTCTGGATAGCTCCCAACGACAAGCTCTATAAAAGATCGTTTTCTGGCCCCTACTTACTCTGCGTCCACCCCGACGTGGTAGTAAGGGTCATGGAGGAAATTCACGAAGGAACGTGTGGGAGCCATACCGGGGGCAGATCGCTGGCCAACCGAGCCTTAACCCATGGATATTGGTGGCCCCTCATGCAGAAAGACGCTAAGGCTTTCGTGCTCAAGTGCGAGAAGTGTCAGAAGTACGCACCCATACCCCATGCCCCGGCGCAAAAAATGAGCAGCGTGACCTCGCCCTGGCCCTTTGCACAGTGGGGCATGGACATCGTCGGACCATTCCCCGTGGCCCCGGGGGGGAAGAAGTTCCTCCTTATGGTCACCGATTACTTCTCAAAGTGGGTGGAGGCCGTGGCCTTAGCGAAAATAACAGAGGCCGAAGTGATACGTTTCCTCTGGAGAGACGTGATCACCAGATTCGGAATCCCCTACTCGATCGTCGCGGACAACGGGGGACAGTTCACCGGGGTCAAGTTGAAAGCGATGTATGCAAAGTATCACATCAAGAACTACTATTCGACCCCGTCGTACCCCCAATGCAACGGACAAGCCGAGGTATCCAACAAGACCGTGCTCGACGGAATCAAGAAGAGGCTAGACGAGTCCAAAGGACGATGGGCCGCAGAACTGCATCACGTCCTATGGGCCTACCGAACGACAAGAAGACGGGGCACTCAACAGACACCCTATAGCCTCACTTACGGGATGGAAGCTATCATCCCGTTAGAAATCGGGCTTCCTTCTCTAAGGACGGACATGGTGGGAGACGGGCTGAACGAAAAGATGATGGGGCTCGAGCTAGACTATGCCGACGAAAGAAGAGAGGTTGCGGCCATCCGTAACGCCGAGTATAAAAACGAACTGGGACGTTCCTATAACAAAAGAGTGAACGCCAGACGTTTCCAAGACGAAGACCTCGTGCTACGGAAAGTAAACAACAACACCAGGATACAGTCCGACGGCAAGCTAGGCCCCAATTGGGAAGGCCCCTATCGAATCCTCGGTGCAGTCGGGAACGGGGCCTACCTGTTGGGTCGTCTTCCTAACGACGTCCCGGTGGACCGACCTTGGAACGTCAACAACCTAAGAAAGTACTACCAGTAGGGCTCGGCCTTTGTGACTTTGTATAAATAAGAACGTGATATAAATTTATGCCTGTGGGCTTTATAAATGAAAACTGTTGTTTTAAATTTTCTATGTGTTTCAGAACACGAGCCTATACGGCACCTCGGTTCACATTTACTTGAATTTTTCAATTCATTTAAATTTTCTGTGTTTCTATGTGTTTCAGAACACGAGCCTATACGGCACCCCGGTTCACATTTACTTGAATTTTTCAGTTCATTTAAATTTTCAATGTGTTTCAGAACACGAGCCTATACGGCACCTCGGTTCACATTTACTTGAATTTTTCAGTTCATTTAAATTTTCTATGTGTTTCAGAACACGAGCCTATACGGCACCCCGGTTCACATTTACTTGAATTTTTCAGTTCATTTAAATTTTCAATGTGTTTCAGAACACGAGCCTATACGGCACCTCGGTTCACATTTACTTGAATTTTTCAATTCATTTAAATTTTCTGTGTTTCTATGTGTTTCAGAACACGAGCCTATACGGCACCCCGGTTCATATTTACTTGAATTTTTCAGTTCATTTAAAATTCTCTAAGTGTTTCTACACGTGCCAACTCGATTTATCATGTATATAAAATGAGAGCCCCAACGCCGAAGCATAAGGGCCCCCTCATTTGGGAGCATGCATATGAGGTATAAATCACAACGGGAATTAAAAACAAGAAACAAGAAATAGAGAAGAATAAAAGACAAGTCCAAAATTGTTTTCTCATTTCATTAATCAAAAGCTATTACAAGCTAAGTGCAGAAAAAATATTACATCGAAAACAAAATAAAGAACTACAAAAAGCCCTAAGCTGCCCCCTCATCATCATCATCAGCTTCATCCTCCGAGAGGGCTCGAGGGGTTAAGGGAACCACCTCGGGAATGGGAGCAGAGGGGACGGGAACCAAGATGTTTTCTATGTTCCACACCGGATGATCCGGTCCCGCCCTCATAAAAGCTGCTGCCTCAGACCAGCCATCAACATAGAAGGAATTAAAGTCCTTCTGTGTTGATAGCTCCAAGGCGGCGCTCATCTCCGCCTCGGCGGCTTGAACCGCAGCCTTTACTTTTTCGGCCACTCCGGCCTCAGTGGCTTCGACTGCGGCTTTCACCTTGTCGGCCAAGCTCGCTTCAGCCTCCTTCAGAGCTGTAACCGCAGCTTGTTCACGCTCTTCGGCCTCAGCACTCGCCTTCGCGGCCTCAGCTCGCCGAGCTTCCAAGGACTCGACGAGGCCCTCGGCCCTCTCAGCCCTTATTTGGGCCCCCTCCGCCTTCTTTAGAGCGTCGTCGGCCTGCTTAGCGCTGGCCTCGGCCTTCGAAGCCCACGACCTCACCAGTTGCCCTTGCTGGTAGACATACTGGTTCATTGTTAAATAGGCCTACAAAAGAAGAGATATACTTAGCAGAATTTACAAAAGAAACAAATATCACTAAGAAGTAAACGAATACAACGTTTTACCTGCGGGATCATGGCCATGGCCGACGCCATGGCGGAAGCAAGGTCGCGACCACGTTGGTCGGCCTCGACAGTCTGCTGCTGAAGCGCGGCCAGAGCAAGCAGGCCAGCGGAGGGATGGCCCTCCATAATACTCCGAACCCCGGTCGCCGCCTTGACCTCCTCTGGAGTCTGAATAGGCATCCTTGGAAACGGGGAGCCAGAACCTGAGCTTGAGCCTGAAGCGCTAGGCGTCGGACCCTTTGCCTGAGCGGTTGACACCGCTCGCCCTTCATCTACAACCACGGGCTCCCTAGGCTTCGGGATTGTCACGGTGCCCTCCCGTGGGTCAGATTCCCCGGTACGTGCCTTCTTCGCATCACGGGGGGCCTTCGCCTCCTCCCTCTTTCTCTTGGCAGCCTCGGCAAGCTCGGCTTTTCTAGCGGCTCGTTCACGCCTCAATTGCCCCGCCAAGCCTCCCAACCTCTCCAAGGTCTTCGCCTTAGCATCAGCAGGGGCCACCTCCACCACTTCTTCATCCTCTGCCTCGACCGCCCCCTCCTTAACGGCCTCATTGACCTCTTTCTCAACGACCTCGGGCTCGGGCTCCTCGACTTCATCCCCAACCTCAGCAGGAACCACCTCTTCCTCCTCCTCCTCGTCAGACCGGATCACCTATAGTGGCCAAACAGAGAATGAAGTTAGAAAAATTCGCAAAAACCACAAAATTTGTCTAAGTATAAAACTGTAAAGTTAAAGCTAACTCACCATAGTCCGTGAGGTGCCCAAGGCTGGCCCGGTTGGTGGGGCCTCAGGAGAGCTATCTTCCAGACGAAAGAGGCCCGTCGTATCCGGTGCCCTCGAGCTCAGGGGAGGAACATCCAGCAACGGTTTCCCATGCTGGTCGATATAGCTGCGGGTACCGTCCGCCCCCTCCCTATAATGGAGGACGGTACCATCAGGCCGGGTTTCAAACATAACCCCGGCCGACGCAGGAGCAAAGGAGGTAATCACCACGGCCTTCGCCCTGCCGCTTGGCTTCGGCTTCGTGGCCTTCTTCGCCACGGTCACAACCTCGACCTCGGCCTCAGCTTCTTTGATGGCCTTAGGTGGGAGGGTGGATTCAAAACCCTTTTCTTTCTCCCACCGTTCCCGGGAGTACCCCACTGGACAGAAGGTCCTAGGAGGCCAAAGGAACTCATTCCCCTTACAACTGGTAGGGGAGCTACAGAGTAACAGACGCTCCGCATCGCGAGCGCCTGCGTCGGTCCCATCCGGACCCCACCAGTTCAACGCCAACTCTATGGACCTCACGTTCGGGTCCCCGAGACCCCTTAGACTCGCGGCCACAGTGGCCTTGTTCTCTTTGTTGCTTAAGACCCTCCCCGGTCTGGTTGGGAGGGTCAAATCATCCCGGTGGAGCCAGTCACCCTCCACCACGATCACATCTTGTGTGTAACCCCGATTCGAATCGGAGTTACCCAAGATAAGCTGGTTGTGTGACCGACACCGCAGGTACGGCTGCCTGCTTTTGGCTTGGGAGCTAGGCTCGCTCTGTAAGAACTCGTAACAAGCGAGCAGCTCCCTTAGCCCCAATGGCTCCGGTAGAGTCGAGCCTAACAGCTCGTTTAGAGCCTCCATCCCGGCACAGATCCGGTGGGCTTGCAGAGGCCACTGACAAGGAAGAGTTTGCGTCCAGGCGCATAACTCCGCCAGCAGCTCCGGGATTGGGAGATGAGTGCCCCCGTACAGAAGGGACGAGAGAGAGAGCGTCACCATGCTCTTCGGATCCGCTACGATCCCGTTCACCTCGTCGGAGTTCTGACACCTCCGAAGACGGAACCCATCGCCAATCCCGCAGAGTTGTCGGAACTCTTCGAGATCGGACCCATGAGTCCGTACCATGATACTGCTGTCGTTGCTATCGACGCTCAGGGACGGGTCGAGGACCATGGCCCGGAATGGGAGCGCGTTGGCCATCACGGCCAAACGTTGAGGAGTAGGGGCAACCATCGGACCCTTGCCGGCTCCGTGTTTAATAACCATTTTCTGGCTTTGAGTATTCGAAGATGAAATTTGCTAAGGGAGAAGAAGGAGAGAGAGTATTTATACTGTGGAGGCTTGTAGAGAGAAGTTGAAAAAAAGTGAAAAATGATTTTCACTGAGGGTATTTATAGACCCCCACCAGAAGGTGAAAAGACACTTACCAGAAGGTGAAAAGACGCGACGGCTCATTGCACGAACTCCCACAAAGGACAGCCGCCACTCAACCCACGCCCTCCACGTGTACAATGAGGAGAGGTCGTCTGCCAAGTGTCACCCTTCAGCCGTTTTAGCATTAATGGCATTGGAGAAACTGAAAAGACAGAGGCGGCGCCCCATAATTACGAGACTGGCATGCTCCACGTGTAAGAAATCCATGTATGGTTGAATACGTATCAAGAGACGAGTCACGCCGAGGTGCCTCTAGACAGCCAAATTTGAAGACAGAATGACCGGAGCCCCCGTAAAGTGAGGAAGGTACTCACCGACATTGTCACTAACGACGACTCCGGACAGGGAGCTGTTGGCGAGGGAATGTCAGTGTCCCCTCGTCCGGACCGATATCACCACAGAAAGATACAATCCGGGGCCCTATACAGCGGATGTATCATCACCCCGGCTCAATACCAAACGGGGTGAAGCTAGGCCGGCCCAAAGAAGCGTGTCGAGTACACTTCCCCAATTAATGCTGCTGACCCCCCCCTGGGGGACCCTCCTGGCGTTTCATCGACGTGGCCCAATCACAGGCCACCTCCCTGTGGGCCCCGGAAGAGGATAGTACCCTTGTCAGAGTCATAAATGACTCTGACGCCGTTGGATCAGCATCTCACAGTACAGTGATCCAAGGGCTAATACGCCTCTGATCACACTATAAATACCCCCACTAATACCACTTAGAGGGGGACGCGAAAAGACAGAGAAGAGAGATAAAGCCTACACAACCCGGACCCCCCCTGAACACCGTCTGTACCACTCGATAGGACAACTTGTAACCGGCCCGGTCCCTCCCCCTTAACTATATTCCTACTTTCCGTTAATACCGATACTGACTTGATCGTTGGAGAGGGAAAACCCGGTACATACCCCGGGCCCCTGTTTGTTTCTTGCGCAGGCACGAAGGCCACCCCGTCACCCTAGCCGTCGTATATTACTCCGGATACCGTGAAAGATCGGAGCCGACGCGAATTGATTAAGCCGAGCTTGGGAAGAAAATCAGGCTCGCCAGTTAGCTTTTCCCAAAATGCATTTATTATAAATTAAACGTTTTGAGTACTAAAATACAGTGGCAAAAAGAAACTGAGACATGACAAAAAACAGGGATAGAAAAAGAAGACCTAGCTAGTTACATGTTTATGATCTTTAACTAATTTCATTCATCTTGTTTTCCTCACCCAATTGTCAAGTTTGTTAACATGTTTAATTGATCGACAATATACACCTATGAATCAAAGCTTTTAAATTTACCACATTACCATGTTCCGATGTTCGATAAACAAGAGTCGCACAACGATGTGCTCATCACTATCCAATTCAATGTTCCACATTCAAATCAATGTTTCGAAAGAGTTATCGTTAACGTAGCATTTTCACGAGATCTATGCTAAAAGCGCTAATAATGTATGTCGCATCAAAACGCTTTGGGGTGTAAGAATTTGGAGTCTCACCAATCTGAAGTACAAACACATTCTAAAGATTCCTTTCACTTATGTCAAAATAGTTTGATGGAATAAGCTTTCGCCACAAACATCAATACGCTTATTTGAAGGTAAACTAACAAATTGTATAATTCACATTCAAAGTCAATCCCTATACCCTTGATAGTTGATAGCGAAACATCCTTTTTACCCTTTAACAAGCAAAAACAATGTCATCACAACCAAGCTATTTTCGTATATGAAAGCAGAAATTAGTCAAGGAAATATAGTAAAAGAGCTAATCATCGGCTTGGTCTGGTTCTGGTTTAGGCTCATTATCCTCTTCTGGTGCTGATTCTTGGTCTGTTTCTGGTTCAACCATTACGACCCCACTCTTCTTGTGAGTAGCAGCTTCGAGGACATGACTGTAGTTTCCCTTCTCCTTGAAGAGCTGAGCAAAATGTATATTACAGTAAAGGACACCTTCCAAGGAAGCATACGATGAGTGGGTCAGAGGGCAGCCTCCATGAGCACACTTGAAACATAACTTGTGGAAGCATTCCCCCTCCATAGTCACCTGTTTGCATACGAATGTATATGGTTATTATGATTTAAAAAAATTATAATTCAAATGCATAGAATTTAAATGTATCCTTATGGATTCCAACTTCACCAATTTCTAATACAAGTAGATCTTAGATTATAAGTGAAATATATGCCTTCTCTTTCTTACATATTAGTGCCTCGTTCAGTGATGCTGTGAGGATACTATTGGGGTTTGTGTTTGGCATGAATATAGTACTAGAAATGCATTTGAACACGGAGTAATTTAAAATTTAGCTCATTTTCGGTGTACGAATAAATTCACCTATATATTATTTCCAGTAAATCTTAGAGAAGTATATGAATTCATACATCTGATAAGTGAAATTGCAGTTAAAGGAACATCAAGTCCCCTCTACTCGCACATGCTTTAGTTACATCACTGCTTCAGTGAAAAGATATGTTTCTAAATCCTAATAAAAGAATCAAATAGGCTTGTTCCATTCAAGCTTTTAAGTACAGCTTACTTGCCTTTCTGCTTATAAAATATAAAATGTTTTTTTGAGACAGCTGAAAACTCAAGCTTTTTTGCTTCTCTAGCATGAAATATTAATCTAGACGAACCTATCTTATAACTTTTAACTCAAAAAAAGGCAGCTTGTATGGTTGAAAATATATAATCTGCACTAAGTCATCTCGCAAATTGTACATACAGTATGTTATATTTGTAGATATATATAAGGTGTAGAGATTATTCCAAACCTTTTCCAATGGGTAAACAGTTTTCTTGCAAGCTGCACATTTGTCTTGGGTTCCACAGAACAGGGTAGAGAGCTTGCTTGGGGGCCTAGTCTGCATAAACAAATACATCAATTTAATGTATTTTAGCGATCAACATAATTCAACATGGTATTTGTTTACAGCAGAAATATTTTTGCGTTAACTTTGAGTTGTAAAAGACTAAAGTTCATAGAAAGATGAACATACCATTGAATTCTCCCTCTCGGACTTCCCCGCTAAATATCCAAACACCAAAAATACAAATAGTGAGATTGAATATTTTGAGCAAATATAAAAATTCAAATGCTAAACCTCACATAATCTCACATGTTTGGAAATTCTTGCTGAAATTGCCAGACTCCTTGAAGAGTTGTTCGAAATGAACCTTACAATAGAGAACTCCGTCCATGGAGGAGTAATTGCTCATCTGCCATGAGAATATGGTTAAATACAATACAGTCAGAAATTTTATGTCTGGTCATGTGAGTTTCAAATGTTTATGCGCGTTTTTGTTTGCTAATTTTAGGAACTAACAATGAAGGGAACTTACAACAAGAGTTCCTTTGCAGTAGCTGCATTTGAAGCAGGATTTGTGATAGGTAATCCCGTCAGCCGTCAACAAATCCACAAAATAAACAGTTTTGTCACAAGCTTTGCATTTGTCCAATGTCCCCGTAAATGACATCTTTCTATATTTCAATTATCGTAGATTTTCTTTTTCCTTCTTTTTAAGTGTCGAAAAGAACACCAATTGGAGGATCAAGAGAGTTTTAGAAATTGAATATGATGTATGCCTTCTTATTTCTCGGCCTCGAACAACTGAGACAAAGAGAAAAAAGATGGGAAAAAAAAACTGTGTGTGCTGCCTTTTGAAGAACTGAATTATATCTTTTTGGAACAAATTTGCAGGTTTTCCTGTTTTTTTTTTTCTAAAAAAATGGCCTAAACTAAACTTGTATTGAACCGATTAAGGATTGCCAGGTGATTGGAGACCCTTTTGTTTTGATATTAAAATAGAAAAGTGAGAGGTGTAAAATGTAGTGTAATTTGATTGGGAAGGAGTGAAACAAGGAGGATGTTTTTGGCTTTTTCCTGAATTAGAAATTGGATGAAATAAGAAGATTAAATTATGAATAGTCTTATGAATTTTTGTATGTACATCTGCGGTAAAAGAATTACTTTATATATCTGTAATCTCCAAGTCCATCATTCAAGTGTCAGCTTTACATGATTTTACTTTATTTCCATCTAACCTAAAAATAAAAACTTTCTTCCTATCTCCAACTACAGACATTAATTTATATACAGATACATATATGGCGTATCAAATCATGCAAAAGTTAACATGATGAGTAAAACACAATATAATAGGGAGTATTTTGGCTTCTAAGGTTTATATAAATAGGAATACAATTGTCTTTAGAGCCCCAAGCAAGTAGAGTTGTTTTCTTGCCAAACATGAACGAGCTCTGATTATATTAGACGGTATAGCATGCTTTTACCAAATTTCAAGACGAGATCTGCTAATTCGATCATTTAGATTGTTTTTATGAGTTATGACTATGTTTGCTTGAGCAAACTCATATCCGTGATTGTCCGCATTCACACATTTTTACAAACCAATTCATCTTTCCTACGTTAGCATCGGAGTCCCAGAGAACATGGATTCAATTGAGTAGCAAAATAGATTTCACCTAAATCCGGTGTGTCATCATTTTCTTGACTTCTTGAGCCTCTTGATATCGGGTGCAACACACCAAAAATGAAAACATATACTTTTTTATTTCATCGTTTCGAACATAAGTATTAAGCGTATATACCTCTGTATCTATCTAGTAAAAAACATTCCATCCACATAACTCTCAATAAAATAAATGTTTTGTCCATATTTGTTCTCTTAGAATTAAAAGGTAAAATTTAGCAGTATGTTTTTAGCATAGCTTTTAAAAAAAACATTTTAGCTAGCTTATCGCTTTTTAAAAGATAAAAAACACATTTGGTACACCCAACTTCCATACGTTGATAAAAAGGGTACCAAATTATCAACATTAACAATTTAAGTACTAAATGTTTTACTTTTTTTTACAAACAAATAATTACGATAAAATCGATCTCAAAATTGTGTCACATACCATCACGTGACCAAATTATAAGTTATTTTACTTCCCCTCTCATTTTTTCCCTCCAAAAACCCAAAAGTTAAAAACATACTGCTAAATTTTACCTTTTAATTCTAAGAGAACAAATATGGACAAAACACTGAAATAACTTTTAATTTAGTCATGTCATGATGACATGCTATACGATTTTAAGATCGATTTGGCCGTAAATATTTGTTTGTAAAAAAAAAGTACGAAGTTTAGTACGTAAATCATTAATGATGATAGTTTGATATATTTTTGTTAACACATGATAATTGAGGGTACTAAATGTAATTTTCTCACTTTTTAAAACATTGCTTGTACTAAGGCCCGGCGAGAAACCGAAAAAACTGAACCGGACCGATAACCGAACCGAAAAAACCCGAAAAAAACCGAAAAATAACCGAAAAATCGAAAAAAACCGAAATTAGACCGGAAAAAACCGGTCCAGTTCATTTCAAAAAATAAAAAAACCGAAACAAAAAAAAACAAAATCGAAAAATATGTTTGATTTTGGTTTTGCTAAAAACCGAACCGGACCGGACAAACAAAAAGAGCATGGTAGAAACTTTGGTAATTTTAATGTTAGATTTAGGATGTATTAGTAAATTTAAATTTAGTACTATAGTTTCTGCTCATGACAGTTTTTCTAATAATCTCCAGCTCCTTTCTATTTTCTTCACACAGACACACATAGATATAGATATAGATATAGAGAGAGAGATATATATATATAGAGAGAGAGAATGGCTCAAGAAGGTGCTGTGGTGAAATTGTATCCTTTAACAAGCTACAATTTCGGAGCTAAAGAACCCAAATTGGAAAAAGATAAATCTGTTGCTGATCGCCTTTCTCGTATGCAAACCAAGTACTTACTCCCCAACCCTACATTTATATATATATATTATTTCTATTTTACTTTATTTATGTAAATTATTAGTTATGTTTGCATTTCTTGTTTCTGGGTTTTGTTTGCATTTGAGATTTGGGAAATATAAAATGCAAAAAATAAAGTTAGGGTTTTTGTATTTATTTTTAAAGTTTTAATTGTGGTTGCATTTCTTCTTTGTGGGTTTTGTTTGCATTTGAGATTTGGGAAATAGAAAATGCAAAAAATAAAGTTAGGGTTTATCACTACAAGTGCAAGAACTCAACTATGCTCCAATGTTTATATATATATATATATATATATACTTATATATATATATACTTATATATATGTAAAGTTTTAATTGTGGTTGAATTTCTTCTTTGTGAGTGTTAACAGTGGGTTTTATTTGCATTTGAGATTTGGGAGAAAGAAAATGTAAAAATAAAATTAGGGTTTATCACTGCAAGTGCAAGAACTCAAAAACGCTCCAATGTTTATACATATATATATATATATATTTATGTATGTATGTATATATTTATGTATGTATGTATGTATGTATTTACATATATAAAATAGTTGTAGATACCTAGGTATTATTTATTTTTTGTGGGTTTTTGGGTATTGGGGATATAGAAAAGTGGGGTTTATTATAGGAAAGAATTAGGAGTAGGATAAAAGCTGAGGAAGTTTTGATTTTTTTTTTGGGGGGGTTTTGTTTGCATTTGAGATTATATATATGTAAAGTATTAATTTCTGTTGCATTTCTTCTTGTGGGTTTTGATTGGATTTGAGATTTGGGAAATGGAAAATGGAAAATGCAATAATAAAGTTAGGGTTTATCACTACAAGTGCAAGAACTCAACTATGCTCCAATGCTTATATACATATATATATGTACACACAAACACACACATATATATATATATTTAAAGTTTTAATTGTAATTGCATTTCTTCTTTGTGGGTTTTGTTAGTATTTGAGATTTGGGAGATAGAAAATGCAAAAAATAAAGTTAGGGTTTATCACTGCAAGTGCAAGAACTCAACTATGCTCCAACGTTTATTTATATATACTTATACTTATATGTATATATATACTTCTATATATGTAAAGTATTAATTATGGTAGCATTTCTTCTTTGTGGGTTTTATTTGTATTTGAGATTTGGGAGATAGAAAATGCTAAACTAAAGTTGGGGTTTATCACTGCATGAACTCAACTACGCTTCACCTATTATGTATCTATATGTGTTTATATATATATATGTGCATATATAAAGTAGTTGTAGAAAGTGAGGTATCATTTATTCTTTGTGGGTTTTTGGGTATTGGGGATATAGAAAGGTAGGGTTTATCGTAGGAAAGAATTAGGAGTAGGATTAAAGGTGAGAAAGTTTTTTTTACCATGTATTTTATGGAAAGTATTTCCGATTATAGATTTCTCAGTATGCCGATTAAATAAAGTTAGGGTTTATTACAAGACGGACTGGAAGTAGGATTAAAGGTGAGAAAGTTTTTATTTATTTTTATTTTTATCATGTATGTTACGGAAAGTATGGCGATTATAGCTTTCTCGGTATGCCGATTGAACTAAGTTTATCATATGAAAAAACTAGAAGTATTGAGAAAATTCTGATATTTTTACCATGCCATTTTACTGAAAACATTCTGATTATAGATTTATAAGCCTTCGTTTAGCAAAAAAGAGTATCCACATAATTTTCAGACCCTCGTGTGAGTGAATCTTGGTTCTGTTTTTTAATCATATGGGTTTTGATCCATTGGACAAAGCAAATGTCTACAGTATTTATGCACCTCTTGATCTTGGTAATGATAAGATGCTGTTTGGAATAAATTTGCCTTCCAATTGTTCCTACTTGGTTTACTCGTTGCCCTACCAGTTCGGAATAGATTGCCTTTTCGGTTAAATATAGACTATAGGAGCTAATCTGATAGATTGACTCTTGAAGTTGATTTTGATTAGTCGATGAGGAGTGGAAGAAGAAGAACTAAGAATTTGGTGACTTCCTGGCTTTGATTTTGAATGGCACATAAAGCTTTGTTGTTGGAACTTCTTTTTTGCTAATTTATGTTTTAATGAGTTTTTTTGGGACTTCTGTTGGATAATGGGTTAATGAAGTAAAGTCTATTTTTTAAAATGCTTAATGTGTCTATTACAAGTGGGGTAATAGAAGATAAAATAAAGTGTCTAATACAAAAATAAATAATTTTTTCTATTTTTAACATAACATAAAATAAATATGAAGTTAAGACAAAAGGTATTGGGCAATAAAATAATTTTTTTAGTAATCTTGTTTGGGAAAATACAATGGTCATTTACGAAATTTGATAATTTCAAGGTAAAAAACAGAAAATTTTAGAAAAAAACAACTAACATGATTTGAACTCCTAACATTCCACTACCTTAAAGACAATTTTACCACTACACCAACAGCTCTTTTGTTTAATTAGGGGGACCATCAATGTATATATCTTAGAAAAATTTAAATTACACACACAAAAAAAATGACAATCGCCGCCGGGGTGGCCACGGCCACCCCCTGGGTCCGCCCCTGACTCTCAACATTAAGGAAAATTAAAAGTTATAAAATAAATCTCAGGGGATATCGTATCACACATTGTACTTTGCTCTACTTTAGTATGTAGCTCTTGAAATTATTGGCCCAGCTTGTAGACCTTGCATAGTCGAACACTTGAAACTCTACCTTTTTTATGTTGTGTTTATTTTGTTGCTGTACAAGTAGCAAATGTAATTAAATTTTGTTATACATGCAGCTACATGAAAGAAGGGATGAGGACCAGTGTCGAAGCTGTCTTGCTGGTCAGTTCACCGTTTCATTATGTGGAGTTACAAAAGTTGACTTTATTGTATGTTTATTGTTGAATAGACAGTATGAAACGAGTTAATTATTTTTGGGTAATGTTAGTTCAGATTAATGCATGAGTTGGTCCCCAATCATATTTACAGAACATTTTTATTTTTGATGGACCCATTTCTGGGGTTTTGTAGTAGCGTAGATAGATCTTGAAAGTGGTAAACATGACTAAGAAACCTTGAAATAAAATAGGAATACATATACAGTTCAATCGGGAGAAGTACACCTGATATAACTATAGATCCCGTTTTGTCGCACTAGCTCCCGTCACCTACTATAAGAGCACATAGTGGCGAAATAAAGTATTCTTCTTGAGAACAACTAACTCTAAGAATATATAAAATGCGAACGTTTCTGGCAATGATGGATTATAATTTATACTCCTAGTTTTTTTTTTTATAAATAATATTAATTTTGGCTCACGGGAGAATAGGAAACAAGGAGGTGGGAAAGTTATTTTTTGGGTGATTGTGTGTTATTAAAAAGACTGAGTGGCAATTGTGTGCAACCCATCTGTTAGAAGCACTGGCAAGGGGCAAGGGCAACACAGCTAATTCTGAACCGTTTTCTTCTTTTTCTGGCTGAGTTCTCGGTTATATATTCAATGCTTGATTTCAGGTGCAAGAACATAACCATCCGCATATTCTTCTTCTGCAAATTGGTAACACGTTTTGCAAGCTACCAGGTGGTCGTTTGAGGCCTGGAGAAAATGGTACTATTAATTTATAATGTTACCAAAAGTTTTCACCCCTCTAATGCATGTGTTGGAGATTTTAGAATGCTTTTATCTTTCTCTTCAGAAATTGATGGTATGACGAGGAAATTGTGTAGCAAACTTGCAGCTAATTCTCCGTCATTACAGCCTAATTGGCAGGTTTGCCTCTTCGTAACCCAAGTTCTTCATATTTATTATAGATTTTTGTTACACTTTTAATTTGGATTAGGATGTTAAACTTACTTGTTTCGCAAATAACTATAGAGTGCTGTGTATGTATTTGTTTTTCCAGATTGGCGAGTGTGTGGGTGTTTGGTGGAGGCCAAACTTTGAAACTATAATGTACCCTTATTGCCCTCCACATGTCACAAAGCCTAAGGTAATGTTTTGGGGAAGATTTTACCTTGTTTTACTCTTTTCCTTCCTGCCCCACTTTGATTGTAAACTCTTGATAATGCAGGAGTGTAAGAAGCTTTTTCTCGTTCACTTGTCAGAAAAAGAGTATTTCGCAGTACCCAAAAATCTGAAATTGCTGGCTGTTCCATTGTTTGAGCTCTATGATAATATTCAGGTATGGTACTTGTTGCTTGTTCGTTTAAGATTGAAGCACAAACAAGTTTATCTGCTTTGGTAATGCTTAAATAAGCTGAATTTTGAAAAATAGTTAGTAGTTGCATAATTTAATGTTTGTCGAAATATATTGCTGAAGCATTTTTAAATGTTGAAGCCAAAACTGAATCAGTGATCGTTTTATTGCAGAGATATGGACCCATTATATCAACAATTCCTCAGCAGCTTTCCAGATTCCAAATCAATATGACCCACCGGTGATGAGAAGCACTTTCTAGTGTTAATCTTTGAAGATATCACAACATCAAGTTCCTTTTATTACTGACATTGAGTTTTATAGGTGTTACGGTGGTGATGTCTTCTTACAAATAGTACAACTTATTTGTAGTTGGCTCTTGTTGTTTTGCTAGACTTGGAGACTTTTAGGTTTCAGTTTAGGTGGATTGAGAAACGGCATAGATTCTCACCTTCTCGGTATTAGGTAGGCATCGGAAACATTAAAAGCAAAGTAGTTTATGAATGGCAATTATGTACTTTAAGCAATCTTTTCTGGTCATTATGATGTGATTATGTTTATTTTGCTCTTCGGGCAACGAAAACGAAGGAGGATGTTGTGAGTTATGTAGTAAATGGATGTTTGGTTGCTCTTGTGGAAGTTGTATGCGGAAGTAGACGAAGGAGGATGTTGTGAGTTATGTAGTAAATGGATGTTTGGTTGCTCTTGCGGAAGTTGTATGCGGAAGTAGGGCTGGGCAAAAACCCGGAATAACCGAACCGTACCGAACCGGAAAAACCCGAAAAACCGAAAAAGACCAAAACTGAGAAAACCGAAAGTTGTTCGGTCCGGTTTCTGTTTACTATAAAACCGAACTGAAAAACCGAAAGATCAAAAAAACCCGAAGAAAACCGAATCGAGTAATCAAAAAACCAAAAAACCCTCAAAAAAATCAATATGCATATGAACTTACTAGTATTATATCTATATATATATATATATATATATATATATTAAAATTATAAATCAATATATATATAAATAAGTTACATTTTATTTTTTTACAATTATCTAATTTTAAGGTATAAGTGTATTTTTTTTAAAATGATGGGGTTTCGTAAAATAGTGAAACTTTAATGAAACTGTGATGTACGAAAAATGTTGAAAAAAAATGAGGTTTTAGTAGTAGTTTTTAAACATTGTAGGAGATTTCTGAAAGTTATATAAACATTTATACTTGTGTAATTTAACATATAGAATTGAACCATACCAAAAAAACCGAATTAAAACTGGTAACGGAGTGAACCAGACTGAATCAGAACCGAAACCGGACCGGACCGGACCAAATCAGAACCGGTTCGGTCCAGTTCCGTCCACATTTTTAAAAAACCAAAAACTGAAAATGATCGAAACCGAAAATTAATTTCGGTTCTGGTTTTACTGAAAACCGGATCGAAGCCAGCCTATCCGGAAGTATAATGTTTTGTTTTTGCTCTGGCATTTGGTAAATTTGTTACTTGGGATTTTTTTGTCTTCACATCTTTTAATAGAAAGTGATCTTCTGTATTAGCATTATTGAATTGAACTTGGACTATTCTCTTGGATTGGCCTCATCCATGGTTACTTTATATTAATCTAATATCAATCTGATCCATATCATTGCTCAATTATTATTTTCTTGCATGATATTTTTTTGAAAGGTATTTTCTTGCGTGATATATCAGAGCATTTCATTAATTTTATAAAGTAATTAGCAGAATTATGTTATTTTCCATTATACTACATTCAATTGGTTTACTAACACAAACACAACTAAATAAACCAATGTTTATAGCCTCATTAAGCAGTGGTGCAACTTACTAATTAGTGACAGCATTTTTTCATGAAAGGTGAATCCGTCTATGTATTATGTAATGTAAACTTTGTACTTGCATTTTAAAGTTCATGACTACTTCTTAGAGAAGTGTTTCATCATCTCGTGTTTAAACATTTTTCTCCTCCTATTTTCAGTATGCATATTATTATAAGACATGTATATTTGTCAATTTGGCCCAATGAGAACCCCTCTATGAATGAACTCATATCTTGGATGAAATTCATTAGAATATACACACAACAACGACTACACTGAGAGAAATCAAAAAATAAGAAAGAAAACGACAATAAGTTTACAAGTTTGTAATAATGGTAACATCTGATTCTACTTATCATCTATGTTCAAGGGTGGTCGTGTTATCAACCAAATGGTCACCGGGTCGTTTACGAGTTGTGACTAGAGATGCGCTAGAAAAAAAACGTTGCATTTCTTTGTAAAACGAAGTCGTTGACTGGGTGGTTTGACTTGAGTTAGTTTTTGTGTACTTATAAGAAACCTTCTTTTTCTGGACAAATATAATCGAACACTGAGATTTCAACATGAATGAGATGCGAAATTTCCATGACCGGCCTTGTGTATATCGCAAGCTTCATATTCATAGGTTTTCGAATAAGACATGAAGACCACTTTAAGGCATTGTTTGGTTACATCATTTAAAGTACATGAATTGTCTAAAAGCCATAACAATCTGTATATTTGGTTGCCTAGAGTGCAATCACACTTTTAGTACGGAACGGTCTACAAATGATGCGTTTATGATATATTTGCAATAGTATGAAAGATGTAATATTAAATTAGCTAAATCTCGTCCAAATTACTAATCCGGCCTCACTTTCATATTCCGTTCATAACCCCGAACCGGATTATTGACCCGAAACTACTAATCCCATAATGAGGCGTAACCGTTAATAAAACAAAAACGAGTGCCCACTTTAGGAAACCTAATAATCGAATTATCAATTTATCCAAATCCTCTCATCTGCCCCCAAAAAAATAAAAAAACACACATATTTACATATATACACACTCTCTCTACTATTTTTCTAAGTAACAAAAAAAATCTTAGAATAAAAAACCCAAATAAACCCCAATCAAACCAAATTTATCTCTCTCCCGCACAATTATACCACGTGTCAATTACACAGATGAACGGCCGAGGTAGGTATCCACCTGGCATCACCGGTCGAGGCGGCGGTTACGGCGGCGGTTACAACGGTAACCCTAGTTATCAGGGGAGAGGCGGTTATAATAATAACCAACAACAACAACAACAACAACAACATAATAACAGTAATAGTAATAGTAATAGTAATAATAATCAGCAGTGGTTGAGAAGGAGTAATAATCAGGAGCTCGGTGATAGCGTTGAAGTCGAGAAGAATGTGCAGTCCGAGGCTGTTGATTCAAGGTTAGTTTTATTTTTATTTTGTATTTATATATGTATGTTTTGTAATAGTCCCTTTGTTCCGGTTTAATTGATAGTTATTCTATTTTGGGAAGTCCCGATTTAAATGGAAATTTTACTCGAATAGAAACTAGGAAGTGATTAAGTTAATTTACTAAATTACTACACTTCTTTGGATTTTGTTGCAAGAACAAAATATCTTGATTTGACTAGAAGAATGGTTAATATGGAAAAATACAAGTGATTCACTATAAATTGGGACGGAGTGAGTTGTATTGATAAGAAAATATGTGAGTCACGTAGTAATTGTAAAACGGTAATCTTGAACGAATTCGGCTTAAGTTGCGATAATAGGATATGTGATAATGGAGTATGTTTGTTCCTTTTCAGATTTAAGCATGTATATAACCATATACAGGTGTCTTGTATTGAGTTTCATAGCCAAGATTTTAAGTGTTGCAATTATACCATTTGATTTGTCCCAAAGTGCTTTTTTTTTTAATAAAATAGCAATCTTGAATGGTTTTTATTTGTTCCAAAGTGCTTTTTTCTTTAATAAAATGCAATCTTGAATGATTTCAACTATAGTTGCGATTAAAATTATGATAATTTATTACTTATGTTAAGTTAAAGTAGTTACTTTATGGGGACCACTGGTATAATTACCTAGTACAGTATTTTAGGATTTTTAAAATTTTATTTTTTTGTAAAAAATGGGGTACCATGAAAAGTTTGTCCCTTAAGTAAAAATTTATAATCGACGGGCCAAGTGTGATGCTTAGTTTATGGTATGATTGACATTCTTCAGAGGATGTGGGTTTGAGAATTTTGTGACAGATCAAATGGTCTAAAGCAAAGTGATGGGTACTTCGTTGTTTTTTTAACTTGAAAGCCCGATTGGATTTTCTTGATGTCGAAGTATCTGTTTAGATAGTTTTCATTATTTGTGCGGAGGTAGTAAAATAGCATAGAGATTTGGACTGCTTCGATGTGGTTAAAGTTTTCTTTTTAGGTCTGGAGGGTTTGTACAGGAGTATGATCTTGAGGTGCTTTTGTATTGACCCATGTTGTTCTTTAAAACAAAAAGGGAAATATAGTTATTGTTTGGTCTATCTACATGTATAGTGTTGTGACTGTGTTACACACTTGATTTTAGAAAGTAGGAAATACAGGCTGATAGAGTTCAATGCATTTTTTGGGGCTTTGCATTGTACATGGTTTACTCTTTAGAGGTTTTTTGTTGTTGTGGTACGTTCTACGTCTGCTGAAAGAGAATTAAATTTGTTGTAATCTTTGCCAATAGGGTTTTTCATGAATTGTATAGAGATGTTTGCTTGATTGTTAGAAACGTAGTTATATTGAGGTTGTAGTATGATCTTGGTTCATTGAGGGTAAGAAAGGACTTTGTTTATCCTTTTGAAAGAATTTACTATCTGAGACATTTTCCTATACCCTTTGAAAAGCGGTATTGGAATTTGTATTTAATGAGTACTGTTTGAAAATTCAGTTGGTTACATTTGGAAAGTCAAGCTTGCGAAATATTATTTTTAATTTGGTTATGTGATGTAGATGTTTAGAGTACGTAAGCAAGAATGAGAGATACATATATGTAAAATAACATGCTAAAAGTTTATTTAGATTTATTATCTTGAGATTTTGTTTTAGTTTTCTAATATGCTCCTTAAAAAAAAGAGAAAAATAACTGTGGTCTCTATGTTAAATCTTTTTCAATTAAGAATTGGAACCGAGATTCTGGTCAAGATATGAAAGACTCACAGCCTGTATTGGTGTATTGCCTGCTTGATCGATAATGTGAGAAACTGGGAGAAGCAAATTTGAGGGGAATGCAAAAAATAAGCTGGTTAATTGTTGATGAAAAAGTAATGATTTTCTATGTATTTTGATTAAAATATTCAAAAATTAGCGTTTGAACCCACTATTTACCAAAATTAAGGTTTCAGCTAGGTTGAGCAGTTTTACGAAGAGGGGTGTTAAATAGTATGAATACTAAAATTAAATTTAAAAAAAAGTCCAATTAAGGGGGGTAGTGAGCAAGAAGGGCAGAACCAAGAGGAGTTAGGAACAGAGAATAAAATGGGTTTTAAGCAAAACAATGAAACCCTTTGTCGCCTTTCTCATATTTGCAATAATAATATTTTAACTGGGTTTATAATCTTTTTTTTTTTTTTTTTGTATTTTGCTATATGATTCACCTTTTTAAGGAAAAACGAAAAGAGTCTTTTTATGCTATGTTTGGAACTAAGATTTTTTATGGGTAAATGATGGTTTGGAGGCTTGCGATAAGATATTGAAGTTGAAGTGGTTGGAAATTGGGAGTGTTAGCTATTCTAGGTTGTGACTTGGATCTTTATCTTTATGGATTATAAACTAAGTAGAAGAACCCATTTTAGATAGACAGACTTTTTATTCCATATCTTTTGTAACCGGTATTTTGGTGTTTATGCTTGAGTCACATTTACGGTTCTCAAGTACCTCTTCTTTTGCTTGTCTACAATTCAGTCAGATCTTCTACTCCCATTTGTGCCCCCTTCTATACCCCCTTGACTTTTTAGCTTAAAATCTGTATTAAAAAATCTTACAATTATGAATAAACATTTATCGATACGTTCCAATAATTATTCAGAAGAGAAACTCATGTATTATTTAGTTCAAAGCAAATATAAGAACAAGGATAAACAAAAACAAAAAATCTAGAAAAAAAATGTTTCGATCAATATTATGTCAAAAAGTTATGAGATTGGTCAAAAATATAGTTTATAAATTTGTAAGCATACGAAATAAGTTGTAAAAATGACAAATCTGAGTGAAATTAGACAACTAGGAATAGAAGGGAGCGCAAAAGAGGGGTAGAAGATCGGACTCATACAATCTAGAGGTGTTAATACATATGACTTGTGTAATTAGGACTTTGTTGTGTTCCTGATGCTTTCTACAGAGTTGTACTAAGTTTAGTTGAAGGAAGTGTAACAACCTGAAGTTCTGATACCAACTGTTACTGCGATTAGTTAAAATGCCTACGTACAAATACATTTTATATATGTATATCGACGTTTGCTTGGAGTATATCCAGAACTAGGGTTTGAGTTTTATAAACCCTTTATTCATCCCACCACATGGCAAGCGTTTTTATATGAGTTTATCTTCTAGGAGTCTTTGGTGGAAAGTTTGCTATTTCTCAGCTCAAGTTAGGACTAGGACAAAACTATGTTGTATCTTCGAAGTACATAATTTACATATTAGTAAGTGAGAAAGGAATGAGGAGCGGTGCAGGCTGTGCAGCTAGGGAAATTGCCTAATTAAAAATGCACTTATGTTCGGAACTATGTCTTGGGTTTTTGACGAATGTATAACAATGAGGTGTGACTGGTGAGTGAATGTTGAGAGGTGTTTTATTTTCCATTTAACTTCGTGGGATGATTGGGTTATGTTTAGTGGACTAGTATGAAGCTATGATGCATCTTCAAACTACATTGCAGTAAGTACTGACTCATATAACAAACATGTGGAAGAATTGTCTGACTATGGCAATGTTTCTTTAGAGGTGGAGTTATGTTTGGAATAATTTATTTGGAAGACCTATGTTTTTGAGATTTACTATCAAAATTATGCATGCCATTGGGCACATGTAAAATGATAATCGATACGGGACATATTGATGTAATGATGTCAAGCAAGGTCTGAACTGGCAAATTTTCTTTGCATATGGGACTTATTAACGTCAACAATTAGTGGTTCTATAAATATTTATTTGGTCTTTTGTCATATGACTCGTATCATTTTCAGGATATAAATAATTGTTGCATGGTTTTGCTATGGTATGACGTAGGATTTAGAAGCTTGTTTTTTATGTTAATCTTTGTTACGAAGTTATAAATTTTGTAATAATCTTTGTTTGTTACGGAGTAATTTTATGTAAAATCTTATGCCATGTGATTTCTTCAGAAGTTTGGTGAGTAACAGGACGAATTGTGCTTCTTTGGAACATAAAAGGTTGTGCTGTTTTGTTCTTAACTAGTAGTTTTCACAAGTTTAGGAAGTGGCAGTGTCCACTAGTGGCTGCCTAGATGGCACATAGCAAACCGTTCCCATCTCAAACCTGCCTTGGGACTTTTAGAATCTTGGGAAGTGGATTTTAGATCTTTGGAAAGATTTGGAAGAGTAGGCTTAAAAGAACCGGCTCATGTTGTGTGGATGCAACTTGCAAGTAATGAGAGAACTTAATTATCTACTTAAAAAAAGGCATAACTTTCATTTTCCTTTGCCTTGTTATCTTCTAGTTTCTTGATGTCTGTGACCTTCATTAGTTGTGATTTTGGATGGGATTTCACCAGTTGGAAACTGGTTTATCGCATGATTTATTATTAGCCAAAATAAAGTGTAGCTTATGCTTTAGTGCTTCCTTCTTTCCATGGATTTATTGCAGAACTAAAAAAGGGATAGGAAAGAATAAAGATCATTTGAAAGCATAGGTTATCAGCGCCAATTATTATTAATTGACTTTAAATAAATGAAAAGAGAACAAAGAGAATCGACTTTTCGCTGATATTTACTCCAGACTACTTTTTTTTTTTCCTGTTATCTACAAATGATCAACTTTTAGACTCGGAACGGCTCTACAGTCCAATCTTAGAAGCATAAGATTGGGGCCTCTAATTCCATAGTGCCTTTTTTTTTCTATGTATGAATTTACCAAAATGCCCTTCAGAAATACTTACATTTTTTAAAACAGTAGCCATGTTTTATCCCAAAAAAGAACTCACAGTAAAAAAACTCTCTATCATCTCATCTTCTATACTGCGGCTAAAGGCTTTTATGTCACTAACTATGTGTAAGTTAGTTTTGAACTGATGATTAAATATTTCAATTGGATATATTTATTCTCAATCTTAATTGTGTGTATGTTTTATTCTCATTGATTAAATAGTTACATTTTTGTGTGCCTGAAGCAAAGTTCCTAAAAATTTGTTATGTCTAATCGCGTTTTTCTTTTGTTATCATAAGTTTGATGTTACAGCTTACATATTTACATGTGACATGTGACCATTTGCTTAGTCGGTTTTCAATGTTATTTTTTTATATCTGAATGTAAAAATGAATGTTAATAAATAATAATTGGGGCTTATTTTTAGTATCTGCTTTGGGTCTCCATAATGCTGGAGACGGCACTGCTTTTAGTGTTAGGACAGTTCTGTATCTATTGTTTTTCACATATTAGACAACTTGAGGATTAGGATGGCATATATTGTTGGAAGCATGCCTTTTGAGTCTCAATTTTGTCTTTATTTTCGAAGGATGGTTCTTTCTACACACAAAAGAAACTGGTTGTTTATTGAAGAATGTTTATTTGTTCTTACAGGAATGAGAGTTCTGCTTTGTTTTCCTTGACCTTTTGTACTTTTTGCACACATTTTTCTTCTCTTGAACTCTTTCAATTTACTCACGAAAGATTGGAGAGAAGTGTACACAGTTCTAATTAGAAATTAGTTAAAAATCACGTTATTCCTCCTGAAAGAGGAACTAATATAGCATGTACATGTGGTTTATATGTTGTGTTTTGTTTATGTGCCGAAGCATAAGCATATTTTTTTTTGGTTATCAGTTCGCAGGATTGGAAGGTTCGTTTAAAGATACCGCCAGCGGATACTCGGTATAGGACAGAGGTATAACTATCGATTAATTATCTCGAAATGTCATTGCCTGTTTTATTCTTTGATTATTTCCTCGTGAGATCTTTTATTCTTTGTTTCCTCTGACCACATTAGTTTGGCCAGCAAAAATTGCTCTATAGTGGGATGATGCTTAGTTGCGTTTGTTATTTGTGTCTTGTTACTCACAAGCAAGGTGGTTCATCATCACTGAATTTATGATTACATCTCTTGAGCAGTTAGATCCTGCAACTTTTCTTTGTTTATTTAGTTGCATCGTATTTCACCCAACCAACCTTGTTAGCCATGTGGTAGTTGTCGCCTATCTCCAATCTTTGTGGAAAAAGGATGACATGGACTTAACAGTGTTTATTTGAAGTGATTATGAAAACTGGTGCATGAATTTTCCTTTTGCGCTTCTTTGTGTAATGCAACTTATACTCTGTCGTCTTCCTTCTTAACTAAAAAATTGCCGCTTATACAGAGCGCACTATTTTCATGTTGAGATTGCCGTCTTGGAATAGGATTTATTTTTTTGTTTGACTCTAGCTATTTAGCAGTATACAGATCATATGTGTTCTGATTATTTCAATTTCATTTCTCCTCCAGGATGTAACAGCCACTAAAGGAAATGAATTTGAAGACTACTTTTTAAAACGAGAGCTGTTGATGGGAATTTACGAGAAAGGGTTTGAAAGACCATCACCTATTCAGGAGGAAAGTATCCCAATTGCATTAACTGGTAGCGATATTTTGGCAAGGGCCAAAAATGGAACTGGGAAAACTGCTGCTTTTTGCATTCCTGCCTTGGAAAAAATTGACCAAGATAACAACGTTATTCAAGGTTTCTACTCGTAATTCTTGATTTCTGGTTGTATTAATCTTTCCTTATAAACAATTTTACTGTGGTTTTGAATCGATACTTATTTGAGATCACTGAGTTCAGTTGCTTCATTGAATCACTTTAAAGGCGAGATTAACCCATGATTTAATTTGGTGGTATTTAAAGTGAGGATTTATTTATCAATGAGAACTTACAGTTAAAAAAATTGCAGAAAATATTTATGTGAAATTTGAAAGCAAGTTGGGTGTTAGGACATGCATTTTGAGCTGCTTTTGAGCTCTGTATCTTGTGAAGCTTATATTAACTGAAGCACTGTATTATGTCTCTGTATCTTGTGAAGTTTACATTAGCTGAATCACTGTATTATGTGATAGATACAAAAGCTATCTTTTGTCTTTAAAAATATTTTTGCATTCGACAGTCTTGAAGCTGTAAAATTAGTGGCGCTTATCTTGCTAGGTAGTATTCAGATCTTTTATCTTCAATTTTATTTTATTTTTGGTTTTTTATTGTCTTCTAGTTATGGCTATGTTTGGGCTGATGTGTAGGTCAGCTGAAGAACGAGTTTTAAAGCAGTGGTAATAAGAAATTCTCGTAAAAACTAGCACAAGCAGAAATTAAGCTTTACACTACCGGTGGTAATCAAGGCAACATATGTATACATGTGATATTGTTATGATTCAAATATTTTATATCAGGGGTACTCATAGGGACATGTTTTCTTGTTTAACACGTGGTATTTATCTATGGTCTTTGTTCCTTTATTGTGTTACAGTTCCTAACTTGACTTATTTTTGCAGTTGTAATACTTGTTCCGACAAGAGAATTGGCTTTACAGACATCCCAAGTGTGCAAGGAAATTGGAAAACACCTCAAAATTCAAGTCATGGTTACTACAGGTGGTACGAGCTTAAAAGATGACATAATGCGTCTGTATCAACCAGTTCATTTGCTTGTTGGAACTCCCGGTCGAATTCTAGATCTTGCTAAAAAGGGTATTTGCATTCTCAAAAATTGCTCCATGCTCGTCATGGACGAGGTACTGTGCATTTTCTCCATTTTTCTTTTTTTTATTTGAAATATTTGTTGCATAAGGAAGAAATAATGTAGACTGTAGTGGATCTATTGGTCAGGGGGGTGCTAACTTAGTAATATATCCATTCTTTGGGCAAGGGAATCATCCATTAGGAAACTGTAGAACGGTCTTTTGATTTACTTCATTTTTTTTTAATTCAAGCCTTTTAAAACGGGAAGCTCGTTATTCGTTTTTTAAGCATGTATATTATGATCTTAGTTAAGGATACTAAAGAGGCGACATACATAATATAGTTGGAAATGTTTTCTTCTGAAGGTCCACAAGTAGCTCCCCTTGGTACAAAGGGTTTGCCTAGGAATTTGTAAGTTTACATCTACGAATTTGTTTTACTGTAGGGGAAAAAATAACTCTCTGGGGTGATCCACTACATTTGTAATGTTTTTTTGAAAGTTATCTTTTAATTTAATAGTGGATTCTGTTTTTATAACTGTGATTTTATCGTAGTAAAAATTCAACTTCCTAGGTCCATAACAATTCTCTTTGATTCCTTTCCATGGGGCTAGCCTTGGGGAACTATCATGCAATGTATGCTTAAACTAATAGATTAAATGGCGTTTGTTATTTTAAGGAATATTCAACTCCATAGGTCCCTCGTAAGTGCATTTGTTTGTGTATGGTTTCTATAACACAGTACACTGAGTTCGAAATGTCCTAAGAGTGTATCATATAGCAGGCAAAAGTTAACCAGCAGGCCTCTTTTATTTTGGTAAAATTCTCCGTATGTCTGCTTAGGAAATTTTCCATAAGGTTCACTTGTAAAATTACGTAATGGAAATTGTGAATTGCGCTTGTAATATTGCATTTACTTTAATCGCTGGGAATTACTCGGTTTTAACATATGAACTCAAATAGTCTAATGAGATCGATGTTATTATGCAGGCTGATAAACTTCTCTCTCCCGAGTTCCAACCTTCAGTGGAGGAGCTGATCAGTTTCCTTCCTTCAAATCGTCAAGTATTGATGTTTTCAGCCACTTTTCCTGTTACTGTTAAGGATTTCAAGGATAAATATCTGCCAAAGCCTTATGTTATCAACTTAATGGACGAGCTTACTCTTAAGGGTATAACACAGTTTTATGCGTTTGTTGAAGAGAGACAAAAAGTCCATTGCTTGAATACCCTCTTCTCCAAGGTTTGACTTCTCACTGGTCAGTAGTATGTGCTAATTGTGCATAATTTTGTATTTAACATTATGTTGGTATTTGCAGCTTCAAATAAACCAATCAATCATTTTCTGCAATTCCGTTAATCGGGTGGAACTTTTGGCTAAGAAGATTACAGAACTTGGATACTCCTGCTTTTACATTCACGCCAAGATGCTTCAAGATCACCGCAATAGAGTATTTCATGATTTCAGGAACGGTGCATGCAGGAATCTTGTTTGTACAGGTAAATATTGCTATAGTTTGATCATTTATGTTGTGATGATGTGAATTTTCAGCTCTATTTGAATTTGTCTTTATAAATCATGTTCTATATTTCTCATTCCTTTTATATGAATTACAAATGTAGATCTTTTTACGAGGGGCATCGATATTCAGGCTGTTAACGTAGTGATTAATTTTGATTTCCCAAAGAATGCCGAAACCTATCTGCACAGGGTAATGCTACACATTTATATTTGCGTTTCAGAAGTACTGTGTGTGCTCTTGTTATTTATCCAGCCCATTCGTGTCAATTCCAGGTAGGTCGGTCAGGGAGGTTTGGACACTTAGGTTTAGCTGTGAACTTGATTACTTATGAGGATCGTTTTAACTTGTAAGTGAATGAAACTTCTCGTCTCTTTCCTTTATTTCATTGTGTATTGACTTTCTTCGGTGGGTCATAACCATGTAACTCTTTTACCCTCTTTTAACAGGTATAGGATTGAGCAAGAGCTTGGAACTGAAATAAAGCAAATTCCGCCACAGATAGACCAGGCAATTTACTGCCAGTGACACATGTTCATGGTGTTTAAGTCGGTCACCCGTGTTAATATTGGTGAGTTATTTAGAAGCTTCTCAATATTTCTTCATTTTGCTTTAGGAGTTTCTTAGTGGACAAGCTTATCAAGCTATTATATTGGTAGTTGGCTTTGGCCATGAGATTTTGTTCCTCCCTTTCTTTGCTGGAATGTTTGTACCATGGCATAAACCTATTATAAGTATTTTTGTGACGATGCAATAGAAATCATCAATGCAGAATTTATGGGTTTATGTTAAAACTTTTGGAAAAATGGTATGTTGCATCATAAGCGTCAGTGAAATATTAACATAACCTATTATAATTATTTTTGTGACGATGCAAAAGCGCTCATCAATGCAGAATTTATGGGTTTATGTTAAAACTTTTGGAAAAATGGTATGTAAGCGTCAGTAAAATATGAACACATAACTATTCGATGTTGAGTGCCTGCTAGTTTGATTTCTGCGGGCATTTTTATCCCCCATATTTTCTCATATACAAATTTGTCATTTTCTGGTATCTTCGTAGTAACTTTGACTTGATTTTGTATGTTTACCACTGTACAACTTATCGACATTTATTGTGTTTGTTTTGTGTACCTGGCTTTTAGGGCATCAAGTGCTGATGATGAAAGATGGTAATCAATTTGGAATCCTTAATTGCATTCCAGAAAACATATAGATATGTCAAATACAGGAAAACCCAAGTGCTCCTTTTAGATTTATGTTTTTTTTTGCAAGTAGTGCAAGTGAAATGACCATTAGCTTTCAGAGGGGGATAAAAGTCCCAAATTGTTCTTGGGTTCTTTTTATGCTGTTTTTCATTTCGCTACCTCATATATCTGATTTGATAAGACCGAAGAGTTATGCTCCAATGCAAGATATGTGTAACCTCTTTTCACTCCTTTATATTGCCCCGGTCTGTACTGTTTTCGCCTTATGCTGCCAAATCACAACTCATGGGCTTCTTGTACTTCCATCGTTTTGTTCACTTCTAAGTTTTAACAGTATTAAATGTTTAGTGTTTTAGTTTGCTCGAGGGATTTCAACAAATGAGAGGTGTATGCTAGACATTGTTTTGAGAGGTGTTAAAGCCACGGTTTTTGCATGTTTATACTGTTTCGTAACTAGTTGTGTTTAAGATTTTTTGAACTTGCATGATTGTGTTGTATTTTGCTTACTGTCTTTTAAAGAAATGGTTATCCGAGTAAATTTTTATTGATTGTTTGATTTTTGATAGTTCGGTCATTAAATTATTGGTACTATAATTGTTTGGTCCGACAAATTACGTCCTAAACTATGCTTTTGACTGCACCTGCTCGAGTTTGACTGTGGTCTGGTCTTTTCGGATAAGGAATATCATATTCAAGTTTCTTTTTTCTTTTGAAAATATTCAAGTTCGATCACAGGTCCCCAACTCTGCCCGCATTTTATGAGACTGTATGTTTTGTAACATCTATTCCAAGGAATTCTTGATTTGTAAGAATTGTATAATATGGTTAGGGGGTAGCTGGTTTTAATTAATTATTAGGAAAAATCAAAATAAAATTGCACACTTATTTCATCTTTACTCGTTTCCAGATTTTTGCATGTACCAATGTGTCCCTATGATTGATAATTCTTGTAATACAGAACATAAATATGAAACAATACCTTCTAACTGAATTTAGACCTGGTCATGCGGCAAGCCAAATCAGCCATCCATCCGGTTAGGGTGACAACCACGGTGGGTGAAAAAAAAAACAAATCTTTTAGTATTTTTTTATTTAATAGGATTGTTACCAAACAATACCTTCCATATTAATGGTGTTTTGTTTTATTTGACACATTTTATCACATCGTGTGAGTACTCAATTTTTTACAAGAATTTCATCGTAATTCACCCAATACCATAATCCAAGAGACAAAAATAAGCATGCATTTTTTCTTGATAATAATAATAAAAAAATTGCATACATGATATCAGAGCCGGTCCAAAAAATATTTTTTTTATGGATTCTCTTGTTGATTTTTTGTTTGTTTTACGCATTTAAAGAAAAACTCGAAAAAATGTATAAATTTTATTTTTTCAAAGAAATTATTTATTTTTACGGTGGGATGAGTAGCCACACAGACTATTTGCATTCCGTCAAGACCGGCATGCATGATACATGGACCGATAGACGCCTTTCATATTCTGCTCCCCGGCCCCTTACTATCCATATATAGATTCATAATTACATACACAGTTCACCCATTATTTAACCATGTCCTTTCACTTTCAATATTCACTGTTGACCCCCATTATGTACAACTTCCATAAATACTCTGTAGTAGCTCTCTCTATTATTTTGGCTCATACGACATTTATGTGGCCTGCTGTACGACACAATATTTAACATTATATTATATAGTTAACATACATACGTGAAACTTGTGGTGAATTAATAACCTCAAAATAAAACAACATTAGGACCGCTTTAAATTTTCAATATTTCCTCTTCAGTTGATACAATGATTCAATTCCCTCTGATCAACCTATACATATGCACCAGATGTATAGAGTATAGACTATACATAAGGTCACGTGTCACATTTATTACGAGAGGGCCCTCACGTTGTTAAATGATCGATCATGAACTCTGTAGAAATTAAATGTTACGAGATACAGTAGTAGAGTATATTTTATACTTCACAGTTTGGGATTTTGTTAGAAGATGCTGTTTTTCTGAATATGAAAACAGTAGGTTGTGTATGCTTGTGTTGTTATTTTATGTGTCTACAACATGTCATTTTATCAGCCTCTTTCAGCTTGTCTTATTATAAGATATTTTTACGTTTTTATGAGTAAATATACTTTTTGAAGCAAGCTTAGTTTAGGTCATGGTCTTTTTGGAGGATATTTGACGTGATGATATGCTTACACTTGACTGAATCTCCTTTCAAAAATAATTTAACTACCTTTCTGTCTACAAGACTATCATTGATAATTCTTCTCTATGCTCATTATCTAGCTTTTTTTTGGTACTGTTATAAAATGCACTGTCCGAATCTAAATATCATCCGAACAACAATTGTTTTTGATAGGACAAATCTTGTGACATTTGTAGGTATTCATCAAGCTAACCAATGGGAGCTCAGTGGTGAATATTGACTATCAAGTGCCCCACATTCCCATAATCTATGTATTCTGATTTTTTACCATGACTTTTTGCCGTAATTTGTTTTAGTGTTTTGGCACCCATTTATAAATAGTCTTTTTTCAGTAGAGTATTAATGTAGGTGAAAGTTACAAACATGTAAAGTCTGTAATTAGTGAAGGTTTCAAGTTTTTAAGTCCATTGGAGCACTGTGAGTAAGAATACAACTATACAAGTGTCACAACAATGATGTAAGTTTTCAGTAAACCTGACCAAGATCTGATAAAATCTTGTTAATAAGTGACATATTTTGACAAAATGAAGTCAAAAGCTGGTTTCTGACTTTTGGTTTTAACTAGTACTACTCAGTTCCTTGTAACTTGGGATTGGCGTATTTACTTTTTTATCTCTATGTCACTAGTTAATTTATTGCAGGAGCATTGAATGAGTGTAATAGTACTATTAGAACAAATGAAGTCCACTTTTGTGATGTGTGACCCTCAAGACTAGTCTTTTCAGTTTCTCCTTCATTACTACTAAGAACATTTTCCCCATCTTCAATGCTTTAGAACAATATCTCCAGGATTTGTATCATTTACCAGAGAAATATATACATATATATATAGAGAGAGAGAGATGGGGAGGACACCATGTTGTGAGAAGGAAGGGCTAAAGAGAGGGCCATGGAGTGCTGATGAAGATGAGATTCTTGTTGAGTACATTAACAAAAATGGCCGAGGGAGCTGGCGATCTCTTCCTAAATTTGCTGGTTTAGTTATCTTCTCTTTTTTCCATTCTTGTTGTAGTATATGGTAGTAGTTTTTTTGACCATGAATAAACCATTTAGTTGAATTTTTTTAGCTCCTTGATATGTGTGAGTTATGAATTTGTATTTTGGTACTTAAAAGTTAAATCTAGTGTTTACATTTGCATTAGTTGATTGGCTTGATTTTGTGTTAGTAGTTGTATCTAGAGCTGTATACTAATTCTATGCTAGCTGTTTACATAAGAAGTAGCACCTGATAAATTGAGTTTTTATTATTCAAACAGTGTATGATTATTAATATCCCTTAAACACCATTTAGTGTTAGCTTTCTGGCTACCATTCCTTTTTTTTACTGAAACACCATTTCTTCTCATTTTCAATTATGGCTATACAAATCAAAACCTGTAATTTTAACTAAACACGCATTTGAACCTTTAGATTATATTCTGTTCTAAGAAACCCTTTGCATTCTTCACCACTGTTAACATTCATGTATCAAGTTGAATGATGTAGGAGACCATATTTACTGTGAAACTATCTTTAATATTTCTCTATTAAGGATATAACAATGTGTACATTATAGGTAATTATTGATTCATTTTCATTGCTGCTGAGTATATTTTATCCCAAGTTATTACCCAACGACAGATTCATTTCAACAGAAAATTACTTATTGATGCAGAATCAAGTAGTTCTACGGAGTACTTAATAAGGATCTTTCATTTATTTTATTTTAATTATTGGGCTGTGTTTTTTTATATCGTAGGTCTTCTCCGGTGTGGAAAGAGTTGTCGCCTTAGGTGGACAAACTATCTAAGGCCGGATATTAAGCGTGGTCCTTTCAGCCCCGAAGAAGAAAAACTTGTTATACAGTTACATGCAATACTCGGCAACAGGTACAGATTTCCTAATGACCAATTCTTGTATTTGTCAGTATGTTACTAAAATGTTATTTTTACCATTTAAAAGCCCATCAGATTTCCAAATTCACGTGTTTGTGATATCATAAAAAGTACCGTTTCTTAGAAGTCACAGCTTTTTATTGAGTTTGATATCACAGAATTGCATCAAATTTTGCAGCAAAATGGTAGAAAGGCTTAAGGAACGTTTGGTTTCTGTTTATGAACGAACTGATGAATTGTTTGAATTGAATTACCAAGAGTTGAATTTGTTTCTTTATTTGTGAGTAAACTTATTGGTCAGCCATATTTAGAGAGATTCTCATGTAGTTTTGGACTTTTTAGTCAAATTCACCTTACTTTCACTACTTGGGCCTTGTTTAATTTTTCTTTTTGCTTCAACTGCATTTCTGTTGGTCATCTCAAGAACGGGATTAATCTTTGCCAGAAAAAACTAGACACTATTAGGCTATTAACCGGACAAACCTGCCTTTTTTCTGAGTTTCAAGAAATCCAGCTTATTTTACAAAAGCTGCAAAAAACAAACTCTTCGTATTAATAGGTAATAAACTTATGTTGCCTTTCCCCAAAAACACAAGCTCACTTTCCCACGTAAAAAAAACTAAACTTGACTTATAAGCTACAAGAAAACAAGCTTTTAGTTACTTACTCGGTTATGCACAGGTGGGCTGCGATTGCGTGTCAACTACCTGGGAGAACAGATAACGAAATAAAGAATTTATGGAATACTCACTTGAAGAAACGGTTACTCAAAATGGGAATTGACCCTGAAACTCACGAGCCAACCTCTTCTACCGGACATCCAAACAAGCCCCTCTCCACGCGCCACATGGCGCAATGGGAGAGTGCCAGGCTGGAAGCTGAAGCCCGCCTCTCTAGAGAATCACTTTTCTTCGCCCCAACGAACTCTGAAATAGCCACTTCCGACCATTTCCTACGTTTATGGAACTCAGAAGCTGGTGAAACGTTTAGGAACAAGATCGCATCTGGATCGAGCCCAGTTTCACAAGCTTCTTCGTCAACAAAATGTGAATTGTTTTCCGGCAAAATGGACATTGTGCTCAAGTGTGAGTCTGTTTCTTCGAGCTCAAACGAAATGGAGGATTCTTCGGATACTGCTTTGCAGCTACTTTTGGATTACCCAGGTGGCAATGACATGAGCTTTTTGGAGCGTGTATATGATTATTGACTACTGTCACCCCAATTTCTCCGAAAGTTGCTGTAATTTCTTCCTGTAAAGTATTTTTTGGTGAGGAGGCACTGTTTGGTTGCCAGCTTTTAAGCATAGTTCTTTTTCTTAAACCCTGGTCTGCATTTGGTTGACTGGTGCAATAAATCTTTTTTTCCAGAAAAGACTAGAAGCTTTGGACTTGACCGACCTAACAGCTTACGTGCTTAAAAATGCCAACCGAACAAAGATATTTTTAGAAGCCTTTTCTTCTTCTTCTGACTTTGCTGCAATTAACTCTTATTGTTTAGCAGTGTGAACTACTTTGTCTGTGAGTAGAGCTTGTGTAATCTCCTAGTCATTTTTGGTTTTATGTGTCCAATCTATACAACGTAGGATCATAAATGTTGTGCTTGGCTCTTTGCAAAATAAAATTAAAATTTTAGTAGAAACTGATGGCATGAAATCGTTGAAACTATGCCATTATTATAGATCATGCGTACTCTGAATCCTTTTTGGGTATCATTCTCAAATTTATGAACTAATGTGGACGTTTTATGACCAGCATCGGGTTTATACAAGGCCGTTTTATGACAAACATGATTTTCGACTTTCATGAAGAACTAAATCATGTTTGTGCTCTTCTTGTTTAAAAGAGCCAAATGTTTTAAATGAAAGATGAAACCAAGCAAAAAGTTCCGCTTGTGTGTTTAAAACAAGAAAATTTGAACCCCAAATTGCAATGCTACTGTACAACAAGCCCTCGAATATCAGTCTTTGACACATTCACACACATAGATACATAAAAGATAGAAGCAAACCAAGAATTTATACTAGTGAGAAAGAGAAAATGTTATTATCTGCCTATACAATCTGAGAAGTTTATAGGGAACATTTCCAGAGGCGCGAAATTTAGCAGCAAGCTCCCCACCTCTGAGAAGTTACTAACGCCTTTTCCTTTTCAACCATCTCATGTCTTCTGCTGCTGTTAATAGTTATTTTATTGTGCCATTTTTTAAAAATCGAATACTAAAGCAATGATTGTGAGGTTAAGATAGACAAACTTAAACTAAAAGAGAATTAGCATTAGCAACTGTGTTCTGTCACCTCGTTTGGTTCCTTTGAAGATCTCTATCCTACCGAGATGGTTGTGTAAACTATGACATAATCAACTCCAAGGTTTCGGCCTGTACGCATATACCATATCGTAGATATTTGTATTCCTTTAAGTTGAATTTTTATATATTTTGTATGCTATTCATTTAACATAGCGGAAGGCTGCAAATCCCATAAGCTGCATAGTTCATTTCCGTTCATCATTGGAGAATCAAGCATAAAAGACACGCTTAAAAGACATTGTTAAAAATTAAGTTCATTTCCTTTCATCATTGGAAAATTAGGCATAAACAGCAAAATTATTTCCTTTCATTTTTTGGATTTCACCGGCATTGACAAGTGCAAAACTTTCCATGTGATACGCTTAAAATGCAGAATGGTCCTAATTGACTTTTTTGGAGAAGTCTAAGAAGATGAATAGCTGATGATTTGAGCATAATAGGAGGCTTATAGCTTGCATTCGTTGTGAATTTGATTATATATTAAATATAGGTTGCCCTTGTTTATATCCCAGAGCAATTATATGGCCAATTTGTCACCAAAACTACTAATATGCCTGCTTTGATCGTGTCCGTTTGAAGAATGACTTCCTATGGCACAATATCTTATGGTTATTTCGAACTGACGTCCATTCAAGCGAGTGCCTTTGTGGATAAAATAAATGCTTACAACGAGCAGAAAAAGAATAAGGCCACTTCACAATGGAAAATTTCAGATGCAGAGATATAAACCACCTAAAAAGACAAATTACAAACATAGAGAAGAGCCAAACAGTCAGAAAAAAATGAACATATCGATTACATGTATCATATCATACCATACCAACATGTTTTCTGTCATGTTCCACCATTACGCTTACAAATTTGTACCCCAATCAGACTTGCTACGGTCCCCGTGACGTCATTCCTTCCTATTCTTTGGTTCGCAGCCGATCGTCAGAGCAAGAGGCACAAATATCATATTTTGACCGATCGTAGAAATCTCTATTTTGTCAGTCTTGATGGAACTGACCAAAAATCACTACAGTTCTTTGACTTGTAAGAAAACAGAAATTTTTATTTTAATCGGTCGGTCTGTTAACCCTAAAAAAAACAGAAAGTTATAAGTTACTCTTAATAAAATTGAGCTTTCTTCTTTTCTTTTTTTTGAAATTTGAGCTTAATTGTAATTAAAAAGTCCATTCGCTAGTACTATTGAAAAAAGGAAATTACTACTTGGCGAGCTTGATTTTCTTCCCAAGCTCGACTTAATCAACTTCGCGCTGGCTCCGATCTTCCGAGGCGGTCAGGTATGCTCCGGCGGTCAGGTGGTCTTCGTGCCTGCACAAGGAACGAACAGGGGCCCGGGGTTGTTGCCGGGTTTTCCCTCTCCAACGATCAAGTCAGTATCGGTGTTAACTGAAAGTAGGAATATAGTTAAGGATGAGGGTCCGGGCCGGTTACAGGTCGTTGTATCGAGTGATACAGATAGTGTTCAGGGGGTCCGGATTGTTTAAGCTTTATCTCTCCTCTCTGTCTTTTTCTGTCCCCCTCGTAAGTGGTATTAGTGGGGGTATTTATAGTGTGATCAGAGGCGTATTAGCCCTTGGATCACTGTACTGTAAGATGTTGATCCAACGGCGTCAGAGTCATTTATGACTCTGACAAGGATACTGTCCTTTCCTGGGGCCCACAGGAGGTGTCCTGTGATTGGGCCACGTCGGTGAAACGTCAGGAGGGTCCCCCAAGGGAGCAGCAGCATTAATTGGGGAAGCGTACTCGACACGCTTCTTTGGGCCGGCCTCATCACGGCTCGGCCCTCCCAATCCGGGGCGTCGCATCATTCAGGGTTGATGAGGCCCGGACGGCCCGTTTTGGGGGCGTTATTGCCCCGGACGAGGGGATGCTGACATTCCCTCGATTTTGGGCAAGGGGAAAGGATCCTTTGGACAGGCCTTGTTGAGGCTCGTATAATCGATGCATACCCTCAACTTTCCGTTCTTTTTGGGGACCACTACGGGATTGGCGAGCCATCTGGGGTAATAAACCTCCCTGATGGCCCCGGCCAGAAGAAGCTTCTCTACTTCCTCGTTTATGGCATCGGCATGCTCTGGACTGACGCGGCGCCCCTTTTGCATCACGGGCTTGGCAACCGGGTTGACGTTAAGTTGATGGCAAGCGAGGTCGGAACTGATGCCTGGCATCTCGCTTGGACCCCATGCAAAATTGTCGAGGTGTTGGAGAAGGAGTTCGACGAGGTCGGTGACCTCAGGTTTGGTAAGCTTTGCTCCTACCATAAAAAAGTGGTCCTCGTCATGCCCCGAAATTTGGATTTTCAGCAGTCCCTCCTCCACCTTGTCTTCGGCCTCAGGCCCCATCTTTTTGTTTAGTTCCCTCAGTAGCTTAGGGTCCTCTGCCTCGATGTTCATGGCACTTTGGGCCGGCACCATCTTTTTGCCAGAATACACGGCCATGGCACAGCTGCGTGAGACTTTCTGATTTCCTGAGATGGTTTCCACACCAGAATCAGTTGGATACTTAACCTTTTGGTGTAAGGTGGAGGAGATTCCATCTATTCTATGGAGCAACGGGCGCCCCAATATCACGTTGTAAACAGAGGGGACATTCACCACCGTGAACTCCACGCCCATTACTTTCGTACCAGTTTTCACGGGCAAGGTTATGTTTCCTTTGGGCCGGACCGCCTCCGAGTTGAATCCGTATAGGGGAGGGACGTCGGTTTCCAACTGTTCCTCTTTGAGTCCCATCTTTCGAAAGAGGTCTTCAAAGAGTATATTGACCGACGCTCCTTGATCAACGAGGATCCGTCCTACAGCGCATAGGCCTATCTGTGCCGAGATAACGAGGGCATCAGTGTGGGGCACGTCCACCCCCACCAGGTCGAAGTCAGCGAAGCTTACATCCGTCTTGGAATTGCGCTTATACTTTTTCCGAGGGCTTGAGCTTTCTGCGAGGCAGACGTACTGCTTCATCAATGCTTCCCGTGCTGAGGTTCTTTCTGCCCCATTCTGGATTGACCTTTTGGGCCCAGAGTGAATGACATGACAGATCATCACCGGTGGGGGGAGGTCCCGCTGCCTCTCATCAACCCCTTCTCCATCTCGGTCGGATTCTCTTCGAGATTTGACATATTTATCCATTAGGCCATCCCGGACCCATCCCTCGAGCCTGGCCTTCAGACCATGGCACTCGGAGGTATGGTGGCCGCGACCCCTGTGGTATTCACAGATTTTGTCGTTAGGCCCTGGGACCGGCTCGTTCCGTAGTGGGAGAGGCCAAGAGAAGAAAGGTTCGTTCTCAATCTTGTTAAGAAGGTCGACAAGAGGTAGGCGAAAGTTGGTGGAATAGGCAGCGCCCGACCCCGAGGCGACAGGGGTTTGATGCCCCGGTCGGGGGTCCTCTTTTCTTCTTTTAGGGGCCGGTTGCGGGTTTCTTCCCGTTCGTGGCCGCTCCATCCTTTCCGCTATGGGCCGGTTTCTTCGAGGGCTCGTTGCGACGAACCGATCCCTCGGCTGGTCGATAAGGGCTACGGAACGTATTGCCCCGGCAGACCTCATGTCCTTCTCAATGTCGATATGCTGTTTTATGAGGGACCTCAGTTGAGGAACAGAGTTGGGGGGGGGGGGGGGTCGCGATCATCTCGTTTCGGATCCTGCTCCCGACTACCATGTTTTGCCTAAAGGCAGCTATGGCGGTGGAGTCGGGACAGTCCGCGCATTCGGCATGCTTCAGCCAAAACCGACTATCATAATTCTCGAGGGTCTCTTTAGATTGGACCCTCACTTGATAGAGTTGCTCCGGCTGGGCAGCTCTCTCTTTCAAGTTTATGAACCGGTGTGCAAAGTCATAAGCTAGGTCGTCCCAACAGTGGATAGAATTGACGGGCAGGGACTGGAACCACTTACTAGCGAGCCTTCCCAGGCTGGCGGGAAAGCACCTGCACATTAATTGGTCAAGGTGTGACCAATGGTTCATCTGGTATCGGTAGTGTCGGAGATGAGCCTCTGGATCAGAGTCCGCGTTGAAGGTTTGGAGGATAGGGGCAATAAAGTTCCGGGGGGGGACACTGTATTCAATTTTGTCCGAGAACGGGGTGCTGCGGGTCGAGGCCACGATTTTCAACGCTGCCTCACCAGCTGCATCGTGTCGTCCGCGTCGTCCGCGTCTTCGTGTCCGAGGTGGCTTATCGGTTCGGGCGTGACTAGATTCCGGCCGTGAGTCCCGACTACCATCCTGCCAACGGAGCCGAGAATGTATACTCCGCTCGTTATCGCGGCGAGAATTTCCTTCTTGGGAATGCTCCGACTCCGCACCCCTAGTCGGCTCCCTGGGAGTCTCTAGGGGGGGTCGTCGGAGGGGTCCCAACCTGGACATCACGCTTTTAACGGGGATGGGAACCGATTTGTCTTGGCTCGCGCCTTGAGCAGGCTCGAGTTCCGGCTCCATCAGCGAGGCTATCAAGGCTTTCTGGGCCGCAAGAGCGACGAGCTCTTTTTGGTGGATATCGATCATCATCTCTGTCAGCTCGACCCGCGATTGGGGTGCGGGAGCTGTTACGGTCAAGGGAACGGGCTCCCTGGTAGATGCGGTCCTAGGGGTCTCATCAAAAGAAAGCGTTCTCGGCATCCCAAGAACGTGGGGGGGTCGAGACGATGGAGTGTCAAATCGGTTATTGCCAGACATGTTTCTTTTAAGGACGGGGAGTCGAAGTTAAAGCGTTTCGTTTCCCACAGACGGCGCCAATTGGCGAGCTTGATTTTCTTCCCAAGCTCGACTTAATCAACTTCGCGATGGCTCCGATCTTCCGAGACGGTCAGGTATGCTCCGGCGGTCAGGTGGTCTTCGTGCCTGCACAAGGAACGAACAGGGGCCCGGGGTTGTTGCCGGGTTTTCCCTCTCCAACGATCAAGTCAGTATCGGTGTTAACTGAAAGTAGGAATATAGTTAAGGATGAGGGTCCGGGCCGGTTACAGGTCGTTGTATCGAGTGGTACAGATAGTGTTCAGGGGGTCCGGGTTGTTTAAACTTTATCTCTCCTCTCTGTCTTTTTCTGTCCCCCTCGTAAGTGGTATTAGTGGGGGTATTTATAGTGTGATCAGAGGCGTATTAGCCCTTGGATCACTGTACTGTAAGATGTTGATCCAACGGCGTCAGAGTCATTTATGACTCTGACAAGGGTACTGTCCTTTCCTGGGGCCCACAGGAGGTGTCCTGTGATTGGGCCACGTCGGTGAAACGTCAGGAGGGTCCCCCAAGGGAGCAGCAGCATTAATTGGGGAAGCGTACTCGACACGCTTCTTTGGGCCGGCCTCATCACGGCTCGGCCCTCCCAATCCGGGGCGTCGCATCATTCAGGGTTGATGAGGCCCGAACGGCCCGTTTTGGGGGCGTTATTGCCCCAGACGAGGGGATGCTGACATTCCCTCGCCACTACTTACTTCTAATACAGGAGTATTTGACTTGCAAAATCGATCTATATTATCAAAATTTTGCATTTAGTAACAGATGCTGAGCAATAATTTAAATCATACTGGTTTCTAAGTTTCTTGACTTTTTTTAATTTACATTCTGAGGATTTGTGCTTTATTTCTCTTTCCGCATTCTTAAGAAATAAATGGTCAATATTCTCACATAGGTTTCTTTTAACATATTGGAACTTTAATCGAATGCATGGACTAATTATTTCACATAGCGAGTAAGCTAGTGATGTTTTCAAGTGTGATGCAATTAAACTTGTAAGAAGAAAAAAAAAATTTGTAAGAAAGAATTAAATCAACGTGCATATATATATCATGACGTGGTAATGATAAATGGAATAAGTGACATTTTATTCTTGATTAGAAAATTGATTAAAAAAAATGACATGTAAGGAAAGTAATGTACAACAAACGTGAATTAAGTGTTTAGGAAAGGTAGTAAAATTTAATGTTTGACTTTAGATTTTCGAAATCAAGTAACATATATGCAAAAGAAAAGTAATGGGTAACAAACGTGAATTAATGTCTAGGAAAAGTATATATCACGACTATTACCCTCTCCTTTCATCGGTTTCAAATTCAACTTATTATGTGTCTTGTTTGAGTGAGAAGCTATATTCTCTTTCTATCTCTAACACTAAGCCATTTGCAGAAGAAATGAAAAGAAATGGCGACCCATATTTGTATTCCATATTTTTTGATCTATTTGGATTTCGAAAGTTAGCGAAGATCAGAGCTACAACAATTGTTGCGGTTTGCGTATTATGCATTTACCTGTTCCCCTTACTCTTGTCTCGATTGGATATCAATATTGTAAGTCATTTTATGTGGCCTTTTTGCCTATATTTTAAGTATCTTGTTAATTGTTTGCGTATTATGCATTTACATGTTCCCCTGACTCTTGTCTCGATTGGATATCAATATTGTAAGTCATTTTATGTGGCCTTTTGCCTATATTTTAAGTATCTTGTTAATTGTTGCAATCCACATCTTTCATTGCCGGTTTATGAAATAAATAAATAAATACTAGTCCATTGTTTTTTCTTGTTTATAATCTAAATATCTAGAACAAAATGAAAGTTGTTCAAAGGTGTGTGTACATAAGTATTACATTTATATGTGCATCATGAATGTCTGTAATTTGGGTTGTGATTTGTGAATATTACAAATTACAAATAAAATTACAGTTGGAAACTTTCCAAACATGACGCTCAAATTAGAAATTATGTAGCTTAGCTTTTGTTAAATGAATATCATAAATTAATTATTTATATATACATGCACATTAATCCGGTTTTGGCTATCCTCAACTTCTAGAAAACATTATATGCAAATAATGATTAGGATTTGTAAGATTGATCTGCATGACCAGGTTACTCTTATTTTGAAGCCATGAATCCATTGCTGATACGTCTCATTAATTTATTTCATTGATTATTTTTGCTTTTCAACAACCATGGATACGTTATAGAAATTCTAATAAGGCTCACATACCATAAGTGGTGTACATTGATAGCGAAATGATTCGTGTGTGGAGTAATAAAAGCTTTTGAAATTAACATATTTCATCTTAACTCATTGGCAATATCTTAGTAATCATAGTCAATGAATCTGTCAAGCCTCATGCATGCATGCATATCGATATGATGAATTGATGATCACTGCTATTCAAAATGGAATAAAAAAAAAAGGTAGGAATTTTCAGTCCGTTCTAATAAAGAGTCGGGACTAAAATATATTTTCCCGACTGTCAACCGAGACTGTCAAGTATTTTGGCTAGCCAAAAGGCCGACTAACATATTTTGTGGACGCTTTAATTATTCACATTTCTGTTGCCACTACTAATTGATTTAACCTGATGAAAGGAAAATTTACTTACGGGATTAAAAAGTTACAAATTACTTTTTTTATGTTCATCTTGTCTTATTGTAAATTTGTAATTGATATACTACATATCTCTCCATTTTCGTAGCATAATGAACAACTTAAACGATTACTGCTTGGTATGAGATACGTGACTTTTTGATCACCTTATTAAAGAATTTGAATACTAAGAAAAAAAGGAAAGTAATTAGAATTCAGGTGGGGTTAATGTATACAACAAAAAACAAACACACTAATTAGTAATTGGACACGTGCTCCCCCGTTCTAAAATAAAATTACGCACAACTTTTATCGACAAAAAACTCATATATTAATTACCGAAACGAAAGTTTTCAAAAATTAAACATAAACTTTAATTAAATGTTGAATTATGTGATTAACTTTTAACAATTTAAAGAGTTGTATTTAGTTGGTCAAAGTTATGCGTAAATTAGTGATAGAAAAACAATTTGAAAGGGAAGGAGTAATAAATTTCAACTGATAATTACAAAACATTTAGTAATATATTATAGTAATCAGCTTCTAATTCAAAGGTTAGTCAAATATTATTGTTTACTTCTCCCCACATCCAGTGAAGCTAGCCTCACCCTTTTTCCCGTTTTACATATAAAGTCTCCCTCTTTTTTTTTCTTCCTTCAGCTAATTATTTTTCCATAACTACTTATATTAAGAAAATTGCAAAATGAAAAGACGTAATGACCCAACCAATTATGCCAGTATTTTAGACTTGTTTGGATTTAGGAAGCTGGTGAAGGTTAGAGGTTTAACAACTATTGCTTTTTGCATATCAATCCTCTTCTTATTCCCCTCAATATTGTCTTGCTGGAACATTAAAACTGTAAGTCTTATTAGTTTTTGTTTTACTTCTTGATTTTTCCGATTCGTAAATTGACTTGGTGTGTTGTATTTTCTAATTTGTAAGCTTCTTAATTTCTTATGAAGTTTTTCCAATGCCAGAACTGGAAGTTTTTCCAATGCTAGAACTGGAAGTTTTTAAGTTAACCTTGCAAAAACTTAAAAGCCAGAACTGGAAGTTTTTCCAATGCCATCAAATTTATTATATCCGTAGTTACATGTATTTAATTTGTTTGTTCAGTTTTGCCTTTAAGTAATCTTGAACAATTAAAAATTCACTATGGTTTTTTTCTCTAATTCATGTAATAATCGGTAGTCAAAATTATTCCTTGTAAACTTCACATAACATCACAAAACTGCTGATTTTCATGATATACAAATGTTAAAATATTACTACAAGTAAAGGATTTATAATGTCATTCACGTAACTAACGTCACGTCCTTAACACAAAAAAAATAATACTCTCTGGAAGGGACTAAAAGCTTTTTAATAATGGTATAAAAGTTTCATAATTAATGAAAAAGAAATGTTTTTAATAGCATTGCATCCTGCTGACTTTTACAAGTTTCATCAAGCCACTAAAAAAATTTCTACGAAGAAAATTATGTGATGAATATTTATGATCTTGTACCTTTTTTATACTCTAGAAGGGAAAAAAAAACTAGCTAAGATTATCAAGACGGTTGAATAAGTCCTAAGATGATTTGATGAAGGATAATTATGTTTAGTACTATAAGAAAAAGAAAGATTATATAATCGACAAATTAGTACGTAGTCGCTTTGAATACGACGCTAATTTATGGAAGTCCTCCCATAAAAGAGAGATAATTAGTGAGTTGCAAATGTTATACGACGTATGTTTGAGTTTGACCTTCTAAATTGATCTTCTAACACATTGTTAAATAAAAATAAGATAGGATCAAATGAAGATTGATCAATTCACTGTGAAGAAAGTTTGCATGAGTATTCCCAAGATTCATGTAACATTGTTCCGTAAATTAAGTTAAAGAAGTCCCCAAAGGATGATTCCGAAATAATAAATTCACATTGGAGAAAGAAATTTGCATGACTTTTCGAAAAGTTGACCTAATAACACATGGCCCAAGTAAAACTCATTTTAACGTAAAATTATCGACGAAAAATTCTATTTTTATTTATTTAGTAGAAAACTCATAGTTTTAGAAGTGAGATTAATTTAACTTCAATTTGTCCTACAGTTAATTTCTTCGACATCTCATGAGCCTCCAAAACCGTCTCTACATTTGGAACAAAGTCCTAAACTACTCCCGTTTACCATAAACTGTACCGCATGGAATCCGAAACAAACATGCCCGAAAAGCAACTATCCAACAAGCCACACCCCGACCAACCTTTCATCAATCCACACATGTCCAAGCCACTTCCGTTGGATCCACGAGGACCTACGCCACTGGAAAGATACCGGGATCACAAGGGACATGCTCGAGGGTGCACGTAGAACTGCCCACTTTAGATTAATCATTGTGAATGGAAAAGCTTACGTGGAAAAGTTTCGAAAATCAATACAGACTAGGGATTTGTTCACAATGTGGGGGATAGTGCAGATGTTAAGGTGGTACCCTGGGAGATTGCCTGATCTTGAGATTATGTTTGACTGTGATGATCGCCCTGTCATCCGATCAAAGGACTATCGGGGGAAGAATGTAGGCCCACCTCCGTTGTTTCGTTACTGTTCGGATAAGGATAGTTTGGATATTGTGTTCCCCGATTGGTCGTTTTGGGGATGGTACGTAATTGAATAATTTCTCTTATATTTTTTCCCTTCTTATTATAAAATTCAGAAAAAAAATGCTGTCGTTCTTAATTATGTATATGTATACCATTGCTTTATTTGAACTTTAAATTCGCGATCGATAGGAAATGAAATCAATTAAAAAGTGGTCAGGAGGTGTACGCTAATATTTATCAAGTTCTATTAAAATTTAAGTTGAGCAAAAACCATGATTTATAATTGATCCAATATAAAATTCTTTGAGAAAATGTTACTGCTTCACCAGTTTTTCTGGCCAGATGTGTTAGCTGCTGACTTGGATGTAAATGTGTATGATCATTACTATTTTAATTGTCCTTTTTTTCCCTTAACAATCAGTGTTTGCAAAATAAGATCATATATGCATCCACAGTATGAGATTTTAGGTAAAACTTTTGGTAATTCTAAATTCATTACTAGAATTTTGTATGTATTAGGCTATTAGCTCATGACTGATCTGGATACTTAAAAGGCACTTGCGATTTGAGAAATACATAGAAAAAACTAATTGTACTATATTTATTTTGTTCCAAAACTGGTTAGCTGTGATCGTGATTGTTATTCATAATGTGATTCCTATACATTCTAGCTAAGGGAAGGAATTGTGTGACTTTATTTTAATAGGGCTGAGACAAATATTAAGCCATGGAGACAAACAATTTTGGAAATTAAACAAGGAAACAAGAGGGTTAAATGGGAGGATAGAGTGCCTTTTGCATATTGGAAAGGGAACCCACATGTGACTAAAACAAGGCAGGACCTTCTAAAGTGTAATGTTTCAGATAAGCATAACTGGAATACCCACCTATACATTCAGGTAAGCTCTCTAAAATTCTAATTAAAATACATGCCAATAGATCATATTTAATGCAGGAAATGTCAAAGAACTAATGGTATATGTGCCTTCAATATTTAGGATTGGGTTAAAGAATCCACAGAAGGGTACAAACAATCCAGTTTAGGAGATCAGTGCACTCACAGGTATATATATTTACCTATATTTTAGTCTCTCCATCCCTAAATAAATATCATATACGGAATTAAGTACAATTATGACACGCAAAGTTTTAGTATATACATCGTGTAAATGAATTTTTAAAAAAAGTTATAGTAGTTAGAACCATGCGATGAAAATTTTAAATTTTCCGTATCGACAATTATAGATGCGAAAATTCTGAAAATCACAGTCAGGATAGTGTCAAAGAAATTTGAATTTATTGTCTCCATAGTTTAATTGTAACAGCAATAATCCTAGAAGTATCCATATGATGGGAATCATTAGCTTGCGCTTTCCCCGGTATGTCTGAAAGATCCTCTGAATTGTTCAGGCTTTGTCATTTTTCGGACAATTTAGATAGACACTGCCTCCAACTTGGAGCAATGTTGAGTTTCTAATATCAAAAGAACAATTGAAGTTACTTTTCTTAAAAACACGGCACAAATACTATTTCAATTGAAATTACGATGGCGACATATTTTGGTTGAAACAGTGGCAAAACCCTTTTGCTCACTGAAAACCATTTCTTGGAGTTTTGCTGAATTGCAAGCAATTTATCGTGTTCAACTACATAGGTATAAGATATACATAGAAGGATGGGCATGGTCTGTAAGTGAGAAGTATATATTAGCGTGCAACTCTCCGACCTTGTATGTGACACCAAGCTATCATGATTTCTTCATAAGAGGTATGGTACCGCAGCAACACTACTGGCCTATTAGAGACAATGACAAGTGCAAATCTCTTAAATTTGCGGTCGAATGGGGCAACAATCACACTTCAAAAGTAAGCACTTCAAAATCTAGATGTTAGCATTAGTACTCAAAATAAAGATGCCTATAACTTAGCAATTTCTAATATCAATCCCATCACTATTTTGGTACAATTTGTTACTTTTATCTATTATGAGTTCTCGTTACTGGTTGCTTGTCCTGTAGTAAGCAATGTGTATTTCATTTTATACCAAAATGCCCATTCAATACTTCAAAAAAAAAGTTTTTTTTTTCATTTTTAAAAAAAATATTATACTGACCAATTCCGACCTCAAGGTGAGGCATAGAGTTCTTTTATTTACTGTTTAAAAAAAAAAGAGTTCTTTTCTTTAGTTATGGAAAATGAAGTTTATAAGGCTAGTCGCTAAAATTTGGCTTGAATCCGTTGTTTCTGCTCTTTAACTTGTGTGAGTGTATAAATAATGTAGGCGCAAGCCATAGGAGAAGCATCGAGCCGTTACATACATGAAGATCTGAAAATGGAACACGTATATGATTACATGTTTCATTTACTAAACGAATATGCAAAGCTAATGAAATTCAAACCATCAATCCCTCCGAATGCAATAGAGCTATGTCCAGAAGCAATGGCTTGCCCAGCAGATGGCATTTGGAAAAGATTCATGATAGATTCTTTGGAGGAGTCTCCTAGTGATTCTGTTCCGTGTGACTTGCCTCCTCCCTATGATCCCCAAGAACTTAAAACTTTCATTAATGAGAAATTTAAATCAACTAAACAAGTGGAAGGCATGGAAAATGAATATTGGAGGAATAAGATTAAAAAGAAGTGAAATTCGAGGGTTGTATTTGTTCCCCCATTTTTGTGTATTTTGTAATATTTCTCTTGATTTGGTAAAAAGTTAAGAGTAACCAAACCAAAGCATTGTGCTGGAAAAACTGTAAAATGTTTGAATGAAAGTAGAGAGTTGATCAGATGAGAGGAGTCATACAGTTCAATACTTCAATTCAAGCACAATCTAAAGAATATGAAGAAAATTTATAAAAGTAAATTAGATTACTGGGATTCTTATTTCTTTGTACTGTATGTATGTAATAATCTCTAGCGAGAGATACGATCATACAAAGGTTATAATTGAAATCCGTGTCTTGTTTTCGGTAGTTTGTTTAAATCCTGCTGCTATATATACTACAGATATGAGATTGTCTCCTGACACAAGCAATCATAAAACTTGCTTGGTTGAGAAAGGATTTTGCTCATAGTTGTTAAAAGCTATATATGAATGTTAATCTTGTCACACATCTACTTGCCAAGGATTTGAACAATTACTTAAAAATTGTAATAAAAACATAGAAATACATATACAACGTTCCAAATATAGACCATATTTTACATTTATACACAGAGTCACAAATCCATTTTACACTTAAGAATCCGACCAAGTTATATCAAGTTTTCCCCACTCACGTGGCGGCACACCCAAAGCTTTCCACACAGCTCTAGAGGCGTCAATTGCGTTATTAAGAGAAGGAGGTTGATAATCATTCTCATCATCGCAACCCATGGTAGAATCGGTCTCGTCAACTACCAAAGCCTTAACACTCCTCCCGTTACCATGAACTGTGATAGTTTTGCCACACAATTCTCCGTTATTGAACCACCCCGTTGACATTGCAACTACCATCATGTTATCATTATAATACTTGTCATCACACAGAGGGCCGGTAGCTTCACTTTCAAAGCTGGTGACTCTGAGAATTGCCTTCGTTTGGGCCGATATTGGAGGTGAACAGTGGTAGGTTGGATAAAGCTTGTTCGGCAAGCAGCAATCGAGATGCGCACACAAGCCCGGAGGAGCTCTCTTGCCTTTCACGAAACCACTAGGCTTGCATTTACCTTCAACATTTGAGACAATGGCAGTAAGGAGGAAAATAATTAGTAGGGTGACATCTGAGCTCTTTTGGATTTTCATCTTTTCTATTATGGAATTGCTTGAAAGGATATATTTAGTTCATGAGAATTTATACAGAGCTAATAAAATGCCAAAAAAATAGAATACATCTAGAGCACGTGTTTGCGTATTAATAAACGAAGTTAAAATAAATAAGTATATTTTTCATATCATAAAGATGCTTTTAGTTGGCGATTTTCAAATTATCCAAAATGACTAAGAAGTTGAATAGCATTATATTAATCAGGTAACGTGGAAGAGTGTTTCCTCTCAATAAGTTATTCGGTACCAAACAATTTAGTCATCATGATACGCACGTCCATTGTTTTGTAATAACAATAGAAACAAAAGATTAGTAAATTCAAGGGTAATTAAGGTATTGTAGTGTAAGTTATTTTAGCTGTTAGATTATTAGTATCATGACTGTCATCCAAGGGATGAGATCTGTTAATGTAGGTGCATTAGTAATGTTAATGCAGCAAAATTGCATCCGAAAAAAAACTTATAAAAAAGAGAGAAAGGGTATTTTGGAGTATAATAAGATAGTGCACTCTAGACAAATAAAATAAAATTAGAGCCGTTAATTTTTAATCAGCAATGCAGAGTAAGCAGCTATATTGCTCAAGGCAATTGCTTCCCCCCACTTCCAAGGTTTTTCTGGTATGTTATGAGTATCAAATGCACATTTCAGTTTTTGGGAACGGTAGGGTTGTAGTTAATATGTTATAAAAATATAGAGTGAAAGCCAACAACTAGTCTTTTCGATTCCTTCTTTTTTGGCAAATTGAAATGGAAGTATATATGAACTTACAGTGTGGTCTAGATCTCAAATGCGTGTATAATTCTTTATGCAGTGTCGACCATTAACTGAAGTGCGACCCAACCGGCCATTATCTCAACACTTTGTCTACTATTTAAAGACCCCATACAAGGGTTCCCCACTACAGCAGACTATTATCACCCAGGAGTCATGAGTTCGCTCTTGCAACGAAAGAGAAGTTCGACTGGTTTGAACATTAGTCAACCTGAAGACAAATTTACAAACTTACCTAGCAGTCTTATAACTAAAATCCTCTCTTGTCTCCCGACGAAAGATGCCGTGGCAACTAGTGTTTTATCAATAAAATGGAAACAATCATGGACTTCTGTCACCAACTTGGACTTCGACATTGACTCCGCAAATTTTTGCCACTTCGACCATGATTCACCCTTTTTTAAGAAGGTTAGAAGTTTCATCAACAGGGTGTTGCTACTATGGGACAAGTCCTCCTTACACAGATTTCGTTTGTGTTATTACCGTGATTGTGATGACTCACTTGTTAATGCATGGCTAATTGCTGACGTACATTGTAATGTGCAAGAGCTTGATATCTACCAAGTTCGTATAAAGCATCCAACTCGGCTGCCTCCAGATATATTTCAATACGACACACTTGTGGTTCTTAAAATTAAAGGGTTGGGTCCTGCGTTAGTAAATTTACTTGTACTTGCCTATCGAGTCTCAAAACTCTTCATATTAGTGGAACCAATTTTGTCACGATGATTCAATTCGCAATCTTCTCTCTGGTTGTCATGTGCTTGAAGAACTAAAATTATGTGATTGTATTGGGAAATATGTAAATGTAGTTAACATTACTACACATGTCCTCAAAAGCTTGACTATGGGCTACTTGCCTTACAATTATTGGGAGGAACGTGACATCAATATTAATTATCGAATTGTGATTGACACCCCAGTTCCTGAAAGCTTCACTTTTGATGATTTTGGTTTCCTTGGAAATGTTTATGCAGTGAATAACATGAACCATCTTACCAAGGCTGCTCTTACTTTTGATAGTTATTATATGGATCAAGTTCGTGACGTTCATCCCGAAACTATTAAAGATTTTCTTAAAGCGATATCTCATGTTGAAAATCTAGTCTTATCCTGGGACTCAATGAAGATTATTAGCTCGTGCAATATTCTGTTACCTAATTTTGGAAATCTGACTTACCTGCAGCTTAATACGGCAGGTGATCCTGGATGGACTTATTTACCAAAATTGTTAAAAAACTTGCCATGTTTTGAAACACTCTATCTCATACAGGGAGACGGTGAAATTGAGAAAAGAGCTCTTGACAACTCACCTTTTGACTATGTGCCTTCTTGTTTCCTTTTCAACCTCAAGGTAATCGATATTGAGAGTTTTGAGTTTTGCAAGGGTGGGATGGAAGTGGTAGAGTACATTCTGAAAAATGCAAAAGTTCTGGAGAAGTTGACATTGCACTATTATATGAACCATGCTGACACTGTTGGGGTTCACGCAGAGTTTTTGAAGAAACTTTTATCATTTCCTAGGGCCTCAACTTTTTGCGAAGTTGTCGCACCTGACCTGTGATCAGGTTTCGTTACTCCTATGTTCTGCACCTATTATGCTTGTTAATTGAAGAATTGTTAGTCATAAATTGTTTAGGATGCTTCTTTTGTTTGGTATTTTTTTTCCTTCGCAGCTATCTACTTTGATCTGTACTCCGAGTTCTGATGTATCATAGTTTCCGTGTTGGACTTGTTATCAAGCCTCAGACCCTTCTTTACTTCCAACTCATATATATATGCACATTTCAGTCCTTTTAGATCTCCTCGTAAAAGAGCTTACAGTAAATAATTTTGCTTTTTTAAGAACAATGTTTAAAATATTAGAGACTTAGTACAGAAGCTTTAGCTTTTTTGTTTACCAAATGACAATTTTTATTAGAATAATAATAAAAAATTGCAAAATAATATTAACTGGACATGGTAAACTCGTACACAAAGCATCTTATGTTTAAAAAGTTTACATTAAGACGTAGTTAAAAATAAATTCCAATCGATACTCAAGATGTTATAAGAGTAACCATGGGATGATACAGCCGTGATAATAAGACATTACTCCAATTTGACAACATTGAAAGGTGTAAAGGAATTCTTAGAAACAAATGTATGTAATCTCGGTTTGATATGTAACAGTTTCTGAAAAAAAATTGGTTTCCAAATTTACTAATCCACAGAAGGCATTAGAAAGCCAGAGTCATGCATATTTGATCTTACAGAGATACAACTTCCAGACCTTAAACTGTACACACAAATTGCAATTACATAAAAAAAAGAAAATAAAAGAAAGAAACATATGTGTTTCCACAACACTCGTAACTTTTCATGAAACTAAGTTCAATACTTCTCATTTTCGAATCCTAAGCATCGCCCCACATAATGTCAAGTTCACCCCAATCCGATAAAGGAACTTTCAAAGCCTTCCAAACAGCTTGCGAGGCATCAACAATATTGTTAGGACAGGGTGGTTGGTAATCGTGTTTGGAATCGCAGCCAACCGAAGAATCACACTCATCTACAACCATTGCCTTAACCTGTCGCCCATTTCCGTAAATAGTGATATTTTTCAAGCACCTACGTTCGTTGTTCAACCAACCAGTCGACAGTGCCACCACATGCGTATCATCTGAATAGTACTTTTTATCACACTTAGCTGGGCCTCTGCCATCCCCGCCTTTCTCAAAACTGTTGAGTGTTAAGAGTGCCTTTGTATGATTAGAAACAGGAGGTGAACATTTGTAAGTAGGGTAAAATTTGCCTTGTAAGCAACACAAGTTTTCTTCGATATCACAATATGGAGCAGGCTTTTCGCGCCTTGTCGTGCCACTTGGTTTGCAGGTTTGAGCACCGACAAGAAAAATTGAAGAAATAAACATGAGAGACAACATTACAGTAAGTTGGGGGGAACAAACATTTGTCTGCATTTTCTCTAATAAGTTTTAGTCTGAAGAATCCACTTGGTCCATTACAGTATATATAACTATAAATGGTTGTGCCATCGATAAAATAACGGTCTTTGTGTTCTTAAATTTAGATGTAAGATAAAAGTTAAAGCTACAGCTAAACATAAGTATACGACGGAACAAAAGTTTGGAAGATAACTTGTCAAAAAGAAAAGATAAAATAAAATATATAAATTTACTTTCTACCGAAATGAAATTTTTTAATTTTTAATAATGTAATTTAACTTTTAAATTATATGATTAACTTTAAAAAAAAATTATTTCAACTACAATTTTTTGACCGATCAAATTTGCACGTGGTTTCGTATGGATCCATATTTTTGGTAGGGGTGGAGTATCATTTATTTAAATTCATACAAGTCGGGAAAAAATTGAGTTTGATACTCGTACAATGCATGGCTAAACTATAATTTCAAATTGAATTTTGAGTATGAGACTACATTCTTGGCCTTTGCTGAGTTGTTTATTGAGCTCTCTTGATTCATTCTACAGTATTGAAACCCAATACTTAATTCAAAACTGAACCAAATGGTAACATTAATGTGATGCGACATTAATCACAGGACCATTAAACAAGTATAATATACAAATCACTACTTTTTTATTATTAGTATATCAAGCTTAACATGTATTTTTACTGACTTTAGTAACTAGCATAAGTACTCTTTTATGTTATTATATTCCAATTTTTTTTTATTCTTATACTGTTATTCAAAGATTCTTTTTAGTTCAGGATATACATCAAATATTAAAAAAAAACTTTGTTAATACTAAATTACAAAAAGACATTTATTAATTACAATGGAAAATAAATCGTAGGAACAATACACTAAATTATACTTTGAACCATAATTTACGCACCACATAGAATATAAAAGTAAAATAGAATGCATAAAAAAATATCATTTGTGATTAGTTTTTTTTAAGATGATATTTTTTTATAAGTGACAAACATAATTGTTTTTGGAGACATGACAAATGTATTATACTTTAAAGAAACCAAGCAAATTCGTTCACAAGAAAACTACTACCATGATACCATCAATAATAACATATAGTATAAAAGAGTAAAAGGCATTTGGATTCAATATTCAGTTACATACCACAAATAGGTTATTTAATGGATACTAATACATATTGCTTGTTACATTTTATGTTACGGTTAGAAGAAAACTTAAAACTTGACACTAAATTGTTGCTCCTAGGGAACTTAAAAAGAGCCAATATGAATGTAAAAAACCAAGAACACTATAGGCTGACACTAAAATAAAAAGTAAGATAAGGATTCGAGATGCTCTAAATTTGAGAACTGAGCAGTTATTCTGGCCTTGGCATCCACTACTACTTTGAAGGAAGTTCGTAAAAATTGATTGAATTGAACTCTAACTTGTGTTTTTTATTTCCAAAGTAACTCTTACTTGTTTTCTCCCTGCTACTTAATTACATCTTCGTGTATATAGCTATAACCCTTTCATGTTGTTCATATAAATCACAATAATATCATAACAAGTACAGAAACGATGAGGAACTTCAGCTTAAGAATACCATTTTTAAAGTTATTTGTGTTCGCCATTTTGCATTTTTTCGGAGCAAAGGAATGCTGATCATCATAAAAGCCAATATGTTAATAACTAATTTCATCGTTTGAAGTAATTAATTTATGTACAAAATTATCTTTACTATTATGTAAATGTGTGGCCAGTCAAATTGAACTAATCCCTATGCATATGTGTTTCTTTCCCAAAAAAAAGCAAATAAGTGGTTGCCAACATATATATACTAACTTAGCAACTTCATCACTTTATTTACACTTTCATATCTTCAATTGATTGCAATAGTCATATTTATTTATTTATAAGGTGATGATACACGTAGGGTTTACTTTTTGTACCGATTTATACCAATCGATCGATTTTCGAACCGAACCAAACAAATTGGTACCGAAAGTTCGGTATACCGACTTTTCGGTACGGTACAACCGAACCAAACTTTAAAAGTCGGTTCGGTTTCGGTATTCATTTCGTATGTTTGGTACAATACCGAACCGAATCAAACATTAAGATTATAAAATATATATAAATTTACGCATAGTTATAACTTACAAATAAATTGTATTATACTTTATTTTAATTTTTCTCACGACTTACTTTCCTTTTTGCGAAGCCAAATACAATCGTTAAAGTAGCAAATATAAGAATAGTTGTACACATTTTAATTTTTATAAACTTTTTTGCTATTTTATTGTTATCAAGAATTATTTTTTAATAATAATAATGTTTCGGTATAAAACGGAAAACCGAACCGTACCGAACCGAAAAAGTTCGGTAACCGACTTTTTCGGTTCGGTTATGGTATAATTTTTTTCAAACCAAGCAAGTTCGGTTCGGTATTGGTATATGGTCAAAAAAGTCGGTACCGTACCGAAACCACTCATACATACACGTTAGTCTATGGGCAAAGTTAAATGCAATGAAATATGAAATAAACTGATGTGGGAGATTTATTTATTTATATTTTTCATATGCCTCCCAGAAAATAAAGGGAAACTTCTCTTAAAAAAATATAAAGGTAATCTTAGGGTAATGTAAACTAACCCAGAAATTTTTAGGCTAGCAAAGAAAAATCAAAAGCATTAAAAAAAAAAAAATCTAAAAAGCAAAAGATAGATAGGGCCCAACCGGGTTCGAACCGGTGACCTCTTGATCTGCAGTCAAATGCTCTACCACTGAGCTATGGACCCCTTTTCTTTTTAACTTATATTATCTAACTATATAATCTATTATAATTCTTATTCAGCATTTTTATTGTATCTTTCAAGTTTTCAACGTAGTCATCTCTTTTATTTCTTCAGAAATCTCTCTCTCTCTCTTTCTCTCTGGTATCTCTGTGTGTGTGTGTGTGTGTGTAGATAGATAAATGATGAACCCAAGTACGGACAAGTTAGTAAGGAGAACAACAATGGGGGCAACTGTTGTCTGTTCTTATCTTCTTCTCACCGCTGATTATGGTCCCGATCCCAATGCCCTAACACCTGTATGTTATATACTCCCTCCGTCCCAAATTATTTGCTCTATACCAAACTACGTGCAATTTTGACCAACAACTAACTCAATTTTTCAAAAGATAATCACATAGTTTGCATTTCAACAATTTAAAGACGAGATATTTGCCGGTCAAAGTTGCACGTAAATACATAGAGACCCAATATTTTTGAACAGATGGAGTATATTTATCTCTCTCTATATATATATATATATATCTGTATCTACACAAATGGTATTATCTCTCTTTGTTATCTTGCATAGACACCTTAATTAGTGAAATACTATGTGTTAATTAGTTAGTTAGGGTTTTAAATGTGACTCTCGATTAGGGTTTTAGTTTATTTTTATATTTTTATGTTTTTGACTGTATTGTCTTAATATTTAATTGGCCAGGTTTTAACTAGAAATAGCGAACTAGTAGTCTAGAGTAACCCTTTAGGAAAAATGATCCCTTACTACAAAATTTGAGACTTAATTATAAATAAAAAAAACTTAGAATCGATTTTAACTAAGATTAAGTACCTATGCGAAATGATGCTGCCTCCTTTTACTCTTTATCTTTGTGTTTAACTTTGATGCTCAGTGAAATTAATATGTACCAATTACTATTAAACAAAATACACAATTTGGGGTTTTTGATAATTATGTCCCGAAGTATATGCTAAACATTAGCTTTCCCCACACTTTTTTGACTAAAAATTATCTTGTTCGTTAATACGTACCATTTAACATTTAAAATTTGTTGAAATAGATGTATATTAGGGTTTCTGACTGTAACCGTGTATCGGACTTTTAGTTTTAGCTGGGAATAGTTCTTGCTCAGTTCATTTACAAATTACAAGGCGCGTTAGGATTTTGGATTGGGAAAGGATAGGCATAAATAGTTGAGGTATTTCATGCGTGTTCTTCGTTCCAAAATCAGTAGATGGTTGGTTACAGACTAGATTACGTACACACGGCATTTTGTATAGCTAAAACTACTGCTCCTTTTGATTAGGGATAGATGGTTTTTTGTTTCTCTAAAGTTAGTTTTGCATCAGGGTTAGATGTGAAATTGAGATGTGATTGGTGCTCATCCCTTAAAAGGAAGTTACTATTGTTAAGAGGATGAATGACATGGTTACGGGGGAAAAGGAAAAGAAACCGAATGGTTATAGACTGCTAATTGACCAAAGTAGAAATATGCTCCACAGTTAAACTTATGGTTGAGTAGAAGATCCTGTCAAGTGCCATAAATATTCGAGGAATTTTCAATAGCCATGTGAAGTAAACTGGCAAAACACGTTAGGATGGTTTCTTTATTCTTATTTTTACAAGGTTTGCCATTGAGGCCATTTACATTAGGATAATTGTGGGAAAGGGTAGTTGTCTGCAAGAAAGTGCACGTTCATAAGAAAAGAAAGTTTAAAGCACACGAATACAAAAAATTGTGATTAACCTGTCTGCTTGTTTGTGAGTTAATTTCTATGTATATTATCTTTTTAGTTGATCTGATCCTTTGTAAGAGTATGAGATAGTAACTATAGAACCACCTTTGGTTTGTTTCCCATGCTTTATATTGTCATTCTTCATTTGTCACCCTGATAGTGAAGGCTTGTAGCAGAGTCTTCGTCCAGAATTTCCCATTTAAAAGCCGTCAGCACCTCCTAATATATTTTAACTCCAAAACTTAATGTTTTCACAAAGATAAATTCTAATATTATTTTGATGAAGTCTGGAAGTTCTTTGCAAATATATTGTTTAGCCTGTGTCGTTTCTTATTTGTGCTTGAACTTCTGCCTAGGAACTAAAATTAAATCAAATGACAAATCTAGTTTTGATTGTAATGCTGCATTTCGTTGTCACCTGAAGGGATATGACAAAAAAGTACCCTCATATTCAGACATGTTGGCATTTTAGTTTGAATTTTCCCAATCTCACTCTTCAAACAAGGCTATATCTGAAGTGGATATCGGGCTTAATTGTTTACTAAATTTAGAATTCTATATTTTTTTTATCTTCATTTCGTTCTGAGTTTCGTTTAACTTGCAATGGCAGATCAAGAATGCAATTCAATCAGTGGAGCAGTCTGTGAAAGACTTTATATTTGGGCAGAAGAAAGGAAATGAAAAGGCGGAGAAGGATAAGCCTGCCTCTAACCCTGAAAAGGAACATTAGTAGCCAGTCAAATGTATGCAGAGCATCTTTTCCCAAGTACTTTAAAACAGTGGATAGAAATTGTGCTTACCAGCCTCTGCTAGTTAATAACAAGTAGCATGTATGTAATGTGAAACTATCATGTCGGATTACTTTTCTTAATGGAGAATTGCTTCTGCGTTTCCTTGTGCATTTGGTGTTTTACAATTTGTCTGAGTTTGATTTGGTTTGGATACAGTTTTGATCATTTTGTAGCAGCAGGTGCTGATGCAAAATACTGACATCTGAGTGAGAACCTAACATGAACCAACTTTTTCTATGTTTTAGTTGTACCATCCATTTAAGTTTTCAATTATAGCAAACTGCCCTCATATTTTCAGTCCCTTCCCAGTTGGTCGTCATAATCAAGAGAATTTCTTTTATACGAATATCATCAAACTTAAGTTCTGCTACAGCCTAAATTTTGAAAAAAATCAGGCTTACAGTTTACCGAATACAGTGTAAGAATCAACTTATCCTCCCTATTTACATTTGTATCCAATCTTTTATTCTCTCTTTTTTATGTCGTACAGTTTTCAACACATCTTCACTCTTTTATCACAACTGTATGTAATGATTTTACAGTGCACACTGCATAATTCGTTTGTCTTTTGTTAAATGATAATACAATACTCCTTAGTAGCTCTAGCATACAGTTTTGGCCTTTGTAGGTGTGATTAAAGAACTACAGTGATGTCAAACCTATTTGGTAATTGGTTCCACTGTTTTAATTGAACATTTAAGAATCCATTTTTTTTAAAAAAATATTTGGCTTCTAAGCGAAAATATTTTGGAAAAGGTATGGCTTAGAACTGAAACATGAAGAATCTCAAAATTTGGAAATTTGATGACTTTGGTCCCTTTCATTATTCATTACCTTCTCAAACTCGTTTTCTTGTCCTACCAAGAGACTATACTTTAATACCCATACCCTAATATACTCCTACAAGGTCCGTTTTCATCTAGAACACCACATACGGTCAATTGTGATTTATTTTCTAGGAGCAAATCTTGCAAGTATACAAACTTAAAGGTGGGAGAAACCTTTCTACGAATCTTATTCTATGGTCCATTTTTGCAATTAAACCTACAAAGAACTCTTACAAAACTCTAAACCTTTTTTTATTATATATTCCAAAAATATTCAAAACATGTGTAAAATCCTCATTCACAAAAATTAACTGTTTTTCTAACTACCCATCCACTTAACTCCTTCATTCTCACTCTCTCAACCAAAACCATGTCTTCTCTTCCTCATTTCTCTCTCTAAACCCTAACACTAACATTCCAAAATGTCGAAAACCATCAAACCCTTTTACAATCTCAACCCTCCCCTTAAAACCCTTTTCAAATCTCACCCCAAGTTTCCTAAAAAGCCTAAAAAGGTCCAAACTTTCAAGGTCCTTTCCTGCTCACAAGACTCCCAAAACGAAACCAAGAAACCCATAACGGTAATGTCGATTCTCATGGCTATTCCTGATTGGGCCGACGATATAAAAGAGAAGCGTATGCAACAGAGCAGAGCCTTGTACAACCATGATGATTGGTTACAACATAGGAGCTCTACTAGGCACATAAGGCATTTCGTATCGAGTTTGTCGTCGAGGGTGATCTTGTCGCTTGTTCCTCCGGTGATTACTTTCACTTCCATGGCTGTGCTTGTCGCGAGTTATAATACTGCGGTTATGATGGATTTGTTGCCTGAATTTTTGCCGATATTGAGAGTTTCTTCACTACCCTATCAGTTAACAGCACCGGCTCTGGCGCTGTTATTGGTGTTTAGGACGGAGGCTTCTTATTCGAGGTTCGAAGAGGGGAGAAAAGCTTGGACTAAGTTGATTGCAGGCAAGATTCGAAAATTTGTTTTTGCTTTGTTTATTTGAAATAGAAATTGTTTTTTGGAAATTAGTTGACTACTTTGTAAGTGAAAGAGAAAAGAACTAAGACTTAAAAAAATTATTTGATGAGTAAACATTGTTTTGTTTTGTTTTTATGATCGTAGAACAAATTATTTTAATATAATAAGATCAAGTTAGTGTTTAACTTTAGACAACTTTGCTATATCAGGTGACGAGAAGGAAATGTCACCTTTTGTCCCAAAAATTTTGCGGATGAAATTTTTATTTATATATTTTACGTTCTCCTAAGTTGAGCCTTTTCTCGATGGTGAAATTAGGGTATGCAACTTTTCATAAGAAGGCGAATGAAAGTTTAGTTGTTTGATTGCAGGGACTAATGATTTTGCAAGGCAAGTGATGGCTAGTGTGGAGAACTCAAAAAATAGCTCTCTTAAGACAGCTCTTTTGCAGTATATTATAGCCTTCCCAGTTGCCCTCAAGGTTAGTCAATTGCAATTTGTTTCAATGTTATTGTTGATTTTCTGGATGACGTATTCGTGCTTATATTGTTTCATTTACTTGTTCGAGAACAAGTAAATAAATATTAGTGGGAAAAAAGGAAAATGGGGAATCAAACATGTATTAGGAAGTTTGTAAAGGATGATTAAATATATGATTGTTTTAAGGACAGCTAATTGTAGAAAATTGGGGAAGTGAACTAGAAAGAGGGGAAATTGAAGAAAAGGTCTGAAATTTACAAAGTAAACTTTTAAATGCAGTGTCACTTAATATATGGATCAAATTTTGAGAGGGACCTTCAAGATTTACTGGAAGATGATGATCTAGCACTAGTCCTCAGTTCACAGCATCGCCCTCGTTGTATTGTTGAGTTCATCTCTCAAGGACTCCGGATGCTAAATTTGGAGGAATCTAAGCTGAATTTGCTGGTAATTATTTTCTTACCTGTATTTACTTTTTAATTTCTTGAATGACCAATATTGTCAGTATAGTAGGCTGTAGGTGTAGGTCTCTTGACATTCAATTTTCACCCGCACAATAATGTACTATTTCCTGTTAGGAGTAAATTTTTAGGTTGTCAATCTGTGATCATGTTGATTTATTTGAGTTTTGGAGGAAAATGGTTTGTAAATTGTGTTTTTTTAGATTTGTAACTATTGAAGTTTCTCATTTTGAATCTTGTATTTGGTTTTCCAGGAGTCAAAAATCTCTTGTTTCCATGAAGGTATAGGTGTTTGTGAACAGCTTTTGGGCATACCAATTCCTCTTTCATACACTCGCTTGACCTCTAGATTTTTAGTCCTTTGGCATCTCACACTGCCCATCATATTGTGGGATGATTGCAAGTGGATTGTTGTTCCCGCAACTTTCATTAGTGCAGCTTCACTATTCTGCATCGAAGAAGTTAGTTTATAACTCACGTACATATACTAGATCAACCCAATTAAATAGACCCTCTTTTCCCGTGGCTAGATACTAATCTATGATTGTGACAGGTTGGTGTCCTTATTGAAGAGCCATTTCCGATGCTAGCCCTTGATGAGGTGTGTAAACTGGTTCAGAGTAATATTCAAGAAGCTTTGGCTTTAGAAACATCGATTCAAGCACAGCTCAGAGCAAAGAGAAAGAACCATGCCATTGAGCAATCACCCAATGGTCGGGCATGTTCTTAGGAATTATCGCAATATCAAATGATCACCTCCGATACTGGAACTTCATCAATAATACATTACTTTTCTTGCATTTTCCGGATGAGGAAGTGCCAAGAAATGTACTCCATTTGCCAATTTAGGATGGAAGTTCTTAATAGAAGGTTAGAATGGCAAAAGTATATAGTTAGCATAATAGGTAGCTAGAATCATATGAATGTAAAAATGTTATGAATCACCTTGGAAGGTTTCTTTTGAGTTAATAAATGTATGTATTTCGTATTTTATTTTTGAAGAAAATAGCAGAGGCTTGTTCTTATACTGAGTTTGAAAGTCTGTTGCAGTTGTTTGGTTGAGTAATACTGTATTATTGTTGGTATCCAGCTACAACGTGACATATCTAGTCGTCAACAAAATGTAATATGTTTAACAACTCACCATGCTTTGTTAGAAAACAACGATATTTCTAATTAATTTTACAAATACGGAAAGTGTGACAAAGTAAACATTTTGAGTGTTTTTCATTTCAAGTAACCAAGGTCATCTCGTTCATTTCTTGCATCGAGCAAAAATATAGTAATGTCTAGTGTCATTTAAATTTGTAAGATTAGTGGTCGATCTCAAATGACAGGTGGTCTTTGGATGGAGGGCAGTAGTCACTAGTCGGAATGTTGGGTGATTGATCGATAGCTTGCAAAAATAATCGAGAGTTACATGGTGCCCGAATTCCAAAACACTTGCTCATACTTATTTAGTATGTAAAAAAAGAAAAGGCTGGAAATTTACCTCAGCATAAGGTTGACAAGGTAGAATTACATAAAAGTCAAAAACCTTTTTTTATTGAGAGGGGAAGAAGGCAAAAAGAGATTTGTTGGATATTTTGGAGGCGAAAAAGAGACTGAAACATTTGTTTCTGAAAAACAAAACAAAAAGAATATATTTGTCTGAGCCCGGGTTCGAACCGGGGACCTCTAGTGTGTGAGACTAGCGTGATAACCGACTACACCACCCAGACTTTGTTATTCCAATTTATCAAAAATATTATTTATTGTATTTGAAGAATTCTCTAATATCAGAGACAAAAAATAGGAGCAAGTAGATACTCCTACTTAAGCACGAAAATTTTATTTTAGCTATTAGTGTTGACTGTTGAGGGGCTAAAATACTTTCCTAAGCTTAGCATAATTGTGTGATACAGTATAAACAGAACTTTGAGAGTTGAAAAGTTGAAATCACGCTATGATCGCTTCTCCAACTTCATGTTATCTATATAGATGTATGTGTCCTTTTTGTTGCGCAAGATCTAGTTTTCAACTTTTCGAAACGGAAGGTCGCCATTGCAAATTGGATAATATGCAGGACCATCAAGGTGCGGTATTTTTAACCGAGCACTCACATTAGATTATGCATCCCGCTCTCTATAATTAACACAACAGTTATATTTTGATTTCATTTCACAATTACTATACCTACCAAAAGTCAAAACTGCAGGCTCTCTATCAACACTTCTATAATAATTAAATTCATTTAGCCAAGAAAATGTAATTTATCACACTAAAAAACCAGAAGGAAGCAGCGTCTCTGACTGTGTAAAACACAGTCAGAGTGACTGTGTAATTCTCTGGACCGTCTGATTCAAGGATATGACCGTCCAGAGCATTACACAGTCATTCCGACTGTGTAAAACACAGTTATATACCCTCTACTCAAACTACAAAGGGCTACTGGACATAAAAGTCAACTCATAAATCTTTTCATTTTTATTGTCCCAAATTATTAAAAATCAAGAAAGGCTACTGAACTAGGCAGTACAAAATAAAAATAAAAATAAAAATAAAAATAAAAAGTTGTGTCTAACATAAATCATGATTCATGATCAATACAAGATAAATCGGAACGAAAAGTAATTGTGCTGCATATACGGTTGTCATCATCACAGCAAGAACAGAAGAATTCATTTTTCAATAGTCACACTTCTGAATTAATTCTTACTAATTTTGTTGTTATCTTCTTATTAATAACAAACATAACTAATGAAAGTTGAAACTACTACTTTTTTTTCTTAATTTTGTTGTTTTCTTCTTATATCAATAACTACCCTTCTGAATTAAGTCATCCTAATTTTGTTGTCTTCTTCCTAAAAAAGTTTCGATCTTACATTAAGCATAACCATATTTAATTTTTGCTCCTTGGAACAAATTAAAATTTTGAAATAAGCATAGCCATGTTTTGCTAGCTACTTTAACAAGAAATAAGTACGACTGGCAGGCTACTAGCCTGCTGGAGTAATCTTTTTTGACTTAAATAGGCAAATAATACATATCCTACACATTTATCGAGCCTTAAGGTTGCCTAAATTGTGTCTTCTTACTAAAAAAGCTTACTCGAGGGGACATAAAAGGAGACGGTATAAAGTATAAACTATAACAATAACCCATAAATAAATATGCAAAAATCAGGAGGACTAGCAATTTAAAGATTTAACTGTTAAACACGCACAAGCATTCAGCAGTCTGCATTTAAGTAAACGATGATAATTAGATTCATGGACCACCAGCAGATCTATGAAAACACATGAAAAATAAAGCTAAAGCCATGTAAAATTCTTCAAACAAAAGTTGGCTATCCGAGGTTTCTTATGGCAAACCCAAATTGAAGTAAAAATCGACTCCGGAGTTCAACAACACACAGATGTAAATAAACGCTAAACGCTTCTTCACTAAATAGTAAAATAAAGTTCCAACCGTTTGCAATGACTCATTTCTTCTTCTCTCCACCTCCAGTAGCCCTGGAGAAATAACAAAGAAACAAAAACTTATAAGCTTCCACCCTACGTGTCCAAACTATAAAGAAAAACAGATTTCGACGATTTCATCGGCAGAGTAGTAGTAATGCAAGTAAGAACAGACAAAACCAGCTCATTAATTACCTCATTTTGCGGAGAACATTAGACATCTCCTCTCGCTTTCGCTTGGCTCTCTTGTGGGTGCCGAGCTTTCGCTTTGCCACTTTCAGAGCTCTCTTATCTTTCCCAACTTTGAGAAGTTCTGTTATCCTCTTCTCATATGGAGCAAACCCAGCAACTTCTCTGATCAGACTTCTAACAAAAAGGGTCCTCTTACTTGTTTTCTGAAAGGAAATAAAAAAGGATTACATATTACTTCTGAACACCTATGAACCATATTAAATAATGAACACAGGTTTAACAAAATTGTGAGGAAGTATTTGAAAAGAGGACTACAAGATTAAATGTCGTAATAATACAGCAGGGGAGTGTATATATACAACTTCAACTTACCCCTTTTCTGGCAGAAGGTTTGGGTGCCAATTCCTTTTTGGTCACAATATGTCCTTTGTTTAAACCCACAAACAGGCCAGTGCTCGGTGGTTTAGGAGCCATCACCTGAGATGCAAATTAAGAACAAGCATATTAGAGAAAAACAGGAGTAAACCACATGGATATAAAACTAGAATAGTGCAAGCAATATCATACAATACACATAACACCATGATTTGCTTGATTCTTTTCAATCGAAATTTAGACGAGACAACTCAAAAAAACATGAAGTCCCTAAACTCTAAATGAGGATTTAGTTTGATCCATCTTTAACTGAAAACATATAAAAACATTTTCATGCTTAAAAAAAAACTTCAATCCACATACTTCTCCGACATTTTTGAGCAATTTGTAAAACTTCAAAATACAAAATGATATACTTTTGATGATCTCACGCTCTTGGTTAAGTACCTAATCAATAGAGATTAAGATGAGAATACTATGAAAAAACTGAAAGTCCTAAAATCTAAATGAGGATATAGTTTGATCCATCTTGAATCAAAAATATAAAAACAACTTCAATCCACATACTTCTGTGACATTTTGAGCAACTTTTAAACATCATTTCAAAATGATACACTTTTGATGATCTCACGCGCTTCGTTAAGTATCTATTCATCATGAAGCCAAACAAACAAGAAGAACACGAAATAAAAAGTTACATAAAACCAATGCATCTCCAGTTTTGGACATGAGGACATCACTATCATAATTCATAGCATTAGTTAATTCTAAGAAGTTTAACATGGCAATATATGCTGAAGTTCAACGTGAGTGAATAGTGTGCTAATGTGGAAGTTCTGTTCTAATTAAGCCAAATATCATAACACACAATTATTCATGATTCAATTCGCTACTTATGGTATCCTGCAGCAAAAAAATGTATGCTGATAAGAATAAGTACAATAAATATTGCTTGCTTACTGGAAAATAATGGCCTCGTAACCCGTAAGTGTAGAAGAAGCAAAATTTAAAAGATTCCTGAAACAACAAACTACTATACTTGCTGACTATGTAACTAAAGATGATTGTATACAGTGTTCTAATTGGCGAGCCTAGGCACAAATTAGGCGGAGCTAGGCGCCTAGTGGTTTAAGCGATTACATGGTGATTAGGCAAAATTGGGCGGGATTAGGCATTAGGCAACCTATTTCCGCCTGAAACCCGCCTTGCGTCTCTTAGAACATTGGTTGTATAGTATTATGTAAGTAAATAGATTCTAGCACTTAAGGTTAAAATAAAAGGCGATCACAACTTCTTACAACTTATATACAGAAAGTTATTCAAGTAAAGAGATTCCTGATTCAAATCTAAGAAGCAATTATTTTCATATAAAAAGCACTTATTTATGGCTGTATGTAAATAAAGTGATTATAGCATAATAAGGTTCAAAATAAAGGCTCTTAGGAATCCTACTACAAATTTAAGAAGCATAATTTTCATGTCAGAAGCGATCATTTCCATGGAAATGGAATTATGCCAGTTTGAAGCAGCTTTTAAGCTTTATTTTCTGTCTATAAGCTGAAGTGTAGTCTACTACTTTATAAATCATATTTTTCAGATATTTTCATTAGAAAAGGCTAAACAATTAAGCTGAATGAATACACTACAGTCAAAAAGGCCCTTGTTAACTATTGCTCAAGACATTATCCTCAAATAAGCCATATTATTAGCTCAGAAACTACATCCAAACAAGCAACTTATTTATGCCTAGAAACCTCCTTCCGTCTTTTAAAACATTGGTTGTACGGTAATAAGCAAATATAAAGATTCTAGCACTATTAAGGTTAAAATAAAAGGCGATCACAGCTTCTTACAATTCATAAGTACACAGTTATTTGAGTAAGAGATTCCTGATACAAGTTTGAGAACAGTTATTTGTGGATTGTATGTAAATAAAAAAAATTATAGCATAATAAGGTTTGAAACAAAGGCTCTTAGGAATCTTACTACAAATGTAAGGCACGAATATTTTCCGAATCTAAAGCGGTTATTTCCGGGAAATGGGATAGCAATGCTATAGCAAATATTATGGCAGCTTTTAAGCTCTATTTTCTGTCTATTTGTCGTCTTTTAAGCTTTTAAGCTCTACTTTTCACTATAAAAGCCTAGACAATTAAGCTGAATCAATATACCTTTTTTCTTTCTAATGCACAAATAAGCCAAACTGTTAGCTCGGAAACTACATCCAAACAAGCCCTTATTAACTAATGCTCAAGACATTATCTCAATTAATTATTAAAATCCATCATATGGGTTTTATCCTAATCAAACCAATACACCATGAAAAAAACTCATACCTATTTTGGTTAAGAAAAACTTAGAATAATAATTTATATCAGTGTAACAAGACAACATTTTATTGGTACAAAAGAACACAAAACACAATAAGAATATAACAATATTAAGTTATACAGAAACTAAAACCCATCAAATTAGAAATAAACTTACCAAACAAGGAGGTAGAGAGAGAGAGAGAGAGAGAAAAGGAGACTGAAGAAACTAGGGTTTACAGAGAGACTTATATAGTATCGAAAGAATTACCATAATGTCCCTTGTGAATAACTTCTATTTAGTCCTTCTTCTTTTAACTTAAGCCAAAATGTCTTCAAAGTTATGGTATATATTATAAACTTCGGTGTCGGTCCAAAAGTTTCCAACATTTTAGCGGCGCCTCGAGGTCCATCCTCGCTCTTTTATTGGAATTTAAAATTTTTGCTTTCACCAATAGTGTTGTCTGGCTTGGCTGATCATGGGGTCGACACTAAGACATGTATGAAGTAAATAGATTTTAGTGAACATTATGTACTTCAAAAAGTGATCACTTTTTTATGAATTGCACTAGATTGTTTATAAACCACAAGACGTTTTTAGGAAAATAAAATAAATAAATAATGTTATGACTCATATGGTCAATTGAGATGCTTTTATTATTATTATTTATAATTTTAATTATTTTTCTGAAATATATCGTGTCGAATGGTAAGAATTTTTAGACGGATTATTAAAAATTCCTCTTTTATGGTTTACAATCCAACTTTTAATAAATTTTCAAAATAACAAAAATAACATATCATAACACTCACGTTTTTCAATCTTGGATGTTATCAATTACAGTTTCTTATAATAAAAACTTGAACTTTAGAAATTCACAACAACATGAAATTTGCCAATTTTTAAAATTTATGTTTTTTAGGATCTACTTTTTCGAATGACAAATCTTCATTTGATTTACTTTCATGTTACTCTATTGTTTCAAGTAAGTGATTCTTATTTTTAAGTTGGTATTCACAGATTTCATTCATGAGTACATTTTTTTTTGTATTCATATGACTTTTTGACTTATGTTTTGTTCACGAGACTGCATTTCATGATAAATTTTAAATTTACAATATTTGGGTGACTTGTTTAAGTTTCCTCCCACGATGGTTTTTATGCATAAGTTCATCAATAAGACCTTCTTTTATGGTGATTTTCATTCACGATACATCTTTTGATCTCGACACATAATATAGGTTTTGTCTGAATAAATTCCTCCATAAAATTAGATTAATTTGTCATGGGGAAGTCTATTCATTATTTCGTTTTTCTTGTATATGTTTGGCTTGTGTAGTCAACACAATACTATAAGCATCTATAGATTGTCTTAACATATATAAGTCATGATAAAGCTTGTCAGATGGTAGTAATATGTCAAGATTTCGTTTGAGGTCATTGAAGGTCATCAAAAGTTTGTGAGAACTAAAATAAGAGGGTCGACGATTCAATTGGATTGAAAGTGTTGGTGGTGGCAGCTTAGAGAAAGGCAATATCTTTTTTTTTTTTTTAAGTATTGAAACCATGGAAATTTTCCAAGTTACTTTAAATTTTGTCCATTTAGACCAACAGTTACAAAAACGAATATCTGTTAATTCTAAGGGGACAATATGAATAGAAAACATTTTCCTGGAAAAATAGATTTTATAGATGATTGGTTTATAGTAAAATAAGAAATTAAGAAAAATATTTTTCATATCTTTTATAAAAACAAGTGATAATGATTCATCCCAAAATTGAGTGGAAAACATTTTACTTCGTGAGACAAAGTATAACATTTTCACGAACATACTTAATTTATTAAGTGATATTAATGTAATTTATTATTTTCATTATATATCAATTCCAAATTTGTTCAAGATTATAATCAAGTAGTAGTACAAAACTTTCCGAGTAACCAAGTAAAACCAAAATTGATTGTATGGACCAAAACTAAGTCATCAAACAATGATTGATTCACTAAACCCATAGCCAGATAGGTTGCTTATCTAAACAAATGTCCTATATGAAAATACATACAACTTTGATCATCAAAATTTTCATATCAAAATTGTCGAAATAAAAAAATTGAAAATTTCATCATATAGTTCTAATCATAAACTACGTGATTAACTTTTGAAATGATTTTTTTCGACAATCTAGATATAAAAAAATTATCGGTCAAAGTTGTACGTATTTTCGTAAGAAATATTTGTTTAGCGACAGATGGAGTAAATTTGTAAGGTACAACCAAACTATTCCAAAATGTAAAGCTTAAAACTTAGTACTTTTATTACCGCAGGAGATCAAAATAAAACTTAGAAACAGCGTGAAATTAAAATTAAAATAATAATAATGAATAATAATCTACAAGTAATTAAACTAAGATTGTGGAATCTAGCCAGTGTGGTTGGTTCTTGAGGAACCTCAAATGACATGGGGTTGACTAGTAGCTCCACATATCTCTCTCTCTCTCTCTCTCTCTTCCCAACCCCACTAATACTATACATATATATATATATTTATTTACAATACCAATATATAGTACTATATTTGTATCTTCCCACTTTTCCTTTGTTCTGTACCCTTTGTGGGTATAGAAATAAAAAAATCATTTGTATATCTGCAATTTTATTTATACTTCTTTCTACCTTCCTTATTTTGCAAGCATGTATTTTTATTAATGTTTGGTGATCTGAAAATATACTCCCAACTTCACAATTCCTCAAAGGGTGACCTTTTCTGGTGTTTTCTCTAATTTTCAGAATCTGGGTATGTATTCTTTTATTTTTCCAAGTTGATTAAGATTTTTATTTTTATTTTTATTTTTTACCTATGGTTGAGATTAGAGCTGTTTAACAATTAACAGTCTATATATTCATTTAAAGTTTGATTCCTGGTCAGTGAGATACTATATGGTAACTGAGATTTGATTTAGTTTTTAGATTGATTTGTTTCCTAGTTAGATTTTATTAATACTTCCTTAAATGTTACAGCTCTTGTTTATATAAACAAACTAGTAATCGTGTCCCACGCTTTGCGTGTGAAACGCGTAATGCGATAAAATTTAGAAAATAAGTGTAGTTATGATACAAATATTTGGAGAATAAAAAAAAAGATAAGAGTATAAGATGAGAAGACTCAAAAGAATTTTGGGAGCTTAAATAGGGATAAAAAGTGTTATTATTTATTACTTTTTCTCTATTTTTTATGAGAATATGGTATTGTGGTAATTAATAAAAAAGTGTAAGGGTATTTTTAGAAAAAAGTGGTAAAATTTGGCAGCCTCAAAAAATCTTGGGTTGGCTTATTATAATAGTATAGAAGTATAGATAAACAAGCTTGATTTACTTAATTTTTATTTTTTGAGTAATCGGATCGTTTAAGTTAATGATATGTTCGGCTCTTTCGCACTGCTTGCAGGCATTTATTTGTGTTGCCTGTCAGGCAATTTGATTTCTTATACCCAAATACTTATTTTGTCTAATATAGCATTCAGTTCAAGTCCTTAAAATGCTACAAAATTGAAATGATTTTGTGAAGTGTTGTTTTGTCAGAGTATTTGGAGTTTATTTTAGTTAAACACAAAACTTTACTCATTCTTATATGGGTACCGCTGCTGAACACGTTGATCGCATAAGTGTTTATTGCTGCAACATACTGCTAAGATGAAACAATTGGCCATATTGTTGTGTTGATTCCACTGTTTAGGATATGCCATCTGAAATTCGTTGTTTGATACATGATCACTAGCTTACTATGTAATTATAAGCACCACTTCTTTCCAAGTTTTTTACAGTATTAATTTTGTCTAATAGGTTAAAATGTCATCTTGTTGCGGTTTACCACTTCTTGAGTGTGTTTACTGCTTGGGCTGTGCACGTTGGGTGTGGAAAAAGTTTCTATATGCAGCAGGCAAAGAGAGTGAGAATTGGGGTCTAGCTAGCACTGCAGAGTTTGAGCCTGTACCACGCATATGTAGATATATATTATCGGTCTATGAGGACGATCTTCGAAACCCTTTATGGGCTCCACCTGGAGGGTACGGTATGAACCCGGATTGGGTATTTTTAAAAAGAGATTATGATGTGACGGAAGGGAGGCTTTCTCCTTATATGATATACCTTGATCATGACAATTCAGATATAGTGTTAGCCATTAGGGGCCTTAATATGGCAAAAGAAAGCGACTTTTTGGTGTTGCTAGATAATAAACTGGGGCAGACTAAATTTTGCGGTGGTTATGTTCATAACGGGCTTTTGAAAGCGGCTCAATGGGTTTTGGATTTGGAATGTGAGAATTTAAAGGAGTTAGTCGAGAAGTATCCGACTTATTCGTTGACTTTTGCTGGGCATTCTTTAGGGGCTGGGATAGTTACGTTGTTAACCATGTTGGTTATTCAAAATCGAGAGAAATTGGGGAATATTGAGAGGAGTAGGATAAGATGTATCGCAATCGCTCCTGCTAGGTGTATATCGCTAAATTTGGCCGTGAGGTATGCAGATGTTATCAACTCTGTTGTTCTGCAGGTAAAAGTTTTGAACTTCAGGATTATTCTGTCCTAAATCTAACTTTCAGCGCTTGTTTGTCTGCAGTTTTTAAGCAAATAAGCTAGCTTGTTTAAGTCTGAAAATTGTATTATTCCTTTTTTTGGTCTGTAAACCAAGAAACTCTCGGTAAAATATCAAAAGGTACCAGGCATGCCAGATAGTGTTTGTTTTAAGCGAAAGTTTCAAACTAGAACACGAATTTTTCTTTCTTATTTTTGTTTACGAGCTTTCTTCTATATTCTGTATTCTCATTTCTTATACTTGTATGTTACTATGATGGAGCAGGATGATTTCTTACCTCGAACAACAATGGCTCTCGAAGATGTTTTCAAATCAGTTTTCTGGTAAACTATTGTAGGTCTTTGTCTCCTTTTATTTTAAATAATAAAGTCTGTGTTCTACACTTCTTCTAATGTAGTGATGTTTAAGTTATGGGCATCTACTGATAGAAATTGCTAATAAAGTTGTTTTCCCTGTAATTGAACAGTTTGCCATGTTTATTGTGCATCATGTGTGTGAAGGATACATGCACATTCGACGAGAAGGTGTTTAAAGATCCTAGGAGACTCTACGCACCGGGTCGTCTCTATCACATCATTGTGCGCAAGCCATTCAGGTATTACTCATAAATCGAGGCATGTTTGTCTTTAAGAAAACGAGTTTGCTTGTTGGTGAGAAAATAAATAATGGGTTCATTGAGCTTCAACTTTTAATCTTTTCCAAAGCTGAACCAAAAAGGAAATTCTTGTTTTATACTGGCTAACCAAATGCATATGACTAATAAGCAAGGAAACTGTAGGCTTAAAACTGTTAAAGACAGCTGTTACAATTAACATTAAAAGAGAGATCTTTGCAGTTAATGGGTTTCCATAAATTCCTTAATTGACTGACCGTTATATATTCTCTGGATGGGTATCATTCTAAAATGATAGATAGCATAATTATGGGCTGAGTATATGGCTGTATAGCATAATTTTGGGCTGAGTATATGGCTGTAATCAAGTGTAAATCAGTATATAAAGGAGGGAAGCCACTGAGTAAAGGGAAACATTTTTTTCGGTTGATAAGAGAGAGGTGTTATCTTTGTCATGGTATCTGAGCGATGCTCTAATATTATTTGTTGATTCATTTTTTTTAAGCCTCATTTTCTTGTGATCCAGTTCTCGTTCCTAAATATATTTTTTTCCCGATATTGGTCGCCCTCCTTATTTGATTTTGATCTCTGCTGGATATTTTTATAGAGATATTTTGGGACATTTTTTTGTCATTTGTTTTAATCTGTTCAACCCTCGTTTTGTTTCCAGTAACATCTCATTTTGTCCATTGAGATGTCTTTTGAAAAATCTGATTTTCTTTCGATCCGTTTGTCGGGGAAGAACTATTTTGCATGGGAATTTCAGTTCCAACTCTATGTCAAAGGCAAAGAGCTCTGGGGTCATCTTGATGGGTCTGATCCGAAGCCTATGGATGTTACCAAAGTAGCACAATGGGAAGTGAAGGACGCACGTGTCATGAGTTGGATATTGTGCACAGTTGATGCAAACATAGTGTTGAATCTTCGCTCACACAAGACAGCCAAAGCCATGTGGGATTACCTAAAACTTATCTATAATCAAAATAACGATGCCCGACTATTTCAATTGGAATTTGATATTGCCAAGTGCGTTCAGGGAAGTTGGTCCGTCCAAGAGTTCTACTCTGAATTCCTGAACTTGTGGACTGAATACAGAGACATTGTGTATGCTACAGTTCCTGCGAATTCTTTGGCGAGTATTCAAAAAGTTTATGAAACTAGTAAACGAGACCAGTTCCTAATGAAACTTCGTCATGATTTTGAGAATCTTCGATCCAGCTTGATGAGTCGAGTCCCTTCACCGTCCCTGGAGACATGCTTTCATGAACTTATGCGGGATGAGCAGCGTCGTTCTACTCAAACAGTCTTGGATAATCAAGAAAATCCTGGTGGACCTTCCAATGTGGCATTTGCAACTCATGTGAAGCCCAGGGGTAGAGACATGAAAAATATTCAATGTCACAGCTGTAAGGAGTTTGGCCACTATCAATCCCAATGTGACAAGAAATTTTGCAACTATTGCAAAGAGAAGGGGCATATAATTACAACATGTCGCAAGCGTCCTCAAAATCAGCATCTAGGAGGATATCATGCTCCTGATAACGGTCAAGGACATACCAGGGGGAGGTTCTTTCGACCACCTATCCCGAATGTTGTTGCTCCAGCTTTTCGCGCCACAACTGAAGCACCCATTCAAACTGCACCTGCAGTTGTAACTCCTGAAATGGTTCAACAAATGATTGTATCTGCATTTTCTTCTTTGGGGATTACAGGTAAAGATAATTCTAATCTTTGGATTTTTGATTCGGGAGCATCCAATCATATGACGAACTCAGCCGATTATTTATCAAATGTGAAAAGTTATAAAGGAGATCTTAAAATACAAACAGCTAATGGGAGTTCTCTCCCGATTACTTCCATTGGAGATGTCTCCCCCTTGCTAAAAAGTGTCTTTATTGCACCTCGGTTATCCACTAATCTTATCTCTGTTGGTCAACCAGTGGATAATAATTGTAATGTCCAATTTTCTTCGTCTGGTTGTGTTGTGCAGGATCAGGTATCGGGGAAAGTGATCGCGAAGGGGCCTAAATGTGGACGACTTTTTACTATACACGTACCAAAACCCCTTGTCCAAGATTCAAGCTTGTTTTCTTTGTCTTCCGTTGTTTTGAACAATAAGAACCAATTGTGGCATAATCGATTAGGACACCCTAACTCTAAGATTCTGCTTCATATGTTAAAGTCTGGTCTAATTGAAAATAAAACACATTGTTCTGTGAAAGATTTGGAGTTTAATTGTTTCAGTTGTAAATTAGGAAAAAGCAAAGTACTTCCTTTTCCTAATAAAGCAACTATATCTAATAATCGTTTTGATCTCATTCATAGCGATGTTTGGGGAGTCTCACCTGTCATTTCTCATGCTCAGTACAAGTATTATGTTACTTTTATTGACGATTATACTCGTTTCACTTGGGTGTATTTTCTCCGTTCAAAAGATGAAGTATTTGATGTGTTTAAAAAGTTTTTAGCCCTTATTGAAAATCAGTTTTCTACCGTTATTAAAATATTTAGATCAGATTCAGGAGGAGAGTATATGTCTAATGAGTTTCAGAATTTTATTCAACAAAAAGGCATTATTTCTCAGAGGTCTTGTCCATATACTCCTCAACAAAACGGTGTAGCTGAGAGAAAACACCGTCATCTTCTTGACATGGTTCGAACTTTGCTTCTCGAATCATCCGTGCCATCTAAATTCTGGGTTGAAGCTCTTTCTACTGCTGTTTACTTAATAAACCGTCTTCCATCTTCGAAGTTTCAGTTTCAGTCACCATATTTTCGCTTATATCAACAATTTCCTCAATATTCCCAACTTCATACATTTGGTTGTGTTTGTTTTGTACATCTTCCGCCCCACGAACGTACCAAACTTTCAGCTCAATCTACTAAATGTATATTTCTAGGGTATGCGTCCAATCAAAAAGGGTTCATGTGCTATGATCCCAATAGTAGAAGAATGAGGGTCTCTAGAAATGTCATTTTCTTAGAAAACGTATTCTATTTTCGGTTAAAACCAGAGCAGACCTTATCAATGAAATACATTTTACCAGATTTTTCAAATGACTCACCATCAGATGATACTAATTCACCCTCTTCATTTGGGGTTGTGTATGAAAGACGTCGTTCACAACAAACTGATGTGCCCTTACAAAATCACACTCCGGCACCTGAGTCTGCACATAACCCTCAACGTAAGTCTATGCGTACATCACGACCCCCGGACAGGTTTGGTTATTCTAATGCTTTAGTTGCCACCTTGAACTCAATTTCAGTTCCTTCTTGTTATTCACAAGCTGCACAGATTGAGTGTTGGCAGAAAGCAATGCAGGAAGAGTTAAATGCTCTCCACATAAATCAAACGTGGGAAGTGGTTCCATGTCCAGCTTCAATTAAACTCATTGGATGCAAATGGGTTTACTCTATTAAGTTACGTTCGGATGGTTCACTGGACCGATATAAGGCAAGGCTTGTAGCTATGGGAAATCGGCAAGAATATGGTCTTGACTATGAAGAAACATTTCCCCCTGTCGCTAAAATGACAACTGTTCGTACCATTTTAGCAATAGCGGCATCCCAGTCATGGTCTCTACAACAAATGGACGTTAAAAATGCATTTCTTCATGGAACTCTTAAGGAAAAAATATATATGCGTCTTCCTCCGGGCTTACAAAGCTCTATTGGTGATGCCGTATGCCTATTGAAAAGGTCTTTATATGGATTGAAACAAGCGTCTCGTGCTTGGTTTGAAAAGTTTCGTGAAACAATCCTTCAACTCTCTTTTAAGCAAAGTCGGTATGATCCTTCATTATTTCTTCACAAGGCATCTACAGGTATTGTCATACTTCTTATATATGTGGATGACATCATTATAACAGAAACCGATTCTATATTAATCAGACAACTTCAAAGCTCTCTAAGTAATGTGTTTCACATGAAAGATCTCGGATCTCTTACATATTTCTTGGGTTTAGAAGTGCACTCAACTGCCAAAGGTCTATTCATTAATCAACAAAAATATATCAAAGACATTATTTTGTTGGCTGGTTTACAAAACTCATCATCGGTTGATACACCCCTTGAGGTAAATGTCAAACTGCGTCAAGATGAGGGGGATCCCCTTCATGATCCTACTATGTATCGAAAGCTTGTTGGCAGTCTCGTTTACTTGACTATAACCCGACCTGATATTTCTTTTGCGGTGCATCAAGTAAGTCAATTTATGTCGTCTCCAAGGCACCTTCACATGGCGGCTGTCCGTAGAATCATTCGGTATCTCATTGGTTCGCCGAAACGGGGATTATTTTATCCATCAGGCTCCACACTCAGACGTGATGCGTATAGCGATTCAGATTGGGCGGGATGTCCTGATACACGCCGATCCACAATGGGTTGGTGTATGTATCTAGGTGACGCATTAATTTCGTGGAAATGCAAAAAGCAAGATCGAGTTTCAAAAACTTCAACAGAAGCTGAATATCGAGCTATGTCCGCTGCCAGTTCGGAAATTATTTGGTTGAGGGGTCTACTCTCTGAACTTGGCTTTGCTCAGCCAAATCCCACACCTCTTCATGCTGATAACACCAGTGCCATTCAGATAGCAACAAATCCGGTTTACCATGAGCGAACCAAACATATTGAAGTGGATTGTCATTCGATTCGTGAAGCTTTCGACAACCATGTCCTTTCCCTTCCTCACATCTCTACCAATCTTCAGGTGGCCGATATTCTTACAAAGGCTTTAACTCGTCAGCGACATGAGTTTTTCGTAAACAAATTGTTGTTGGTTGATGAACCGACATCAATTTGAGGGGGGATGTTAAAGACAGCTGTTACAATTAACATTAAAAGAGAGATCTTTGCAGTTAATGGGTTTCCATAAATTTCTTAATTGACTGACCGTTATATATTCTCTGGATGGGTATCATTCTAAAATGATAGATAGCATAATTATGGGCAGAGTATATGGCTGTATAGCATAATTATGGGCTGAGTATATGGCTGTAATCAAGTGTAAATCAGTATATAAAGGAGGGAAGCCACTGAGTAAAGGGAAACATTTTTTTCGGTTGATAAAAGAGAGGTGTTATCTTTGTCAAAAACCTGCTAAAAAAACAAGGCCATAGATTTATAGCAATGAAATTAAAAAGAATTTGTGGTGATTCATAGTGTTAGAGTTGTTTAAACCACTATATTCAGTTTTTCATTTTTCCCGAGTTCTGTGATTTTACAAATTGATTAGATAACTCAAGAGGCAAAAACAATTCTCAAGTAGAAATTGGAAAAGCTCCTTTCCTTTTTCTCGATGACAAGAAATGATTTGGAACGAACGAAATCTTCTTTAGGTAAACCTTATTTTTTTATTCTTCTATTTATGTTACTGCAGTTTAGGAAAACTTCCTCCTATTGTGAGGACAGCCGTACCAGTAGATGGCAGATTCGAGCACATGGTCATTTCTTGCAACACAACTTCAGATCATGGGATCATTTGGATAGAGAGAGAATCCCAACGAGCTGTTGATGTAAGATTTTTGAATCGATTTGCACCATCAGACTGTTGTATTTATATTGAGAGGTGTTTCTTGTTGTTGGTTTTATCTAAACAAGAGCCTAATTTGTCTGTTTTTACAATTAATTTTTAGTTTGGGATTAATTATAGTTTTGCAAACTAAAGTAGAACCTAATTTCGATTGTGTACAACAGACCTACAAAGGTTAGAACTTGAACATCTTGACATGTTTAGTAAATTACATAAGAAAAGAATCATAGAAGAGCAGGGATTTGATCAGAAAAATAAACATATAAAAGAAATATTGCTAACGAACAATATACAAATTAAGTATTAAAAACCGAATCATCATTACGGAACTTTCTTCCCCCACTACATAATACCAATTAGCAACCTATGATTTTTTTGCTGATTTGGTAAACGAAGTGTACAAATTCATCAAAGAAAAAACATGTTAATGTGGGTTGGTGTACACAACAGACTCAACAGTTATTAACCTTTTTAATTTGTTAATAGTTCCTAAAGGTTGATCAGTTTGAGATTTTGATATAGTTGATGAAGGAGAAAGAAAGGGTAATGGAGATACCACCACAGCAGCGGATAGAGAGGCAGATCTTCCTTGCTCGAGAGCACAGCCAAGAATACGAAGCTGCATTACAGAGAGCCGTTTCTTTGAATGTTCCTCAAGCTTATTCGCCACTTTCTTATGGAACTTTTAATGAATCTGACGAAGGTGACAACTCTGATAGAATAGAATCATCGTCGTCTTTGTCATCTCTGAAGAGGAATAAGGAGGATTGGAATGAATTTGTTGAACGTACATTTGATGTCGATGAGTTGGGCCGTGTGCTACTGAAAAAAACATGATTGATCACGTATATTTGTTTTATTTATAAATTCGATTCATTTTATTTACAACTCATTTTTTGTTTTAGCCTTTTATGTCTTTTTGGCTGGTTTAGTAAAAAGCCAGGTTCTACGAATCACGATTGTCAATAGCTATGTCATTTCATTAGCATCTTTGAATGAATTTTCCATTTTATTTCAACATGAATCGTGAAGGATCTTCTTGGTAAAAAGAACAGGTATAATTTGTAGTCACCAACTTCTGTAGATATCAAATAAATCTTACTGTATTATTTTGGATCTGAGGATCGCCCTATACCGGTAGTTCATACATCAATATACTAAACGCATAAATATGTTGTAGCTAATGTACAACTGCTACATGTGCTTGAGAGGTAAAACCGTCAAAACCGTCAACAGGTAATGTAATTCCTGGTAGATAAGGATTTATGGTTTTCCAGATTCGAACTAACTTTATGTGGGTCGTTATATTATTTCCGTGGGTCGTTATAAAGAAACAAATTTATTTTCATACAATTACAAAATCCTTTTTGAAATTTTTGCAGAAGTCGCGGCCCCCCTACGAAAAATTATGTGGTACTCTTTTAGGATGTCCTATATGTAAGACCATCTAAGCGAGAACATATGGATTAAATTATAAGATATGTTTTGTGCAATTATCTTATTGTATAATGTCCTTTCAAACAAAGAAAGGAACTAAAAAGAGAAGAAGGAAAGAACAGTTTGTCTCGTAATTGTCCCCATGTAATAAAAAACAGATGACCATACTGAAGCTAAATGACTATTTAAAGGAGTATCAGTTTTCAACAGTTTTGCCATTAGTAATTTAGTATTTCTTTGGCTTGTCTTCAGAATTTGTGGTTTCGTAGAAGGACAGAAATTTAATCCATGGAATTTTGCACACTTTCATGAATGTTTTGCATATTGAATCTCCCAAATCCTCTTCCTCTTTCACCAAAGATCTTGTATCCAAACAAGCTTCTTTCTGCAAGGAGGTCTAAAATAAAGTTCTTGTTATTATTTATATATCAATAAGGTAAAAGTAAACTAAAAGGTTTTGTACTTTTTTTTTCCTAGATTTCAGAATCCTCACATTAGAGATGAACTTGAGGCCGATCTTTATCTCTCCTTTGTAAGTGTCATCTTCACGAACTACATTGTACAATGTTGGTCTTATTTCAAACGCTCCCTTCTCGTTTCCCTCTGCAATTAAGCCCTTGAGATGAACTCTGTATTGCCAAGGAGAGATGTACATAGACCATACCAATCAGTGTGTAAAAGAAACAGAAGGATATATAGATCTTAAATTAGCTACTAGATGCACTCTCTTTGGAGTTTGATGGCATAACACAGTTAGCACACAAACAAACACAGAGAGAGAGAAAAAAAAAAAGATTAAATATCACAACTCGACGCATTTTTCATCTAATCCATCCTTTAAATTATCGTAATAGTAGTTTCTTTAAAACCAGGCCTTCTACATAACAATGTAGCATGAGAAGATAATTTCACTGGGTAAAAATTACGAGGGCTGTAGTCACTTCAGTTTTACCATTCACATACCCTGCTAATATACTCTTTCCCAAATCATTGTCAATTATCAGCCATATTAATTCAGACAGATTATTAGTTTTAGGAACGAAACAATTAACATGATTCACGACATTAGTAATGCCTGTAAGAAGGCCCTCCCATTCATTTACGCCCATTTAAAATTTTCTGATTTTTTCTCCACAGTACAAAAAAGTAGATAAATCTCAGTGAAAATTTATAAAGAGAACTTTTAGGTTCAAAAGTTAGAAGATTTTACATGGTTTCGCCAACAAAGCCCCCATCCGTGAAAAGTTCCTCGTTCTTGACTTTAAACTTGAGGTGGCTCAAATGTTTCAATTCAAACGATGGAATTTCAAATATAATTTTCTCATTCCAGAAAACCTCTTTCTGATCTTCACCATTGGCTGCTTCTGTGAGGAAGATAGTCAAATTTTCAAAAAATTAGACATAGATATTGGAAGATTAAGATAAGAATTTGTTTACACAACCTACTTTTTGAGACTTTGCTTCTTCGCATTTGGTTTCCACATTCAATATTAACATAATAGGCTGGTGTCCCTGCAAACAAGATGGCTACATCAACAAGCTGCAGCAATAAATAGACCAAGTTAAACGGATGACCAGACATAGGCGTCACGTCCCATTGGCGTTAAGAGAGGGAAAAAGAGATTACCTATAATATTCGTGTGCCCAATGCCTTTAGCACTGACAATAACCACTTCCAGAATTCCTTCTCTCATGAGATGAGGCAACAATCAGCACATGGAAAAGATCTCAAGATGTGCAAATGTGACAAAGAGACTATGCTAAATGGAGTTAAATGAATTAATGACTAAAACAGTTATTAAAGTGAGGATGTTATTACAAAACCAATAAAAACACCACCAGTTTGAATGTACAATAAATACTCTACTTGCAAAACATAACATAATTGCAGTTAGGGAAAAAGAACTTCCCACTTAATATATTAAACAGATTTTCAAAGGAAACCCAAAAACCAGGAAAGAAAAGGAAAAATCAAAGGTGAATTTATTATATATTACTGCTTTGTAAATTAAAATAGATATATATTTGATTTCAAAAATTAATGCCAAATGATATATGTACACAAGAAACTGACTCCGAAGATGTACATACTGCATCCTATTGAAATCTGAACTAATGCTTCTCAAAGACTGGTATTTCTTGACCTGAAACAACAAAAAAGTAGATTTAATTGCTATAGTTTTTCAGCGAAAGAGAAAAAGTTAAATCTGTTGAGAAATTAACCGATCAAGACAGTAGTTGATATATATTGATGCACCAGCATAACTAATTTAGCTTCAACTGAGCTATAGCAGGTTTCCTTCCGATCCTTCGTCACTTCTTTTGTATTGACAAACTTCCTCACCTTGTCCATATAATGTACAAGGTCAAGAAACCTAAAATCAACTTCTAAATTACCAATCCAGCCTAGTTAGCTGTTCAACCACATACTCAGAAATTTCTGTATACCCCTAGTTGATCTACAATGCCCTCAAAATCTACGAGTTTTTTTTTAACGAGGGACAGAACCCCCTACGATTTTATATCCACAAACTTAGGACCAAACCCAGCATTGCATTTTTAACAAAAAAATCTACAAGTATAGTGAGCAAGCTTTGGATAGATACTGTAAATGTTTTTAAACGCGTATATTGAGTACCAGATTTTTTAAGTAGGTTGCAATAATGGGAAAAACAATACGGGGTATGACTATGTTCACGTTCATGTTTGTTTACCAAGTTATATATGTATATATTTGTTCATGTTCGATTCTAAATTTATAATAGAAATGAACTGCATACAAACTGAATAATCCACAAGCCGAATGTGAGATTTTTCAAGAACAATTTGGTTCGTTCCAGCCTAAGTTAATAGCAGTTTAGAGAGTGCTAGGACCACAGGTATAGAACGGCCAAGTCGGGAAGGAATGTATGAAGAAAAATAATTTAACAAATAGTAGAAGTCATACACAACGAATCGACAATCAACTTTGCATAAGAACGGGAAATAGTGACATTTGCTTTAATCTGACTATACAAGTCGACATGCCACGAGATACAATCGAGTTTAGGCACCAATTAGGAATGACTTCAATTGGAGATGAACTTTTTTTTCTTGTTTTCTTCATGATTATTGATTACTACTACAAAACCTTTTATTTAAGTTCCATTATGTGAATCCGCTAACATAACTAAAATGAACTCTTCTTTTTGGTACATTTGCAGTGAACTTTTATGATTCCATATAAATACAGAGTTGCAAATACCGAATTGAATGTTATATGGCTGTGCGAGTTCCGAACAGGCGAACACCAGCGTCTTTTCCTTAATTCTTAAATTGCAGTATTAAAATGTTTGACCTGAACTTTATTATTTAGATATTCATGAACTATTTGAGATGGTAAGCACGTCCATATAGTTTATAACACGACCTTCCTATAAAGTACTATTGTTTTCCCACAAAAAAATATTATTTTCCCTCACACGTTACACAAAGGTATCTCGTGGTACTAACTACTACATTCTGCGTGCAATAAGGTGTACCAGTTTAATAACTAGTTGACATCAAATTTTGGGTGCATTCATTGATTGTACAAAAATTTCTTGGGTCGTCATTTGAAACTGTACTAGTCCTTCAACTTGAGAAGTTAATAAGCTTGGTTCCCATAATTTTTAAAATAGCAGTAATATCCGCACCACTTTACTTATCTCACAAATAAATTAAGTAATTCCGGGAGGAGCATATTTTTTTATTCAAACGACACCTTGGTGCCTATTCCAAGTTTACTTATTGAAATTACATAGATGGTCCTCCTGGGTACTTGGGCAGCAACCTTTTGACCAACTAAAACTTTTGTAATCTTAAAACCGTAAATGGCAGATTTTAAAAACATAGGATATTAAGTCTAGTTTACTTTGAGAAAAGCATCTGTATGGTTGAATTGAAAATTGCATTATTCAAAATATTTTGCGTTCATAACTTGGATCAACTTTGTGACTTTTGTGATGGACCGTTACTGTTCGATAAAAATATGTTGAAACCAAATAAATTACTCAGAAAACCATGGAGATCTTAATGAGTATGTAACCAATCTCATGCTTAACAACTTAATGACACGTCAAACTAATATGACCCTAAAGAAATGATATTTGCTGGTTAACACCAAAATACACAAATTAATTTGGTGAAGCAATATTAAAAATTTAAAAACACATATATTTTTTTTTAATTTGAGAGACAGGGTAGATCTCAGATTCATGGAAGTGTGCGGGACCCGTTCATACACGTTTACATGATGAAAGTCTTCCTTATAAAATTGTGACATGTTTGGTTTTTATTGTGGCATCACAAAATTCATAAGTGTCCATCTGGTTCAAGAGATTAAATTTTCTCTATCTTAGTTATAAAACTTTTGGTACCTATAAAATCCTGTGGTGTATTAGTTTCAGCTTGTATTCTTAATCCTGTGGTCCTGTTAAAAGAGAACTTGCAACTTTTGGAAAGAAATACTAGCTTTCAGAAGAAAAGAAAATTTGGAGACAGTTACAGTTCAAATTCAAATATTAAAGGTATGTACCCTAAACATAATAAAGGGGATTAAGTAACATATTCCCGTTGCTTTTTTCTCATATCCGTTGCCTTTAAATTTTCAAATTTCAGTTATAGTTTCCTAAAAGTCAGTATGAGCTTGAAATCTATTGTATGGCTTCATATACACTCTTTGATTCAAATTTTAGCAAAAAAAAAAACATCTTAAAGTGGTCAGATAACAATGACACATGATAAACCTTTTTCTCACTTTTCTCATTATATAGATAATTAGATACAGATTATTACCTCTTACTGTTTTTGAACATTTTCATCATTTATATGCAGATAAAAGTATTTATCAAGGAAAAAAGGGTCAAAATGGAGAATTCTTCGAATTTTGAAGAGAGTGATACAACAAGTGCAGATTCGTTTTCTTATTGTAGAACAAGCTCAGAGATGTCAAGCTTTTCTGATCGGACGGATGGGAGTAGCTACGTAGGAATGCCATCGCCACGCTGGCCGTTATTTGGGAAATCTTCTAATCTTAGCAAATTAGGATTCAAGCACCTATTGGATGGAAAGACGGATAACCTGGAACTATTAGATTTAGGTATGTCTACTATATTTACTCCTCTTTTTTCGCTCTAGGTAGTATACTGAAGTGCGGTATCAAGTCACTAAGTGTACACTGAAATATTATTGTCACAAATCACTTTACAAGCTAGTGTACATACATATTTTAAGACCCAAATGGCGGATGTTTGGTAGAAACTATGTTATAGCGACTTTCTAGGTCGGAAATTTGAGTTGATTTGTCGGTCAACGGATCTTATGATTTTCGTTCTCATTTGCGAATTGCGATGAACTACTAGTTTTCTCCCCATTTCTAAATAGCTTTTTTTGGTTCTTCTATGTTCCATTTATCAAACTAATTTATGAAATAAAATATTGAATACATTCATCTATAAGGTTTCCTGCATCTGATTGTAGCTTCATCTGTCAAATTGTTAGGCAGTTATTCAATACAAGGGTAATTTGATAATAAGAAAGGAACAAAAGTGAAACTAGAATTGGCTCATAGCCTCATATGCATGGCATTATTTTTAGAAATCTTATAAATTTACTTCATTGAATTGGATTTAATTTTCTGCCAGAACTAGAATTGATGAAGGAAAGATTTTCGAAGCTATTGCTGGGTGAAGACATGTCTGGAGGTGGAAAAGGTGTATGCACTGCAGTTACAATTTCTAATGCCATAACTAATCTATATGGTAAGTTTAACAAATGGAGTAACTAGCTGTGACTTTTTTTTTCTTAATTTTATTTTTTCATCTCATTTTCGTGTGAAATTGTGTCGTGCAGCTTCAGTATTTGGTCATCACCTGAAATTAGAACCTTTATGTGATGATAAAAAGCTAATGTGGAAAAGAGAAATGAATTGTCTCCTAGCAGTTTGTGACTATATTGTTGAGTTTGCTCCTTCCACATCACAAAACCTTAGAGGTGGCATAGCTACTGAGGTACAAATTTATCCAACATTGTTCCAACATGTTCTATAAGCTAAATTTCAAGTTATTTTCTTAACAAGCTGTATAACATTTAAATTGCAAGCATTTAAAAAATATCATACACTTTTTTGGGGTTTTCCAACATGAAAAGCTAAAATTATTAAACTGGATAAATCCTCTTTTTTCTCAGACTAAAACAAACCAACTTAAATTTTGTAAACCGGAAACGAAATAGGCTAAATTCTGAATAAGCCAGCCTATTCATTTTTGCATATCTATACTATTTGGAGCTTATGTTTTAAATTTTATCTTGTTAGGTGATGGCTAGCAGACCAAGACCAGATTTACATATGAATCTTCCTGCACTGAGAAAACTTGATTCGATGCTACTGGTAAAACAATCTCTCAACATATACACACAACACTCTAGACACGCTTTAATTCAAACATTGTTTTCACCGAATAATTTTTTATACTCCTATATGAGTAAATAATTTCCCCCCTCAAGTTGTTTTAGAGACTTTTGTTTTCCTGACATGTATTTGCTGCAGAATTTCTATTTTTATAACAAAAAAAAATAAAAATTTCAGCACCATATCAACTCATATATATAATTTTTCGGGCCCAGGATATATTGGATAGCTTCGAAGAGACGGAGTTTTGGTATGCAGAACAAGGTAGTATATCGGGTAATTCAACCCGGTCTGGTTCTTTCAGACGAGTTCTTCAGCCTCAGTGCAAGGGTGAAAAATGGTGGCTTCCGGTTCCTTGCGTTCCATCAGGTGGACTCTTAGAAAATTCAAGAAAGAATTTAAAACAAAAACGCGATTTAGCAAATCAGATACACAAAGCAGCAATGACAATAAATAGCACTATCTTAACAGAGATGGAAATTCCCGAATCATACATGACATCTCTTCCTAAGGTTAGTCCTCCTAAATGCTATATACATGTACACAAATAAGTGTCTTATTCTTTTATTTGTTTGGCAAAAGTTCAATAAAGTTTTTTTTTTCAGAGTGGAAAAGCAAGTGTAGGAGACAAAATTTATCATTACATGTATACAGCGGACAAATTCTCACCCGAGCATCTACTTGATTCTCTAGACTTAGCTTCTGAGCACGAGACACTCGAACTGGTAGACCAAGTTGAGGCTGCAATTTATATATGGAGACGTAAAGCTTATATGAACAATTCAAAAACATCGTGGGATATGGTTAAGGATTTTGTTTCAGAAATAGACCGCGAGGACAAGAACCGTGTTTTAGCAGAGAGAGCCGAGATATTGTTGTTCTGCTTAAAGCAAAAATATCCCGAGCTAGCACAGACAAGTTTAGATATATGTAAGATCCAATACAACAAGGTAAGAAAATAGTTCTCATAGGTATTGGTTAGGAATTACAAAAATAACGTTTTCTTAATTATCAACTCTTACTTATATAGCCCTCCAAGCAATATACTTTGCTTAAGGTTTATGAAAAACTATCCAACTAAAAAATATGTGCTGCACTAACATATGTGCTGCACTAACATGTGTAAATGTGTATGTTTTAGTATGACTTATAAGCAATTGTTGTTTAATTGCAGGATGTGGGGCAATCAATATTAGAGAGCTATTCAAGGGTGTTAGAAGGTTTGGCATTCAACACTGTTGCATGGATTGATGATGTTCTCTTTGTTGACAAAACCGCAAAGCTCCAAGACCATTAGGAATTACTAGTAAAAAAACACTATAGCGAGTAAAAGTTCATTATAATTTTGCAAAAGAAAATATTTAGCACAACTTCGAAGTTGGGACTGTAATAGCGAGAAACAATACTCAGCTTCTCAAGCGAACTATTTTTGTTGATATTCGAAAATCTATGGAAAAAAACATGTGAATTCAGTTATGCTTAATGTTTTAGCTTGAGCCTAGAAGATTGTTAGAGTTTCCGTTGGTCGAAACATGATCCACAATACCACGGTCTCAAAATTGTATAAAACAAATGACGATGTTGTTGCTTCTAGTAATAAGAAGCAATAAAATAACAAGACTCTGAACAGAAAAATGAGTGGTGATTTAATTCTGGTGAACTCGATAGGTCATTGTTTTTTGTTAAGTATTATAATTTGCCCTGGGACATGTCAGTTCGTTTGAATTTTCCATATTGCAATGTGGATGACGATGTTGTTAGTTTTCTAAAACAAAGATAAGCGAGATAAGAAAGAAAAGGAGGGTTATGAACAAATTAGCGATATATATTAATTTAGTTGAAGAGCATATGTCAGATCCGGCATTTGTTTGACATGTCAGTTTATTTGAATTTTCTCCATGATTTTAATATTTGTGTAAATAATGCTCCATTTGAATAATTTATAATGTTCTAAGTGTGTTACAGTTTTTCGCACGGCTTCTCTTTCTACTTATCTTGGCATAAATCTTTTTGTATTGCTCCTGGTAGAAATATGCTAAGAATACTTCGTTCATTTGACCAATCCGCATGAACGGTTTTGGGATAGGCCAAGAGCCCTGGGCCTAAAGCCCCAACAAATCTTACTATTTTAGAGCCTCTAATTTTATAACAAAAATAATATATTATTTTACGGTTCAATTTTTTATAACTAAACTGCACTTCTACAAGTGGTCAACTTACATATCTTAAAAATTCATGGTGCCCTTAGGACAGATTTTTTAAGGTACCATGCGAGCGAGTTATTGTTGGTGATCTTTATGGTAGCGAGTTATTGTTGGTGATCTTTATGGTAATATACCTCCCTTTAAGGGGCGTGCGAGCGATCTTTATAGTAGCGAGTTATTGTTGGTGATCTTTATGGTAATATCTCTCTAGATCTATATGTGATGTTAGGGGAACGAGTTATTGTTGGTGATGTTTATGCTAGTGAGTTATTGTTGATGATCATATCATTCTAGATCTATTTGTGATCTTAGGGAACGAGCTATTGCTGGTGATCTTATGGTAGCGAGTTATTTTTGGTGATTTTATGTGATGATCTTATGGGAAGATGTTGTCTCGATTGGAGAGCGAAATAAAAAGATAAAAATGGTAAAAAAAAAAAAACAGTGAAGAAGGCTACAACCTTAAAATAAAATGTACATTGACATAGAGGATGGGGTTTCTTGATATGAAAGACAGTTAATTTGAAAATAGTTAATGGTTATTTAAAAAAGGCTATGATCTTTTTAAAACATCCTATGGTTGTGAGTATTTTAAAACAATCTATGATTATTTGAAATATTTTGAATCATTTTAACAATCTAGGGTTATATTAAACAGTCCATAATTTGTTTAGAAACATTTTATGTATTTAAAAATTAGTGTATGGTCATTTCTTAACATTTTATGGTGATTTCTAAGAGTGTAAGTCCGTCGACCCGTAAGTCCAAACTAATGTTATTGGGAAAACTAATTCGCATTGAGGACCCAAAACTGTAAAAAATGAATTCAAATAATTTCAGAAATAACTAGGAGTGTAGGCCTGAAACGTCAACGTCAATTGTAAGTGAAGAACAGAACCATGCAAGCCTTGGGTGTTATTGATTAATGAGGCTGTATTTTTGGACGGTATTTTTTTTTTTTTTTCATGTTGAGACCATTAAAAAAAAATTACATATCGTAATTTTGACTTATGGTTATTGACTTAAGTTAAACCGTAAGTCAAACTTACGGTTCGTAAGTCAAAATTACGGTTTTACTGAAAAATTACCAAATTGCCCATGCGTTAAAAATTAACATATTTTCCAGTGTGATTGGCCGATCGATCGGCTCTGAACCCTGATCGATCGGATGTATACAATTTTTGTAAATTAAAAAAATATTCAGCCGATCGATCGGCGAACCTTACTGAAAAATAGTTTTATTTAAGATCCATGTGCAATTTCGTCATTTAACAGTCAAACCGTAATATTTTTTTTACGAACCGTAAGTCAGACCAGTCAAACCGTACATTTGACTTACGGTTCGTAAAAAAAATTACGGTTTGATCGTGAAATAAAGATAAAATGAGTGGGAAAATCTAATCTCTTAATTAATAATGTAGTGCTATGTTATTTGGGTGCACTTTCTCTCTCCTATGTGTATAATGATGTGGCAAATATAGCACTATATGGGGAATTAGTTTCATAAGTGTACCATCATGTTATTGGTAAGTTTTGCTTGTTAAGTGTTGTCAAATAAACAAAAAAAGTTGATTTTAACTTAAATCATCACATGTTATACTTAACTTGTTTTTTGACGCACAATGGACTTGTTAACTTTACCATTAAAATTATATATTGATATTGTATTTGAAATAAAACCAACTTCTTTACAATGGACACTTTTGTAACATCCCGTATTTTTATAAGTGTTTTTAATTAGGAATTAATTTATTCAAAAACATTTTATTCAAATTTTACCAAAAACCGGTAACTCGACTAATTTTTAGCCAAAAACCGAAACTCTTTCAAAAAGGTTTATTTTAAAAACCTGTTACTAATTTTACTAATAAAAAGGGCCCAATAAATTTGTTTCTAAAGATTTGTTATTTTTGAGTAGAAAAACAATATTTTTGAATTTAAAGTTAACTTTTAGAAATATGGGGACCAAATAGTTCGCTTCCACAAACTATCTAAAAACAGTTTTTCTAAACCTCAAATCAGCCCACTTTTAATTCATTAAACCTAAAACAAGAGAAAAGAGAGAAAAAGAGAGAAGAGAAGAAGAAGAAGAAGAATAATAAGAAATCACCATTAGCGGATTCTTACCGGAAGTATCTCCTCTACGCTCTAAGGTAACGGGGGTTATCCATTGCGACTAGACGAGGGTGTATGTTAGTATTAGGTTTTAACTTTATTATAAATTGGGAGTTTTTGCCTTTTATATTAATTATGTTCTTATATTGTTAATTGGGGTTAGTTGTTACACTTTTAATTCCATTTATTTGAATAGTAGAGGTTGAGACCTTAGATATATTAATTTCGGATTGATGAGAATATTGATGGGTTTGCGTGTTTTATGCGTTAAATATATGTTATTATGGTTGTTGATAGAATTGGGTAAAATATTGTTGAATAGAGATGAGTTTTAGATTATGCATACAAGGTGTTTGTTAAAATGCTTGAAAGTGATTTTATGTTGTTATAGCGTTTGGCTAGTTGTGATTTTAGTACATGTGGTTATGCGTTATGTTGTATTACGTTAAGAGACGTATGAGATGGTGTTATTTGATTAGTATAATATTATTGGCCGAGGCCTTAATATTTATGCATATGAGATTGTGTTAATTGGATGATTTTATATTATTGGCCGAGACCTTAATATTTATACATATGAGATTCTGTTAATTGGATGATTTTATATTATTGGCCAAGGCCTTGTGTTTTAGCTGTAGTGGCAATGGTCTCTGTCTCTTCCTAATTCCGGAGACAGAAGACGGCCGAGGGGATAAGGAATGACCTACCTTACGGACTGGGGTAGGTGGCATGAGAGGTCCCAGCGTGCACTATTTACTTTTATGTTAGCAATGGTCTATATCTATCCCTAATTCCGGGGACATAAGACGGCCGAAGGGATAGGAAATGACTCGTCTTACGGACTGGGGTGAGTGGCGTGAGAGGTCCAAGTGCGCACTATAAATCTACTTTTATGTTGCAATGGTCTCTGTCTCTCCCTAATTCCGGGGACAGAAGACGACCGAAGGAATAGGGAATGACCTACCTTACGGACTGGGGTAGGTGGCGTGAGAGGTCCATGTATGCTATAGATGTGTGTTGATGTTATTTAATTTATCCCGTTGTAGAATGTCATTATATTTCTTCCTATACATCGATTACCGTAGTTGTAGAATTTGTGAGCTCTTGCATTTATGGGATGGAGTGACAGTGTTTGTGGTGCCGTCCCGTCTAGTTATGTGCGTGAGACTCACCGTTACAATTTTGTATTTCAGGTACAACTTAGGTAGAAGCGTATGGTTAAGAGCTTTAGCAAGGTATCACATGGGTTCGGGCTTTTGCTTTCTTTTTACTTAGATTGTTTTTGAGGTTGTAGCCTACGGGAAAATTCATTCGTTCATTATTTTTAACTTTTATAAATCCTGTCTTGTAGCCGCGTTTGGCAAACTTTTTATTTATTCATTAATTGTTCCTTTAGCTCGTAAGTGTTTTCTTTTAAATTTTTTTTTTAATTTTGTACCAACAGGTTTCTCTTTCTTTTCTTTTAAAAAGCTCATGCCTCGATGTCCGTGTCTTACGGATTTTGGGGCGTGACAACTTTTAACTTTCACAACTGCAAATTATTTTAACTTTTACAACTACACCTTCATATTGTAATATAAAAACAAATATTTGGTAATAGAAATTCGATTCCGCTAACATGTGTCCGCGGCAAATGTTAAAATACAACTACTATGTTAACAAGTTCAATAGAATCTGTCTATAAGAATACTCTGTATAAGAATAAAATCTATATAGGAATAAAAATTCTCGGTATCAACTCGGAACCAGTTATAAATAGGAATAACCTTCACATTATAATAATTCATAATTTTTTACGGTTCCGCCTTAAGAAAATATACTTCTATATAGTAATAAATAACATAAAGCTACAAAATTATATATATGTCATTACATAAAATTTAAGACGGCTTAAAATATTTATTTAAGGTAGTCTGCGACAATGATTTAATTTAACTTGCACGCACATAATAGATCGTCCACGTGTATATCTTCTTGTTTAAGTCAAAATACTTCCAACTTGTCAAACATGTCTAACGCTTATTGACATGAAAATATTTCCAACCTGTCAAGCATGCTGAACTTGTACTTGATTTTCTAAATATGTATGTACTATAACTTTCCACTTGTATTGGATTCGTGTTTGCCTAGTTAAATTAAATACACGTACTTGTTTCATATATATTTGTTCTACTTTGTTAAACAATGTATATATGTATTTTTTTTAAAAAATTAAACGGACCAACTATATTAATAATAAAAAAAGGTGACTTGGCCGGACGCGAAGCAATTACACGGTCATGAGAAAAACCGAAACTAGCTTACAACAACTTTGGGGTTTAATCTCCACACTCTAATCAAAAACCTATCTCGACAAGAATTACTAAATTTTCCATATGTATTCATACAATGTATATATGTATCCTATATTGTGCAAAATATATATTTGAATTATTTTTTATATTTTATATTTTATATATGTAACTACAATTAAAAATAATCTCTATATAATAATATTTTTTCCTGGTCACTAGCCTATGACTGTATAGATGTTCTACTGTATGTACATAATAATAGCATTTAATGTAACAATGTGTAGAAAATAATCATAATTATTACTAATAGATTCTGAAATTTAACAAATGTGCTAATTATGATTTTCAAAATTAAAAATAAATTTACAACACAATAAAAGACCAAATATAATAGGGAAAATTACCAAAACATACAACTTTTCAAGTCTAATTACCAAAACATACAACTTTTCCAGTCTAATTACCAAAAACTACAAACCAAAACTTTTATTCCCAAAATATACAATTTTAATAAATATGTATAATTGTATGTTTGCATGTTTTGGCAAGAAAACTTGATATGTTGTATATTTTGGTTAATTGTATGTTTTGGTCATTGCCCAATATAATATTATAGAACCTTAGTTGAGATTACCCTAAAATTAAATATTAATTAAAAATATTAAAAAGAGTTAATAATTTTAATATATTATATTTGACGGAACATTACAACACAATAAAAACTCAAATATAATATTACAGAACACTAGTTGAGATTACCCTACAGTTAAATTTTAATTAAAAATATTAAAAAACGTTAATAATTTTAATATATTTTATTTATCGAAACATAATATTAATTAAAGAAGTTGTAATTAATACACCATACGTTACAATATATAATGCAATTAATAGTAAACCAATTTATTTCCATAATATCAAGATATATAAATAAATTGTGCCACAATTAGTGTCTAAGATGTGCCGGGGCACGTTATCTTTTCCCATAAACATATTTAGACTTTGATAATATTATTTAGTAAATTCTGAAATTTAAGACAAAAATTATTGTGCAAATTAAGGTAATAAGATTCATTGGTAACTAATTATGGAAGTATAAATAACTTAAAACAATAACTATTCCAAAATTTATTGCCTAGGAATTTTATGCCTTCAATTTTGAAAGATCAATTAATTATGAAAGAAATTCTTAAATTTATTATTTACAAAAATCCATTGAATAAGCATTATAATAATTTTACACTGATTATGCTAAGGAATAAATGTATTAATGATAATGAATAAATGGCTGGTATTAATTATGATAATGAGTAAATGGCTGGTATTAATTATGTAATATGGTTTGGTAACAACAATTTATATTACTGTACCTTTTTATCGTGAAGTTATGCATTTTAAATTGATGATGTAGGGCCATATATATACACCATATTTATAGTCAAACAATGCCATGAGCTGCTAATGTCTGACACTAATTTAAGATGATGGGGCACAAACCAGGTAGGCTTAAAATTCACTTTAAACTATAGTCTGACACTAACTTGAACAATAACTCTGATGTTAGAGATGCTCTGATGTACAGTTTTCCTCTGGCTATGATTGTATATCGTCCCCTCAAAAAATGATCTAATAGCTTTGACGTGTCTTCATTCTCTAGTGCATGCTGACATTGAACTTCAAATTGTTAACTCTTTAATTAAAGCAAAGAGTTTTACTTGTTGCATAGTGTAACATATTTTGGTGTTTTGCACAACTGTAACATGTTTTTGGTGTTCTTATTAAAGTGGACGGTGGTTGAATACTCAAGCATATGGAGCACTTGTTTTGGTGTAAAAGTAGAATAGCAATTACAAATGCCAAAGAGACATTGCCTGGCAATAGTATTACATATCGGTAATGCGTTTACTTTGAATTTGATTTGGCCTATCATTTTCACATGGATAAATAGAGGGAATGGCATAGGTTATCAATCACCGCAACATACGGACACGAGAGAGTGTGAGAGAATAACATAGAGTATTAATTTTCTTTTGGAGGGAGCAAGCTTACATAAAAAGATCGTGAGCTTGAGTTATATTTGTGAGTTGTGAGGTGCGAGTGTTGTAAATACTTGTAACATTTTCAAGCTTAGATGAATAGTCGACGTATACAATTTTGGCCAAATCACGTTATATCGCATGTTCTTTTATTTATCGCTCTATTTCCGCATTTTCTTGAATCTGAGTAAAAGGAAAAACCGACATTTTTTCCTAACAGTTAGCGCAGTAAAGGAAACAGATCTTTATTTGGTGTTCTGCAATAAATGAATAATGCTTTTTTTTTATTATACTGAAACTGGGATTTATTGTCTTTGTTAACGTTTGTAACCCTAAATTTTCAATTGAAATGAAAAGTTTACAACTCTCTTTTTATGGCAGCATATTGAATGCGGCTTGGAGGCGCTACGACAAAGAGGGGCTGATAGATAAAATATACCGAAGACTCTTCCTCAAGTTAATAATTGTTGTCAAAGTAAAAGCACTGAAGCTAAACAATTCTGATCAGATATAAATAGGGGTATAGCTTTTACACTTTTGTCCGTCTTTCGTTAAACGATGTTTAATATGTGTTGCTAAAACTGTTCACTGAGTTTTAGTTTACGTTAATCAAAATATTGTAAATTCGGGATCTATTGGTTTGTGGTATAGGTTTTATTGAACACTTTAATCTATTGTTTCAAGCTGAGACTATTAAAATAGAATTTTTTTACTGCATTTGTGGGGTTGTAATTCAATTCTCGCTTTCTTTTCCGTTTTTAATATTGTTGCATTTGGATGAGTAAAACTAAAAACTCTTCAGGTATTTTTGAGTTTTTGACCTCATAAAATTGAGAAAGTCAGGTTATATATCTCATTCCTTAAATACACATTAGGTGAACTCGGTTTTGGTTATATGTAGACTAAGCGAAACGCGTAAAGACAAGTGTATTGTCGTTAACTTGTAATTTTATGTATATCCATACAAGTTTCTCTTAGTGATTAGCTTGATTCTACCATATCACCTTTCTTCTATTCAATTTAAGAGCATTTGATGTATCAAAGTTCATTTCTCTAACTTATTTGATAAGTTTTAAACTAAACACAACTTTGGCTCAAATATTTGGCAATTAACAGTTAAAATTTAGATTTCTCTGGCAACACAGTTGTGGGTCGATTGCAACTGAACAGTAACAAACAAAATAGTAAATAACACATTTACACACGATTTTTGTTAACGAAGTTCGACTTAATTAAGTTTATATTCTGAGACACTCATCCCGTATTTATTTTTACTTAATGACTAACTCATTGTATTTGACTATCAAAATATTGCTCATACTTGACAACTATTAACTTATCAATGGTTGGTTCTCTTAATTTATTTCTATCGTGTACAACGGGCGTTTGATCTCTCTAGAGACATTTATCTAAATTGTAAAAAACACAAAATATTAAAACATAATGGATTTATTTATAGAGTTACAAAATATCATAATTATAATCATATAGAAGTATTTCTTTTATCTATCTTTCTTTCTTTTGACGAGGACTCTTCTTGAAACCTTTATTGTTTATTTTCTAGTCTTCAATTTGATACCCTAATTATTTATTTATATCATTTATGAGATTAATTGCTTAATATCATTAAAGCCTGATCTCCACGTTTTTGGACTTTATACTAACTGGTCTGAAACGCCACCTCCGCCGCAACGACTAAGAGTATGAGAGAGTAACTTTTTTTATATAGTATTTTTATTTTCGGTTATTTTATGTTTAATTGTTTTCATTCGTCGGAGAGTTGATATTAGAAAAAAATTGATATTTTCTTTGACTGTCCTTGAGTAAATAATGCAATATATTAACTTCCGCATTTGTTTCAATTTTATTATATTGGGAAACCCTGTTGTTCCTCTACGACTAGGTATTTTCTTTCGTTTAAAATGTTTTTTTTCTTTCTATTTTTGCTATAGGGATGAAATTGCAACTAGACTTAACGTCTATGGCTGTCTTCGTCGTTGTATATTTGTGTAGCTTCTAAAATTATGTTAGGTTGGTTTCTTAGAGAATCAGGTCTTTTAAACAATTTAGCGAATAAAGGAGGGGTCTTTGCTTGTGTAAAGTTTTTGTTTCTGTTCTTTAAAATCTTATTGAGGGGATAAAATGTATCACCCGCACGTTCTTAATAAGATTCGAACTCTGTAATCTCTAGTTGAAAGTACTATTCCAATAGGCTTGCGCCCGGTGGGTTTTGTTTGTGTCAAATTTGATTTTAGGGGGTTTTAATTGCATAGTTAAAATTCTTTGTTTTATTTAAGGGACTGGAGATCAAAACTAAGGTAAACAAACTTTTGGACCTCTTGGTATATGGTTCTACAAGGTAAACTAAGATTCTGTTATAGCATGTTTGACGGTGAGCTTTAGCAAGTTTAACGGTCTGGGGTTCATGTGCATAAGTTAGTTTTTAAATATAAAAATTAATATTTTTCTTTCATTACAAATACATGAATTGCTTAAATATGAAATTAACTTAAATCAATTGTATTTTAAGACCTTTTAATATATTTGTTATGAATTTAAAATAAATAAACAATGACTAAAAGTTGTGTGGGAAAATGTTTAGGGATCGGCTTCATGGTTCTTAAGACTCCAAGGATCAGTTTGAATGGTTTTTAAAACTCTATCAGGGAGTATTATACAGCCGGAAACCATGTCATCTCTCTCTATATATATTCTGCGCTTCTCTTATATTGCTATTCTTGCATTAATTTGCTAAAACACACGTGAGTATTTTTAATTCTGCTGTCTAATTGTGTGTTTTTTTGGTAAGTAACCATCTAAGTATAAAAAGAGGTTTATTATATTGTGGAACTGAAATAAATGGATTGGTTTTGGGTGGATTGAATTTTTTAAGGCAGCCTGTTCGGTTCGTTTTGGTTTTTGGTAAAACCGAAACCGAGCAGATTTTTCGCTTTGTTTTTTTTCGGTTTCGGTCTTTTTATTTTTTAGACCGAATCGGACCGGGTTTTTTCGGTTATTTTTTGATTTTATTTTTGGTTTTTCTGTCTTTTTCGGTCTTTTTCTGCCTTTGTAATTCCGACTTCGCTGTTCTGGTTGCTATTACGTTGCTCAGTTAGAACTGTGATTATAACTACAGTTGTAACCACGGTTCTAACTGAAATTTAAATATGGATATAACTCGGAAAAAAAATTGTATTTGAAAGTAAATTCACACGCACGTTTTAAACAGACTTCACCCAGAACTTTAGCCTACGTCTCTGAGGCACTTACCCAGATTTATGATATTATTTCAAGTTTACAATATAGCACTCGACACTTATGAAAACTCACAGACTCTCTCTTGATTTTCTGTCTATCATTATATTGCTATTACTAAATAACTATCACTTATAAATAATAACATACCGTCATTGTTACTCTCGTATTTTTTAGCCCACATGTATTTTCTCTAAGATAGATTATTTATAAGTTTAGAACACATGATCTTTTACAATCAAATATGAGACTATTTATAAGAATAAATTTTTTTTAAATCTTCGCATTTCTTTTCTTTAATCTTCAAGAATATCGCTGCCCATTGAATGAGAATTTGATCGCCATATTTGTAATATCTTTAAGATTAATATTGTTAGAAACACATGCCTATTTTAGTTTCAAATCTTCTTAATAAATTCGGCTGAAATTGCTTGTAACAAGGAGTTTTAGTTGACTTCTAAATTCCTTTCAATCTTCAAGATATCTTGTCTATAATTCACATAATTTCAGCACAAACAAATCTAATCAAATCTGTTAGTACAAGTTAGTATATATGTTGAAGTAGGAGAGAATATATTTATTTAAAAAGATTCACACGTGACAATCTTTTAGATAGATTTATATATGGAAGAATATATATTCTAACATGATTCAAACTTATACTCTCAAAATCAATAATTAATCATTCGTATAAAATAGAATAAGAAAAGATTTTATTTAGCAAATTTTAAGTAATAAAACAAATTTTTTCATAAGATAATATTTTTAAAAAAACAAATCTCACATAGTTTGGAAATATAATTACATTTATTTAATACTCAAATATTCTCAAAACATATATCATATCTATATAAAAACATGAGAATATAATCTTCATTGATAAAATATTCAACCAATAAAATAAATGCAGAAAATACAGATTCCAGAATCTGCATAACATCAGGTTACAAATGTGGTTATAACTGCCATTTGTAACCTGCAATACCAGTAACTTTCCTGCAAGCATAATACACAAGTATTTTGGCATAATCCAATACGACAACAAATTAAGTAACTTTAATAAGTCACCTTAAGTTCTAGCAGGCTTGAATTTTTCAGGGCAGTCTGTCATGGTTTTTTAAACCAATAGATAAAATGCAATTTTATCCGAGTATCGATAAAAAGTTTGAAATTTTTTCTATATTATCTTAACATATGGAAAAACAATTATACGAACATGATACACTATTATCTAGGGTGTGTCAACCAATAATATTATTTTTTAGTTTTAATTTTGAATTAATTTTAGGATATATATTTTTGGGTTCATTAACATGTGTTAAGTTTTTAGTATTTTTTTAGTTTTAATTTTGAATTAATTTTAGGATAGATATTTTTGAGTTCATTAATATGTGTTAGGTTTTTAGTACCGGACACGCCCTAAATAATAGTGGACTGGATTCACGGTTAATCGTTCGGTGATCATTTCAAAATGCACTATTATTTAGGTTGTGTCAACCAATAATATTTTTTAGTTTTAATTTTGAATTAATTTTAGGGTAATATTTTTGGATTCATTAATATGTGTTAGGTTTTTAGTATGTGACACACCATAAATAATAGTGGACTAACATCAATTGGTAGAGCTTGACGAAAACCCGAATCGAACCGTAAAAGACCGAAACTGAAAAACCAAAACTTTTTCAGGTCGATTTCGGTTTACAATAAAACCGAACCGAAAAAAACCGAAAAACCGAAAAAGACCGAAAAACCAAAAATAAAACCTAAAAAACGGAAACCAGACCGAAAAGCCCCGATCCGGTTCGGTCCAAAAAATAAAAATACCGAAACTGAGAAAAACCGAACCAAAAAATTTATTTGATTTTGGTTTTGCGTCCTAACAATTAGAACAGACTGCCTTGAAAAATTGAAGACAACAAAAATGGATCAGAAATAAGTAATCCTTTCTATTGACCTTTTCATCTATTTGTATGACTGTATTCTTTAATCTGATATAAATAATCTTTTGGCATATGCTTGCTCTAGTTTATCACCAATGTAGTTTATCTGCTTTTTTCATCCAGAATTTATAATTTCCGCATGTAATCTATATATATAGATAGATAGAGAGAAAAGTGATATTATATACCGGGCGTTTTTAGAGTTTTGGAACTTTAAACCACCTTAAAAATGGTATTTTTTTTTTTACGTAAATAATGAAAAGATATTTAAATAAAACTTATAAAATACGATTAATAAATAATAAAATATTAAGCTAGAAAATATTAGATGTAATAAGTTGAGCACATTTAACAAAAAAATCATTGATACGAAGCAATTTTTTTATAAAATTCGCATTCGACCTAAAATTATATTATGATTTTTTAAAAAGGAAATCAGGGACAAAATAAGCTATCTATTTAACAAATTAGGTCATTTCCTGTTTTTTTTTAATATAGCAGACCACATAGAACCTTACATAAAATTATAGGGTTCATTAGTGTACTAAATTATATAATGAAATAAAAAAACATGTTGAACCATGGGGTTCAATAATTGATTTTGATTATAACTTTGATTATGTTTTTAATGATTTTACGACTTCTCTATTTCGATGATATAATGCTTGTTTTTTCCAAAAAGAGAATTTGTAAATTGCAGAACACCAGAAAGATAGAGCTCGGAAAAACGAAGCCACAGGTTCAAGCGGAACCAGAATCGGAGCTAAAACGAAGGAGTTATGAGCATTCGAAGAAAAGCGAGAAAACAGAGATCGACCGATCGTCTGTACAAAAACGACCGATCGTTTTTGTACCAATTTCTTCCAGTGAGGACATCGAAAAAACGACCGATCGTTTTTCAGAAACGACCGATCGTTTTCTGGAAAACGACCGATCGACTGTAGAAAACGACCGATCGTTTTCTATAGAATTCGAAAACAGCTTTTCAGCTTTTTCTGGAAAATAGCTTAAAACAGCCTCAACCACTGCCAACGGTCATATACTGAAAAACAGACTTTGGTGACTTTATAAACCACCCCAATTCTCTTTCAAAAGTCACCAATTACAATACCAATCAATCCTTCAACCTCTCTCATATACAAAAACCCAAAATCACCATTTTGGTGAAATACTTCGAAAAGAGAGAAATTGAAGATAAAGCGATTCAAAGATCAAACATCATCAAAACCACAAATTAGCTTATTTAGAAGCAATCAAATTGTGGGTGTTGTTTCAATTTTCGATAAATTGTAACGAGTGTTTTATAAACTCATTTTTGTGAGCGAGTGATCGGGTAGAGGCTTTGTAAGCAAGTGAAGCTTAAAAGCTCTAGGTATTTTCATTCGGGACACTCATAAAAGTGTGGGGGAGCTTAATCGGTTGATTAGCTCGATAGGATTGTAATATCCGAAAGAAGTTTTTTTAGTGAAATACTCGGTAGTACCGAGGAGAGGACGTAGGCCGTTTGCCGAACCTCTATAAATCGCGGTGTCATTTTCTTTCCCTAGCTTTTACTTTCCGCAAATATTTATTATTGCTTATTTTCTTGCTTGCGTTTAGTAATTCTAGCAATTCATTAACTCTTGTTAAAACGCTTAAACTTAGAATTGCATAAGTTGGATTAGTAGTTGCGCTTAGATTTTAATTAGGCGAAAAGCGCCAAAAACCTTATTCACCCCCCTCTAAGGTTTAGCCACACGGGCCAACAAAACAGAATCTTGTCTGTACAAATACTCAAACACGGGTTGATTAGACTATTTAGTAAGTAAAACAATCATTCGGCCACATATAGCTATCGATTAGAGAAATGAAATGAATTATATATATATTTAATATTTTACCAAACGTGACCTTGAAAATACACGTTTTCTAGGGGATTTAGTCTCGTGACCCTGGGTCTAACCCAAAATCCGGCCTTGATTATACAGTGATGTCAATAGGTTCTCTTCTTTTCAATCAACACTTGGGCCCTTTCATTGCTTCAGGTTTTGTTTGGAGAAAGACAAATCGGGGCTGGACTACGCTAAATTGAGAGATTTACTTTTAAAAAAATCAGGGAAATGGGGACACGAAACACGTAGTTTCATCTCAAAAGAGAGTTTCTTGGTCATCAAAACGAGTTCAGTTTATAAAGCTATGGGTACAAGGCACAAGAAAATTCCACCTGGCGTGGCCGGTGGGGACATTGGATTTTAATCAAATAATTTCAAAATGCATATAGAATTGGAGATACAAAAAATTCATGGGATTCATTTTATTTTAAAGACTCGATGTAACTCTCATATTGTGTTTAATGTTTACGAGACTTTATATATGCTTTTAGTGACTTTAACTGTTACCATCTTTTGCTTTCTTGTCATTTGTGAATACGAGTGGTCAGATTGATATGTGTCTTTTAGAGATTATGTTTCTTGTGTGAGAAATATATAGCCTTTAGTATAATTGAGGAACTCTCATCTGCACAGTCTTCATTTTTTGTAACTTCCTGTTTCTTAGTTCTTAGTGATTTTCCATTATTAAGGGATTCTAATATACATCCAGTTTCAACCATACAAAAAAACAAAGGTAGGATCTTTCTTTGGGTATTCTGAATTATTTTTAAGAAACCGATTTTTTCAAGAATTATAATTTCTACCCTGCTTGACCAATAAAGGAGGTATCTTTGTTTGGGTCAACTTGATTTTAGTTTATGTTGTTTTAGGGATAAACTGGCAACTTAATGAGCGAGAGGAGTTAAGAGTCTATTGGCACAATTTTCATTGTTACTATGCTATATGTAGTGTCGGCCCGGTATATCGGAATGTGTGAGGCTCGTTTTTTTTTTGTTTGAATAAATACAAATCAAAATAAAAACAAAAATAAATTGTTACTTACGAGTTTTGAACCCATATCTGCTCTCTTGAATTTCAAACTACTATACTATTTGAGCTATAGTAATACATTGTAAACTAGTCTGCGTTTAATATTTTTATTTTATTGCATAGATTAAAAATATATCCTATTTTTTTGCTGTTTACTTTGCACATATTTTACTGTTTTCTTATCGAATCAGGGATCTAATGCATTTAAACCATAACAAGGCCTTTTCTTTGTTTCAAAATGTTTTTTTTATTTTCTATTTTTGCTCTAGGGACAAAATTGCAATTAGAATTGATATTATCTTCATCTTTGTGATTTTTTGTTGCTTTTGAAATTATTCCAGGTTGGTTTCATAGAGAATCAGGCCTTTTAAACCATTTAGCAAATAAAGGAAGGGTCTTTGTTTGTGTCAAGTTGATTTGAGGGGGATTTAATTGCATAGTTAAAATTCTTTGTTTTATTTAAGAGACGGGAACTTAAAACTAAGGTAAACAAAAGACTTTTGGATCTTTTGGTATATGGTTCTACCAGGTGAACTAAGATTTTCGTAGTGATTTGCCATCAAAGTTACAGTTAGGAGAGGGAGAGAGATTTACCTTCTCTTTGCCCTTTTCTTACTTTTAACCTTCCGATTTTAGGTCTCTGTTGCTTCATCTTTGCCTGAATTAATTGATCTTTAAACTTTTTCTTATTGGTGAGTCTTGATTTTTTCTTTAGTCTTTTTCTGGATATTAGTAAAGAGGATAATGCAAAGCTTATTTTGTTATTTCTTTTGCTATCCTTCCATTAATTTGCTAAAACACATGTGAGTATTTTTAGTTCTGCTGTCAAATTGTGGTGGTTTATTATACTGTGGAGCTGAAATAAAGTAAAGTAATCCTTTTTATTGAACTTTTCATCTATTTGTATGACTATATACTTTTTTCTGATATAAATGATCTTTTGGCATATGCTTGCTTTACTTTATCATCAATGTGGTTTTATCTGCTTTTTTTCATCCTGAACTCATAATTTCCGCATGATTTCTTTTAATTAAAAAAGTTCTCGTTAGAACCAGGTTTAGTTGGTATTAGGATTGGAGATTATTCAGACTCCTTATTGAACTAGGAGTTATTCTGGTAATCTAGTCATAATCCTTGTTGAACTAGAAATAAGTTCTGTCATAATCTTACTTGTTATAGGATTAGTTACAGCCTATAAATAGCTTAGGCATTCCTTAAGTTAGATAGTAGCCAGCAAAACATAAATAGCTTAGGCATTCGCCAATTACTTTCTCTGTTTATATTCTCCTTATATTGTTATGTTTTGAGTGTGTTTTATCTAACGTAACAAGCGAAGCTTTTAGACCTGATCAGTTCTTCTGCGTGTTGATTGCTGGTTCATTTCTGGAACTTTACTCTAAAAAAGAAAGTGTTAAGTCAAGTTTCTATTGATTCTGTTTGACATTGTATTGGAAATTCATTGTGTTTTAAACTTGTTACATACTTACATACATGTGGGGGAATGTACTTACAGTGCTGTTGTTCTTTCACTTTACTACAATTTTTTTTTTGTTTCTTTGATCCTTCCAGAGAGTTAACTAATTTTTTTGGGTTAGTAATCCATAATAATTAGTCAATTAATAAGTTCACAACTCCCACTTTCTCACATTCACACTCTAGACATGCACACCACATGTCACTGAAGGAAAATACTCTCAGTACTTTATGGATTAATTGCTCATATATGTGCAGTCATGTCGGATCTGGCCATAGGAAGAGGATTATCATTTGACGCTAGTCGATATGCTTCCAAATTAAAAGAGATGTAAGAATTATTAAATAAACCATGTGTTTAATTTGTTGGCAAGTTTGTATATATCTAATTCTAGTTTATTTATGTGGTTTTGACTTCAGACTTACTGATCATGGAGTGTTCCGATGTACAAAGGCTTCTTACGATCAGTTGTTTGATATGGCATGGCTCACGTCAGTGTTGAGGTCCACAGAAGACGTATTTGCACTTGGTAAGTTGGTACTCTCTTTCTTCATTTGATAAAGGGGCTGATAGAGCCCCCGTCTTGCTGCTCTGATTAACCATAGATAACAAGTACCGATGGAGTGTTCCGATGTACAAAGGCTTCTTACGATCAGTTGTTTGATATGGCATGGCTCACGTCAGTGTTGAGGTCCACAGAAGACGTATTTGCACTTGGTAAGTTGGTACTCTCTTTCTTCATTTGATAAAGGGGCTGATAGAGCCCCCGTCTTGCTGCTCTGATTAACCATAGATAACAAGTACCTCTTTCCTTTCATTTCGCACAAGTCACTTATCTGTTTCCAGCATTTTGTGAGTAAAGTCTTCCAAAATTGTTTATAAGCCACAGCTGCAAATCATGACTAATGCGATTGCATATTTCTTACGTAGGTGATGAGAAGCCATCTGCTATTCCGGAAAAAAAGATTGTCCCATTTCTGACAGTTTTCGATGTAATCAAACAATCTCTGAGTGGGAGAGGATCAATTGAGACTTTCATCTTCAGAATCCTTGAACAACTGGACTATGGTTTAGCCGAATGCCAGGCCTTGGTTTTGGTTCACGATAATGCGTTGGCTCTAACAATTGAAGAGGTATTCCAAGAATTTGGAGAGGACCGCGGTGTGAAAGTATGTACCTGCATTGGTGGTTAAAAGAATAGCATTCGTAAAGACCAGAGAAGCCTTTCGAATAGGGTCCACATCGTTGTTGGCACCCCTGGACGTGTACTTAAGTTACTTACTAAGAAGATACTTCGTCCTGATCACATTAAGATGTTTGCCTTTGATGAGCCTATGGCTAAGATGGTTTCATGTGGTTACAAGGATCAGGTAATTTCTTGATTTTTATCTGTATTTCAGTTTTTAACGAATCTAGTGTTGGATTAATAAAAACTTGACTGTATAAAGACGCGACCATTCGATTTAGACGGGAACTGAAGGTGATAATGTTGTTGTTAGCATTTTAAACTTGTTAGAAAGGAAGTAAGCAGGAACTGTTTCTGACATTCTACGCACTCATTTGTGTCTGCATGCTTTTTAGTTAACAATGTTCATCTGGGGTTCGTAGCTCTTTGCTAGACTATAGTTTACTGAGAATTTTATTTTTATTGCTTCTCCCCTCGTTTTCTTGAAGTTTGAAGAAAAAACCATTCATGTTGGTTGTCAGTTGGACCATTTTGCTCGCTATACGGAATGCGTCTATGCTTTTTTGTTTTTTAGATTTCATTTCAATATTTTATCATTAGATTTGGAAAGCTGATTTTTCGAGTCCAGTCATTGTATCATTGATCCAAAAAAAAATCAGATTTGTTTTTTTTCCTCTCCAGATTTATGACATATTGCGCGTCCTCCTGTCAAATGCCCAACTCTGCTTATTCTCAATCTCATTGCTTCCTGGAACAATGGAGATCTTAAGGAAGTTTATGAAGAACCCGGTCAGGATCCTTGTTAAGGATCACGATCCTCTGTCTCAGGTGGGGGGAATTAGACGGTTGTACGTGATTGTTGAAAAGGAATATTGGAAGTTAGAAATTCTATAGCTTATTTTCAACACCTTAGCCATGTCCCAAAGTATAATCTTTGTGAGGGCATCCCGCAATGTCGAGTGGCTTGCTGATAAGATGCGTTCTAGGGGGTACTCTGTCTTGGCTAGACATAGTTACATGGACCAAACTGTGAAAAACAGCCACGAGGGATTTCCAGTCGGGCTCATCTCATGTTCTCATTACGACCACACCTCTTTATTTCTCTGCTACCTTTCTTCAACAGGTTTCGCTTGTCATAAATTATGATTTTGTACCAAGTTCTGGTTGTCTTAGTGACTGGTGTCTTGGGCGATTCGGAAGAGAGGGTGTTATCATTGATTTCCTGACCACGGTGGATGAGGAGAGCCTACCTGCTCATATTCAGAGATCATACAATGAGGTTGTTGTTGACGTATCATCTCTTGATGCTGCTGCTGAAACCCCCCTCTAAGAATATTATCACCGAGAGTTATTTTCATGTTTGTTTATCTTGTTTATTTTGTGGGGCTTGAAACAAGTTTTTTTTTTTTAGCATTTTAAACCTTCAAGGGGGTGAAACAGTTGTGTATTTTGGCAATTTATCGACTTATAAAACAGTTGTATATTTTGTTAAATTAAGTGACTCAACTCCTACTGTTGGTTATCTTTTTATATTGCCTTTATGCAAAGATAAGCTGAAACTGCTTGATTAAAGCATACTGCAGCCCTTTTCGTCTCTGCATAATTTATATGTTTCTGTACCCGTTGAACTTGCTCGTTTTCTTTTACCCTTAGATGATGAATAAGTCATTTTTATTGTACTTGTACATGCAAGATCATGCACGAGAACCACAAGATAATTTTAGCACAACAGAAACATAGATATCACTTTGGATATTAAGTTGGACTGTTATGTTACAAACTTACTGTTGGAAAAAAAAACTTTGCTTTTGGTTTTGTTTTGAATGCAATTAAGTTGTAAGAGTTTCAAAATATTTATATTTTCATATTGATGACTTTCATGAGTTACATTTTTTTTAAAAGACTTTTTCCATGAAAAAGAAAAGACATGTCATCATATACAAAAAACACATATGCATATATATAGAGAGAGTACCGCATCACCAACGGCCCGACCGTGGCTCGGTGCTGTTTCCGTCGAGTCACATGCGATAGACGTTGTATCTTGGGAACGAAGTGCCCCCCATTTAGCCAGAAGCAGAGGTGGCGGGGCAAATATCGTTTAAGGAAAACTGCTTGCAGTTACCTCGTCTCGGACTTTAGTCCATTTCGGTATCATTTACATTATTTTATGTTAAATCTTGTAATTGATAATTATATATTTGAGGAAACCATTTTCTGTTTATTTGTCCATTTCTTTTCCGTAGAAATTATTGTATTTATTTACAACGTACCCAATAATCTTAAACGATATTTTTATGTTTCGTACGTTAATACAATAATTTTGGTGTTTCGATAAACAGAAAATTATTTCCGTAGCTAAAACAATTCTTTGGAAAATCTTTTTCTAACAAGCATTGTTTTTAAGAAATTGATTTTTCCGGTCGAATTGTCGAAAGCGTTTTGTGTTTGCTTTACCTTGTTTGGAGTTTTTGTGAAATTCCAATTTTTCGGTTTTTAACCGTATCGTATGTATGTTTATGATATATATTATTGTTCGCATATGAGCATGTTGACTACGTTTTGTTAATATGTTATCATCGTTTGGACTTCGAGAAAATAAAAAAACAGAAATTACATAGTCATGTACTAAATGTTTATACTTGTATTTATAGCGTAAGTATTACGTTCAGGAAAGTTATTTATATTACTATCCTTATTAGCATTCCTATATCTACCTCATGCGTATACCATGTTAGAGAGTCACCTAGACACTCAGGGAAGTGTTCGAATATTAAATATCAGTTCTTGATCATCCAGTAGTGTTCCAGCAGACCGTCGTTGATGTCATTATTTTGTTCATAGACGTCATTAAAATATTTTATATATTTTGAGAATATATTGTTGATGCGTGCATGATTGAATCTAATTTATTTCATATATTGGAATTCATTTTCTCATGTTAAGGTGTGTCCAAGGTAGTACGGTTCTTGATATATTATATGATTAAAAGGTTAATACTTGCTTGTTATTAAATAATCATATTTTTCCGTTTTATCTACCTGGTTACTGTAATTAATGTTTGCATGAGTGGTCATGAATTGGGTGAACTAATTAATTACGGTTTTATAATTAATTGGGATTATTGGCTGTTTTAATTCATGAACAATGTGATTAGAGACTTAGATTTATATTGTTAGTGTTGACATGTTTTGTTGAACCATGGGGTTCAATAATTGATTTTGATTATAACTTTGATTATGTTTTTAATGATTTTACGATTTCTCTATTTCAATGATATAATGCTTGTCTTTTTCAAAAAGAGAATTTGTAAATTGCAGAATGCCAGAAAGATAGAGCAATCAAAAACAAAGTCACAGGTTCAAGCGGAACCAGAATCGGAGCTAAGACGAAGGAGTTATGAGCTTTCAAAGTTTAACGAGAAAACCGGAAATACTGAAAAAACGACCGATCGTCTGGACAAAAACGACCGATCGTTTTTGGTCCAAATTCTTCCAGTAAGGTCGTCTGAAAAACGACCGATCTTTTTTCAGAAAACGACCGATCGTTTCTGAAAATGACCAATCGACTGCAGAAAAACGACCGATCGTTTTCTGCAGATTTCGAAAACAGCTTTTCAGCTTATTCTGGAAAGTTGCTTAAAACCAATGGTTAAAACACTCAACCACTTCCAACGGTCAGAAAACACAAGACAGACCTTTTGGTCCATAAAAAGAGCCAAATCCCTCTCCCAAAGATACAACATTCATACCAATCTATCATCCTTCAACATCTCTCATTCAAAAACCTAAATATCACCATTTTGGTGTACATATTCGAAAAAGAGGGAAATTAAGGAGAAAGCGATTCAAGCTCAACCAACATCAAGACTCACCAATTAGGTTATTTAGAAGCAATAAAATAGTGAGTGTAGTTACATTATTGTAACAAAATTGTAACGAGTGATTTATAAACTCATTTGTGAGCGAGTGATCGGGTAGAGGCTTTGTAAGCAAGTGAAGCTTAAAAGCTTTAGGTCTTTTCATTTGGGACACTCATAAAGTGAGGGGGAGCTTAATCGGTTGATTAGCTCGATAGGATTGTAATATCCGAAAGAATATTTTTAGTAAAATACTCGGTAGTACCGAGGAGATGACGTAGGTCGTTAGCCGAACCTCTATAAATATTGGTGTCATTTTCTTTCTCTAGCTTTTACTTTCCGCAAATATTTATTATTGCTTATTTCCTTGCTTGCGTTTAGTAATTCTAGCAATTCATTAACTCTTGTTAAAACTCTTAAGATTAGAATTGCATAAGTTGGGTTATTAGTTGCCATTAAGTTTTAATTAGGCAAAAAGCGCAAAAACCTTATTCACCCCCTTTCTAAGGTTTAGCTGCACCGGGCCAACATGTTTATTATTTTCATGTTAATAATGGCTAACAATTTCCGATGAGTATTTGTGTTGGCATGTATCTCTACAATGGAATTGGAGAATCGGTGATTATTCGAAACAGTTCTAATAAAAACCATTAAATTAGGGATTACGACAGAAATGATTTCGAAATAGTTCTTGTAAAACCATTTTCTGATTTTTCAGAATTTGGGGCTTACGACAGAACTGGTTGAATTCTGAGATTGTTCTGTGTAAAATCAGATTTATCCGGTGTTTACGGCTGAATAAACCTTTCAGAATTTGATAATCTTTTTCGGGAATGAACTAGAATACTCTTGCAAAATCAGTTTCTTGAAACCATGCGTGGTTATAGAAATTTGGTGTTTGCAAAGGAGGAGTTTTAGTTTCATTTTTCGAAATTAGATTGTGCGTGTTTGTTATTTGAGATAACGAACAGTTTTCTGCGGGAAATGTCCGAAACACAGTGGGTGTTGGAACTGACCAGAACATTGTGGGTGCCGGTGTAACTCCTATTAATTTTGCATGCGTGCATATTAATGAGGGGGTTACAAATTTGTAACGACCATTATTAAATACATTTATTTGGTGAAATAATGGGTCGTAACTCCTTTTAGTGGTGATTTATTGCAATTTAATTTGGAGGGTTATAAATTTTGTAACGGTGATCATTAATGAGATTAATGACGAATATTTATAACTTCTTATTAATTGTGTTTTAACACAATTTAATTTGGAGAGTTATAAAATATTTTAACGATGCACATTGATGACAATTATTAAGAGTTTATTAGCTCGATATTAATTGCATGAATTGATCGGTTACATACCGATGCACATTGATGACAATTATTAAAAGTTTATTAGCTCGATATTAATTGCATGAATTGATCGGTTACATAATTGGATGAAAGGTTATTTGATAATCAATTTGTTTATCCAAGATCAAATAATTTGATGATTAAACAAATTATAAATGGTCGTTGAGTTTTATTTTAAGAATAAACAAATATTGGCTATTTCATTATTTGTTTAAATAACATTTTATTAGTTTGTTGAAATAACATTTAATAATTTGTTGATATAACATCTTATTAACTTGTTAAAATAACATATTATGAATATGTTGTGGTTGCTATTATTGAGAATAGTAATTGAATAATAGTATATTACTATTATTGGGGAAGAACCCCGAGGGTCTCACAAATGTGGGGGTAAACCGTCGATCCTGTAGATCGAGAATCTAAACGTACCCCAAAACACCTACGGGAGAGTGAGAAAATATCTAACGGTTCAGTGGTATAGAGCTTAAATGTCTGAAATAAATGATAAAATTCATTTACCACATTGAAACCGGTTAAATTTCTCAATAAAAAATGTGCATGTTCTGAGTGAGGACAAAGGGAATGCATGAACTGTGGGGGCGTTAATGTGTGAAAACGTTTTAAACGTTTGGAAGTCCACTAACAAGTGCAAGCATACAAATCTGAATCATGACTAGTGGTTTTTGTTACATAAAGGGCAGTAGCCTTTCGGTGGCCAAAATACTAGGATCAAATTGTGATAAGTTTGCTTGTTTGTGGCAATACATGAGTGACTATTTGTTCAAAATGAGCATTTTAGTCGATACTCTTGTGGTCAATAATAACATGTTGAGTTATTCAACCAAGTCACTGATTTGACATGATATAGTAGGTGATGAAAATATAAAAGGTTAAATGTTTTATTTTTCTAAATCTATTATTTAAATTGAAACACAAATATGAGTTTGTGTTTGAAGCAATGTATTGCTAAGTCTTCAGTTCGAAGTTTCGAACGGAGTACATAACCAAATGGTTTGATGCATTTGAGATGAGTGCAAAACCAATAAGGGTTTAAAATATATTTACTCAATTTATTGATGGATGTATTAAACACTGATATGTCTACTTGATGAGAAGTAAAGATAAATCAGTCGAGATATTCATTCAAGTAAGAATGAATACGTGAATTCTATAGTTGAGAATTAAGGCTTGTCAGAAAACATGTTTAATCATGGGTGTTCTGTTGTGTTAATCTACCAACTTTAATCCAATGATTAAGTGTTAATTATTAAATGATAGACTATTTTTGAAAGTGTTAAATATTGTCTAACTAGTTCCGAAATGGTATATTCACATGGATATGAATACATGATCAGTGTGATTGAAACGGTGAATATGAGACACCGTTCACATAATTGTGTTGATGGAATGACACCAATCGTTAAAGAACGACTTATTATGCTCTCGAGCAAAAATGTAGTTCTTAAACGATGAATATCATGTTGATAAGTTCAGGATTAAACTCTGAATTTGTACGGGAAGTGAGCTTTCCGCAAGCTATGTGTTGAACAAACTATCGCTTAGGAAGTTGGACCAAACAGTCAGAATTATAGAAGGGATGGTGCCTGACTATAAGTTCGTGAAAGTTTGGTGCTACCTAAGAAATGTCTCAATCTTGTTACTTGAAGGATTTGGATAGGATCGAAAACGGTAGATTGTGTGTTCATCGGATAAGCACAAAATATAGTGCTGATCGGTTTCTAGTGCATAAGGCATATGACTTTAAAGTGCATATAGAACATTGTTCTATGCCCGAGAAGCATATTTTCTAAAAGAGAAATTTTTCCGCAAAACTCTAACGCCTGGCGAGTGTGACCAATACTTTGAGGGTTCAAAGCATTACGCTAGCCAAGACAAGTGAACACTCAAACGGTGTTGGAGAAAATGTGGAAAGCGAATTTTTTAAGGAAGATGAAGTGCATCGGCATGGTAAAAGGGCAAGTAATGAAACTTCCTTTGTCCGTTGACCTTCATGAGTGAAGGTGAATCGACGACATTGAAATAATCAATGTTTTTCATATAATGTGTATATGGGAAGATGCCATCAACAATGAGGTTGATAGGCACGTGAGAAATAAAGTCAATTACTTTAAGTAAACTGACGGTTTTGATAATTTTAATGTCTATACTCTAATATCTATAAAAAGGACGCATCATTAATTAATGAGAACATGTGTTTTATAAATGGAGATTTAGAGAATTAGGAACAATACATTGGGTCGTGGTTCCGTGTAAAGTAAGCCAAGGTGCAAAAACTTGTTAAGTCACTATATGGACTAAAACAAACACCTAACTTATCATATGTAGTTTCTTGTGCGTCAAGAACTGCACTAGACCAGATATAGCCAACTCAGTGAGCATACCAAGTAGGTTTGCCAATGAGGCTTCTCAGATACATGAGGTATACTGCCAATCATGAACTGCATTATACGAGATGTCCAAAATATTTGGAGGGTATTTTGATACCAAGTTTCTCGAACTTTAACAGTACAAGGTCTACGAGTGGATATATTTGTACTTAAAGAGGTTATAGTCTCATGGAGGTCTGTGAAACAGACATGCATACGTGGATCAACTATGAAATCAGAATTCATAATGTTGTAGACACTGAAAAAAGGCATATTAGCTGAGAAGTTTTGGGAGGTATTCCCAAGTGGCCAAAATTTGTTCCCTCAATAAGCGTGCACTGATAAAGTCAGTCAGTTATTGAATGGGATCAGAGTAATTGTATAATGGAAAGTCCCGACAAAGTCATGACATAGTTGTCGGAGACACAAGTCCGCAAAAGGAATTGCTAGCAAACAGTGTGGTATCCTTAAGACTTTGCAAGGTCTAAGGATAATAATGCGGATCCATATACAAAATGCTTGACTCGTGGAGGAGTCGGAGCATCATCGAGGGAAATGGGGGTTGAAGCCCAATAAATTGGAAACCTTCACATAAGCTACCCAACATGTACTGGAAATTCCAGTCTCAGGTTCAATGAGAAAACTGAACTGTGCGGGTGACCGAACAAAGCACTCGAGAACATAAGTTCTCAGCACATTTCTATGATGAAAGAGTGATAAGACATGTATCATTGTAAGGGTGAGCGTGCGACTCTTAATGAATCAAGTATCTCGAAGATCGAGTGGGGTGAGTCAGGACACCCTTGACTTGAAAATCACCTATAACGAGTATGTATGGCCGATACTATGTGATGAGTCAGGGCTAAATCGCTAGAGCACTCGGTTGAATTTGCCAAGGCAGTCCAGGGCCAAATATGGACAACAACCAAAGGGCTTAGTAAGTGGTGTAGAGAGGACACTGTGTGAGTATTACCCTGGTATGCACAAACGCTAAAGGGTTCAAGGCTTTAAGGCTACCCAATAGTAGCATATCAGATTTTACATCACTATGGCAGGTTCAAGACGCGCGCTAGCTGTCCTTATGCCGTGAATTCTCGTGGTTCTCTCGATTGCATTTAGTTACACTGTGCATGTTTAATGATTGCATCATGTGGGGGATTGTTGGAAAAAAAAACCTTTGGTTTTGTTTTGTTTTGAATGCAATTAAGTTGTAGAAGTTTCAAAATATTTATATCCCCATATTGATGGCTTTCATGAGTTATATTTTTTTTAAAAGACTTTTTCTATGGAAAAGAAAAGACATGTCATCATACACAAATAACACATATGCATACATATAGAGAGAGAGTACCGCACCACCAACGGCCCGACCGTGGCTCGGTGCCGTTTCCGCCGAGTCACATGCGATAGACGTTGTACCTTGGGAACGAAGTGCCCCATTTAGCCAGAAGCAGAGGTGGCGGGGCAAATATCGTTTAAGGGAAACTGTTTGCAGTTACCTCGTCTCGGACTTTAGTCCATTTCGGTATCATTTACATTATTTTATGTTAAATCTTGTAATTGATAATTATATATTTGAGGAAACCATTTTCTATTTATTTGTCCATTTCTTTTTCGTAGAAATTATTGTATTTATTTACAACGTACCCAACACTTACAACTAAAGGGTCTGATAATATCGATTTTTGACAAAAACTTCTCTCAGAATAGGTGTCTATTTTGTTTGAGTTTGATCCTGCTACGCCTAAACTGTGATTTTTGGTAAACCAGTTGATAAAAGTAGGGGTGCATTTGTGTAAATGGTTTGGGTTTTATAGGTTTGAGATAAACTCAAATAGGCCCTTTATTGAAATTAGAATTCGAACTGCTGTGTTTTCAATTGCTTAAGGTATCTGTGTCGAAAGTATATGTTTTACACATTAATTGATGACATCTAGGAGTTGCATGTTTTCACAGACAAGTTTAAGGCATAGCAACCGGAAGAAATTTTTGTGTCATCTGTCTAAAGCTACACGAAAAGGCAACGGATATTAATCTGGTTAGTCGAAAGAGCCCAACAAGAAGTTATAAGTAGACGAACCCGAACATTTAGACATCCTACGGGCGGCACTTATCACGGGCTAAGGTTCTCCTGAACTCGACCGGTCACATGTGAGACATATGTACGTTCAAAAAGCTTTAGAGATTATATCTAAAAGTTTTTTATATACATATGATTATTGATCGTTAACCACTCGGTTAGAATAAACTGAGAGTACTTATATGTAAGTTGATGATCTGCGCAAATTATTTTAGGTAAATACAAATAATTTCATGAGTGAAATGAGTCTTTAAAGTCTCGGTTCGGCTTATTAGAGTTCACGAGCCAAACAAACGACTCTGATCAAACCTGTCTCGTAAACAAGTCGAGTCTGAAAAATTTCAAAATAAAATATTGGTCTTATATGTTATAACTCAACCGACTATTTGTCTCACTTTCCATTAGGGGTGGGCACACGACGGATTGAAACGGATTGATCTCAACCCTAATTCAACCCGTTAAATAAATCGCGGATCGGATTGGTAAAATTTAAATCTCAATTCAACCCAACTCAACTCATTATAATTAAATCTCAACCCAACTCATTATAATTAAACCTCAACCCAATTCAATCCGGAAAAAAAAATACGGATTGTGGCGGATTGATTCCTAAATTTTCGTTTTGATAATTTATTTTTAATAATTTGCATAATCAACATAAATTTTAAAATAAATAGTATGTTTCAAACAGAAATAAAAATTAAAAACAATTCCAATATGTTTATAATACTCACGAACAAATAATAAGATTAAAATATAATAAGATCATAATGTTGTTATCTTTAAATACACATAATGTATATATAAAAAATATATTTATATTTTTATATATATTACGGGTTGAAACGGATTAATCCGTGTTTTGGTAACCACAATTCTAATCCAACTTACAAAATATATAACAGATTGATACAAAACGAATTGATTTTTTTTCACTCTCTATCCGTATGTGTTGAGTTTGTGTATTTTTTAGCCGGTCATGCATTTCAATTTTCATTGTGATTAATTACTTGCTACTAATTTCCTTCATTTCAATTTTCATTGTGATTAATTACTTGCTACTAATTTCCTTTTCTTCTATACTTGACAAATTACAAAAGAACTCAGTAGGTACTTAATTTCGTACATTTGGCATTCGGATGAATTGACACGTGTCAGTCTCTCTACCCACCAAAACCAAGTGGAGATATTTTCCCGCTTTTGTAATAAAAAAAAAAATAAGAAAATAAAAAACAGAACAACCTTTGAGTTTTATCCTCTCTTACATACACACATTGCATATATATATATATGCATATGTATATGTAGAGAGAGAGAGAGAAGTGATATTATACAGTAATGTCAATAGGTTCTCTTCTTTCCAATCAACACTTGGGCTCTTTCATTGCTTCAGGTTTTAGTTTTTTTTTTTTAATATTTTGTTTATCCTTTATTTATTTATTTATACTTATTAGTATCTGGGAAAAAATGGATTATATTTATATATTGCTTGTGGTTATGGTTTACTTTTAATTTAGCTGGTGTTTAGTTTGATTAAAATCATCATGCATTGCAGGGTACTAAAATTTTGGTCAATTATGTGTTGTTTAAGAGATTGAATTGCACTATTTCAGCAGTTTTATTATGAAAAATTATTAGGAGAAGCATGTAGTTGAGATTGTCTAGTTTTTTAGTCAATTATTATTTTTTATTTTTTTGAGTTTAAAATTTAGTGGCATTTAGTTTTGCTCAAAATTAAAGTGTGCATTTTTATATATTCTATCAATAGACAATGATTGAACTTAATAAGCTTGCTTTTACCTGCATTTATTTTTTATGAACAATATACCGTGTATTACAACTAGTATATTTTAGGGAAATGATGGAATATAGCTGAGATTGCATTTAGTTGCTTGAATTTTTGTCAATTATGTTGTATTTTTTATTAGATTTTTAATTAGCTCAATTAAAATTTCTGAATAATGCAGTAGCATATAAATGAAATTGTCTAATTCTAGTCGATAGTGATTTTTTCTTGTGCTTATATTCGAGAGGCATTTCGTTTTTCTGGAGAACCGTGAATGCATTATGATATAGATAATCTTGGTCAGTACTAGAGCGTTTTGGAGCTTGATTTTTGCTGCATTTTTTTTTGGAACAATTGAGCGTTCATTGAAGCGATTATAGTTTAGGGCAATGACGGAATGTTGTTGCTGATTTTGAATTTAACTGTGTACATTTTTGCTGAACTATATATATATCATGCATTTTGAATAGTGTTTTGTAGGTTAACAAGGAAAGTATTTTTGAGCAAGAAATTTAGCTGGAACATTTTGTTTGCTGAACAGCATTGTATTTGAAAATATTCTAATTTAGGGCTCTGGGCTCTAACTAAAATTGGTTGTGCTCAAATTTATCTGCCTTTAATTTTGCTGAGCATTATAACTTGCATTCGAAAGATGTCTTGTTTAGGCCAGCATTAAAATAAATTGAGCTTTATTATTATATGCATCTAACTATACTGAACATTGTGATACGCAATTATATAAAAACTCGGAACTAAAGTTTCTGCTTTTGAGTTTTAGCTGCATTTAGTTTTTCTGAACAATACAATCCGCATTTGACAACAGTCTAGTTTAACTCAATATTGGAACTTTGCCTAACAACCATGCCTTAGCCTAACAACCTAATCCCGGAGTATTAATTGTAGTAGTAACCATTTTTGAACTGCCTTGACCTTTCGCATGATTCAGCTTGTGCCAACTGTGCTTGATTCTTGGCTGGTTTAGATCGACGTAGCAATCCTAATATCACTTTTTTGTATTGTTTTCAGGAAGTGCATATGAAAAGGAGCAAACTACAGCTTATATGAAGTATCATTGCATAAGAAGCTCCCAGTCTGATCGATACTTATACGGGCCATCTCTGCATTTTACGAGTACTTCAAATAGTAAAACTCTGAGATCAAACTCAACCTGTTGTGGTAATATGGGGAATGGTACTCCTTCGTTGTCTTTACAATATGGTAAAACATTTCAAGACCATAGTCCAGGGAACAGAATAGGAAAGTCTCAAAGATATTTTGCGTCAGTTTTCTCTTGTAGCAAGTGGGTCCAACCAAGAAAGCTTGATAAACTTGGGATTAACCCTAGGCGACAATTATTGTCAAATCATGTTAAATTTAATACGATATGTGCAAATTTCAAGGCAGAAGATTTTGACATTACTGGACCTGGGGTGGATCCTTTATTATCAGCCGAAAAAACAAGTGAGTCCGTTTCAACAACAGGTGTAACGCAATCAAAACCTTTATCAGAACAGTTTCCAAAGCGCTGGGTGATGGTGCTGCTTTGTTTTGCTGCTTTTCTTTTGTGCAACATGGATCGTGTAAGTTGCAAACTGGACCATCTCATTACATAATTATAAATTAATAATGAACGACTGTTTTTAAATATATATGTTTTCCCATGTAGGTGAACATGAGTATCGCAATTCTTCCAATGTCAAAGGAGTTTAATTGGAATAGTGCAACAGTTGGTCTCATTCAGTCCTCGTTTTTCTGGGGTTATTTGCTCACTCAGGTTGTATTTACGTTTTGGCGTCCTTTGCTCAACTCTAATCTTAGATATGTTCAATTTTTTTTTAGAAATGTTGTTCAAGTTCTAATAATTCTGCATTCCCCTTAGACCTAAGTTATCTTGATAAACTTTGTATTTACTTGAGCTGGAACTTGTACTCCATTATCATCTTGAACTGTCAATTATACTTATATCCAACTGAACTTAATTCTGGAGATTTACAACTGAATATTAAGTTACTCTTTATTCTGGAAACCTTGAACTGAAATTTCATATTTGTCATCCTTAGGTTTTTACAGACTTACTCTAAACTTTTACGAGTTTGATTCTTTATATTTTTGGTAGTTGTCATCTACTTATGTGGTTGATTTACCTGCGGATTTTCATCTTAAAATTGATACAGACCATCTTTCACATTATTCATGTTAGCAGAATAACTATCAATCATTCCCTTTTAAGCTTGATATCAGAGTTTAATTTTTCAAAAACATAGATCTTCTGCTACATTCCTCTAGCTAAACCATGTTAATTGATTTTGGTAAACAGATAGTTGGAGGTATCTGGGCAGATAGAATTGGTGGGAAACTAGTATTGGGGTTTGGTGTGGTGTGGTGGTCAATTGCAACAGTTTTGACACCTATTGCTGCCAAACTTGGGCTCCCTTTTTTGCTCGTCACACGTGCTTTTATGGGGATTGGAGAGGTTGCTTAGCCACTGTTAATTTTCCTTTATATTGCTTCATAATAATACACCTCTAGGAAAAAAATTTGCTGCTTCTTTTTTCTTCTCTTTATTGGTCCGAGTACGTAATTTTAAATTCAAAATTCAGAGAATTAGGGTAATAACACCTGCGTAGTACATTTACTATATCACTTGATTTCCTCCCATTTTTTGATATTGTCTTCAGGGAGTTGCTATGCCTGCAATGAATAACATGCTTTCTAAGTGGGTCCCGATCTCCGAAAGAAGTAGATCACTCGCTTTTGTATACAGTGGCATGTATCTCGGTTCTGTTACAGGATTAGCTTTCTCTCCAGTTTTAATTCATACGTTTGGGTGGCCATCTGTATTTTATTCGTTTGGGTCCCTCGGAAGTGTTTGGATTGCTTTATGGCTGAGCAAAGTAAGTTTTCTATTTCAATCAATGTTTTAAATAGCGTTATCGCTACCGTAGCGTTTTTTCGAGAGAAACGCTAAAAGCGCAAATAGCGTTGCTCATAGCGCTTTGCGGTGTATTTTTTTTTTTTTGCCTAAATACATATAAATATAGCATTAAATTCAAAACATCTAATAAAAATTAACTAAATATATATAAAAAAATTGTAACTAATAATCACAAAATGATTATACTTGAGATGCCAGAGTATTTACTTTGTTTGCAAGAGTTTTGGGGTTTGATTCTCTTTAAGCTCCAATAATTTCATTAAAATTTTGACCAAAAATATAAATTTTTTATTTTTTATTTTTTTTTCGGACTGAACCCGCTATAACGTAAATAGCGTCTGCTATAGCGTAAATAGCGTTCCTATAGCGTGAATTTAGCGTTTTCCCATCCAAATAGCGTTTTAATGTTGCGTTTTTCTTTCAAAAACCACTATATCGCACAACGTTGCGCAATGTTGCGAGCTTTTTAAAACAATGATTTCAACGCATTTATCGTAAATTGTGCTTCATTTTGTTTTCTACGTATGCTCCAAATTTACTTCCATTAGTGAGTGTGTCTGTGCCAGTGCCTGTAAAAAACTTGCTCATAAGTCACATTAATTCATCGCATAAAAACATAAAAGGTATCTAACTACTAGTCAAACGGAGTAATACCATTACTGCTTTTCATTGTTTATTTTCTTTATAATGGAGTAACGTATATACCACCTCTAGGCACATAGCTCGCCTAAGGAAGATCCAGATCTTAGTGCAGAGGAGAAGAAGCTTATTCTGGGCAGCAATACCCCAAAGGAGCCTGTGACTGTGATACCTTGGAAACTAATTTTATCAAAAGCACCTGTTTGGGCTCTCATTATCTCTCATTTCTGTCATAACTGGGGAACTTTTATTCTACTGACATGGATGCCTACCTACTACAATCAGGTAGATCAAATCCAGAATGTGGTGTAAGTGAATTTGGCTTTGAAAAAAAAATTGTTTCTGTTTTTCTTCATATCTGACCCGAGATAATAGCATAAATCAGTTTTGCTCCACAGCTCCTAGTTTCCTTTGATTCTTGCTGATGCTTTTATGATAGCATGTGTATTAGATAATCATAAGCCCCCAAATGGTTGAATAGATAATCCATATTATTGAGAAAAAACATTTGGTAATGTAAAATAGATATAAATAGGTTACAGAAGCTGTTGCATAAAATGCAAATGCAAATGCTCATACGAGTTGATACCATCATTACCAAAATGCAAATGCTCTTACGAGTTGATACCATCATTAGATAATCATGACCAATCACGAGGTTCTTTTTTGTTTGCTCAGGTGCTAAATTTCAATCTCACAGAATCTGGCCTCCTTTGTGTACTTCCATGGTTGACAATGGCCGTGTTTGCAAATATCGGAGGATGGATTGCAGACACACTTGTTACCAGAGGTGTTTCTGTAACTAATGTCCGCAAGGCAAGTATAATATTTAGTGTCTTTCGTTACTTTTTATCTGTGCTCTTATTTCTTTCAATTTTGTTATGTATTTTCTCTTTTGCTACTATTTTCTTTTTGTTGCACTTGTACCCTGTTTGGGATTAACATTATTTTTTTTGTTTGTGGGGTTTTTCATCCACATTTTTATTTTCATTATATCAAAATAAACAAAAAAGTGGGTTTTCCCCACCATTGAGAACAAAAAAATCTGTGCTCTTATTAGAATGTCAGAACCTTGCAACATTCGTGTTCATCTTAATAGATCTTTAACTCCATTTGATATTTCAGATTATGCAATCGATAGGGTTTCTGGGTCCAGCGTTTTTTCTTACGCAGTTGAGCAAAGTGAAGACACCTGCTCTAGCCGTGTTATGTATGGCATGCAGTCAGGTTTGTTTTGTTTTATTTAATTTATTTAATTAATGTAACAGTTATTTGTGTCAAATCCAGTCCTAATAGTTGTAAAAAATTTTTAAGTCCAATAGTTGCGCCCTTTTCTTAGATTGCAGTATCTTTTCCGGTTTTAAAATTTAAGGGTTTTTTAGATGGGGTATAAATTGAACTTTGCTTTGCTGTAACACAAAAATGAGGGTAATTTGGGAATAAATATTCTGTAGAGTTTGGTAGTCTTTATGGGGTATTTGGTTTTGGTACCGGAAGATCCTTGATAAAGTCTTACTTTCCTGATTAGGTTTTGGAAGTAGTCTTTAACTCTTCAAACAGAATCTCATTCTAACTTTAGATTAACAATTTTAACCTTTCAGAAAATTTAAAATCTTTTAGAGGAAAACATGGTACAAGATATGAAAGAATAATATGGCAATACTTATATCGTAGCTGACGCTGCAAATCGAATACAATTCATACACGGTTTGGCGGGCACATTCTACTCGATCCTTTTATTTTTTGAAATCCTATGATTTTTTTTGCAGGGATCAGATGCATTCTCGCAGTCTGGGCTTTATTCGAACCATCAAGACATTGGTCCCCGTTATGCTGTGAGTTTATATGAAGTAAAGTAGTAAAGAAATTTAGAAATAAATCCATCAGGGAAGAAATTCTAAAACGATGCACCCATAGTTAGACCCTTTTCATTAGTGCCGTTTTTTTTTTGAATCAGCATTATTAAAATATGAATAGACTTACATTAGCTTGAATATTATAGAAACACGCTTTTATGTTAAATTACTTTCCGCAGGGAATATTGCTAGGATTGTCCAACACTGCAGGAGTGCTTGCTGGTGTGTTTGGCACAGCTGCAACTGGTTACATTCTCCAAAAAGGTACTTTTATACTTATGACCTTTTTTCAAAAGCAAACAAACAGACTTGTTACTTCAATATATTGTTATCAGAAACTCTATCCGACATAGAAAACTCGTTTCGTTTCCCTAAGCCATGTCTTAAACTCCTATATAATACTCTCTTCTGCAAGTTTCTGTAAGACTAGGAAACTCACAAAGAGAAGAAATAAGTATTTTCATTAAGTTAATATTTATAGGAGTAATTTGCCTTGAAATTCATCGACATCTATGTAAGTTTAACTTTTTCAAGTAACCCCTTCTACTTTATTCGACCTTCTCTCGAAAACTTCCATATCCATATGTCCCCTGAATGGAATCTTACAGAATATTAGATCAGAGATTTTCCACCTTATCATCGCTATGACACTTTACAGGTTCATGGGATGATGTTTTTAAAGTAGCCGTGGCATTGTATATTATCGGCACTGTTGTGTGGAACTTGTTTTCAACTGGAGAGAAGATTCTAGACTAGATATTTATAGCATTAAGGAATGATTCAAGATAACACTGGGGATAAACAGAAAAGGAGCGACGAAGAATATACATAAAAATGGAGTTTAAATGGCAGGTGTGTTGAGAAATAAATGCCTAAATGTGACAATTTTTCGTTTGTTGAGGTTTTACCCTCCAGTTCCCAACAGATCCGCAGGATGGTTCAAGCCAATTCTCAAGGGGTATTTTTGCTTTTGTTATTATCAACTCATACTTCATAATACATGGTCAATCAAGGGTTTTAATTTATTTATTTTGAAGTTAAAAGACCCAAGTGAATGGTGTTATTGCTAGGTAGGGAACATTGTATGGCGCTTAAAATTGCAGAAAAATTGTACGTCGCCCTTTTGGAGTATCGACTTTATAACCTATTTGTCGAGATAAAAAAACCTTTATTCAGAACATTGTTACCAGTTTGCCTTAATAGATCTTTTTTTTGGGACGAAGCCTATGTTGTAGTTGTTAAAGAGCTCCTTATTTTTTGGAAGGGTGTTTTCATATTTTTGTTAGTCGCAAATTAGCTGCTAACCAGAATATTTGTTACAAAGTAGTAGTTTCCTGAAAAATCTCTGCTGGAAATTATTTTCACAAATGAAGGTACTAATTCAAATACTTAAATGGAATTTGATTCTCTACTCGTGCTAATGTAATTCCAGCGGAAAAAAACGTGCCCAAATTCTTAGGTTTAGTATGTGCGCATATTATTAAAAAAATCCTGTTTTACCGTATAGGTTTAGATCATATCGAATAACAGAAGGGAACAGATGACGGATGTGATGAAACAGATTCGCCTCAACTGTTCTACCTTATTCCTGAATTAGCACCCCTCCTTAAAATATGGTGGGCTCTTTCTCTCTCTAGGCAATCTGAGAATATATTTTTTAAAACTTATTATGCCAAGAAAATGGGCGTGCTCTGGGTAGGATAAGGTAGGGACTTGTAGACTGATTACGATATAGCTCGTTAAAAAGATTTCGTGCTATCATATCTTATAATCTGAATATCTTATTCGTTCTAATTGTTAAGCATGTTCATTATCTCCCCACGTAAAGATTAATCAGATAGTCATTTATTAAATTAAATCACTGACTGATTTCTTATTTAATAAACGTATTATCCCTAAGCATGTTCGCTTAATTTATTTGTCGTGTCGGATTATAAATTCACCTGCAGGGTTTACACGAATAAAACTTATAAGTTTCCTTAAGAGAGTATCATCAATCCCTTACGGGATGTGGATTTCTTTTATTACTAATAAACGCTGATACGAATAATGCTCTCATCCAACTCATTACGTTTATTGACTTGTGACGAATCTCACAATGACTGAATCAAAATGACAAACACATCTATACATGTCTAAATAGAAATATAATAATTAAGAGCATAAACAATAACCATGACCACGAGTTATAAATCATTTTGTATAGTCAGTCACCAAATGATTATTTCGTAACAGTCCTGTTTAATACAGACAAAGTGCACTAGTAAATGGAGTTGAAATTTATCCATTTACTGTAGTCAAGACAGACCTACTAAAACCACATACTACAACTATGCTGATGGTGTGTATATTTCCATGTAAAGTTGTAAACATATAACTTATATTCTATTAGAACCGACAGTCTAATCTTCCATGTGTAAGTTGTACTCTACACACTAGATCATCTACCAAATAGGATAATATACACTTATTTAGTTATTTAAACAATAATGATAAATAACAATGGATCGTATTATTCACATTAAATAGATCAATTTAAAACATTATGAAATATAAATTCAAAAACAAACATGTTTTTAAATATATTTCTAACACGCGCATTGCTCTAATAAAGCATCGCGTTGCATTGCCAACAAAATGAGGAAAACATTACCGAACAGAGTTATGAGTAAATGATATCACCAAACAGATATTTGAATTGTAAAGACTAAACATGTTTTGATGAATGAGACCATGTCATCCTAGTGCGTGAATATTCGGGTGCAATCCCAATTTCTCCAAACCATACTAAACTTTCATTACGATTTAACATTTTCTTGGAAAAAATTAGAAACATCAATTCTCACTTGCTTTCTCGATTTCAATTTTCTTCTCTTGGTGAGTAATGCAGGATCTTACTTCTTGATGAAGGAGCCGGTAGATTTCCGATCCTTTACAGCTTCCACACTCGATAATAGATTTCAAACGAGGAGTTACGGAACCAAAATACCTCTTCATTTTCTGCAAATTACACCCAATTATATTTCAAATAAGCTTCGAAATCAACATATCCATTCCAGTTATTACCACAACTAGAAACAACAGTGATCAATCTGCCAGAATATAACGGTTAGTCATATGCTAAAAAGTAAAAAGCAAAGAGATGAAACATAAAGCTTTGTGAAAGAGTTGCTTCGGTTTTTGGTGAAAACACCAAAAATAGTTCGGCGAAGCAGTATCTTAGTGAAACCTGTTAGATCGTTGAGATGAAAAAAGGATTACTGTATGTAGGTATTAGTCATATATGTAAAGAGTCAACAACAAAACTTCTAAAACGATACTTAATTAATTATGTCAATCATAAAAAGGTTAATGAGTGGGTGATGTACCGTTTATGGTATATCTGACGCGAAAGAGAAACGATTTTACCTAAGATGATAGGGTAAGAAATCCTGACGATTTATTGTTATAAAGATAATTTCTTATTCAGCACTGAAGCTATATATATCTTTAAAAAATAGTTGGTGTTTCCCCAACATACTCTTTAGTCTTAACTCCAAACACCGCCAGGCTATATAGACTGAATTTCGTGTCGTACTTTGAAGTCCGCAAATACTGACTGCCAGGCTAGTGTGATGTCCTGCGAGGAGAGGTGTATGTTTGTAAAGCTAAGGTTACTTTGTAGCTAACAATAGACCTTTTGTTTATGCACTCTATCATGTACAGGATTTGACTCTGTAAAGTTGTCTCGATAGTTCCGAAATCATAATCATAATCCTCTTGTCCACCACAATTGCTAATTGTACCTTATTGAAGTTTTACGAACTCACCTGAGGAGAATTATTGCGGTATAATCACAAATTCTATCAGAATTTATCTACAAAGGATTGTTTCGTGAACACAAAACTATCAACAAAACAAGCGATAAGCAAGCACCGATCTCAAAATGTTACTTTCCAAACAATCACCAATCCTTGAGAGCATTCTCGCAAAGCCAATTTGAATTATTTATCACCGCGTAAACAAGGAAATCACACATGGAAAGAAAGACTAGAAAAGACAAGACTCAAGAGAGGGAGTTGTTTTAGTAGTAGTACTTCAGTACTTTTGTCTAGTGTTTTCTGTGTTTTTAATCCCACATCTTTGCGTCATAGAAAAGTGAGAAGAATTTTGTGTATAAATAAAGCACTTGCCTTGACGGACTTTAGACGGATTTAATGAGTGATTAAGTCTCATGGCCTAGGTTGATGACCTCCTTTGCACTTCGGAGAGGTGTCAGTCTAAGATTATCCCAAGTGGTTAAATCTATGTCATAAATTGTGTTGGCAGGGCCTGTGTTCGTGTGGCCTCTACCCAATTCTCTGTCAAATTTCAACTTGTATTTATGGAAGAATTATAAAAAGCCTAGTCCTATTTTTTTCTAATTTTAATCAAATTTTAGAATCTCAGTTTGTCTGTACTTCTATAACATACTAGCTTGATAATTCATTCTTTCAGAAATAACAATGATTGGTGATTTTGTTTAGAAAGTAAAATTTCGAGATCCATCTATACGAAGCTAAATCGTATAGATTGTTTAGGCCGCAAGTGCCTGATAACATACCTAATTCTACTAACTTAAACGCTAATAAACAAACAAGCCAATCTAGTAACCTCTACAAAAAGAAGCCTTAAGCAGCAGATTGTATTGTTTCTGTTCTTTGCTACTCATTTTCTAAAAGGCGAAATATCTACTGCACAATATCATTAACCACGATGGAAGGAAACTTTTGATCAGGCAATGTTTGATTACAAGATGATTGGTGAGAGTATACACTATAGAGGAATATTACAGAAACTAATACTTTAATTTGCATGTGTAAAAGCATGCCTTAAAACATATATACCACTTTAGTATTGAAGTTTGTTACCTGTCAAGGCCAACCATATCATTAAGTTAGCCAATCGCTTTGCCCGGTAAGTGGTGAGATTTATCAATCCAATTTTGCTTAATTTTTGCTTAAATATTGTTTCATCTGCCCATTGTTTAATTCTGTATACAGAAATAGTAGCATTAATCTGAAACTATTAGTTTTCTAGTTCATGTCTGTAGCGTCACCATAATCAGCTGTAAAGTGTGTGAGCATATAAAGAACACATGATTAATTACCAGATAAACAGAAAGAGAGGTACCTCGGTTTCCAAGTTTAACCGCCACTTCAAATGCAAAGCCACCAACTTTTCCCGATCCAATTGTCTTCCCAAAACAACAATTCCCGCCACAGCTGCAGCAACATATAAAGACCAACGAAGATAACCAAATTTTGAAGCACTTTTTATTTTTTCTCCAATTTCCTTTCTACTATTCTGGACCTCTATTTTTTCAGGTTCCAGTGGTAAATTTTCATGTTGACTAGGCGGAAAGGCAAAACCGCCAGACATAAATGTTGAATCATCCACTCTCTCTTTGTTATGTGCCATTAGCAGAGGAAAGACAGTCTTTTCTTCTACAGATTCGTATTGAAGAAATGGAAAAAGATCAATTTTCTTTACGATAATCGATTTCCTTAAATATGCGAAAGATAATCATAACCAATAACACGATTTTCCTCATAAGAAGATCTCATGGGAGTAAAGTCTACTGCGATTGGAAAGGCTTTCAATTATTAATAAAAATGAATTCTAACACTTCCTCTTAACAAATCCTCAATGTGATGGTTCAGTCAATATAAATCACGACTGCTTATATCTACCAGAGTTTATAAGGTGAAACCAAATCTTTTATTTGTGTCGAGCATAAGTCAAGTGTTTTAGGTTTCCAGCAATCTGCTTAAAATTAGCTCAAGTTGTCAAGCACAAAAAGGGAAATTCCTCTCCCATCATTAACAATCTAGATTCAACAAAGACTACACCTTCATTCTCGTTTCAGGTTGATTTGTAAAAAAGAAACACCTAACCACTAACTGGAAATAAGATCCATTTTTTATATTCTTGATTCAACTAAATGTTACCCATATAAGCCATAACATGTTCAACAAAACATATAATGATATAAACATATTTAGAGACGTTACTTTCACTTGAAAAAAACCTACTTGTGAAAAGATTACACCACATCAACACTAGTTTATAGCTTACTTCATTGATTTTTTTCCCAACCACCATAATGTTGGAAAAAATAGGAAAACATGTAGTTTAAACATGTTTTTCCAAAATGTTCAGGGACCAACTTTGAGTCAATTTTTAATGCGACTCCTCAGTTTTTCTGAGACCATACTCTATGCGTTTGAGTAGCTCGTGCGACGAGCTTCGCAAACAGTATATCGCATGACCTATTCGGAGGAATGGTGTGAATGATAATTGGACTCGAATGAGGGAAAAACCGAAATCTGGAAAGTGGAGTAGAGAGTGGGAATAAACCATGAGGGTTATTCCACATTGGAAAAACAAGGTTGTTTTTTACTCTATATATACAAGTCCATTCCATGTAGTTGGTAAACTAATAAAGTCCGCATACCCATGAGTGGGTAGTGTGTACCACACGCGCGCTCGGGTCTCGGGTCATGGGATGCGGGATTTGGGTCTTTGGGTCTTGGGTCTTGTACTAAATCTGAAAAGGGACTTTTGCATATTTGCAAGAGCAGTCCCTAGAGATCTGAAAAGGGACTTTTGCATATTTGCAAGAGCAGTCCCTAGAGTTCCAAAAGGTTTGAAACTCCAGCAGTGATTGGAGGCGTATTCTGGGGATGTAACTCCCAGAAGTTAATGACCACATTTAATTCTGCGGTTTCAGAATCCTCTATAAAGAGGCAGCCATCCCTTCACATTTCATACATTCAAATCAGTCCATCTTCTCTCTAAAAGCTGCATATTTTTTCATAGCACTTAGAAACCAGTGAGAACCACCCACTAAAAGCTCGACTTAGACTCGTCGCCAGTTTCCGGCGAGTCTTCCGAGAGACGTTGTATCTTGGGATCGAAGCGCCAACGCAACCAGAAACCTTAAGGTGGTTGGGCGAATATCGGTTAAGGGCATACTGTTAACAGTAGCCTCGTCCGTTTATTTTTTACATTCTGTCCGTTTATTTCCCGCACTTAAATTCTGTCTTTTACATTCTGTTTTTCCCAATTCAGTATTTAAATTTCAGTATTTTAATATTCTGTCCTTAGCTGTAGCTTTTATATTCTGTTTGTACTATTCTGTAATTAGTTTAAAGTTCTGTTTTTTATTGCTGTAATTACATTTCTGTAATTTAATTCTGTATTTAGATTAGTTTCAATTCAGTCCTGTATTTTAAATTCATAACAGAACAGTCCGGCTGTTAAGTCTATACTTTCCAGTCCGGCAGTTTCTTTTAATTGCAAATCAGTACATCAGATTATTAATTAATAATAATCTGATAACGTTTGCTTTATTTACGATTCAGTACCTACATGTTGTAATCAGTTTATTGTATTTCATTTGGAAATTAATAAAGATTACACTGGTTTTATTTAATTACTGTTTAGTCCTTTATTTATTATTAATTGTTATTTCGTACACGGAAACCAACAATCTTAACCGATATCCTGTTGTTTCTTTCGTGTATTGATTAATACAATTATTTATTTTTTATAAGGAATAATACTTTCTTGTTTTCAATTCTAAATTATATTAGAAATTGAATTACAAAGAATAAATTCCAAACAGTTTTTATTTTAATTTTATTTTCTTGTTGATACCAACCGTATTGGTATTCAATAAGAATTGTTTTAATCCTTTTAATATCAACCGTATTGATATTCAAAAGGATAAAGAGTTTATTTTATTTTGTTTGATAATTCTTTTACAAACCCAAATATCAGTTTTGGTGTTTGTTTATAGAATTTATTGTACGCGTATCTCATACGTCTTGTCTTGTCGTTTCAGATGAGAAACACGTCGCCTATTGAGTTGCCTATCAGAAGTGAGCATGACCCAGTGGTTGGTGGAGATGTCCATAACACTGGGGGCGATGCGATTGTGGGGGCTAACGCCGATGACGCAGTTGCAGCGGCTGAGGCCGCCGCGGCTGCGGCTATGGCGGATGCTACGGCCAAAGCTGAGGCTGCGGCCGAAGCAGCGGCCACGGCCAAGGCTGCAGCTAAGGCTGCGGCCAAGGGCAAGGCACCAATGTATTCGGCAGTGCCTATTTTGCCGACTTCTCATCTGGAGAAACCGGAAAAATTCAGGGGTGACAACTTCAAACGTTGGCAGCAAAAGATGCTGTTTTATCTCACCACTCTGAATTTGACCAGGTTTCTTAAGGAGACTGCTCCCGTCCTAAGCGAGGACGATCTGGACGAGCAGTCGTTCTCTGCGGTTGAGGCATGGAGACATGCCGATTACCTATGCAAGAACTATATCCTGTGTGCTCTAGATGACACGCTGTTCAGTGTTTTCGAGCCCAAAGCTACTGCAAAGGAGCTGTGGGAGACTCTTGAAAATAAGTACAAAGTGAATAACGCTGGCACAAAGAGATTTATTGTCACGGACTTTCACGAGTACCGTATGACTGACAGTAGGGGTGTCATGGAGCAAGTTGAGGAGCTCCAACTGAATTATCACCGCCTTGAGGCTGAGGGGCTAGTTATTAATGAGCCTTTCCAGGTGGCACTCATGATTGAGAAATTGCCGCCGTCATGGAAAGACTTTCAAAACTACCTGAAGCACAAGCGGAAGGAAATGAGATTGGAGGGGCTCATAGAGAAGCTCAACATCGAGGTGAGCAACCGTCGCTCCGTGAGGATAGTCGGTGGTGCTGTCATCCCGATAGCAAAGGCCAATGTGGTTGAAAGCTCCAACGTCAAACGGAAACGTTTTGACACCGGAGGCAGTGTTGTTGTCGCAAAGAAATTTGTGGGAACCTGCTTTGTGTGTAACAGGACCGGCCATCGTGCGGCGGACTGTTATGACAATAAAGGCGCTGCTAAGCCTAAGCCCCCCCGAGAAACTTCAAGGGCAAAGGGAAGAGGAAAGCTCCAGCTCAGGCTCATCTGGCTGAGGGAGGACGAGATGACGACCACTTTACTGCTGTGGTCTCTGAGGTCAATCTCGTGGGGAGCAACCCCAAAGAGTGGTGGCTGGATACTGGCGCCACAAGCCACATCTGCTCAACAAGGTGGATGTTTAAGACCTACGAAGCGGTAGAGGGAGAAAGCTGCTTCATGGGAAATTCTGCTACTTCCAAGGTGGAAGGAAAAGGAATGGTCGTGATGAAGATGACCTCGGGAAAAGAGCTGAGGTTGACAAATGTGCTTCATGTTCCGGATATCCGTAAGAATTTGGTATCAGGATCGGTGATGGTGAAGAACGGGTTTAAACTAGTTTTAGAATCTGATAAACTTGTAATCACCAAGAATGGTGTCTATGTAGGCCGTGGCTATATGACCAACGACATGTTTAAGTTGAACGTAGGGACACCTGCTCCAAATAAAGGTGCTAAAGCTGAGGCTAGCACAAGTACTGTAATGACAGTTGTCCAAGAGGCCAATAAAAATTCTGAGTTTAATTATTTATTTGAGTCATTTCATTTGTGGCATGGTAGATTAGGTCACGTGAATTATAATTCTTTAAAGAAATTAATTTCACTAAAACTAATACCAAATTTCGTTTTTGATAAGCAACACAAATGTGAGATTTGTGTAGAAGTAAAGTTAACGAAATCATCGTTTCAACATGTTGAACGAGAAAGTGAACCTCTCGGTCTAATACACACGGATGTATGCGACTTAAAGTTTATACAAACGCGAGGAGGGAAACAGTACTTTATCACCTTTATAGATGATTGTACTAGATACTGTTATGTTTACTTAATGAGAAGTAAAGACGAAGCAGTAGAGAAATTCGCTCTATATAAGACCGAAGTGGAAAATCAACTCAATAGGAAGATTAAAACATTGAGAAGTGATAGAGGCGGTGAATATGAATCACCGTTTGAACAGATATGCGCTGAAAGCGGCATTATACATCAAACCACAGCCCCATACACTCCCGAGAAAAATGGGGTTGCTGAGCGTAAAAAATAGAACGCTAAAGGAAATGATGAATGCTATGCTAATCAGTTCTGGGTTACCCCAGAACATGTGGGGGGAAGCGATACTTTCCGCTAACTATGTTTTAAACATGTTACCACATAAGAAGCGAGAAAAGACCCCATATGAATTATGGAAAGGTCATCAACCCAGTTATAAGAACCTGCGGGTTTGGGGTTGCCTCGCAAAGGTCCTAGTTCCCACTCCTAAGAGGATGAGAATTGGTCATAAGACGGTGGACTGTGTGTTCATCGGATATGCACAGAATAGTAGTGCATATCGGTTTCTCGTGCACAAGTCGGACAATCCCGATGTGCACGTAGATACGTATATGGAAAGCCGAGAGGCCTCTTTCTTTGAAGATATCTTTCCCCGGAAATTACCTACATCTGTACCAACTGAAGAGTTGAACAGTGAAGGAAATGTGGGGGCAAGTGAACCGACAGAGGAAGAGGAAGAGGAAGAGCCTCGGCGCAGCAAAAGGGCAAGGAAGAAAACTTCCTTTGGACCTGATTTCCTAACCTTCATGGTTGAAGGCGAACCGGCGACATATAAACAAGTTATGTCAACACCGGATTCCCAATATTGGGAAGAAGCTATTCAAAATGAAATTGAATCAATCATGCAAAACCACACTTGGGAACTAGTGGATCTTCCGAAAGGATGCAAGCCCCTAGGTCACAAGTGGATCTTCAAGAGGAAGTTAAAGGTTGACGGCACGATTGAGAAATACAAGGCGAGACTTGTAGTAAAAGGCTTCAGGCAAACGGAAGGTGTCGATTATTTTGACACATACGCCCCTGTCTCCAGGAAAACGTCTATCCGAATCGTCATTGCTCTCGCAACTTTGTTTGATATGGAAATAAATCAAATGGATGTAAAGACGGCGTTTCTAAATGGAGAACTGGAAGAAGAGATTTACATGGAACAACCGGAAGGGTTTGTAGTTCCTGGTAAAGAGCACCAAGTGTGCAAACTTGTAAAGTCTCTATATGGACTCAAACAAGCGCCAAAGCAATGGCACGAGAAGTTTGATAGAATTATGCTATCAAACGATTTTCACATTAATGAGTGTGATAAATGTGTCTACTCTAAAGGAAGTGGAAGAGACTGTGTTGTAGTCTGTCTCTATGTGGATGACATGATCATAATTGGGAGTAATGATAGAATCAGCTCCACAAAGAAAATGTTATCACAACACTTCGATATGAAGGACCTGGGTATAGCTGATGTAATACTTGGTATGAAGATTACCAAAACATCAGAAGGGTATGCCTTGTCCCAAGGTCACTATGTTAAACAAGTTTTAGACAAGTTTGACAAGGACAGTAAAGCTATGTCAAGAACCCCAATTGAGTTCAACTGTAACCTGAAAAAGAATTTCGGTAAAAGTGTGAATCAATTGGAGTTCTCTCGAGTCATAGGCAGTCTCATGTATATAATGAATTGCACTAGACCAGACATAGCAAACTCAGTGAATAGACTGAGCAGGTACAACAGTAATCCAAATGAGGAACACTGGAAGGCCATAATGAAACTTCTCAGGTATATGAGGTTTTCAGCCGATTACGGGCTGCACTATACCAGATATCCAGCGGTACTGGAAGGGTATTCAGATGCCAACTGGATATCAGACTCCAATAGCACAAGATCCACGAGTGGATATGTGTTTATAATGGGAGGAGCTGCTATGTCTTGGAGATCCTCCAAACAGACATGTATTGCAAGGTCAACTATGGAATCAGAATTCATAGCGTTGGACTTAGCAACCGAAGAGGCAGACTGGCTGAGAAGTCTATTGGAAGGAATTCCAATGTGGCCGAAACCTGTTCCCGCAATAAGCATGCATTGTGATAGTCAATCAGCTATTGCGCGGGCTCAGGATCATATGTATAATGGAAAGTCTCGACATATACGTCGGAGACATAAATCCGTAAGGGAATTGTTATCCAATGGTGTGGTATCCTTAGATTTTGTAAGATCAAAGGAAAACATAGCGGATCCATTAACTAAAGGCTTGACTCAAGTGGGAGTCGAGACGTCATCGAACGGAATGGGATTAAATCCCATTAAATTGGTGGCCCCCCCATAGGCAACCCAACCTAAACGGAATCTTTCCTGATAGGTTCGAAGGGAAACTGAACTGTGGGGGCAACCGAACAAAGCACTCGGGAACCTGGAGTTCCCAGCCCATCTCCGCGATGACAGAGTGATAGAACTTTACCATTGTAAGGGTGAGCTTAAGGCTCTTAATGATCCAAGTAACTCGACGGTCGAGTAAAGTGAGTCAGGACACTTTCGACTTGGAACACCTATAACTAGTGTGTAAGGCCGGTACCATGTGATGAGCTTGGGCTAATTCACTAGAGCACTGAGTTGAAGTTGTCAAGGCAGTCCAGGCCAAATATGGACAACAACTAAAGGGCCTAGTACGTGGGTAGAGAGGGCACTGTGCGGGTGCCATTCTGGGATACACAAAGCTTGATGGTTCAAAGCTTTACAGCTACCTAATAGCAGTATTCTGGGTGGTACTCCGCTACGGCAGGTTCAAGGCGCGCGCTACCTGACCTTAGGCAGTGAACTTTTGCGGTTCTCTTGATTTGCATTTAGGACATGGGCTTTCGAGCCAATTGCATTCATGTGGGGGATTGTTGGAAAAAATAGGAAAACATGTAGTTTAAACATGTTTTTCCAAAGTGGTCAGGGACCAACTTTGAGTCAATTTTTAATACGACTCCTCAGTTTTTCTGAGGCCATACTCTATGCGTTTGAGTAGCTCGTGCGACGAGCTTCGCAACAGTATATCGCATGACCTATTCAGAGGAATGGTGTGAATGATAATTGGACTCGAATGTTGGTACTCGAAAGAGGGAAAAACCGAAATCTGGAAAGTGGAGTAGAGAGTGGGAATAAACCATGAGGGGTTATACCACATTGGAAAAACAAGGTTGTTTTTTACTCTATATATACAAGTCCATCCCATGTAGTTGGTAACTAATAAAGTCCGCATACCCATGAGTGGGTTAGTGTGTACCACACACGCGCGCGCTCGCTCGGGTCTCGGGCCTCGGGTCACGGGCCGCGGGATGCGGGATGCGGGATTTGGGATTTGGGATTTGGGATTTGGGGAATGTCTCGTGTCTTGGGTCTTGGGTCTTGTACTAAATCTGAAAAGGGACTTTTGCATATTTGCAAGAGCAGTCCCTAGAGTTCCAAAAGGTTTGAAACTCCAGCAGTGATTGGAGGCGGATTCTGGGGATGTAACTCCCAGAAGTTAATGACCACATTTAATTCTGCGGTTTCAGAATCCTCTATAAAGAGGCAGCCATCCATTCACATTTCATACATTCAAATCAGTCCATCTTCTCTCTAAAAGATGCATATTTTTTCATAGCACTTAGAAACCAGTGAGAACCACCCACTAAAAGCTCGACTTAGACTCGTCGCCAGTTTCCGGCGAGTCTTCCGAGAGACGTTGTATCTTGGGATCGAAGCGCCAACGCAACCAGAAACCTTAAGGTGGTTGGGCGAATATCGGTTAAGGGCATACTGTTAACAGTAGCCTCATCCGTTTATTTTTTACATTCTGTCCGTTTATTTCCCGCACTTAAATTCTGTCTTTTACATTCTGTTTTTCCCAATTCAATATTTAAATTTCAGTATTTTAATAATCTGTCCTTAGCTGTATCTTTTATATTCTGTTTGTACTATTCTGTAATTAGTTTAAAGTTCTGTTTTTTATTGCTGTAATTACATTTCTGTAATTTAATTCTGTATTTAGATTAGTTTCAATTCAGTCCTGTATTTTAAATTCATAACAGAACAGTCCGGCTGTTAAGTCTATACTTTCCAGTCCGGCAGTTTCTTTTAATTGCAAATCAGTACATCAGATTATTAATTAATAATAATCTGATAACGTTTGCTTTATTTACGATTCAGTACCTACATGTTGTAATCAGTTTATTGTATTTCATTTGGAAATTAATAAAGATTACACTGGTTTTATTTAATTACTGTTTAGTCCTTTATTTATTATTAATTGTTATTTTGTACACGGAAACCAACACATAAGACAAATCATCTTTAAATTCAGACGAACGACTTGTTTCGCTGCATATTTTAAGCAAATAAGCCGGCTAATTTGAGTCTACTAGAAAGGTAATTTCAACCCCATGCAATAATACTGGCTCTTCTTGGACGAAAACAAAAGAATCATAGCTTTAAAGCTGCTCGGCCAAATACGATGCAGCATATAAGCAATAAAATCAGTAAGTTTAGCTTTAAAGTCCCTAGTAAACAACCATATATGTTTTTTTTCCCGGAAGGCAAGATATTCAAGAATACATACACATTATACTATAGAGACACATAAATTCGGGTTACCTTTATTTACCTACTTCAAACAAATACGTATTTCACATTTAAACATCAGTTTGTTAGGTTCATCATATAAGAAATTTTATTTCCAACGACCACAATAATATAACATAGACAAGGTCTTAATAGTAACTATCTTAAGAAATTTCAACTTTAATTAAAATTTACATTGAATATAATATCAAAGAGTAACTTACAAGATATAAGAGTACCTTGCCCATGTCAGTAAAGCTAAAATCAAAGAACAAGTCGTTTCATCTTCCATGTGAAGCTCCAAAACCATACATGATACATGCATATATAGCATTTGACTCAAAAATACATGTTAGGGCTTACTTGCTATAAATATGAAACATTGTATTAAAAAACTCGCCCAATTCTTTACTTAAAATTCTAAAAAATATTGTTCGATTTTAGCCTAAAGCTCAAAAAACACCGTTTTCATCTGTCAATGCTAAAAAAACTGGCATCAAACTACATATTTTTTCACCAAATATTATATATATATAGTCTTACAAATTGGTACAAACTTAAAAATCAAAGTAGAAAAACATAGTCAACCCATAGTCAGAATAACATCGGCAGAAAAACATAGTCACCAAAATATATATATTTGAATCAACAAATATAAATAAAAACTATGCGGGGGTGGTATTTTCTCTTACATACATATTCATTTTTTTTTATACATAATATTCGTATTAGTCGTTAGTTTAAAGTGTGTGCACTTACGATGAACTATGAAGCAAGGTTAATGGGTCCAATGAACAACTTTTTGTAGATACAGACGAAGTGAATATATATAATTTGAGATCTATTTATTTATTTATATCTTACTGATATAATCTTGCGTTAGTCGCGTTACAGTGCCTTGTTCAAGTGGAACACCTTATTATTTGTTGGTCAAGCTTTAAAAAGAAAAAGAAAGGCAGATCAATTCACGAATTGCTCATATTATTATTGAAATTAATAAGCTCTAGTACAATATTCACTGCTTTTGGAACAGACTCCAAAAGATAAGAAAAACAATAGATACATAGATTCAAAGTGACGTACAACTCAAACTAGCTATCAAAACCCTTGCATCCCTTAATAACTAAAACAATATAACTTAAGTAAGGCATAAGTGTAAACAAAACTCAAATCAAAAGTCTATACAAGGCAAAACTTATATATTCATATTAAGTAGTTAAACAAGGTTAAGATTAAATTGTAAATATATTTTCTAGTTCTCACAGTGATTTGTGAATATTATTTGGAGAAAGAATAGAATCTTGTCAAAGGAAATATACTTTTGGGGGCGTTGTTAAGCAAAACTTATATATTCATATTAAGTAGTTAAACAAACAATAGTATACTATATGGGAAATTGATTTTCTTCCAAAAGAATTACTATGTATTGTCTCATAAAACATTTAAAAAATAACCTCGACATGCATAAAGTAAATTTTAGGGAGAAATCTTTTAATACCCATTATGGACTTAGTCCTTAAACTTTTTTTTGATCGCCCGACTCATGTCCACCCAGCAGCGGATCCAGAATTTTTTTTTCGGGACACAATCTTAATATGAAAAAATTTAACGTCAAGCCTTAATAAACTTGCAAATATTTAATAACTTGAATAGCTTAATATAATCTCATAATCCTTAAAAATGTATGTTTGTTTTACTTTAAATTGTAGATTTTCAAGCATGTAGCATCACCCGTTTACAATTTTGTAGAACACAGTGAAAAAAATGAATAAAAGAGATGAATACTTTATACTTATAATACTTGGTGTACCACAAGTAAAATGAAAATCAAGTTTTTCAACTTAATTTACATGTTATGTGGATTTTCATTCCCAAAAAACCAAAACAATAATACTCAATTACTAACATTTTGTAATACAAACTTATGACAGCTTTGTAATATAGTAAATTATACACTTGTTTTCTTTCTTCTTCATTTTTCCGTCTCATCTTTAACGATAATCAACACTTTCACACTCTTTCTCGTTCTTTCTCTCTAATAAATTACATCTCATTCTTTTTGTTTCTTTTCATCGTTTCGATATTCATAATCATGATCTAATTGAAAATTTTAAAATCAACTCATCCATCTTTTTCTTTAAAAATAATAATTCTTGAAATGGGGTCTACGGCCATTTTTAGATATCTCTATCTTGTTGATGGGCATTATGTGTTTTTAGGTGGCTCTAAAAACAAAAGGGATGAACATATAATTTTGTTTTTACACATTACCAGCTGATGATCCCAATTATTATGAATCTATGATATGAGCTTCCAGGAAATAAGCAAGACCATCTCTTATTTTTTTTTTATTTTTTTTTTATAATTAGTAATTCTCATTTGGTTTACAGGCATAAGGTTCGAACCCTGATGATGAGTGTGATATAATCGGCTATCAACCATTTGAATCAGCCATATCTTAATTGATTGATAGTGGATGTGATGGGCTATTAAATGACTAATAATGTACTCGCTCCGTACCTAAATAAATGTCATACACGAAAATACGTACAACTTTGATCGATAATTTTTTATATGCAGATTGCTGAAAAAAATATTTTCAAAAGTTAATCGCGTAATTCATTGTTATAACTATATGATGTATTTTTTAATTTTTTTCAATTCAAAAATTTTAATATGAAAATTTTAATGATCAAATTTGCATATATTTTGGTAACAGACATTTATTTAGAGGCCTATGGAGTATATTAGAACAAAACAACTTAATTCCTTCCCATGTGGCCACGTTATTACGATGTAAATACAAAATAATTTATAGAAAATGACAATATATGTAGTCTAACTATGAGTTGGGAAAAAAATATTTGGCACTTTGTTGCGTCGCCCAATAATGTCTGGACAAGGAAAAATTGATATATTTTCCTTATTAACTGGCCATATATAGAAAACTAACAATTCACAAAGATATTCAGATTAGTGATTATAAGTAATTTTTTTAACAATTACAGTGACTTAAGTAGTGAGGATTAGTGACTATATATATGAGTAATTTTTTAGTAACTAGATAGTCCTATATCTAATATGCCCCACCGTTTTAGTCTTAAACTTGCACAAAAGCTTATGAGAAATGATTGTTCACAATTTGGTCCTCAAATAATTAATTATAAAATTGTTCAAATGTCCTTATTTCAACCAATAATTGATGGATTATTGCACCTTAATGGAAACCATAGACATTAAATTACACCTTTTTATCAAAAATAAAATAAAATAATTACACCCGAATAATTGATAATTGATAATTGATATAAAAAAATATACTAAATTTTAATATAGTTGTTAATCATGTGGTGCTAGCAACCATCCGTTGAGACAGTTACATGACACAAGCATTGTATAGTTAAGTAGAATAAATCTTAGATCAATAAACTCCACTACTTATATATTATCAATACTTCTTCACTCTTCTATCTATCATATTACTCACAGAAAAAAAGGACAGATCAACAATGGTAAACAAGGTTTTTTATTTTTTGCTCTTGCTCTTCATGATATCTTGTTTGGTACCCCAAGTATTTGGGAAAAGGCAATCCGAAGCTCTAAGTCATCTGTACAAATCGAAGTTTAATCTAGTATCAAAGATTCAAAAGGGAAATTTTGAAGCAAATAATAGACATATTAAGGGAGTGGAAGTTCTTTCACAAGAGGGAATGAAGGAAAAAGATAGAATCAAGAGACTACCCGGACAACCCCATACTAGTGTCGATTTCACTCAGTATGGTGGGTATGTAACAGTCAATAAAACCGCAGGTCGAGCACTATATTATTACTTTGTTGAAGCACAACACACCACTAACAATTCCTTGCCTCTTCTTCTTTGGCTCAATGGAGGTATGTATAAACTTTGCTTTTCCTTGGTTTTACGTACAAAATTTCTATGCGAGAGACCACTGCTATACAAACATAAAAATATGTGAATGATTAGGAAGTAAAATATCTGATCAGAAGTACAATTTTATTGCCAAAGTATCCGTTATGTTTATACTTTAATCGTAAGTGACATAAGGGACATATATATGTAGCTTTCTTAACTATCCATACTTCATTTTCTCATCTTGAATCCTCAAGTATATATATACTACCATGTATACAATGGAAGAAGTTATGAGTATCAAATCAATGAACTGATCGATGTTTCACTTTCGTGTTTAATCCATGCACGAACGTAACTAGACTATGGTGTAATTGTAAGGTCTCCGTTCGCTGCTAGTTCTTTCACTCTGATAGACAGTATAACCTATAATGACAAATACAACTTGTGGAATCTCATCTTATTAGTGCATGATCATCAAACTGTTTCGCCTAGTAATGATAACTTTTAAAAAAGAAACGAATTTATTGGTTTATGATAAAAGATGGGTGCATAATTTTGGTTTAATGGTTGCACTTAATCTAATTCAGATCGCACCATTATGTTTGATGGTTGCACTTAATCTAATTCAGATCACACCATTATGTTTGACCTCACGTTTGTGTCTTGTTTGTAAGGTATTTCTTAATCATTTTTGTTTGGTTAATGTGTATTGTTTTTCCAACAATTTGTTTTAAATACATAATCCTTGCTTATTTCCCGCCGATCAGTTCGCACAGGCTCATGTTACAAAGTTACAACATTTCAACCTTATTCCTATAATAAATAAGTAAATATGGAGAGAGAGTGTAAGAATGAAGACAAAAGTACCTAAACCACAAAATATGCAGATAAGTATATGAAATTACTTGATTGATTGGAGATGAGTACTTAAAATACTAAAGCTTGGCTTGGCGCCCAATAAAGAAGGGAAATTGCATACTATACTATTGCTTACTATATAGTTTCTATTCTCTTTTCAAGGTTAACCACTATTTAAAAAAAAAAGGTTAACTACAGTTTTGGCTTAATCTGTAAATTAGTCATGCACCTAATGTTTTCTGGAATTAAGTGGCTATGTCGTTGCGGTATGCTGTAAATAAGTAATCATATTGTTAAACTATGTTGCTTCGGGTACATGCGTTTTCATGGTGATGGTGTTTAGATACACCTCTCGATGCACCTTTACGCAAGCAAGATCACGTGTGCTCACTAATTTACAGCTTGCTTAGCGTGTTTCATGTTCCCAGAATAAATTGATTAACTTGTACTGATTGTGTTAGTCTCTCTTTTTAAAGAAAGAATTTAGAGATGTGTATACTTATCATCGATTGTTAAGTCTACGACTACATATAATTTTATACACTGTTTTGATTACAGGACCTGGTTGTTCTTCTCTTGCATTCGGAGCGATGCAGGAGCTTGGACCATTCCGTATACACAGTGATGGCAAAACATTGTATGCAAATAAATTTGCATGGAACTATGGTACAGTCTTCTCCTTTAGATTCTTCTCAAAATGTAGGGAAATACCTCTAATAAAAGAACAAAATTGCCAAAATTATTGGTGCAAATCAAGTACATTGAATTATGCAGGTCTTTTGCTATAAATTTTAAAAACAAAAACTAATACTGCATGAAGTATAATTTGCAATAATATGAGCAAGAATAAAAAAACAATAATTCCTGCATAAATAAAAGGGTTAGTACTTCCACAAATAGTGGCACGTACTAAATTTCTGAATACAGAAACTTATGATTTGGGTAAATTTAGTCAACTTTTTTTGTCAAGAACTTATTTGTATATATTAACTAATTTAAATCAATAAATACCTTGTGGAGACCAAAATTAAATTACAGCTAATTTGAATGATATATTTAAGTTATTTTATCATAAAAAGTAAGTATCATCAAAATAACACATTGCCATTTATCAGTCAACAGTTCAGATATTAAATTTCAATATTTTTTTCTAGAATTCTCAGTTGTTTTGAATGTGCTTTCTATCAGCTGCAAATGTACTGTTTTTGGAGTCGCCTGCCGGAGTAGGATTTTCATATTCAAATAAAACATCAGATTTTACCAGTGGTGGCGATAAAGCAACAGCTTCAGATAATTACGTATTCTTATTGAATTGGTTAGAAAGATTTCCCGAGTACAAGACTCGTGAATTTTATATAGCTGGTGAAAGCTATGCCGGCCACTATGTGCCCCAACTTGCACACACTATCCTTCATTTCAACAGAGTGTTGAACCAAAGCCTCGTTAACCTCAAAGGCATCATTGTAAGTCCCTGCTTTCGTCAAATTATGTCATACTTGGAATCTGAAAATCTTCACTACTTAAAGTTCCGTTTCATATAAAGATATATAGAAGATATACAGCTATGAACTTTGTATATTCCATCATGTGCAGATCGGGAATGCAGTCATAAATGATGAAACCGATCTGAGGGGAATGTATGATTATTGGGCAAGTCACGCTCTCATAACAGATGATAATTTGTCTCAAATAAAAGAATATTGCGACTTTTCACCAACTGCCATCAATCAAACAGATGAATGCAACTCAGCTTCTGATGAAGCTGAAATGAACCTATATCATATCGATATATACAACATATATGCTTCTGAATGCCGCTCTGGTCTCACTGCAAAGCCTGAGAAATCTAATTATGTAAGGACATTTTAATATTTTCTTCAGCACTCTTATTTCACAATTACTAAGAACTGAATATTTAATTCTAAAGGAACTGACCGACTAATTTTTAAAATCTGTATATCTCGGTATCCTGTAAAGCCCAATTTTGTCAAAGGGCATATTTTAATGACAACTAGTAGCTGTCAATGTTCTCATACATATGACAACTTACTCCTTGTCTTCTTTCAATTTCATATATGAACCTTTTCTATTCAAAGCTCGAGCTATTTACTAAACGAAACCCCATCTTGTGTAAATCTAACATCTGCTGATATGCATGAATATCTGTGTGGACTATCAGAAAAAATAATCGAGCAAATTATGATATCTAGTAACAACAAGGTACATTCTAAATCATAAATAATTATTTTTATCTGAATGTAGGAGTTAAACTATGATCCTTGTAGTGACAAGTATGTGTATGGCTACATGAATCGTCCGGATGTTCAAGAGGCTCTACATGCCAATGTTACAAAAATTCCCTATGATTGGCAACCTTGCAGGTATAAACATTTACTTCCCCATGTAATGATATATATGTTCAATGAGAAGCCTATTTTTTTCCAGACCTGGTATCAGTTGGGACGTATCTCGGCTATTTATCAAGATATTCTACCACAAGAATCCATGCTTCCACGTGGATTTAGTGGCACACTAGTAAATGCAATCAAAATCCAAGCTTTTTACCAACTATTATACCTGAGACGGGTAACTTGAAGCCCACTAATAGGCATGATATTAGTAAAGGACTAATAATAGTATTAGGTACATCACAAAGTTTATAAGGGTCCCTATATATTCAACTACAATCCTTTTAAATTTTTTCTTAAACCCCAAGTTTTGACAAATGAAAACTGGAACCTAAAAGAAAAGGCGATGGAAATTAGGTTAATTTGGTCATGCATATGCATATAAGTTTATTTTAAAATATAAAGTTTGTCAATCTCTCCTCCCTCGAGAATGTTATGGTTTTGTAACACCAGGACAAAGCTAATCAGAGAACAAAGTGTCTCTCTTATTCTCAAAGTTAGGGGATCAAATTGTTAGCTTTCACAAAACTAGTGTTTGCTAATGTTTACTAAAATAAGCAAATAGAATGTTGTTCAAGCCTATGAGACTATTAGTATAATTTGCTCAACTCTTTGTATTCTGCATAAATAATAATTGCAGTGAAGTCATTGAGCAATGGCGAGATAGCCCAACAACAATGATTCCCCTTCTGCAAGAGTTCATGGACAATGGGCTCCGGGTGTGGATTTTCAGGTACTAAAAAAACCATGATATTGTGATTATTATGCGTATTTACCTAACTGTCGAAAGTGCCACATTTTTCTGCTTAATATTAACACAGCAAACGTCCTATGGTAAAAAAAAAAAAAGCTCATACTAATTTGGATGTGGATTTTCTGTTCAGTGGTGACACTGATGGAAGGATACCAGTAACGTCAACAAAATACTCTATCGATAAGATGAACCTTACTGTCAAAACTCAATGGCATCCTTGGTTTATTGATGGACAGGTTATTTTTTTCTCCATATATCTCCTTTCTCGTTAGAATCAATCAAACATAACAATTTCCTTGTGTATCTGATTACTTCAACATACCTGAGAGATTATACATGGACTTAAAAGATATTAAATGACCAAATTAGCAATAGCTAGGCAAATGCAGAAAATCTAACGGATTAAAATTACCAATTAAGAGCTTTGACAAACACAATATGTTATTTGCTTATAATTCTATTTTGACAAGTGTAGGTTGGAGGGTATACCGAAGTGTATAACGGAGACCTAACTTTTGTTACAGTACGAGGAGCAGGACACCAAGTTCCGAGTTATCAGCCAAAGAGAGCCCTCTCGGTTATCATGCATTTCCTCTCAGGGACCCCTCTTCCCAATACTTCAAGACTAGACTAACTACTATTTTCGATTTGATTTTCAATTATTCTATTTCATTTTTTTCTTATTCGATTTATTCATAGCTATAGCACCCACATCTGGCACTGACAAACCAGAGTCAGAAGGGACAAGAATTTAAAAATGGTTTATTGTCATTCTTTTTAAAATTTCAGCTATACATATATATGATACATAATTAGAAATATATACATCAGCAGGAAATGACTTGCCGCGTCCAGACACAGGCCGTTAATGTCATAAGAGGGAGAAAATATTCAGTTATATGGAATACCACATGGATATGGGGAGATGGTCCTCTTGGATTGACCCAATGGCTAAATCATACCTTAAATAGTGCCTGAATAAGTTTTTATTTGTTGTTTTTAGTAGTTGATGCAATTATGCTTCTGGATTGAAGTTAACTATTCTGTCAGTGTTAATAATAATAGGCCCTTTGTATTTAGACAGGTGAATCAAATTACCGCTATTTAAAAAACTATTGCTTACAGTTGGTAACCAATAAACTAAACATATTACTCCATAAATTGCAAAAAAGCACATCTAGCTCATCTGTATATGTTGACAGGAATTTACCACAGAACTATAGCTCGTCTTTCCCTTGCTCGTTTTCCATGTTTACACCAGAAATTTCTGTTTTGGTTTTCTCCATGTGAAGCTTTTCGATTAGTTCTTCTAAAGGAGGATCTCCTGGTCTTCGGAAAACTTGATCTCCCATCTTAATCTCATATGCTTCCGGTTGGTTTAGAACAAACTCTTTAAGCTGATAAAGTATAATACGAAGTGGTTAATGTGGTTGAGCAAAAAATTGTTTTTTTTCAGAATTAATATGTGTTTTGTAGATCATGAAATAGTTGAGTTGGTGGAATCTGTTCCAAGCTTATCGTGTGAATCGAGTGTAACGAATTATGGTTTACATTGTTTGGCTTTTTAAATTTGAGATGGGGGTGATTTTCTGGACAGAAACATTCAATAATTTAAGGAGGTCGAATCCCCACGAATTTCGTCTAATTTTCAAAAATCTACCAAAAACTCTTTTTTTGTCACAGAACACTTGAACAACAAGAACATGAATTGTAAATTCCTCAAATGTGAAACCTTTTAGCTTTGCACGGTAAGTTTAGAAGTAAAAAACAATTCGTTTCCTCCTTAACTGAATCCTACATGCGATGGTTGACTTGACTATATATAAGATTTCATAACTGCACATAAAAGATTGTTTTTTTTTATAAGCAATTGCACATGTACCTACCTGCAAAGAGTCTTGTCCCTTTTCCATGGTAAACATAATTGTGCTCAAATCTACACCCATAAACTGTGTCTCAATTGCTCCAGTTCTTGATAGTTTCGTCCACTTCATAGCAATCTCAGAAACCATGTCCTGAAAAGTTATAGGTTGAAATTTTTACTATTAGATCTTATCAAAAAATAAATTAAATAGCACATTTAGAATTCACAAAAAGAGTTGATCAAATCAAGTTTGCATCAACTATTAAATTGATGCCAGGCTGGGGAAAATGACAATTTCTATGTTATTGCAAAGTCGGTTCAGGGCAAGCCCAAGAGGCACCAGCCGAGCCTTCAATTCGGAGGAGCCCCAATATAAGTAACATTTTTACTATCCAACTGTAACTCACATAAAATGAAAAATGGAAATATTAGCCACGAAAAATCCAATATAATAGCACAAGATATGGTAATAGGCTACTAGCGCCCAACTCTTATCATTCCCTAAAGAAATCTAATGGTTGTAGTAGATTAACTAACCTACATCTTAGAGCAACATTGCTCTTACAGACATTTTTCAGAATATTTTATTTGGCAATTAAAATTAGCACAATAGACAATACATACAGTAAAGTGATAAATTCAGCTAGTGTAGTCTCCTTGCCATTGGCAAATTAAGAAATCGAACACTTACTGTTAAGAAGTTAAATGGCTAATTTAAGCAGATAAGCAAACTTATTCACAGTTGAAAACAAAATATATGTTTACCTTCATACTTTTACATTTTGGGGGAGGGAGGATACAACGGTTACACTACAACCATAGGCGAACCTACATGGGGGCCACGAGTATAATTAGTAAACAAAGTGAGTTAGCCTAGTTGGTAACTCAATCTGCACTCAACTCTTACCGCTAGCTAGGTGGTTAAGTTTTTTTTTTATTAGCCTTTTCCCTTTTGAAGAATAAACCTAGCATTTGCAATAAATAAAATATATGTGGGCTTAGGTTCTTTCATTAACTTATAAAAACATTGATAATTTACCAATATTTTTTTTATTGATCAACATTCTAAATCTATTACCTTTTGTAAAATCAAATATGGTGCATTGTTTTTTTTTTTTTTTTTTGAAAAATGAGGTTTTGTTTGGCTTTCTCTTCAATTATCATATAAATTGTTTAATCAACTAAAATATCATTTGACATCAAATGCTATTATATTTATCTTCGGTTTTTGTTTTTACGCATTCCAATTTTATATTATTTTCGCCAAGTAAAGTGGTTGGTCGTAAGTCAATTTGGTTTTTATTAGGTTTCTTACATTAGTACATGTTAATCAATAACTAGCTTTTGTTAACCAATTCATTGTTAATCAACCAGTAATGAAAATCAAGCACAAACACACACACACACACATATACTCCCTCCGTTCCTATTTAATTGTCCATTACGAAACTACGTGCAATTTTGACCGGCTTATAACTTGTATCAAAATTGTCCAAATGAATTTTTTTTAAATCTAATCATAAAATTTAACATTTGAACTATATAATCAACTTTTGAAAATTTCCATTCCGAAAATTTTGATACAAGTTATTGGCCGGTCAAAATTGAACGTAGTTTCGTAATGGACAATTAAATAGGAACGGAGGAAATATATATATATATATATATATATATATATATATATATATATATATATATATATATATATATATATAGGGAGAGAGGGAAATAGACCGGAGTACGACGAACGCCCAACCGGAGCTTAACAAACCCGAAAACCGGCCCGACCTGCCTCTTCATCATCAAATTTCGTATCTCATCCATCTCCATTCCGGAGAAATCCGACGGCGGTGGATCGAACTCGGAGTTCTCCGGCTTCCGCCCCCATTGGCGCCAATTTTCGTCCTCTTCGTCGTCGATTACGTCGTCAAGGTCATCGGAGATGTGTATTCGCCGATTTGATCCGGCGGAGGAAGGTGGGATTGTAGAGAGAGAGAGGAGGAGAGAGAGGGTGGTTAGGAGAGAGATTATTAGTAGGTTGCTCATTGCAAGTTTACCAATTAGGTACTGATTGTAATTATTTGCTATACTACTCTTTACTTACGTATTTCTTTTCTGTTTAATTATACCCTCCAATTTTTTGTTTTAATATTCAGTAATAGTCCAATTTTACTTCTATTATTTGAACATGTTTCGATTTTCCTTATATAAAGTTGTTTCAAATTAGGCTCAATCATTTTATGTCACATATCGAATTGATCTTATGATAATACCGAAATCTCGTTTTTCTCTTCGAAAACCACGTTTTGCATTTTCCAATTCTAATTTCTCACTTCTCCTTATTTTATTCGTACATCTTTAATTTCATGTTTTCCGGTACCATTTCCGTTTTTCTTTCCCGACAACAATCTGATCTATGGTTCAAAAAGGCGTGCCTAGGCATGAATTAGGCTCAAGACGGTATACTACAGAAAATTTCCTCCAAAAATTAAACTTACAAGTTACAACCCAACGTGCTACTTTCATTGAGACTCTTAACCGGAGTTTTTTTTTTCGGGCAGTCATAAATCACATGGAAAACTAAATATCTTAAAGAAAATAACATGAAAGATATCCATCTTAAGAGCAAATGGAAAACATAGTAAAAAACCAACCAAAAAATCAAATTTATTTCCAAAGCAAACTATTTGAAAAAAGGCAGATAGCTACCACCTCAACCTAATAATCAGTACATAAACTGAAATATTATATACACTCATGGAGACGCTCGGACAGGACTGTCAACTATGGGTCCACAGGTCCCACTACTTCCTCGTCGGCAGAGTCATAGTCATCTTCACTCGGCTCTTCATCACTTGAACTCTGTTCGGGCACTGCCCCTGCATCTTCGGGCTTGGCATGTCTCTCACAGAATTCTGCAAAATTTGTCAGTACAACAATCAAAATTTCTAACATTGGTCATCTCTTAAATGCTAATCTGAAAAAAATGGATACATAATCAGACAGCAAAGAGACACTCAATTACTTTATTGCATTTTATCGCAAAGCTGTTAATGAAAATGGTAACATCCAAAGACAGGATTGCACCTCAAGGAAAACAACAGGTAATGAAACTTGTTTCAAGGTTAAAAAAATCGTTCTAAATGCAAAACTGCAAAAGCAATAGATCACAAAAGAAAAATTGAGCATGACCAACAGAAATTCAAAAACGTCTTTTCCAGCAGAAGCAATAAAAAGAAAAGGAAACAATTCATCACACTGTTAAAAGCAGTTGTAACAATCCAATCTACCATTGCAACACTAAATAATTCAAGTATCAGAGTACTAGCAAGATGAATACTCAATCCACACAGAGGGGAGGCTAAGTGGCGACAATTGGGGGCCACGACATCCCCATAATCGTAATCTTTTTTATGTTTTCACATGTATTGTGCCAAAGTTTGTTAAAAATAGTGATCTGGCACCCCTCATAATTTCCTTCCCACTCGATAATGTTTTTTTTACATAAATTTGGCTCGTATACAGTTCCTGACTTCGTCCCTGGATACACGACTACATGTTGTTCTAGACATCTATCAGAACAAGAAGATATGACTAGCAGCAGCTAAAACTGACCAATTTAGAACATATGAAAACGCTTTCGCGAAACATGTTTGTACTGTAAGCCAACTCTATAAACACTGCTGATAATTATGTCTATAAATACTGAGAAATAAAGGAAGATGTTCACATATTAGAATGGGTATGTTCTAAATGATCTTTTCTACATATACTTCATCTTAACTCCACAACAGTGAGGATACTGCTTGGGAAGCAATCTTAACAACAAACTTACAAAAGATATACCTACCTATTTCCCACACCAAATTGGTCCCTATTTAACTGAACTGGCTTTTGAAATAAACAATCAAGTAACAGAACCTACTCAAGGATAATGAACATAGCAAAAGGCATAGCTAGTATAGCTGATAGTACACCTTTAAATTCTTTGATCATATGAATAATTTGTTTTATGGGAAAATGTAAATTACCTTTAACTCTTTCATCAAAAGTAAATCGATCACGCATCATAAGAGCTGCTGCTTCATCATTTAAAGGGTCAGATGGATTAGGGTATAACAGAAGTTGAGGAAGGAACACTTCGAACACATTCACCAAATCTGACATAACATATGCGAAAATGTCAATCATAACTTATTGCAATCAAATACAGCACAACTTCATCACAGGCAAAGGGGACTAATTAAAATGTTTTCCAGAAATTATTTAAACCAACTTATCTTACCAAACATAGGGCTCCAAGTCTGATTAATAACATCTAAGCACACGGAGCCTGACCTGCATTGCCAGATGAAAATGTAAGTTTTATATTTTGCTGCTTTTTCACAAGCGTAAAAGATTTCACACAAGCCTATGGGATAATAGAGCCTTGGTCTATCTATTCGTCATATTCTGGTCTTCATAGGACTTAATAGAAAGGATAGTACTAAGTAGTGCTTCTATTGGGCAATAGTAGACTAACTGTATCTTTATCAAAAGTAGAGTTGTAGACAGACATGGAAATACCCTTTTTTGTACACAACACAATCATAGCCAGAGTAGAAAAATATTTAAGATTAGATGGCAAGTGCACTCACACTTCATCAACATTTGGGTGATATATTTTATTGACAAACCCAATTGATGGAGATTTATAAGGGTAAGCATCTGGAAGTTCGACCCTAACCCTCCACACACCTCCATGGTAAGGACCTGCAGTGAATTTTAGCAACAATTAACAAAGCAAAATATATCAGGAAAAGTGGAAGTACAAATTTGCTTTGTATTTAGAGCTGCAAGCACCAATTTTCCATAAATGCACTGTCTATATCTATATGTCAAAAATCCATCTTGTGAAAATTAATGAACAGGTAGTCTGCATCAAGTATAAACACAATAGTAGAACCATGTATCTCCAACGAATTCGTATCAGAGTATAATTGAACATAAGAACATCATAAATTTGAACATATCAAGTAAATTACTAAGATTGAGGGGTTCTTTTTGGCTGCAAATTTTAGAACTTCATCCGGCTTTAAACTTCTAGGCTTTCTAGGCTAAAAAACAAAAAGAGCCTAACTTTTCAAATGGAAAACCAATTGTTTTGCAACTTCAAAGCAAATGTATAAAAGGTCAGCTTAATTACTACAACCAAACAAAACACTGAAGCAGTAGAAAAAGTAGAAAAGCCAGGGGAGGAAGTATGAGCTAAAAGGGGCCTATAACACCCCCATATTGAGAAAATTCTGATGTTTTTCCACATGTTTTGCTGAAAATTTGACGATTGTAGCCTTTCATCACCCCTCATAATTACAAAAAAGTATAAACATGCAATTCAGCCCCACCCACATTCAAATCCTGGTTACGCCACTTTAAAAAATGATCAATTTACACAAATGTCCATCTTTAGATAGGTTGTCAGATCCAGAAAACTAGGTAAAAACAGTAATACAAAATCCTAACTAGTAGAAATTCCCCAATTACAGTATATAAAATATAGAGATAATCGGCATAGCAAAATCAATAACCGGAAACAAAATTGATCCAAATTAGCAACTACCCATCACAGGAAACTGACCCAATATTAAAATTCCAGTTAAAAAAATTGAACTTTATGTAAATAAAATAAAAGGGTAGTGAAAAATTACTTTCACTTGGGCCATGAAACATCACATAGAACTCTTGCAACCCATCATTGATCATCTCCACTTTATAATCACTCATCATCCTAAAAATAAAATCCATAAATAAAAACACAACCTTTTTAAGTCATAATTATTTATAATACAAAAATCAATAAGTTCAAAAAAATAAAAAATAATAATAAGAGGATCAACAGTTTCATCAAGTCCATCTCTCGGCGTTTGCTTGGGGAAGACATGGTCTTTCTCGGCGGTAGAGAGAGGGAGAGAGAGAGACTTTGCGTAACTACGAAAAGAGGGGCAAATTGGTTAAAACGTTACAAGTGGGTGCAAAACTGCAAAGATATAAAGTGATATATTACAAAAAAGATCCTTGGAGTTATTTAACAATTTTCAATTGAGTCACAGAAAGTCAGAAAACACTACTCCGGGTCCGTAGGGGTGGCAGAAAAAACCGAGACCCGAAACGTGACCATAACCCGTTTGAAAAGGGAAACCAAGTTACCAAATTTAAACCCCGAAAGAAGTTTTGGCTTAACCGAGACCGATAATTACGGTTTGAGTTTAACTTTCAAAACTATAACTGTGAATTCAATTGAAAAACAGTAACCGAATTTACAAGTTACCTTGTATCAAAAGCGGTTCAACATTGTTAATACATTTCGAATTTTCTTTTAAATTTATGAGTTTAATTTTGCATATTTTTATAATTGTTACTAAAAGAGATACGAAAATGAAGGGTTTGGCTGAGATGACAATGGTAGGTTATTATAAGACCATGCAAGGTTGATAATTGCTTCAATATTTAAGATATTATAGTAGAATTGAAGTAAAATGTGCATGAATTGTGGTTTTTATAGGCTTAGTATCGTATTGAAATATAGGACAAAGAAATAGTCATATTTGAGTTGATGTTGTTGAAAATTAAACTTTTTTTGATGCTTATGCTATGAAATCATTGTGACCCATCATATACTATTTCTTGGGCCATGACCCATCATATACTATTTAGTCTGAGTTGTAAAAGATTATCGAATACACTTATCCTTTAAATTGTTTAGAAGTATTCAATTTTTTAGATAAACGATTTGAATTTATTTTAGAGGTTCTCATTTGTAATTATAATCAGGTTGTTTTGCGACCTGGCGAACAATCAGTAGATAATTATCAGATGACTTCTGAAAGTATTGTCGTCATGGTAGCATCTATGTGTTAAACGGTGTGTTAACTAAAAATGTTAGCTAACAGTACAATTTTGTGTCTCCATTAAATGTGTTAAAGTGTGTGTTAACTTATAACACTTAAAAAGATTGTTAAAAATAACAATCTTTTTAAGTGTTATTGCTTGATGACATGGTAAAAAAAAACCTGACCCACACTCGTATTTTTCACTCTCTAACTTACTCTATTTTTCTATCTCTAGACTACAATCAAATAAATCCATTTTCAATTTCAATCTGAAAATATATCACAAAATCGTTTGATAACATATCAATTACAAAAAACAACAAAATGATGAAAGAAATACAAATACTAACTTGTACATCAGCAATATATTTAAACCAGTGTAGCAATATTCACAGAATCATTCAACACATGATTTGTTACCCAGCCCTTTATTTATAAAGATATGTTGAAAATAAATAAATTATTTCTCTATTTCTAAAATTCTATCTTTTATCAAATTTGGCGTTGAAATTTGACGGTAATATATGGTTGCTGGAAAAAAAATCCAGATAACTACTGTATTTTGAATATTTAATTTTTAATTAAAATAGATAAGATTGTTAAAATTAAAACTAATGTGGGTGTTTAACTTAATATGCATATGTGTCATTTAATAGCTTTTTAAATAATGATGTGTCACTAGTTAACAACAAAAAATTAACACAACTATTGGATGCTTTAACTCGTTTCCTCCCTAAGTGGAGCTTTAACACTAAGTAGATTTTTGACTCCATTGGAACTTGTTCCCTCATCAAATTTAACAACAATAATTATTTCAACGTAAGTTTCATCAGATTTTGATTTGAATTTCTTCGATGTTGGCATGGAACATGTTCATTCATTTTTTTTTGTTCTTTTAGAAGCTCAAATATTCGTGTTTATCTGACCGCAATGACTGTTGTGATATATCACCAAGGGGTTTGTAGCTTCTTATATTTTCAACGATGTAGCACTTTCAGACTATTAGGGAATATCACCTTAGAACTCCCACACTCATCATATTCTGCCACACTTCGACGCTACCTTTTCTTGGACCTTATTTGAGGTACCAAGGTATCTGTTACTAGCGGTTACTGTAAACTTCAACCTCGGATATTGTTGCATAAGTTATTTACCTCTCTTCCTTGAACATCCTATCTCATTATCCCTTGTTGGTTCCTCGTGAAACTTTCCCCCCTTTCTAAGCTAGTTCTCTTATTATTGCCATATTGATTGGATGTTCAAGGTGTGACAATGGCAGTACATTTTGAGCTTAGTACTTATCATACAATTTAGAAACCAGCTCATCATTATTCATTATTAGTGTCCTGGTAAGTCCTCCACAACCCATCGTGTCTAAACAGTACATGTGTTAAAAACATATATTGAAACACAAATAAGGTTTCTTTTGCATTTCCATTCACTTTTTCTATCACGTACAACAAAATCCCAAATTATATAGCAACATTGTAATCAAGAGACATGAACCTTGAGCATCAACCTTAACTAAATACGAGGAGAGTTATTTCTAGAATTCTAACCAACTATTTTCGATCATTTTCTTTCTCTGGTTCAAGTACGACAACCACTAGCCCTGATAGAATGAAGATATTCATGCATACGAATAATCTTACCATTCATTCGATCCGTTTACGGTTCAACAGATATATCCAATGTATCATCTATTAATCTAACAAGATGAACAAGCGAATAGAACTTTGAATAATGACTCAAGAGGGTTGATCTGTGGAAACAAACTCATGTAAATTGTGATCACTAGCCTTAATAGAATGAAGATATGCATTATAGGGTAGTGAAACTCTTGGACTAAATATTACTGCCAAGACGTACTCACTACTCAGTACTCACGGTCACACAAGTATAGTGACTAATGTGGGTTGATTTCGTAAATAGTAAGAACCAATAGTGGAGTTTTATCGTTTTATACAGATACTTTTTTTATACAGATATTATTTCAGCATACATCAGTAATCAGTACCATATCACAGATAAATTCCACTTGAGAGGAATACAAAAATAAGCAAACATTGGCTTCTTAAACAGAAAAAAGATGCAGTAAGATTTTGTTCCAAATCTATGACATACAATTCTTATACACTCGTAGCGAGGATACATATTTAATATAAACAGAAAGAATCTAATCTACTCCAATAATCGTCAGCAAATTGCATAAAGATATTTATACTGTTAATTTGGTATGAATATCTAATGCTTCGTCTGCTTGTGTAATGTTGTGTACAAATAGGACTTCAATGTACCAACTTGGCCTTCAGGAAAACACCACCACCACTGCCCACTAGCACTAAATATAGGTGACGAATTGTGTTGTGCGTATAAGCATACAAAAAAAAACATCATGGTTGAAAAGGTTAAAAATTGCACTAGTTTATGAAACTTCATCCGGAAAGGAAAACAATGAGCACCGAAAATAATACTAGTACTTGGTAGCATATTACTACACCAGGGAAAAATATCAACTCCTACACTTTTACAAGACCATAAGAACCGACCTGTCTGTAACCGTTTTTGGGTCTATCCAATTCGATCTCGTTGGTTATTGGGGACGGGTATGCTTATCAACTCTATACCGTGGACTCGACCCATGCAATCGACTCACATACCCGAATTATAGAACCACAATATATATATCCATATTTTTAAAATATATATACACATTATGTATGTGCAACGAAAATTGGATAAATACACAATAAATAACACAAGAAGAATTCATACAACGGCGAGTGAATAAAGATGAAACGTTTTTTAATATGTGTAAAAACACGGTTGAAGATTTAACATTGAACAATTAGTTTTTATGATATTTTTATACTTGTTTTATTTTTCATCAGTTGACCCTCTTTTATTTTTTTCTTTTCTCCTTTATTTTTTTCTTTTATGTTTTGTAAAAATTTTTCCCCATATTTTTATCATTAATAATATAAAAATATGAGTTTTCTCCACTATTTAATAAAAAATATTTGTTAATATTTGTTGTGATTTCAAGTTTTACGATTTATTTTTAATTCAGTATATCTTTCTTGATAATTTAGGGAAGTCATTAACAATAAAATGGGTAATTAAGAAAATGAAAAATGGAACAATTAATTTGTAATGTTTAAGTGACCGTGCAATGTTTACGTGATTCAATAATCAAACAAACATATTGTTGACCAATATGAAGCAAAAAAATGGATAGTATCCCATTACTTTGTTTATTTTTAACAAGTTAAAAAAATATATTCATTATTCATATGTAAAAATAACATTTAGAAAAGTACTATAAATTTTACGAATTTTGGGTAAATAACTATACCGAGAACCGCTATACCTATTATAAATACGGATATGGATCGGGTAAAATAAGTAAAAAAAAATTATATAGACCCGACCCGTAGATGATGAGAGAACCGCTCAAACCGTTACCCGAATACCTAAAAACCGTTGAGTCGGATCGGTTAGAATTGACACCCTAAACCTAGCTAAAGGGAGATATATAACGATAATTGACAGCAACACCCTATTTTTATAGTCAACCACTAGTAGAACTTCATACAAAATGCTTAGTTGGCTGTTAACTTTTAGCAAATAAGCTGATCTTTTTATGCTGAGTGAACAATTAGGAATTTTCAAGCTTAAAACCTCTAGGTTTATCGGTCAAGTAAGCAAAGCAGTTTAGTGTTTAAGCTTGCCAACCAAATGCTGTTTCACATGTAAGAAAAGAATTTGAGTTCAAACATGAAATGAAACAGATCAAGTGACTGTTTGCTTACTCAAAGGAGTCAAATACCATATCAACAAACCAACAGAAACTAATACTATATAGTCGCCCTTTAATAACATATGAAAATGAAAATGCCTTGTAGAAACTAGCAGTTGAGATCCACTAAAACCAAAAATTTCAATTTTTCAATAACATCAAAATGTATAAATGGCTCTCAAATAAACAAAAGTTGAAGCCACATAAAAAAAAACATAACAATCTTTAAAAATTCTATCTCCGTCAAAGGTATGGTTTCTACACCTATCCTTTCTTGTTCAAGTAACTGAATTGAAGAATGAATATTTGGCTACGAGATAGTCATATTGCCTCTATACGTCATCAACTCATCATATACCATTTAGAATCCAAAATACTCTTTAAGAACCATAAACAAAAGTAAAACTATTTCTCCCTTGAGTACTCGTTTTTTTTTCCGAATTTATCAAGCACTCGACTGATTTTTTTTAGGGGAGTAAAAAATAGAGCTAGGGGATTTTCCCGTTTCATGCCTAAAACCGTCAATTAAAGAACCAAACTCAGAATCGTCATCATCGCTGTCAATATTAGTTGGAGTGGACCTATTTTGGTAACTTCTTCGTTGCAGCAAAAACACATTGAAGTAGTAACTCACCAACTCTCCTTTTTTCTTATTAGGAAAAGCCTTGACTATCTCATCCCAGAAACACTTCTCCATTGAAGGGGGATTTGATCTAATTATCCCTTGAAATGTTTCTTCGTCCTTCTTCGCCCAAGAAAGTGCCACCTCCTCACCCATTGTATTGAATTTCCAAAAAGAAAATGCCGAGCCAAGTTGAAGTTTAATTCGGATTCTTTTTTCAGCCACATGAAATCGCACGCATTCGACGGAACCTTGATATTGGCACCCACATGAATCTTGTCTTCCTTTACCCATACGTTCCCTTTCGACTAGATGTGTTTTTCTCTCTCCACTTTCAAGAGGCCACACCCGTGATCCTAACCATTTTGAGTCACTGTTATAAGTTTCATTTGTCCAATCAGGTACATTGGCTTGAAAATAAGGGCTAACAGGTACTCGTTTTCGGTGCTCTCTGTCACCTAAAAAGAAGAAAACTGAACCTGCAGAAATTGACTCGTCTTTGCCAAAGTCATCATCTAAATCGCTAAAAGTATCAGAAGACTCAGAAGTAGCTCGTTTTTTACGATTCCGCTCTTTTACAGGAATGACCCTTTGACTGCTTCTTACTTTATCGGAGTCTTCATACATTGATGGATGCATAGGTCTCTTCTACAGAAAAAATAAAGTGAATAATACAATTGAATGCAAACACGAGGAAATGTTCATGTGTCCAGTGGCGGAACTAGGATTTCAAGATGGGTGGGGCTGAATTACATGTTTATATATACTTTTTTAATAATGGGGGTGCTGAAATGATATAATCGCCAAATTTTCAACAAAATAAATAGATTTTTTTTGAGTTTTCTCAAAATAGGGGGGGGGGGGGGGGGGGAGAGGTGCTTTAGCCCGTACCTAGTTCGTCCTCTGCATATGTCTGTACATGTGAAGACAGTGTGATACAAAATGCAAAACCATTTTTAGGCCAGAACAAACAGGAAGAGGATCACTGTAAAAACTGGATGGCCTAAACACAATATACTGATGTACTATGGTGATAAGGATAGTTCAATTCATGAAGACCACATAGATGAGCTAATCGGCTAATCAAGTCTTACTAAGTTATAAACTAGTTACGAAAAAAAATTCAAGAGTTACTAAAATAGGTCGAATTTAATGCTTTCAATGACAAACATAAACCCCATAAATGACGAACTCGTTAGATTACAGTATATAATACCCCTCCGAAAACCGAAACCGAAACAAAAACTTCAGTTTACAAACAAATCTAACACATGCATGACAACAAAGATTCACTTCCCAGACCAGACACTCAGTTCCACCCTGCATATGTCTGTACATGTGAAGACAGTGTGATACAAAATGCAAAACCATTTTTAGGCCAGAACAAACAGGAAGAGGATCACTGTAAAAACTGGATGGCCTAAACACAATATACTAATGTACTATGGTGATAAGTATAGTTCAATTCATGAAGACCACATAGATGAGCTAATCGGCTAATCAAGTCTTACTAAGTTATAAACTAGTTACGAAAAAAAATTCAAGAGTTACTAAAATAGGTCGAATTTAATGCTTTCAATGACAAACATAAACCCCATAAATGACGAACTCGTTAGATTACAGTATATAATACCCCTCCGAAAACCGAAACCGAAACAAAAACTTCAGTTTACAAACAAATCTAACACATGCATGACAACAAAGATTCACTTCCCAAACCAGACACTCATTTCCATCCTGATAAAACTACTTGGGGAATAAAAAACTTTCAGAAAAAGCAACGTGACGAGAAGAAACTTGTTATAAACTAGTTACAAAATAAAATTCAAGAGTTCCTAAAACAGGTCGAATTTAACGCTTTCAGTGACAAACATAAACCCCATTAAAGACTAACTCGTTAGATTATAGTATATAATACCCCTCTGAAAACTGTAACAAATTTTCAACTTCAATGTACAAACAAATCTAACACATGCATGACAACAAAGATTCACTTCCCAGACCAGACACTCGGTTCCATCCTCATACAACTACTTGGGGAATAAAAAGCTTTCAGAAAAAGCAACGTGACGAGAAGAAACTTCCTAAAGTCGGTCTAATTTAGTACTAATACATATTGAGATAGGTGATATTCACTTTGAAAAACTTGATGTGCAAGTTAAACATAAAACAATATACAAAGTCAATATAATTAGGACTCTAAATTTTAGAAGGGAAGAAAAGTACCGCCGAATTTGCTGGTGATTGGGTGGGCGAGCTGGCATTTCTTTTTAAACACATCATCTCACGGGCTGTCAAAACCTGTTTCCATAGCTTATCTTCACCATATCTTTTCCACTTCGATCTCTCTGGTAATAGTCCGATTTTCGGATTACATGGATCTTTCGCCACATCATGAATCCAACTAATCATTTCTGAATAACCCTCCCTTTTTCTCTTTTTACTAGGACATTCGTTAACAAGATGCGAATTTCCTACATTACTCGTATCCAAACAACCCTTTTCTTCTTTGGAATTTGTGAACACGCCATCTTCCTTCTTAGGATCGGAAACATCCGATACATCCTCCGAAAATTCCGTATCCACCTCCATTGAACCAGTATTCTTCAAGACACCTTCTAAGTTCTTTTCATTCGCAATTTTCTGCGACCACAAGTCAAATTTCTCCAAATACTTTGAGTATATCAATTTCAAAGCAATACTGACCGAACAACTAAACCCCAAATCTTTCGCTACCAGACCCCAAAACCCACTTTTTGAAACCGTCTCAAACCCGCCTTTTTCTTTCACCGCTAAGTAAAGTTTCAACAAATCCACTGATTGCCCATTTCCAAGCATTGCAGGAAAAGGCCGAAAACATTTCAACGATTCTAGAAAATCCGACAAAACCTTATCAAACAGGCACCTAATATTGCTTTCTTCAACAGAAACAACAGACCCTTCGGTCCTCAGTTCTAGATTGAAAAAACAAGCGTTCGTTCCAAGTTTTCGTAATGTTTTAATCCACTCTAAAACATACCCATTCTCTAAACTCATAAACCCTGCCATGATATAAAATTCAAAACCTAAAAAATCAAATCTTTGACCCACAGAAAAAGGAATGCCACATCAAACATAAACACACCTATATATAGATACAGGAATAGATATGTAAAGATGACCCAAATGATCTTTTTTGGCGGGAAAACCAAATATGTAATTAAATTTTGAATTTTCTTATCAGCTACCCAATCCAAAAAATCCCATCTTTTTCTCTCTCTAAATACCAATGATGAGAGAGAGATGCAATGTAGGGGAGAGTAGATGGTATTTCTATTTTTAAAATTTCCATTTTTGCACAGATACAGATACAGATACAGATACAGATACAGATACAGATACAGATGTTGATTTAATTTAATTTCATTTACTGATAATAAGTATTAAGTATACAGTACCATGTTCAATTAATCCAGAAAAATTAAATATTTGTTTCCCAAAAGAGAGAGAGGGATAAATACTTGCCAGTATATTTAGGAGAGCCTCCATTTCTTTGACCTTTGTCTTTTTCCCTTTGCCCCCCTCTCTCTCTATACTCCTTTTTCTTAGGTCCCCTGTGGAAAAAATAAATCAAAGGGGTAGAGAGAGAGAGAGATCTAATATTAGTAAAAAGGAAAATTTGTTAAGTTTGGTTTAATTAGGGTTAAGAATTTGGGGCAATTGATACTTTGTATATCTTAGATGGAAATATGTGAAAGATCTAGTGATAGGTTCAACATCCCTTTGTGATCCAAAAGTTAAAAAAAAGGGTATTTTGGGAAAAAGTATGTATCAGAAATACTCTTATTGTAAATATGTGGGCCGGATTTGGAAATGACAAACGACATCGTTTGTCATCCCTAGCCGGACTTGTGTTATCTAGAATATGTACAAACAAATTTGTCATATAGGTCTTGTATAGTTATATTATTTTGAAGCCGGTGTTGGACTATAAGTCCGGTGGGTCACAAGGGCTCCGTCCTTCGAAAAATTCCGAATTTTAGAGTCCTCCATTTAAAAAAAATATATGTTTAGTTAATTTTTTATAAGATATAAATATACAAATCATTGTTTTGACACATGTAAATGTGTATCCAAGATGGTAGTTCCTTTAAAAGTATTTGTATTTTGATATCATTCCTATAGAATATGGGTTCACTCTTTGCTAGTAACGTTTTTGTATTATTTTTTATTTTATTTTTATTACTAAATGAATTTAAATATATATATATATATATACATATATATATATGTATATCATACTATTAATATAAGTCAATCCAAGAGAAATGAAGCTGTCAAATTTTGTCCATTTTTTTCTAAAAATACCCCTATTCTAATTTGTTAATTACTCATATAGTATAATGCAATTCAAATACATAAATAACTAAACAAATACGCTACTTCTCACACGTACTTCTATTACTCCTTATATACGATTATTAATTTATTATATTCATTCCATCATTCTTTTTATTTTTTTGAAAATTTTAAATTCATCTGTCCGGAATCATATTTATATACGTATTGCACACGCAACGCGTGTGCTACGATTACTAATATATATATATATATATATATATATATATATATATATATATAAGAGGCCTCGTTTTCATGAAGGTCTAAGGCTTCTGAAGTTCTTGCTCCGGCACTGGTTCTTTATGAACAAGCTCATGTTCGGTTTGTTAAAAGCTCAACTCTTGTTTGTTCATTTTACTGATAAACCGAGCATGAATAATATTATAAGTCTCGTGTTCAAGCTCAAACTCTTATAATGTTGATGAAATGTAAAAATTATGTTATTGAATATTTTTACATTTACTCATCATATATAATTAATTAATCAATTTGTCACCACCAAGGAAATATTGAAAAATATTTAAAAGTCATTACATTAGCAGATTATAATAAATTTATCTTCTCATATTTATAAAATTTAAGTTTTATTTCATTTTTCTAAATAATAAACATTTTTATTCGTATCAAAGCATACCAGAATGGTCGAGGTCTACTCCAAATGGCGAGTCAGGTACTCCAAAAGTCATACCATACCCGTACTGGAAAAAATATTTTTCGGAGTATCTGTGTTACATAGGTGCTAATGATTAATTGTTTAATTTTCTAGGAGTGCATACATAAATGTTATTTGGTGTTACATTTGACTTAATTTGTTAAGTGTAGACTTAAATGTTAATTATGGTGATTGTACTTATATAATACAAGTTTATTTGAATTGATTCATACGAATTGTTTGTGATTTTGAGCTTGATTCTAACTAGTAATTTTGTGTTTATTGAAAATTTTAATTCGAGTATGTATTAGTAGACGTAGTATATCTACACACATATATGTGTACTTTTTAATTAACTTTCGAATTTAATTGATACTTTTTTATTTAATTGTAAAATATGTGAGGTGAAAGGTCCCTCCGGAAAGTATTCCGAGAGGAAGTAGGAAGCTTAAGTTGAAGCGGAGATAGTAAGTTCTTACCGCGTATCGTTTTTCTTGGAGTAGAATAAATAGCTCAAGTTGTTTTTCAGTGACCATATAAAAAACAGTTTGACGTCCGCCCTATTCATTTGTTGTGAGATTTTGTATTCTTGATCATTTTTAACTATTTATTAATATTCCTGAAGTAGAGTAGCTAATAGTCTTGTGTCATCATTTGACTAAAATGTATAAGTCAATAAGTCATTTTCGAAGATGTCTCGGGAGAAAAATTACCCAACCGTGCATCCATATAAATCGAAGGTAGATTCTCCATTTTTATTTAATTTTTACTTGCACTCGTTACCATATTGAGTATGTTGAATGGTTTTATTTTTATCTTATTATTTCATAAATATGAGTGGAAGTTTGCCTATTTGTCATGAATGGGTAAACAACAGAATCATAAATGTGTTTATCTTGATTACCTGAATTGTTTCAAATTGTTAGAACATTGATGTGAAAGACAATGCGTGTGCGAAACTAATATAGAATAAATCCGCGTGTGCAATTATTATGAACTATATTTATGATGGATAGATCGATAATTCAATCTTAATCTAGCACAAATCCATCATCGCAGGTAGACCTTCATCCATTAGTAAAGCCGGTGTTGGATGTCATGAGGTTTCGATAAACTCTAGAACTTATGTTGTAAAGGCTGAAAATGGTGTAAACGAATTAACACTTTTAGTGAAATTCTTTATGGTGAGTAAAGGAAAAGGTAGGAGGTTGCGTTTCCGATACCTGACAAGCATAATTATGATTATTGCTTCGTTTTGGTCTATTAAAGTAAAAGTAAAAATATTATCGGGATGACGTCAAAAGACGTGTGTATATTTATGAAGTAGGAACACATCGTTCGTAAGCTATAGACTTTAGTTATTCAGATAATTCAGTAATTACTTGTCGATAACGGTGGCCTGAAACAGATTTATTTGGTTCTCCAACTAGCGGATTGTTGGCTTTGATATGGTGGAAAAATATTGTTGGGGGAGGCAATTGTAGGTCTACCTCAGAATAATTACACACACAAATTTATTCTTAGGCTAGTTCATATTAAATATTTTGACTAAAGTTGTTCGATTCAAAATTTTGTTTTATCATCATAATTAATACGGTAGAATATGATATCAAAATGGTAAGTGCCATAGTGCAGAAACAACGTACTTAAATGAATTACGGAAGAGTTTAAACCTAAATTAAATTGTTTTTTAAATTTAGGAAACGCTAAACAATTCTTGAAGTTAACTTGTTTTTTTCTCGTTATATGAAAAGAAATGAAACTAACTGAAAATATTAACCATCCATTACAATTTATAATTGAAACAAAAAACTATTAAACTTTTGTATTTGTAGAGAACACAAAATTAAGATACATCCAATATAATCTTTTAAAGATATATGTAATCTTGTTGAATTTTTAGAATTTTATAATAATATATATTGTATTGTAAATAAACCAGTGAGGCATATTAAAGTAATCATGTTCCATCATTTTTCTTTTAACCATATATCAATGTTTTTCTTACTAGTTTGGAGTATCATGATTTGTCCTTTAATAAGATGAGAGGTATGCTAAGTAGGGTTGGGAAAATTTCCTCAAAATCCCGACCCGACCCGACCCGACATCTGATCCGATTTCGATTTGATTTTTTCCTGACCCGAACTAATTCGGTCTAAGATCAGGGTTTTTCCCAATCTGATCCGGTATAATTTTTTTTTAATAAAGTTATTCTATAATATTTGAATTCCATACTCGAAAGTAGGGCATCATAAATATAACCCATAAACCGGTGTTAAATTTAGGTTCCTACGTTGTCAATATTTTTTAATTTCTTTTAACATAGGAGCTAGATAAATGCTTACAGTATAAAAAATATGAATAACAACTTGAATGAACTGAGCACCAGATCTTCTATTGTATTTCGTTAATCAACATCAGATCTTCTATTGTATTCCGTTAATACACCTTGCATCCGAAGACCGGTGTGTACTATAGTACTCTAGGAAACCTAGAATTTCTCTATCTAGAAATATTTGGGCAAAAACCTTTTGAACGGAACGTGTATATATAGGGTACGACAAATACTTATGGATGATATAGAAAAACTTATAACACATAATCGGTCTTAATTTATCAAGCAAGATCCGATCTCATAAACTGAGGTCTTTTATTATTTGTATTATCACAATTAGTTTTACCTAAAATACTACCTATAACCATTTTCATATCACATTTAATTGGTTTCCAAATATCAAACAAGTTTAAATGTTTGTCAATGTGAAGATTAACATATATTCGCAAATATTTAAGAAACATGTTGAACTATATAATATATACTTATCGGTCCCAGAAAATAGTCTTATTTCATGTTCCAATCTATATTTTTTGGGATGAGTGATATGACTTAACTTATTTGATGTATGATAAAATCAATTTCTCGGGTTTAAGACAATATATGGTTACAAATTTGCAAAGTTTGCTAAATATGCAATAGTAACTAATAATGCTAAAAATAAACTTAAAAACAGTTTCTAAAAACCCATAAAGATCAAAATCTGAATAATCACCTGGTTTGGTATCTTAAACATTTATAAATATTTGGTATTCAATGTTTTTAAGTGTTTTTTTTAACTAGGGACTAATCCTTTCCTGTAGATATACAAACAGAATTGTTCATTCTTATTGTCTTCACCAAAATGTACCGAAATTTGATAGGCATGACAACGAACTATATGCACTTATAGCTTCAAGTTGTCTTGCTAACGACGTGGCACAAGCGGCCCCCTACAGAGCGGACACGAGTTTTGATCATGGTCAATCCAACGGTCCACACATCCCCGGTGGAAAACATGCTTGCACTTCGTCAAACACCTAATTTCTTCTCCCCTACTAAATTGAAACAAGCAAATAACACAAATGCCATGTAACGTTGCCGCTATGTCATCAAAATTAACCACAGGCAGGCGTTCTTTTATCAAGGCGGCATTTATATTTTGGTTGTTTTGTACTTGGATCGGGTGGTAACTAAAGGACTCGAATATTGGATCTTTGGAAAAACGAACACCTAGCAAACGGAGAAGTGTGAATATTGGGGTTAGGATTATACCTAGGAGTATAAAAACGAGAAAAAATAATTTTAAAGAGAAGTTGTATTTATATCCCACCGGAAATCCCATATGGAGAGAATGAAATATGTGTATTTAGTAATGGGTTTCAGGTTCTAGCTTTATAATGATCGTTGTTTGTGTACAATTTTATAATGGGAATCTTCTTCAAGTCATTTTTGTTTTTACTCAAAATTAAATAAGATAACATTCTTAATGAAAAATTAAGAACGCAATAAACAAAGAGCCGGAGACAATACATGAAAAATTTAAGATTGTAACAGTTTACTATTTGAAAATTAATTATTGATAAAATAAATGTTAGTAACAGTTTAGCAACAAAAACTTTTGCTAAACCCTTGCTATATTTAACGACGCTCACTCTACCATCAGTTTAACAACAAACGCTCTGATGATAAACTGATTTTTTTAGTGATATAACATGTTTAGTAATTTGTCTCGATCTCTATAAATAATCGTTTATATATATATATATATATATCATTATATTATAATAATTCAATTCAAGTCAAATGAGTCTGTCCAATTTAGCCACTTTTTTCTAAAAATATTCCTACTTCTTTATATTAATTACAATAATATCATACTCCCATAAAAATATAAAAATATAAAAAATAAAAACTAATAAAACTATTTATCACTCTTTAACAACCAAACATTATTTTAAATCTTAAAATATGTTATTTTTATTATCCACGTATTTATATCATAATTATACATATTTTTTATATTTTTATTGCATTAAACGTCGCAAACGCAATACGGAGGGCATGATTACTAGTATATATTGAGTTTCTGTTCATACACACTAATTAAAAAATCAAGCTTTCCTTAAAGTTCCATGTTCAAATTAATAATTACACTACAACAAACTTAAAAATTATGAACAATATTTTTGGAGACAATTACATTTTATTTTCAAATGATAACTTTTCGGGACAAAAATAATCTTTTAGACACAATAATAAGTTTTTGTCCTCAAATCTAACTTTTAGACACATAATTTGATTTTTTTTTTCTACAAATACAATCTCATACAAACATAAGCAGACAATTAAAATTTGTCTCTAAATACTTTTTGAGACGAAATTAAATTGTCTCCTTATGTATGTATGATATTGTCTTTGTAAATATTTTTTTTTTTCAAATTACGTGGCTAAAAGTTAGATTTGGAGACAAAAAAATTATTTTTGTGTCTAAAATTTTATTTTTATCCCAAAAAATTACTATTTTGAGACAAAATTTGATTGTGTTTAAAATAAATTATCCCTAATTCTTAATTTTGTTGTAGTTTTAGTTCCTCATCAATATTATGTAAGTCTATTATTATAACTTTTATAATTATGTTACAAATATAATAAGCTAGGATCATATTCCTATATGATGATCATATATTTAACGTTACAAAAAAGTATGTCGAAACGCATACCTTGAGCCATGGGAATGCTTGTGAGCTCGGGACTTGAACACGGACTTGATTGTTGAGTTTCTCCCCCTTACCTATATTATTCTTATAATTTTTGGTGTGTCTCAAAGTGATGGATTTGAGTCCTTTATATAGGTGGGGAGAGAACTCAACCTCATGAAAAGACTTTCCGATCTCAACCATCCATCATGGTAGGATCAATCTTGACCATCCATAATATCAAGAAAGGAAAGGTTGTAACTCACCATTCATTACCACTAAGTCATAAACATTTTAACCTATGAATGTCAAAAGACCACACTAATGACCAAGAATTTATGTATTGTAACTCTTGTTAATAGAGATTAATTCTTACATTCTCCCACTTGGTCTATTGAACTGTTGGCCCGGTGCGGCTAAACCTTAAGGGGGGGGGGGGTGAATAAGGTTTCTAGGCGTTTTTGGCCTAATTAAACTTAAGTGTAACTAACCACCCAACTATCGCAAGTTTAAGCTTATTGCGTGTTAACAAGGAATAATGAAATGCTAGAATTACTAAACGCAAGCAATAAACTAAGTAATAATATATTTGCGGAAAGTAAAAGCAAGGAAAGAAAATGACACCGTGATTTTATAGAGGTTCGGCAAACGGCCTACGTCCTCTCCTCGGTACTAGCGAGTATTTCACTAAAAAATCTTCTTGCGGATATTACAATCCTATCGAGCTAATCAACCGATTAAGCTCCCCCTCACTTTATGAGTGTCCCGAAATGAAAAGACCTAGAGCTTTTAAGCAACTCGCTTACAAAGCCTCTACCCGATCACTCGCTCACAAATGAGTTTATAAAAAACTCGTTACAATTTTGTTACAATAATGTAACTACACTCACTATTTTATTTCTTCTAAATAAGCTAATTGGTGAGATTGATGATGTTTGAGCTTGACTCTCTTTTTCTTCAATTTTCCCTCTTTTTGAATATATGCACCAAAATGGTGATATTTAGGGTTTTGTATGTAGGGATTGAAGGATGATAATAGGTGTATTGATTGGTGTTTATGGAAGAGAGATTGGGTTGGTTTATATAGACCAAAAGTCTTTTTTTCTGTATTCTGACCGTTAGAAGTGGTTGAGGCTAATTTAAGCTATTTTCCAGAAAAAGCTGAAAAGCTGTTTTCGAAATCTGTAGAAAACGATCGGTCGTTTTCTATAGTCGATCGGTCGATTTTCACCAGTCGATCGGTCGTTTCTGAAAAACGATCGGTCGTTTTTCTTGTGAACTCTCTGGAAGAAATTGGTACAAAAATGATCGGTCGTTTTTGTCCAGTCGATCGGTCGATGTTGTCCTGGTCTCGCAAACCTTCGAAAGCTTGTAGCTTCTTCGTTTTAGCTCCGATTTTGGTTCCGCTTGAACCTATGGCTTCGTTATCGAATGCTCTATCATTTAAAGACCTGAAATATACGTTTTCTATTTTTGGACAAGACAGGCATTATACCATCGAAATCGTAAAATCATTAAACGCATAATCAAAATCATTATTGAACTCTAAGTTCAACATGAACATTTCATAAGCTATTATAAGAGCGCAATTATAATGACATGCTTTCCTAAACAAATCGTCAGTAAGAGTCATGGCGGTTCCATACTACATCAAGAGTATGGTTCCTTCCATGTACTACTATACTAACAATTTATCTTGAAAAACCTTTAATGTGAGGTATCTTGTAATAGTCCCATAATGTCTTTGAGGAAAGACTATTTCTGTCACATAAATAATACATGCATGTAAAACATAACGTTAACAGAAATTATATTTATTCAGAAATTCAGTAATGATATCAAAATGTATCAAACATATAAGCACTAAGCAAAACCATCCATTAAACTTTAAATGCTACTACCAAGACCCATATCTTCAGCATGTTTAATGAATGTCTTTGGTGGTAGGCCTTTTGTTAGTGGATCTGCTATATTAGCACTTGTACCAATGTGTTCAATTGATACTTTTTTTTTCTGAACATCCTCCTTAACCGACAGATACTTCATATCAATGTGCTTTGCAACTTTTGAATATCTGTCATTCTTTGAAAAGAATACCACAGCGGCGTTATCACAATAAATTTTCAGTGGCTTGGAGATGGAGTCAACCACTGCCAAGGCTGAAATAAAGTTACGCAGCCATAAACCATGATTTGAAGCTTCATAACAGGCTATAAACTCAGCCTCCATGGTGGATGTTGCTAGGGTACCTTCCTTAGCACTTTTCCATGAAATGGCTCCTCCGGCTAGACGGTAAATATAGCCAAAAGTGCTTACCCTAATATCATAACAACCACCATAATCTGAATCTGTAAAGCCAACCACTTCAAGGTGGTCGGTTTTTCTATAAGTGAGCATGTGATCTTTGGTTCCTTGCAAGTACCTCAATACTTTCTTTGCAGCTTTCCAATGATCCAGTCCCGGATTACCTTGGTATCTTCCTAGCATCCCAACAGCAAAACTAATATCTGGTCTTGTACAGACCATAGCATACATTAAGCTCCCAACCACAGAGGCATAAGGAATGTTTTTCACACTGTTACGTTCGAGTTCATTTTGGGGACATTGACTTAAGCTGAACTTGTCTCCTTTTTGTATAGGAACAACAGAAGAACTACAATTCCGTATATTATATCTTTCTAGAACTTGAGTAATGTAGGATTTTTGAGACAATCCTAATAATCCACGTGATCTGTCACGGAATATTTCAATTTCTATCACGAAAGATGCCTCTCCCATATCTTTCATCTCAAAATTCTTAGAAAGAAAATTCTTAGTTTCGCGTAATAAACTAAGGTCACTACTGGCTATAAGTAAATCATCGACGTATAAGACTAAAAACATAAACTTGCTCCCACTCGTCTTAAGATATATACACCGATCAACAGTGTTTTCTTTAAATCCAAAAGACGTGATGGTATCGTGAAACTTAAGATACCACTGGCGAGAAGCTTGTTTTAGTCCATAGATTGATTTTTTTAATAAACAGACCATGTTTTCCTTTCCTTCTTTTACGAAGCCTTCTGGCTGTGCCATATAAACTTCTTCTTCTAAACTCCCATTTAGAAAATCTGTTTTAACATCCATTTGATGTAACTCTAAATCAAAATGAGCTACCAAGGCTAAAATGATTCTCAATGAGTCTTTCTTTGAAACTGGAGAAAATGTCTCATTATAATCAACACCTTCTCGTTGACTAAATCCTTTCGCAACAAGTCTAGCTTTATGTCGTTCGATATTGCCTTCTGAGTCGCGTTTGGTTTTAAAAACCCATTTACAACTTACTCGTTTTTTCTCTTTTGGCAATTCGACCAACTCCCAGACTTTATTGCAGCGCATGGATTCTATTTCATCTTTCATAGCATCCATCCATTTTGCAGATTCAGTACAACTAACAGCTTGAGTAAATGTAACCGGGTCATCTATATCTCCAATGTCTGTTTCTTATAAATACACCTCATAGTCTTCGGAGATAGCAGATCTCTTACTTCTTTGAGATCTTCTTAATTCTCCCCTTTGAGGTGTATTCTCAACAGTATCATTGGAAATTGTCACATTTTATGGAATAACGAGTTGCTGATCATTTACTTGTCGTTCAATGTTGATTGGATCAACACGGTTAGGAACACCAAGTTCTTGATGAGATTCAGGTAACAAAATTGGTACCCTACTCTCTTGAATGATTGCATCGCTAACTTGAGTATTACTCCCACTGACTTCGCCATTTTCAAGAAATTTGGCATTTCCGGTTTCCATTATTCTTGTAGTTTGGTTAGGACAATAAAACCTATAACCTTTAGACTTTTCTGGATACCCAATAAAATAACAAGTTATTGTTCTTGGATCCAATTTCTTTTCTTGTGGATTATAAAACCTTGATTCTGTTGGGCATCCCCAAACACGTAAATGTTTTAGGGAAGGTTTCCAGCCTTTCCACAGTTCAAAATGTGTTTTTGAAACTGCTTTGCTAGGAACCCTGTTTAAAACATACACAGCGGTTTTAAGTGCATGCATCCATAAGTATATAGGCAAATTAGTATTACTAATCATACTCCTAACCATCTCTAATAAGGTACGGTTGCGCCTTTCAGCTACACCATTTTGTCAAGGTGATCCTGGCATTGTGTACTGTGCACATATACCTAATCGTTCAAGGAGTTTAGCAAAAGGACTGGGGTGTTGCCCCGTCTCGTCATATCGACCATAAAATTCACCACCTCTATCGGATCTTATTATTTTCACTTTTCTATCTAATTGTCTTTCTACCTCAGTAATAAATACTTCAACCGCATTTATAGACTGAGATTTGTCATGCAATAAATAAATATAGCAATAACGTGAAAATCATCGATAAAAGTGATAAAATATTTTTCTCCACCAATAGATGGAATATCGAAAGGTCCACATATGTCTGTATGTATAATTCCAAGAAGCTGCGTACTTCTTGTGGCTCCTTTCTTGGTGTGCTTGGTTTGTTTACCCTTAATACATTCCACAAACACACCATAATCGGCCCAATCCAGATTTGGAAGAGTTTGATCTTTTACTAATCTTTCCAATCTATTTTTGGATATGTGCCCTAATCTTTTATGCCACAAGTAAGACGATTGCTCATTAGATGAGCTACGTTTAGTTCCAACATTATGATGCAAGGTAACAAGGGATTCAGAAAAAGAAGGTTCAAGATTTAGTTTGTATAATCCATTTGAGAGAAAACCATAACCAATAGCGGAAGCATTATTAAATAAAGTGAAGCCATTTTTATTAAAATGAAAGGAAAAACCATCAACAGAGAGTTTCGATATTGAAATTAAATTGCGAGAAATTGAAGGACAATAAAGTGTTTCAGCGAAATCTAAACTGAAACCAGAATCTAAAATTAAACGAAAGGTTCCAATGGCTTCAACGGGGGCCTTTGCCCGGTTTCCCATGTATAAAAAGGCTTCATTTGGGTTTGTGTTCCGGGTTGTAAGGAATCCCTGCATCATATTAGAAACATGAGTACTGGATCCAGAATCAATCCACCATGTATTAGAAGGAACATCAATTAAGTTTGATTCGAAACATACTAAGGCAAAATGGTTACCTTTGTTTTCAAACCAAGCCTTACGTTTCAGGCAGTCATTCTGAAAGTGCCCAATCTTTTTGCACCATCTGCACCTTTCATTTCTTTTGTCCTTCTTTTTGGATTGAGATGATCCATCAAATCTGGATTGGCCTTGCTTTTTGCCTTTTCCAAATTTGCTTTTACCAGCTCCTTTAGTGACAAAATGCGCCACATTAATATTCTGCTGCTTCAACCTAAGCTCTTCTTTGACAAACATACTTTGCAGTTCATTTACATTCCACTTTTCCTTAATAGTGTTGTAATTGATCTGAAATGGTCCATATTGCGCAGGAAGCGAATTGAGGACAAGTTGGACGATAAGAGAATCATCCAAATTCATCCCCAAGTTTTTTAATTTCGCAGCCAGATTTGTCATTTCAATGACATGGTTACTCATCGTTCGAGAACCATCAAAACGTATTGTCGTAATTTCAGCCAAAAGCTTTGAAGCAAGTGACTTATCAGCAGCCTTAAAACGTTTCTTAACATTGTTAAGATACTCTTTGGCAGTGTTTGCCTCAGGTAAGGAAGTCTTAATGTTTGTGGCAACAGTCATGCGCAAGAACATCATACTCAGTCTGTTGGATCTAGACCATGCCTTATGAACTTCTTTCTCGGTCACACTACTAGTAGCCGTTATAGCAGCGGGCTCATCAACGAGAAGAGACATGTCAAGGTCTATAACACCCAAACTGAACTGAACTTGCTCATTCCATTCGGAAAAGTTGGTGCCATCAAACAGGGGAATATTTGATGCTTGGGAGTGAAGGGCTAGTGGGATTATGTTTGAAACTGCAATTTATTTTATAACATGCTCAAAATTAAAATTATGACACACAACATAAATGCAAGAAAAATTATATAAATGTTGGTATTAAAACATAATGGGTTCTAACAGTTTTCCAAGAAATAAAATATGGCACATGTGGGTGACCTCTATCTTATTCCTACTTTTAAGGTTCAACTAATTATTACCCCAATTATATTTATTTAATAATGTTACCGGACCTGTGGGAAACCTAGTAACAAAACTTAAATAAATGTTTTACATAATTACCAACAATTGAGCATTCACTATTTAAAATTTTGTACTTGTAGGCAACCAAAATCTACTTATATGAATGCTTGATAATATTTCGTTAATATTTATTCAATACGGATCAACCCATGTGTTGTGTTTGATCTAACTTTTAAATATTAACAAACGAACATAAGTGTAGAAATACAAACGGGAAAACTATTTCATACTCTAACCCTTTCGGTAGCTCTAATATGATCCGACCCGGTAAGAGAGGGTGAGGGTTGGTGCAGCTAAGGCTGCTTAAAAACCGCCCTTACTAAGATACAAAGTATCAGCCGAAGTCTTGTCTTGCCATCGCATCATACTAGGTGAGCCTATTCGAGAAAGATTAATAATTTTCCAACCTTAATGTGAGTCTAAACTTGTTCGTAAACTTTTAACTACATTTACATAATTGTAGTATTAACAATTTTCTTATATGCACATTTCAAATTAATGAGTTACATGTAAACCCGTTTCGACGAATAAAACTTGTATTAAATATTCGTAACCTTCTATCTTAATGTTGTTTAAGCAACTAGAGAAGTATAAAAAAAACATTATGTACTAAATATGTTTTCCATATTCAGCAATGTAACGTCGTACAATTGAAATAATACTCAAACAAATATTAAAAAATAACCTCTATTCACAAAATAACCTTTAACATTTAACAACTTCTTATTGTGTGCTAACCATGTAGTATTGTAACCGACACGTTAAAAACTTGTATACAAAACTTGAAAATCAAACTTGGTTCATAATATACTTATGTACAACTATCATAAATTAAATGTAGCATTTCTGATATTCATGTTATCATACAAATAATATATGTAAAACTCAATCTATGCCTCGCTGTGATTTAAGTTCTATTAGTTACAAATTCTATGAACCATTTCTATACATATAATAACTATGTAGAACATCATGCGAAAATAACCTAGGCTCTGATACCAATTGTAAGTCTATTATTATAACTTTTATAATTATGTTACAAACATAATAAGCTAGGATCATATTCCTACATGATGATCATACATTTAACATTACAAAAAGGTATGTCGAAACGCATACATTGAGCCATGGGAATGCTTGTGAGCTCGGGACTTGAACACGGACTTGATTGTTGAGTTTCTCCCCCTTACCTATGTTATTCTTATAATTTTTGGTGTGTCTCAAATTGATGGATTTGAGTCCTTTATATAGGTGGGGAGAGAACTCAACCTCATGAAAAGACTTTCCGATCTCAACCATCCATTATGGTAGGATCAATCTTGACCATCCATAATGTCAAGAAATGAAACGTTGTAACTCACCATTCATTACCACTAAGTCATAAACATTTTAACCTATGAATGTCAAAAGACCACACTAATGACCAATAATTTATGTATTGTAACTTGTTGGAAAAACATGTGAAAACATGGGTGTTTCCGAATGGTCACTGGACCAACTTCGAGTCATTATTTCGTGTAAAAGCGCTGAGTTTTTTATACCGTACTCAACGTGGTTGAGTAGCCCGTGTGACGAGCTTCGTAACGGTATATCACATGACCTATTCGGAGAATGGGTGTGAATACAAAGTGGCTTCAAAGTTGGTACCTCGGAAGCTCAAATCTGGAAAATCTGGAAAACGAAATGGTTAATGAGAAAACCATTTAGAATAATCACATATTGGAAGATTAAGAGTTAATCTTACAATATATATACCATACCAACCCATGTAGTTATTAAACTAACATGTCCACATACACCTAAGAGTATTAGTGTGTACCACACACGCGCGCTCGCTCGTGTCTCGTGTCTCGGGTCTCGGGTCTCGAGCACGGGCACGGGCACGGGCACGGGCGTGGGCGTGGGCGTGGGCGTGGGCGTGGGCTTGGGCTTGGGATTGGGATTGGGATTGGGATTGGGATTTGGGGTCTCGGGTCTCGGGTCTCGGGTCCAAACCCGAATAGGGAGTTTTGTATAAATTACAAAAGCAGTCCCTAGAGTTTCCAGCAAGAGAAACGCCAGCAATAAATGGAATTGATTGGGTCTCGGGTCTTGGGTCTTGGGTCCAAACCCGAATAGGGAGTTTTGTATAAATTACAAAAGCAGTCCCTAGAGTTTCCAGCAAGAGAAACGCCAGCAATAAATGGAATTGATTGCTACGGTTTCAGAATTAAAGTGAGCGGATTCTGGGGGTGTAACTCCCAGAATTGATGACCTATATTTATGGCTGCGGTTTCCATACGAGCCACTCTGAGATAGAAGTTGTACCTTGGGAACAAAGTCCCGAAACCAGAAACCTTTAAAAGTGGTTCGGGAAATATTGTTTAAGGGAAACTGCTCAGCAGTTGCCTCTTCTTTTAATTTCTGTTATTTAATTTTCAGTCCTTTATTATTCTGTCCATTTAATTTCAGTACTGTTTCCTTTTTGTATTTACTTTCCAGTACCTTTAGTTTCTGTAATTTACATTTCAGTCTTTCCTATTCTGTAATTTACTTTCCTGTAATTTAATTTCCAGTATTTACATAACAGTCCGGGCAGTTTATTTAATAACAGTCCGGGCAGTTTTTTATTTGTCAAAAACAGTCCGGCAGTTTTTTATTGGTTAAAACTAGTCCGGCAGTTTGTTAAAACCAGTCCGGCAGTTTCTTTTATTACAAAACAGTCCGGCAGTTTCTTAAAACCAGTCCGGCAGTTTCTTTTATTCAAAACCAGTCCGGCAGTTTGTTTAAAACCAGTCCGGCAGTTTGTTAAAACCAGTCCGGCAGTTTCTGTAAAACCAGTCCGGCAGTTTCTTTGTTAAACCAGTCCGGCAGTTTCTTTATAACAGTCCGGCAGTTTCTTTATAACAGTCCGGCAGTTTCTTTATTACAGTCCAGCAGTTTTATTTATTTGTTGAGTCAGGAATTGTAATTTATATTCCAATTGTGAGAAATAAAATTGGTTATTTCCATTGCGTTCCTGTCTTCTTTATTTTATTGTCCTTTCATTTATTGTATTCGAAATAGTACCAAAAACCAACATAACTCTTGTTAATAGAGATTAATTCTTACATATTATAATCATATATCAATCTGACATTTTTATGTTTTGAATTTTTTAAACAGCTTTGTCTTAAAGCATTCTGGTATAATTAATATGTGTAGTTAATATGTAAAGTCAAAAACTTGGCGTGTATATGAGTTTGTGATCATTGTGTCCATATAAGACAATTACATGGATATTGCTACGTATGGTTGGTAATTTGGTATGTTGATCATATACGTTTTTGTTTGTTTTTAGGTGAAAAAGTCCTTTGGAAAGTTCGGTTTTGGTTGCCAAAATGTTTGATTTCGAGGTCATCACACATCTAAATTGTATCGTGCATTTTGTTATCAACATCACGTAACTGAACAAACATGTTGGCAACTCAAGTCGGGCAGAAATACTTATATTTGGTTAAATTCTGGCTTGGTTTCACTTTTATAAACTCTAGACGTTATCCAGTTTACTTAACTACGAAAAAATACGTTTAATATATTATAGTATTTATGATGCTTACCAAATTGAGTATCAATATGCGGGTGTTAATTTGTTTCTGTTTAGCTACCTGTTAAATTAATTTGATGGAATTTAATTGTAAATTTCAATTCGGTCATAGTTTAAAATAGATAGATTGCCCCTTATTTTTTTAAAAATAAATAATTAAGTGGAGTTGAACTTTATGGCTAGATTTGCTTTTTAATTCATGTTTTAGATCATTCTGATCATGGAGAGATAAGGGGCGTTATAAGGTTTGAAGTGATAAGGAGTAGAGCATGAATCATCGTAGTAGAGCATGAAGGCTTCGACGTCGAGGTAGAGTTTATGCGGACGAGTCGACAGTATCTCCGTTGTCAGTGAAAGAGTTAGAGAGAGAGAGATTATAACAAATGACCAAAAACTGGATTTTAAGCCTTTCATATATATTAACTGAAATGACCCAAAGATATAATTAAAAGTTAGGTAAAATGGTCTGTTTCTCTATATGTTTTGAAGGTGGCTTAAAACCTTTTTTTTTTGTGCGGGTCTTCTCAATATTTTCCCTTTCTTTGTGTACACTGTTTGTTTTATAATCATGTCCTAAGGTTTTGTTGTTTGCGGAACATTAACAATTAGTATATCTTCCATAGTTGTCTAGTAATTTATCAAAGATCTAAGTTTCAATATTTGTTAAAGATTAGCAGTACATGATAGTTGATGAAATAAAAATAATATTTCAACTTCATGTTCGGAGATCTTCTAACATAATCACTTAAATATCCATCGTTTGAAGATAGCTAGAGAAAGTTACCACAACATCGATCATCCGCGTTTAGTCAAACAAGCGCACCGGTAAGTGGTAAGGAAATAAGCGAGGGTCAGAGATAACGATGGAACAGAGAGCGGAAGGTGGAAAGGCCGAGAGATAGCTAGTGGATGAAGGCTAGTGGTAGGCGAGATACCGACGTGGGATCGGGGATTCTCTCTTGCTATTATAATATGGTTCTATTAATGTAAATATGACCTTTAACGACAATAGTGCTAAGAGAGACTAACCTTAAGCAAATTAAGATGACTATTAATTTTCCCAATAAGTTTGGTCATTTATCCTTATTATTTGAAGTATTGTCTATAACAAACCAAAGTCTAGTGGTTGCGTCTGGGCTTCAAGGGAAAAAAACTTCCAATTAGCAAAGGAAAATATTTTGCTGGGAAAATAAATTTTACGAATAATTGGTTGATAGGAAAATAACAAATTAAGTAAAATATTTTTTATTTCTATAGAAAAACAAGAAAAATTTACTAATTCTAAAATTTGGCGGAAAACATTTTTCTCCGTAACGGAAAACATATCGTGAAAACGAATACACATATTATATTTTCTTTATCTCGTTTTTTTTTTAATTAAAAAAAGTTATTGATGTTTGATATATTAGCTTTTTTATCTTTTCAAAAGTAACTTTTTTGCGAAAAACCTAAAAATTAAATAAGTTAGGAACCTAAATACTTTTTAGCTTTTACACACAAAAATTACCAAAATTTAAAATTTACCAATTAAATTATTTTGTATATTTATAAGTCCCCAATAAGTTAAAAAAGTGAAAAATGACTAATAAACAAAAATAAGTTATAAGCCATTAACAGCTAAAAAAGCTATAAGTGACTTATTTTAAGTAAGTTTTTTTTCTCATTATTTTTTTAAAAACAACTTATTTTGAACAAGTTTTTTCTCATTGTAAAAGCAATTTTTGTGTATAAAAGTGAAAAGTCGATGCCAGGCACAACTTTAGTCAAAAAAAATTTATGAAAAATTCAAGTATCACCAAACATTTGTAAAAAAAAGTTATAAGTGACTCATTTTAGTAAGGTTTTTTCTCATTGGTTTTTAAAAGGAGTTTAGTTTGAGCAACTTTTTTTTTATTGTAAAAGCAATTTTTTTACTATAAAAGTATATGTCAATCACGCACTTAGTCAATAAATTTCCATGAAAAATCTAAGTATCAACAAACACTCAATAAACGAATTGAAGGAAATTAATTTCAAGGAAAAAAAAATTCTGGAAAATATTTTTTGGAGTAAATATTTTCCGCCAACAAAGAGAGACTTAATTAAATTGTAAAAATCTACATACGATCCAGAATTTACTTTAATTCAACTATGCCATTACAGCATTACTCCTTATCAATAAAAATCGCTCCCAATTTATATAAACACAAAACTACAAATTCTAGAAGAAATTATTTCTCTCTAAGACTTTTTTTATACCATAAAAAATGGATTGTCTATTACACAGAAAACGTAATATATATGACATGATATGACATCTAAGTGTCGCTTATAAAATAGTAACCATTGCTACATATAACCGAATTTCACAGTCACGTACCAATTAAATGTACTTAACAAAACTGATTCAGATGAGGTGCGGAAAAGGGTTCCCTACAAAGCGGGCACGTATTCTTGCCATGATCGATCCAACGTTGCAAACAACTCCGATGGAAAAGGTGTTTGCACATCTTCAAGCACCTAATCTCTTCTTCTCTCTCGAACTCATTCAAGCAAACAGTGCAGCACTCGAACGAGTCCTCAGTGAATGCCACATCATTAAACCATGCTGCTAAATCTCCATTTTCTAAGACCCGTGGCGTTAGGCGACCGAGAAAGCTGAGGACAAAGAAGATAGGGACTAATATGAAACCGAGAACACAAAATGAGTATATACGTAGTCTAGCAGAAAGGCTTTGCGACATACCAATCCCCATGGCCATGAAAATATAAAGAGAGAGCGAGGTATTTGGAGTTTGCTTAATTATAGGTTGTTGGTTAAAGAAGGCATAAATCTTTTGCACTATATATAAGTGTCTTATGCCACAACTGTGTTTGTTTGGTACATATATATACTCTAAGAAGTTATTTGTATAATGCACATAACTGGTGGAATATTTTCCTTTCGGCAGATCTATACTGTATAAGGAATGATATTTGCGGCTTTAAGAATAGTACTTCGATTGCGGCTTTAAGAATTAATAATAGTACTTCGATTGCGGCTTCAGAAATACTTCTATTAGTTTATAGACACTTCATAAACAACACGGTTAATGTTAACAGATACTCTTAGAATAGAATGAAATATTTTAAACATCTTAGATCCATTTAAGAAAAGTGTTCTATGCAGTTTAGTGTAAAACAAATGATATTCTTAATCATGTAAGAAAATATAACAAGTGCATGCATGTTATTATCTTTAAATGAATTTATTTGGTAAAAGTGTAAGTATTAAAATGGTAAGTATATTAATATTAAAATGAATTTGATGCGTTTAACCTACATCCTTAAGTTGTTAACAGTATTGTGTACATGCATTATTATAATTAGGGAAAATTGGCATGCATTATTCATTGGTTAAGAATATATGATATTAATATATGTTTATTATAATATTTATTAATAAAATATCCATTTAAATACGGACAGGCAACCTTTTAGTGTTTTTTTTAATAAAGAAATTTTATTAATCACATGATCAAACGTTCTTTTTAAATGGGATAAGTGCATTCATACTAGCAATAATTGAAATCGAATCCGATAAGAATAAACGCACTAATATAAATTGGTGGTTACAATAAACCTAAAACCTAAAACTTATGGGAAAATAGCTTAGTTCAAAATCATTTTTCACATCTCATTTTAAAAAGTAATTTGAGCTCAAAAAACACCACTTTTCTCATTATACCCCATAACCTTATGTCTCCCTAAACAGATCAAGTTGATCAAAAACTGATGTTTATGACAACAAAAAACTCAGAAAAATAAGGAGAGAGAGAATTTTAAATCTAACAACAAAAAACTCCAAGTTAGGTTTATAAACTACCGGATAAACTAATTGAAACACTTATATAGCTTGACACATGAAAAGGTATTGTATTCTCTGTCACTTGCTTGAGAACTCCAAATAAACAAAAAAAATGAAATTCACATCATCTTCAGACAACCTGCAACGAATCTGAGAAAAGAAACATTATATCACTATTATAACCCCAAAATAGATCAACACATATCCAGCCATCAAAGATGTTATCATAGAAGTATGAGTAATTTTCATTCTTCAGCCACTGTAAAAGTGCTATTATAAAAGAAAAAAAGCAACATAAGCTTCAGCACCATAACATCATAAGATTAACCAAAAAATTAGTTTATACACATACAAATGTGATAACTCATATACAATAAGGGGACTGCAAAGGGAACATACCACAAGGGTCTTAACCTAATCTTCCATGCCATCATTGGTTAAACAATAAATTTAAATATTGAAATAACTTCCTCTCAAACAAGGAGTTTCTATCTGATCAAGAGTGTATGCCGCATTTATATGACTATTAAGGTCCATTGCTCTGAAAAAAGTTGAATTAACCCCTCTAGAACCCATTTTTGTCAGTTCAACTGCAACTTGGTTTTGCTCTCTAAATACATGAGTTAAATTTAAACAAACTAAATCAATTAGGGTAATAATATATTTCCAAAACATGATTTATTATTCCACCAATTAACAATTAACTCTGAGTCTGTTTCAATCATAATATCAGTAAGGCCCACATTATGGCAAATAAGCAAACCGTTTTTTATGGTCATTAACTCAGCAAATGTATTAGAGTGATTAACTAATTGACAAGTAAAAGTAAAAACCATGAAACCCTTTGAGTCTCTTAATACATCACCGCAACTTCTATAACCATTACTAAGAGAAGAGCCATCTAAGTGTTTGGTTTTTCTATTTAACCCATAAGTTTTCATTTATTTTGTTTAAGTCTGTCAAGTTATTTTCTTTATGGATTGGTACGGCATTTGTAATATTTGGCACTTTGTGGGGCTTTCTTTTTTCATCCCTATTTTATTAATTAAATAAAATGGGTGTTTCCCCACCAGAATCATATAAAAAAAATATAAATAAAAATTCCATAACTTAAATAAATCAAAACATAATTTTGGTAAAACAATAATGTTATGATATAAATGCAATAATATTCGTTTAGTGTGGGTAATGACAAAGTAGTCATCACCTCGAGTATCTATTATACTATAATTGTAAGTGACAAAAAAATTTATTTGGTCACGCGAGGTTATGAGCACAAACTTACCTTGCATGTGTGTTATATTTACATCAAAACATCAACCTTTTAATATTTTACGTAACCACTTTACTTTTATATACTGTCATTACAAAAAAATACTCAAATAGTGACGAGATTAGTGACGGTATTTTTTGTTACGAACTTATTAGCGACGGTTTTTGTGACGGTTTTGTGACAGTTTAGTCAATTTGCGACAGATTTGTGACAGTTTTTTAAATTAACGACAGACTTATGACAGTTTTTGACTCTCACTAAATCAAACATTATTTTGTAGTGTGCGTAAGTACTGTAATACAACAAAAAATGGAGTGGTACCGAAAAGTAATGGAATGCTACAGAGTTTTGATAGGGAGTATCGTTCGTCCCGATTTGTGTCGCGTTTGAGCTTTCTTAAGTGGCTCTTTTGTGACCTTTTCTAAGCTGCGGGCCTGAGACATTGTCTTTAACAAGGAGAAACTCAGAAACATGACAAGGTTTATGAAACTAGCTAAACTATTGGAAAAAGACTTGATGATCGATCATATACATAATACATGCATGACAAAATAAATAAATATGTGAAAAATATTATTGTGGTGATTTATCTAACATAAGTAGAAAACAAGACAAAACCAATAAGCACCACTGACAACGTGGATACCGTGATTAGTAGGGCCAACAACAACTTGGATATATAGGAGTTTTTTGCCAAAATGGTCCAGTGGACCACTTAAATTTCCAGAATGGGCTACCTTTCTGTAATATTCCCAAAATGGTCTACTTTCGAAAAACGACCGATCGAAATGATAAAAACGACCGGTCGTTTTTATCATGAACTCTCTGGAACAATTTGGACCAAAAACGATCGGTCGTTTTGTCAAATTCGATCGGTCGTTTTTCAGACCAAAAACGATCGGTCGTTCTGTCATTTCGATCGGTCGTTTTTATTGTGAATTCTCTGGAAGAAATCATACCTAAAACGATCGGTCGTTTCTTATAACGATCGGTCGTCTGTTGAAAAACGATCGGTCGTTTTTGACTGTCGACCGATCGACTGTAAAGAATTTACAGAACAAGAATTTTTTGCAGTTTTGGACACTGATTTGACAAAAAATATATAAAAACATGATCCCCTTTTTGAACATGATCTCTTAAAAAATGATGTCGTAAATTAATATGTTTAGTACGAGAGTGTTGGATCGGATTTTTTGAAAGATTTATGCACTAGTATTATCACATAAAATGATGTCGTAAATTAATATGTTAGGTACAAGATGTGTAGGTGACGTTTTACTAAACATCCGATTTAAAATAAGGAAATGTCACAACATCCGATTTAAAACGAAGTTAAACAAATCTAAACGATTAAGGAAAACGAACGATAAAATGCAAGCGAAAAATTGGCCATAGTTTTGCCTAAAAACGGTCAATCGCCACAAATGAAAACAACAAAAATAACCCAATCAACTAGATATATATGCGCACAAGTTATAATAACATCAAAATCGCATTTGTAGAATTATAAATACGCAATCTCACAACGTCATACAAATTAACACTTAATGATAAATAGCAACATAACATAAAAAAGATTCATAACATAAAAACGGTCAATCGCCACAAATGAAAACAACAAAAATAACCCAATCAACTAGATATATATGCGCACAAGTTATAATAACATCAAAATCGCATTTGTAGAATTATAAATACGCAATCTCACAACGTCATACAAATTAACACGTAATGATAAATAGCAACATAACATAAAAAAATTTCATAACATAAATGCAAAGCGTTTGCTACTTATTACATCAAAAACAACGTTGGAAGAAAATGAAAAACAAAGGAAATACAACACAAAATAAAAGAGAGGTATTTCTCCCCCTTTGACATCATAAATGAAAAACAAATGAAATACAACGCAAAAATAAAATAACAGCCTAGTCGCGGTGGGAGGTCGCGTCGTCCTCTTCGTCGGCGTCATCGTCGGGACCGGCTAGATCAGGAAAATACCCGTAGAACTTTGCCCGTTGCTCGGCGCTTATCCTATCAATTTCATCCAAGTCTTCTTGACTTGTGTTCATGGAGCGAAACATGCGTCGGTGGAGTCGCGCATTTTGATATTGGTCGATATATAGATCGTCGTAGAATTGTTCGGTGCGCGGAGGACGGTTGGAAGATCCGACTTGAACTTTTCCTCGACCTCGAGTGGGACGAGAAGAGGAAGGAATGTGAGACGGGGGAAGGGACTCGGAGGAAATAGGCACGTCCTCACGAGCGGCTTGCGGTGTGGCCTTAGGGCCGACATACTCTTCCTCTTCGGGGGAAAGAGTAGTGTAGTCGGGGCCGGACACCCGTTTACCGGACCAAGTAATGGTCTTGGCGGTAGTGTTGAATTTTATTGACATTTGGGCAAGATAAGAGGTGTCCCAAATATGTTTATCCTTATTCTTGAAAAGGGTTCCACCGGGAACAAGGTTTAGGTCCTTTAAGATGGCCGAAATCAAGGCACCGTAAGGTAGCCCATTCTTAGATTTCGTTTTGAGCGAATCCATCTTAAAGAATATGAGAGTCGCGAAGTCAAGCTTGACTCGGCGATGGATGCACCCTAGAAGGAAGATGTACTCATTGGTAACATCCGTGAAATTTGAAGTATGAGGGAGGACGATGTGAGAGAGGATGTGGTAGGCTAATTTATTTCTAAATAGAAGGCCGTGGGCTTTGTTAGAGCGATTGTTGTGGGCGGGATGAAATAGCTCATCTTTGAAATCGGTAAAATTAATGATGTTTAGCATTTCGCAAAGTTCGTCACTTTGCTCGTACACCCCCGCAGCATCGAGGTGTAGAAGATTTCGTAAACGGTCTATACCGTAAACGAAGGCCTGACCATTAAACGATGAACGCAAGCGGAGTGCGTCATCATGACCCCTATCAAGAACTAGGTTATGGTAAAATTCATATATATTTTCAATGAAGAAAGGCTCTTTTAGAGTAAGAATTACGTTGAGTTTTTGAAAGTTTAAATCTTGCATGAGAAGAGGAAAACGTTCAACGAATAAAGGCATATCTATGGTAAAATTAGTCAATATAGATCTTTTACCCATTGCAGATGGATAGAGAGGAGGAAGGGAGCTGGAAGAGGCACCGGGGCCTGATGGTGGAGCGGTGGAGGAGCCGGTTCGTCGACCGCGAGGAACACGGGGGCGGCTCGGGGACGGAGGCACGTAGTCGTCGTCATGTTCGTCGACGAGGTTTGGTTGAGCTTGAGCTTTCTTGGTGCGAACCATGGTTGGATTTTTTAAAAAATTAGGGTTGTAGAAGAATTGGTATTTTCAAGAAACGGAATCAATCGATTATTGATTATAAGGATTAATAAGAGAATTGGGTTATATATATATAGATATTTGGGATTTTTAGAAAATTTTAGGGAGAGGGGGCGAATTTTTTGATAAAGAGAGATGAAAGGTTTTGAAAAGTGAAAGAGAATTAGGGTTGAAAGAGGTTTAAAAACTGGAAAACAGAAAAACGATCGGTCGTTTTGGAATTACGATCGGTCGTTTTTGGACAAAAATGTTCCAGTGAGCACACTGAAAAAACGATCGGTCGTTTTTGCATAACGATCGGTCGTCTGTGTAAAAACGATCGGTCGTTTTTCACAGAGATCGGTCGTTTTTGTACAAAATTCTTCCAGTGAGCACACTTAAAAAACGACTGGTCGTTTTTGAAGAACGATCGGTCGTCTGTGTAAAAACGACCGATCGAAATGACAGAACGACCGATCGTTTTTGGTCTGAAAAACGACCGATCGAATTTGACAAAACGACCGATCGTTTTTGGTCCAAATTGTTCCAGAGAGTTCATGATAAAAACGACCGGTCGTTTTTATCATTTCGATCGGTCGTTTTTCGAAAGTAGACCATTTTGGGAATATTACAGAAAGGTAGCCCATTCTGGGAATTTAAGTGGTCCACTGGACCATTTTGGCAAAAAAACTCGATATATAGTACTAATTAGTGGATTGGTTTTGACTGCTTGAATTTGTCAAGGCAATATGTCTTAATTGGTAGGAGTGGTTTTCGTCTGTTTCGGTTCGATTTTTGGTAAAACTTGATTTTTGGTAAAACTGAAATCGATCAGATTTTTCGGTTTTTTTTTTTCGTTATTTTTTATTTTTTGAACCGAACCGGACCGGTTTTTTCCGGACCGGTTTCGGTTTTTTTGGGGTTTTTCGGTTTTTTTTTTGTTTTTCGGTTTTTTTCTGCCTTGAATTTTCTAGGGTAATCTGTCATATTTTTTTAAACCAGTAGATAAAATGCAATTTCATCCGAGTATCAATAAAAAATTTGAATTTTTTTTTTATATTATCTTAACATATAGAAAAACAATTATATGAATTTGATGCACTATTATTTAAGGTGTGCCAATCAATAGTATTTTTTAGTTTTAATTTTGAATTAATTTTTGTTATATATTTTTGGGTTCATTAACATGTACATATTAGATTTTTAGTATTTTTTAGTTTTAATTTTGAATTAATTTTAGTTTAGATATTTTTGGATTCATTAATACGTGTTAGGTTTTTAGTATGTGACACACCCTAAATAATAGTGAAATAGATTCACGGTAGTGTTAATCGTTTGTTGTTCATTCCCAAATGCAATATTATTTAGGGTGTGACACCGAATAATATTTTTTAGTTTTAATTTTGAATTAATTTTATTATAGATATTTTTGGGTTCATTAATAGGTGTTAGGTTTTTAGTACGTGAAACACCATAAATAATAGTGAACTAACATCAATTAGTAGGGCTGAGCGAAAACCCGAAAAAACCGAATCGAACCGAAAAATACCGAAACCGAAAAATCGAAAAAAATTCGGGTCGGTTTCGGTTTACAATAAAATTGAGGCGCGAAAAAGACCAAAAAATCAAAAATAATACCGAAAAAACTCGAAACCGGTCTGATTCGGTCCAAAAAATAAAAAGACAAAAAAAAAAAAAAACGAAACGAAAAATCTACTCGATTTCGGTTTCAATTTTATCCAAAAAAAAACCAAACCGGAGGGAGCAAAAATGGATCCTTAGTTATAGTGGGGTACGAGTTAGATGACCTGTTCTGGTCTATTTAATAATTTTTTCATTTTGTAGGGTCCAATTATAGATTGAATACTTAGTGGCCCTTAGAGGGGCGGTAGCTAGCTAGGGGTGACATCTCTGGGCCTCACAACTCCGAATTGTCCCCCAAAAATCTCGTTTATACTATATATGTAAGAAAATATATGCCAATAAGAAAATTCCATATAATCAATAGTGAATAACACACATTTTTTATGTCATTACCATTTTTACAATGTATGATTACATATATGATGATATATATAAGAAAATACAAAGATAAATTGATACAAAAAGTAATAGAGCTCCAATTTTTCATTTTTTTTTCCGAGGAACAAAAACCCAATGTGTGTAAATTAATGCAATCATGTGCCCAAAACTGTCTAAGTCAGAACTGACCATCGTCCAGTTCATCCGAAAATAACCTTGATAATTTAAAAAAACCACAAAAAAAAATTGTATGTAGAACAATATCTAATTATCTCCCATGGAAATTCCCCTCTCTCCCTTGATTTTTTCATGATTCTGATTTCTGAGTTCATGAGGGAATTTTATTGCAAGCTACACTATTTTCTAGCTATATATGAATAGGTGTTTTTTCTCCATTTTATGTTTTCAATACCGTCCTATTATTAGCTTTCACTTGATGATTTAGTTTTTATGAGATTCACTAATTTTCTTATAAGTGGGCTAAACGAGTATAATCATTGCTAAATCAAACCACACATTACATCGTGCTCCGCGTGGTATCGTCCGTAGTATAGGGCATCGATAGATTTTTAGCATGGATTTCTAAGAAAACATGCCATTTTCAATGCAATACACCAAACTAAAGTCCGTTTTCTCTGTAAACAATGCAATACTTATGAATAGGGCTTCAAGGAAAAAGACTTCCTGCTTTTAAAAATTGTGGAAATCTACGTACGATCCAGAATTTACTTTCAACTATATATGTCATTACAGCATTACTCCTTATCAATAAAGTTCGCTTCCAATTTATGTAAACAAAAGATTCCAAATCGTAGAAGAAATTATTACTTTCTAAGACTTCTTTATATCATTAAAAACGCATTGTCTATTACACAGATAACGTAATATGACATCTAAGTGTCGCTTATAAAATAGTAACCGTTGCTATATATATATAACCGAATTTAACGGTCATGGCCGTACACCAATTAATTGTACTTAACAAAACTGACGCAAATGAGGTGGGGAAAAGGGTTCCCTACAGAGCGGGCACCTGTTCTTGCCATGATCGATCCAACGTTGCAAACAACTCCGATGGAAAAAGTGTTTGCACATCTTCAAGCACCTAATCTCTTCTTCTCTCTCGAACTCATCCAAGCATACAGCACAGCTTTGGGACGAGTCCCCAGTGAATGCCACATCATTAAACCACACTGCTACATCTCCATTTTCTAAGATCCGTGGCGTTAGGCGACCGAGAAAGCTGAGGACAGAGAAGATTGGGACTAAAATGAAACCGAGAAGACAAAATGAGTATAAACGTAGTCTAGCAGAAAGGCTTTGCGGCATACCGAGCCCCATGGCCATGGAAATATAAGAGAGAGCGAGGTATTTGCAGTTTGCTTATAGGTTGTTAGTTAAAGAAGGCATAAATCTTTTGTACAATATAAGTGTTTTATGCCACAACTGTGTTTGTTTGGTACATATATGTACTCTAAGAAGTTATTTGAATAATGCACAAAACTGGTGGAATATTTTCCTTTCGGCAGATACTGTGTATATACGGAATGATAGTTGCGGCTTTAAGAATACACTAGTACTTATATTGTGGCTTTATATAGCAATACTTCTATTAATTTATAGATGTTGCATAAACCATGCATGGTCAATGATTCGATGCAATAATAATGTTTAACAGAGACTCTTACTCTCTTAGAATAGAATGAAATACATCATTTACCATTTAAACATCTTAGATCCATTAAGAAAAGTGTTCATTGCAGTTTAGTATAGAAGAAATTATATTCTTAATCAATTAAGAAATATAACAAGTGCGTGTTAGTGTCTTTTATTGAATTAATTTGTTTGGTAAAATAGTAAGTATCAAAATGGTAAGTATTGATATTAAAATGAATTTGATGCGATTAACCTACGCCCTTAAGTTGTTAATGATACATGCATTACTATAATTAGGAAAAACTAACCAATGCACGTAGTCATTGGTTGAGTATGTATGATATTTGCTTTTATATGTTTATTATAGTGATTTATGAATAAAAATTCCGTAACAAAGTAGTAATGACAAATGCAATAGATCAAAACAAAAATTTGGTAAAACAATAATTTTATAATATAAATGCAACAATGGGTTGAGTGTAGGTAATAACAAAGTAGTATCACCTCGCGACGAGTCTAAATCTTTTACTTCCTATTTTTATTATTTTTTGTGCCCCATTGCTTATTTTCACTCAAATTTTAAATTTTCACAACTCATACCACAATTTTATAAACTTTTATATTATATTGTATTTGTTGTAATACACTATTAGCTACGTATATAGGGAGACAGAAGTAGAGAGAGGAGAGAACAGTATGATCTTTATTGATGAAGGAATATGAATGTGTGTATAAATACAAGACCCCTAGCCCTCTTTATATAGATAGAGGGTTAGGGTTACAAGCCCACCTGAGCCCATTAAGTAAAAGCCCAAGAGTCCAATAATCTTACAACACTCCCCCTTTGGACGTCTTGAATTCTTCGTCTTCATGCAGTCGATCTGAGTCGAGTTTATTCGCAGTGCTAAACACATAAAAACCTTAGGGCCGGAAAACCCAGTGTGGGGCAAAACCGGTATCTAGGAGAAATTGTGTAGTCGAATGATATAGGCCGAAATATCATGTAAGTAACTAACCACAAAACAGTGTGCCTCATCAAAACCTTACCAGAGCAAACCCAATGGAAAAATCTCTGATCGAAGGAAAAAGAGTGCAACAGTGGCAGTAGTAGGGGATCAACCACAAAACAGGTGCCTCATCAAAACCTTGCCAGAGTAAAACCCAGTGGGAAAAAACTCTGGTCGAATGACAAAAGAGTACACAGTGGTAAGAAGTATACGACAGGATACTCCCCCTGATTTCAGCAATTCTTAGTGAGGTATAACATGGAACGTGTCTCGCTAAAAACCTTGTCAAGGAAAACCCAGTGGGAAAAACCTTGTACTAAGGACAAAAAGAGTACACATGCATATAACAGGATGCTCCCCCTCACTTGCACACGACATGGTGCGAGGATTTCGACTCCGACATAAAATGTCGCTCTAAGGTAGCTCAGATAGCCTACGTAGGCCAATCGCCCGTACGTGCTTCTGAAAAGAATGCTTTGGCAGTGACTTGGTGAACAAGTCAGTGTGGTTATTCTCTGAACCAATATGATTCACTTCAATCTTTTGAAGCGTTTGTTGTTCATGTGTGAAGAACAATTTTGGCGCGATATGCTTAGTGGCATCACCTTTGATGTAACCATGTTTCGCTTGATCAATCACAGCGGTGTTGTCCTCATAAATAACAACTGGTTCATCATGATCGTAAGCTAGATCACAGGTGCTTCGAATATGGCCAATAACTGCTCGAAGCCAGACACACTCTCTAGTCGTCTCATAGAGCACGAGTAGCTCAGAGTGGTTAGTCGAAGTGGCCACTAGAGTCTGTTTACGAGACCTCCAGGATATCGCCGTGTTCCCAATGGTAAAGACATAACCAGATTGGGAACGTCCCTTGTGCGGGTCTGATAAGAAACCAGCATCGGCATAGCCGACAAGGGTTGCGTTATTTCGAGGATCAATGGAGCTAGATCCACTCGACGCAAAGGGATAGAATAAGCCCATGTCCGTAATACCTCTAAGGTAACGGAAAATGTCTTTTATGCCAGTCCAGTGGCGGCGTGTTGGCGCGGTGCTGTGTCGAGCTAGACAATTCACAGCAAACGAGATGTCCGGTCTAGTACATTGGGCCAAGTACAATAGTGCGCCTATTGCACCCAGATATGAACACTCAGGGCTCAATATCTCTTCATCGTCCTCCTTTGGACGGAAAGGGTCCTTATTAATGTCTAGAGAGCGGACGACCATGGGAGTAGAGGACGGCTTAGCATCACTATGACTAAAGCGCCTCAACACCTTTTGGGTGTAGTTTTCTTGATGGACTAAAATTCCATCTGTACGGTGCTCGATCTGCAGGCCGAGGCAATACCGTGTCTTCCCAAGATCTTTCATCTCGAATTCCTTCTTCAGGATTTCAGCAGTTTCGAACAACTCTTTCGAGGTTCCTATGAGATTCATATCATCTACATAGACTGCGATAATCGCATATCCTGAAGTGGATTTCTTTATGAACACGCATGGGCATAGTTCATTATTAACATATCCCATGCCGATCAAGTATTCACTTAGACGGTTATACCACATCCGTCCGGATTGTTTCAATCCATATAGTGATCATCTCAGTCTAATCGAGAACGTGTTCCGTGGACGGGAACTACTTGATTCAGGCAACTTAAGTCCATCAGGGACTCTCATGTAAATCTCTGTGTCCAGATCCCCGTAGAGATACACTGTGACCACATCCATGAGCTGCATATTAAGTTTTTCGGAAACTACTAAACTGATTAAGTAGAGGAACGTTATAACGTCCATTACGGGAGAATACGTCTCATCGTAATCAATTCCAGGGCGTTGAGAGAAACCTTGCGCCACAAGGCGAGCTTTGTATCTAACAATCTCATTATTCTCATCACGCTTCCTTACGAAAACCCATTTATGACCAACTGGTCTAACATTGGGCGGTGTTGGAGCGACAGGTCCAAACACCCTTCGTTTCGTTAAGGAATCCAATTCAGCCCGGATTGCTTGTTTCCATTGAGGCCAGTCTGTTCTTCGCTGACACTCAGCAACGGTACGAGGTTCCATGTCATCATTGTTCATAATGTCAGTGGCCACTGCGTATATGAACACATCATCGATGACAGTCTCGTTTCGCTTCAAAATATCGTCTAAACTAGTATGATCGACAGATATTTCGAGGTTATCGTGATGATTAGGAACTGGTGTTTCATCTGGAACACGCTTCTCTAATACATCACCGTGATCCTTAATGATCTCGTGTGGCAAAACAGATGCGACAGGATTTCTCCTCTTTCGAGGCAGAACATCCTTGGAACCGGACGGCCTTCCTCTTTTTTTCGGAAGGGCGGCGGACTGAACGGCCGACGGCAGCGTTCTTTGCTCGGTGGGTACAACCGGAGCAACGTGTTCAATCGGAACACGGCGTCTCACTGGGACGTCTATCCTTGCAGGCACATTTGCAGCAGGTATATGTGATCTCGTGACATTCGCTAGGTCATTAAATGCGTCTGGCATTTGATTTGCAACATTTTGCAGACCTAGGATTCTCTGCACTTCCTTATCACTATGTGCAGTTGGGGGATCTAGATGAGACATAGTGGGTACATGCCACGTTAATTCACGTCGTTCCTTATCAACGTTAACGTGCATTTCTCCCCCTAACGACGGGAAGAGTGTCTCATCAAAGTCACAATCCGCATGTCTAGCGGTAAAGAGATCGCCTGTCAAGGGCTCTAAATAGCGTATTATGGACGGGGATTCATAACCGACATATATGCCCCGTCGTTTCTGAGGTCCAAATTTGGAACGCTTAGGCGGCTCAATTGGAACATTGACTAAACACCCAAACACGCGTAAATGTGAGACATCGGGCTCATATCCAGTTACCAACTGGTACGCAGATAGTGGTTGGGTGGCCATGGGCCTCAGACGGACCAACGCAGCAGAATGCAAAATGGCATAGCCCCACGCAGAAATAGGAAGTTTGGTACGCATAACCAAAGTCCTAGCAATCATTTGCAATCGCTTAATGAAAGCTTCTGCAAGGCCGTTTTGGGTATAAACATACGCAACTGGGTGTTCAAGATTAATTCCCAAAGTCATGCAATAGTCATCGAAAGTTTTCGATGTAAACTCCGCGGCATTATCAAGTCTAATAGACTTTATCGGATAATCCGGATGATGAGCCCTCAATTTAATGATCTGGGCTAGGAGTTTTGGAAACGCTGCGTTTCTTGTGGACAACAAAGCTACGTGTGACCATCTTGTCGATGCATCAACCAAAACCATGAAATATTTAAATGGTCCGCAAGTTGGTTGGATAGGTCCACAAATATCTCCTTGAATTCTTTCAAGGAATTGGGAAACCAATTTCGTAGGTTTCACACGAATTGGTTTGAGATTAGTCTTTCCAATCGAGCATGCTTGGCATAGGCTTTTCGGATTAATCACGAAATTCTTTCCTCCAAGAGGATGCCCATGAGATGTGTTCATCGTTTGAAGCATCGTATTTTGACCCGGGTGTCCCAGCCGGTCATGCCATAGCATAAAAGTGCTCTCATGAATCGGCGTCCGCCGAATGATTAGATTGCTTTCAAAGTTTTGGATTGTAGTAACATACAAACCACTTGAAAGACATCTCAACTTCTCCAAAATACGCTTTTGGTCGTATTGAGTGGAGGTAATGTGAAGGTATTCAATACCATTTTCACGAGCAGTTTCAAGATGAAACTTATTTTCTCAGATATCCTTAAAGTTCAACAAGGTACGACTGGACCTCGGAGAATATAAGGCCTCAGATACTTCAACAGGAGTACCATTTGACAACGTGAATTTAGCTTTACCAAAGCCTTCAACAAGGGTCGACGGGCCCGAAATTGTTGTCACTGAGGTTACTTTAGGTGTAAAGTTGATAAAAAACGATTTATCTTTTAAGATAGTGTGTGTAGTGCCACTATCAACCAGACAATCAACTGCCCCACAATACATGCCTAAAAGTAAAATAATTTAAAGTCGGTCACACGAATAAAAGGAATTGCTCAATGAAATAACTTTAAATTATACGAGAAATGTTCAAAACATTATCCATAAAACAAACCATAATCCAAAAGAAATGAACAATATCCAAAGGAAAAAACATAATCCGAAATGGAATTGAAATAACATAATCCAGGAGCAAAAACAGCTCAATTATTAAAAGAAACGAAGAAAAAAAACTTTATTCTTCCATGTGAGCCTCAAAGTCAGGGGTCTCAAGAGTTTCTTTTGCACTAGCTTCAATCATGTTGGTTTCGACCCTTCTACCCTTGTGGTAGTTTTCGACTTCTTGGGGAGTTGCCCTACAAGTCCTTTGCATATGACCATTTCCACCACATTTATAGCACAGAGTTGGCATATCGGCCGATTCTCTTGCTTTGGGACGACTGGCCCATTTGTTCCTACCACCACGAGACTGCCTAGGAGGAGCCACAGGTCCTTGGTTCGGACGATTGTCCAAACCTCGCTTGGCTGGACGAGCATTACGCTCACCCCTATTCCTTGGCTGACGGGACGACAGGCCCTTTTCTCGTTTCCCATATCGTGGACGAGGTCCACGAACAACATTAGCATCAGGCATTGGAATTGCCTTTGAACCAGCAGGACGAGAATTACTGTTCATTATTAAAATGAGACTATTCTTCTCGTCCAATAACAACTGGGTGATGAGCTCGGGAAATTTGGTGAATTTAGACTGACGATATTGCTTTTGAAGCAAGATGTCAGAACTAGGAAATGTGGTGTACGTTTTCTCCAATAAGTCACTGTCGGTGAGCGTTTCACCACAGTATTGGAGAGTAGCACGAATTCTGCATACTTCAGCGTTATATTTTTCAACGCTTTCGAAGTCCTGAAATCGCAAATTCAGCCAATCACGGCGGGCTTCAGGAAGCCAAATGGTCTTTTGGTGGTCGAAACGCTCTTTCAGAGAGTCCCACAATGTCTTTGGTGAGGTGGTCGCTATGAACTCAGATTTCATGGCGTTTGATAAGTGGCGGCGAAACAGAATCATCGCCCGAGCACTCATTTCACGCGTTACTTCCATTTCACGCTCCTCCTCATCATATATGACATCCAATAAGCCTTGGGCATCTAAATGGTTTTAGATATCCTGACTCCAATCCAAGTAGTTCTTGCCGCCAGCATCCAAAATTGGAAAGTCAAGCTTGATTGACATTTTTCTACAACAGGAGAAAAGAAAATAAACACTGGATTAGTCATCATATAAAACAACGGGTTTATATGTTTATGGTTTGTATAAGCACAAACTTTATTTCGAAACGACAGGTTCGAAAAACAAGTTTTGCTTTTAAGTGAAGAGGTTCTCTTTGATCGAACGACAGGTCGATCCTGAGACACCAATTCGGCGAATACATATCTATATAGACACATTCGGGGAAATTATTATTTACTCAAACCCTTTCGGTAGCTCTATTTGAACACGACCAGAAAAGACGGTGAGGGGGGTGGGCACGAATGCCTCTTAAAAACCGACCTCATTAGGAGAACGACTTCCGCCTTTATCTTTCCTAGACATCGTATCTAAATAGGTGAGCATATTTGGGGAAGATTCATAATTTTTCCAACTTAAATGTGAATATATACGATTTTCGCTTTTATATATGGCAATAAAATTAATAAAATAGACAATATCTATCTAGATTAACCATATATATATAAACATGTAGTAAATATATTTTAGAATCTATCTAATCATGCAGTAGATTTGGTGTTATCAATAAATCAATTTAAGATTATTAATCAATCCATAAATATTCTAACATATCAAATCAAATCAATTTAAGATTATTAATCAATCTATAAAGATTCTAACATATCAAATCAAATCAATTTAAGATTATCAATCAATCTATAAAGATTCTAACATGTCAAATCAAATCAATTTACATGCAATTTTTTTTTGTTTTCCTTTTAATAAAAAAAATTATATGCATGTGTGTGTATATTTACCAAATATTATATCTTATCAATCGTATGTACTGTTTTCGTATAAGTATTATACTATAGGACCATGCGTGTAATTACAGCAAACTATATATCTATTTACAGCATTATTACATATACAGTCCAGAATTTCAGACAAGTTTCAGTTTAGTCCTTGAGTAATTTTACAGCTTTCAGAGAATTACAATTCAGTACATACGTTTCAGTTTGTTACAGATTTAATCCTACAGATTAATACATGTTTTCCGGGTATATGTGTGTTTTCTACACTACCAATTGACATATATGTTCACAGAAAAATAGCAAATATTGTTAATATACATGCAAACAGTTAATACACTGGAATTGTAATCATGCATAAGCTTTCAATTACAATTTCCAAAATTTGTAACATGGCAGTAGCATACAAACATGCTATAGTGACATACAAACATCCAGTAACAGTACAAACATGTAAATTCCAGAATCATGCAAACATGTAATCATGCATGTAATCATTCCACCAGAATCAATTTATTCAAATGGCATAGTATGTCATGCAATTCGTACATCATACAAACATGCAGTAAAGTCATATAACATATAAACATGTTGACTTGTACAGTTCAAAAAAATTATATCCGGTTACCTTACGCACGGTATGTTGGTGAAGGTCGATATAGCAAAATATTAAAAATCCGGATAAACCTCAAAGTTTATTGAATCTATAATCCGTACTTCGATCTCCGAGAGCAGTGCTGATAACGTGTTGTAATACACTATTAGCTACGTATATAGGGAGACAAAAGTAGAGAGAGGAGAGAACAGTATGATCTTTATTGATGAAGGAATATGAATGTGTGTATGAATACAAGACCCCTAGCCCTCTTTATATAGATAGAGGGTTAGGGTTACAAGTCCACATGGGCCCATTAAGTAAAAGCCCAAGAGTCCAATAATCTTACAACAGTATTCAAATTTTAAAACATTTAAACATAATATTGTTTTATACAATTTTTTTAATATTCAATGTTTAATTTACACTAATTTATACATTTATTCCAAAATAAATTTTGTACGGATTTTATTTTAAAAATAATTATTGGAATATATTGATACATGTATTATAATAATTCTATAATTTTTTTCAAAATTTTTAGAATTTTTTTTTGAATAAAATAAGCAAGAGTGCACGAAAGGGATAGAGAAATGGGATAAAAGATTTGTACTCCCTCGTGTGACGCATCTATTAGACTATAATCGTAAATGACAAAAACATTCTTTGGTCACTCGAGGTTATGAGCACAACTCATTTTGCATAATCATTATATTTTTCGTAAAATATCAACTTTTCAATATTAGTAACCACTTTAAATTATATACTCCGTATGTAGTACAACAAAAAATGGAGAAATAATGAAATGCTTTTGATAGGGATTCTCGTCCCATTAATTTGACCGCGTTTGAGTTTTTTTAAGTGATTTTTTTTGTGGTCTTTTCTAAGCATGAGGCATTGGTAAAACCTGACAAGGTTTATGCAACCAGCTAACAATGGGAAAAAAAGACTTGATCGATCATATGTGTGTATATATACATAATGCATGTCAATTATAAAGAATTATCTGATAAATATCATTGTGGTGATTTATGTAACGTAAGTAGATAAAGAATACAAGACCAATAAGCACACACGACAACGTACGTGGATATAGTTAGAAGTAATTAGTCGGGCATGAGTTAGATGGTCTGTTTAAATTGATCATTTTCTCGGGTCCAATAGATAGAAAACTAGTGTCCGATTTCCCTTTAATTGGCCAACTACTATCAGAAAAAATTCATTCAACATCATAATTTTTTTTCGATTATTTTGCTAAAGTGGTGGCTAAATTTTAACAACAGTTTAGCAACAAATATCAACATAATTTGTTGCTAAATTGTTGTTAAAATTTAGCCACAACCATTTTAGCAACATAGTCGAAAAAAAATTATGATGCTAAATGAACTTTTTCTTGTAGTGAACACTCAAATTATTCGGTTGCCCGTTTCATTTTTATGAAACAAAAATAAAATAAAATAAAATCAGCTTAATTTTAATTTATATATATATATATATATATATATGTATATAGGTGTGACGGTGTGATTTCTTTTGTAAATGTTAAATTAATCAAATTGCCAAGTTGGGTTAAAACTTGATGTATAATAAACTGAGGTTTATATAATTATATTGGGCTGAACTATTGTCCAAAAAAAATAAAAAAAAATTACCCAGTCCCAAGTATTACTTAACTTGGGCCTGAGACGCCCCTGGGTAAGGTGACATCCCCAGGCCTCACCATTCGGAATGACCCCAAAAAAATTCAATTTATTTATATGTGCAAAAAATTATATTCGTAAAGATGTATGCTAAAAAAAAAATTTCGATACAATAGTGAAATAACACTTATTTTTATGTCATTACCATTTCTAAAATGGAATGCCGTAAAATTCTACTTATATGGTTTGTTTACATACCCTTGGAATGTATGAATTTTATATAAAAACACATATTTTTATCATCTTTTATTAGGATGGAAGGGGTTGGACCGTCTATATATGTTTTAACGAGTTCTCAAATTTTCCCAAGTTAGTTTGATCAGGTTTTAGTCAAGTTTTCGCTTTTTTCATATTTATTCGTAATTATTTTTCGATTTTTTTAAATCAACATTTTATCATATTTCTAAAGTGTTTGTTCAATTTTTATTTTTTTTAAAATTTGACATTTCATATAACTTTTTATGTTTAATTGTTTGTTTGACAAGTTATAAGGTAGTAATATTAATAAACACAAAACTAAATATATAAAATATTAAAATTTTACAAAAATTTTTGAATAAACATTTAAAAAAAAATAGAACATTGATTTAAAAAAAAATTCAAACAATAATTACGAATATATATGAAAAATACGATAACATGACTAGAGCCTGACCATACTAATTTGATGAAATCTGAACCGGTTTTAACGACCCCAAAGCAGAAAGGTGGTGAAAATACAACAAAGGCAGTTATGTTATTATGAATACATTAGTGAAATTGCAAATGGTAACACGGAGACAAGATTGAACAATTATCCAAACTAGGGTGTCAACAATGCAAATAACCCAAACTAACTGTCTTCTCTTGGGAAATGTACCTCAGATCCACTATGTCACCGGTGCTCATCTACTATGTGAGTAATGTAACCAAACAGTATAAATTGTCATCTTTATAAATAAACTTTATTTTTTCATATGTTTTGCGGGTTACAAACACAAACTTAGTGACGCCAAAATAGATAGAAGGTGTTGAAAACATTACTTATTTGTGAAGTAACAAAAAGGGCAAACTAAATACAGAGACAAGATTGAGTTTTTATCCAAAACAACAATGCAAATAACCCAAACTAAGTGACTTCTCCCTGGGAGAAAAATTTCGTTTTTGACAACGGAGATCCACTATGTCACTAATCCTTATCCACTTTGTCAGTAATGTACCAAAACAGAATAAATTATCTTTTTTCATATGTTTTGCGGGTTACAAACACAAACTTAATGACGGCAAAGCAGATAGAAGGTGTTGAAAATATTCCTTATTTGTGAAGTAACAAAAAGGGCAAACTAAATACAGAGACAAGATTGAACTTTTATCCAAATTAGGATGTCAACAATGCAAATAACCCAAACTAAATGACTTCTCCTTAAGAGAAATGTTTCGTTTCTGTACTATGTGAGTCACTAATGCTCATCCACTCTGACAGTATTGTACCAAAAATGAAGAAATTATATTTATTTATAAATCAATTTTATTTCTCCATCTGTTTTCCGGGGTTGCAAAAGACAAACATAATGACGCCAAAGCAGATAGAGATAGAAGGGTTGAAAAGTAATAAAAAGGGCAAACTAAATATAGAGAAAAGATTGAGGTTTTATCCAAACTAGGGTATCAAATATGAAAATAAGACAAACTCCAGATCCACTCTGTCAGTAAATGCTCATCCTCCTGATCTCCTCATAAAATCTCTCTCTCTCTCTCTCTCTCTACAAATATACATATATAGATATAGATATATAGATATAGAGGAGAGATGTATATGGCGTATGGGTGGCCGCAGGTGTACCCACTAGAAGCGGGCGAGTGTGCAGCCTCGGAACAGATCGTTTACCTTTCGGTATCGAATCGCTTGTTACTCGTTGTTGCTCCTTCTCACCTCGAACTATGGTCTTCCTCCCAGGTTATTTACTTATATATTTATATGTAATTTATATGACTCACATTTCTTGGGATCGCTCTTTAGGTACTTGTTTTTAATTACCAATTTGATTTCTGTTTATTATTAAAATACTCGTTTGATTAGTTATATTGGTTACTTTAGCCTGTAGTTGAACTTGTACTTTCTGAATTTATTTGATTGGGTTTTCGAAATACTAAATACTTATATTTACTTGCATTCTGTGGAATTTCTCTTTGTATATATATATATACACTATATAGACGTGGGACTATATGTAATTTGCATAACTTATTTTGTGGGATCTCTGTTTAGGTGTACTTATACACAATTACAATTATGTAGTTTCTATGCTTAGTTCAACTCTGACGAGACGAAAACTGCAGAATCGTGACATGCATTCAAAATTTAAATTGTGTAGATTGAAGCTATTTTATCCGATGTTTGCTATTTGAAACTCACGTTAGGTACATACAGATTTTGCGTGACTTAAATTACTTTTACCAGAGGATAAAAACTAAGGGAAATGTTAGGTATACAAAACCATGCTGTTACAAAACGACGGGACACTAATGGCTGTGTTTTGAGGTTTTCAGTGGCAGGTCTGATATTTTGTGTGGATACGTGATTCTCAAAGAGTTTATGTACATATATATTGTGTTGCATAACTGCTGCTACTCTTCAATTAATGTTTTTATTGGTTTGGCCTTCAGCATAAGGTGAGACTGGCCAAGTATAAGAGGGATTCTAATTCAATTCAAAAAGAAGGAGAGTATGCACGTGCTGTCTGGAGTCCAGACGGGAAGTTGATAGCTGTCCTCGTGAGTACATTCCTTACGACAATTGTTTTATCTATCGATGAATTTCAATAGTGCTTATTATTCTGGGATGGTGATTTTAGATTTGGTGATGAATTGATAATATGGATGGATTTCAAAGAAATTAAAAAACATGGGGGGTGCACTAGATAGTTACTATGTTTTTACAATGCCACTGTAGTGGCACATTCTTGAATGCTGCTTTGTTTTATATTTAAGTTCGATAGATACTACCTGCCATGTTTTGAAATGTCAACTTATCCATGATTCATTTATGATTTTAATGATGATAATGAAGTTAACCAAATTTTAAACGAAAGAACTTGGAAGATGTGCAGGGAATAAGTTTTTTTTTTTTATCTACTCCCTCCGTTCCCAATAAATTGTCCTCTACGAAATTACATGCAATTTTGACCGGCTTATAACGTGTATCAAAATTGTTGAAATGAAAATTTTCAAAACTAAATCATATAATTTAATGTTTGAACTATATGATTAACTTTTGAAAATTTTCATTTCGACAATTTTGATACAAGTTATTGGCCGGTCAAAATTGCACGTAGTTTCGTAGTGGACAATTAATTGGGAACGGAGGGAGTATGCCTTCTGTATCAGAGATTTTGTTATGTTCTACACTAGTATTTTACAGCTTTGAATTCGGTGGACCTTTCTTAGGATGGATATATGTGTCAATTGTTAAGACAAACCATAGGTTCCAAATTGGCTCTAATAAGCATAAATGTTTGTAGTGCTACTTGTTTTATGATAACCGTTTTGCCGTTTTAGGATATAAACATTTTGCAAAATGGAGGTGTTCCTTTAAAAAGGGGCTTTGATTGAAATTCAAACTTTTATGTCCTTCCTGGTTATTAGTAATGGACCTGTGCAATATCTTTGGTTTTCTTGTAGACCTCTGGTTCGTTTCTTCATATACTAAAGGTCCAGTTCACAGAAAAAAGAATACAACTTGGGGGGAAACAGCCATCTGGATTGTGCCTCGCAACTATTTCTCTGCTTCTAAGTGAACATGTTCCTTTCGCAAATGGCAAATTTGCAACGTGAGTATTCATTGTTGTTTTTTGCTTTTGCGTGTTGCAATACTTGGTTAGAGGTTGCAGAATTTTACCTCAATATATATAATTGACGAATATTTAAAACTAGTGCTGTGTTTTCTATTTGAAATTTTAGGCATGCTTTAGTAACACCAAACTTATACTACGTAAAGGCTACCGCCTTCTATTTTTCTAGATTGTTTCCCTAATACTGCTAAGCTTTTTTAATGGGAAGCGAAAACTGTTAAGCAGATACTGTGTCTTTTTATCTGAATTTAATATGGAAAAATACCAAGTCTTCGGAAAAGAGAGATGATTGTAATCTTTTTTCGGTTTAAGTCAGTGGTTGATAGTTCTTTCAGAAGCGACATGAAGATGTTAGGAGCGTTATTCTGCAACTTTCTAAAATTTTAGAGTTTAAATTCTATGTAAACACCCGAATGTGAATCACCCTAATCACAGTTTATTTGCTGTCTTAATTAGTAGCAATATATAGTGATTGAATCTTCTTCAAGTGCTTTACCTTTTTTTTCATCTAGCTTTTAAGTTTATGATATTTCCATTTCTCCCGACATTTATGTTTTTGGTCAGGAGCAACATCATTTGTGATAGCAAGCACCTACTTGTTGGCCTCTCTGATGGATCATTGTATAACATATCATGGAAGGGGGAGGTAATGCAAAATGATGGGCACTACAATTTGTTTGTAATTTGTAAAAGAAATTACCCAGCGTGTGTTTACTTTATAAATTTAAAGAATAAGCTTAGATATGGAAATCACAGTAATCTTTGCAATTTCTATGGGGCTTATTATTTCTGTATTATTGTTCAATGCAGTTTTATGGGGCTTCCGGTCTTCAATTTCCTCCACAAGACGGCAATGGAGCCGTTAAATTATTGCACTCACTTGATAATGGTTTTAGTTCTGCGGGAGCTTTCATGCCAAATCATCTTCTTCAAACTTGTGCTGTTACCCAGCTGGAATTTTCCTTGCCTCTAAAGTTGCTGGTTGTAATATTCTCTAACGGGCAACTATTATTATGTTCTATTAGTAAAAGAGGATTAAAACAAGCGGATTCTATTAAAGTTGAAAAGCTGTTGGGGTCTGGTGATGCATCATGTGCTTCTCTAGGTCCAGAGCAAGAACTCTTGGCTGTTGGTACCAGACGAGGTGTTGTTGAGCTATACGATCTTACAGAATCTGCAAAGTTGATTCGATCTGTATCTTTATTTGATTGGGGGTATGCTCTGCAGTCTCTTTTAAGTATGTAATTTGTGCATTTCTGAATATTTGCATCAGCTGCCTATTCATACAAGCAAGAAAATTTCTGTATGCCCTTGCCCCTTGAAGAGGAGATTGAACAATTTTTCACAATGGAATTCAAAATAGCTTATTTTTGTACCCGTTCTCTAGTGCTCATGAGTTTGACATAATTGCATCAGTTACCTATTCATACAAGCTTGAGTTTGGCATTTTGGTTTGATGCGTTTATGAGTTGTTAAATTTTAGGTGACGTGTTGCCATCTTGCATTTTGTTTTATTAGTTTCCTTATTTGCGGCATATTTTGAATCCAAAAAGTCCAATATAATTTTGAACTGGACAGGGTGAGACTCAAACCATGACATGTGCATGTTGTCTATGTTAGAGGTGATGTGCAGCCATCTTGCCTAAAATCTTAATTTGAGTAGGTAGAAACATATTCTTAATTTTATTGTCTTCAACAGTGATCATAGGGTTGTGGTCTATGCTCCTAATACTATTGCTCAGCACTTATGTTGACATAAGTATTGCTCAGCATTAAAATTTCTTAAAGAACCATATTAACTTGATTTTGGGAGGTAAGCACAAAAACCAAACATAAGATTGTAGGTGAATGGTGTGGGGTGATTTATGTGAGTGACTAGAAAATCTGTTGGGCTTGGCATCTTCTTTCTACCCTAATGCAGGTTTTGATGCATCTTTTCATTTCAGCTCTTAGCATCCGTGTTTCTCTTTGATAATTTGGCCCCAATCTATTTACTCTATCGAAAAGTTTATTTTCCAAAAAGTGTACGTTTGAGGTGTACTCCAGACTTAATTAGTTTCTAAACCAATTCTGAACAATTGACTTTCTTCTTTTTACACTGTAAATTTCTTTGTTTCCTTTACCGTTAGGTGCATCATTTTCACATAATAGTCTTGTGTACTTTGATAAGTAACGGTTAATAGGTTAGCAATTTGGTCTTATTGATTTTGCAGTTATTCCATGGATGAAACTGGTGCTGTCAGTTGTATATCGTGGACCCCTGATAATTCTGCTTTTGCAGTTGGATGGAAGCTAAGAGGACTCAGTGTTTGGTCCGTTTCTGGTTGTCGTTTAATGTCTACTATTCGTCAAATTGGTTTAAGTTCTTTATCTTCTCCTATGGTTAAATCAAATCAAGAATGCAGATACGAGCCTATGATGGGTGGAACCTCACTTATACGCTGGGATGAATATGGTTATAGGCTTTATGCTGTTGAAGAACGATCCGTAGAGAGAATTATCGCATTTTCCTTTGGAAAGTGCTGCCTTAACAGAGGAGTTTCTGGCTCTACATATACTCGTCAAGTTATTTACGGTGAAGATCGATTACTTATCGTGCAGTCTGAAGACACTGACGAGCTTAAGATTTTGCATCTTCACCTTCCAGTTATGAGTCTCGTTTGATCAGAGTTCTAAATTATTTTTAACCCAGTTTCTTTATCCACTCAAATGTTGCTGACCTGTCTTTTCGTTTGACCAGGTTTCCTATATATCCACAAATTGGCCTGTCCTGAATGTAGCAGCTAGCAAGGATGGGATGTATTTGGCCGTTGCTGGCCTTCACGGGTTAATTTTGTATGACGTGCGAATGAAAAAGTGGAGATTCTTTGGTGATATTACTCAAGAACAAAATATTCAGTGCAAAGGCTTGTTATGGCTGGGGAAAATTGTTATCGTCTGCAACTACATTGAGTCATCTAACACGTGAGCAACTCGATATCATTATTTTAAAATTTTATAAGATAATTGGTCTGAGGTTCCTTGAAGTCGTAGAAACTATTTCTTTTCATTGAATAGATAGGTATGCATATCCATCCAACAAATAAGGAAAACTTTTTGAAGCACTGTTGGGTATCTTTTTTGGTTCTGTGTACCTATTGTTTTTTAGTATTTTAATGTTAAAAACCTCGTGCATGCAGGTATGAATTGCTTTTCTACCCTAGGTATCACCTCGACCAGAGTTCATTACTTTGTAGGAAACAGTTGCTTGGAAAGCCAATGGTGATGGATGTATATCAAGATTATTTATTAGTTACCTATCGCCCATTGGATGTTCATATATTCCATGTGAAAATAACTGGCGAACTCACACCTTCTAGCCTTCCAGACTTAGAGGTAAATGATTGATGTTAACTCTCTAACTAAAGCGGTATTTTTGAATGAAAACCCAATGGGCCAAGTTAGATTTAACCTCTTAAGGTTTTTTTTATATATAAATATATGTTTCATTTTTGTGTATTTTTAAGTGATAAAATGACAAACAGCTTTCTACAGTAAGAGAGCTCTCAATAATGACCGCGAAGAGCCATCCTGTTGCAATGCGATTTATTCCTGATCAGCTTTCAAGGAAGAGCGTCTCGAAAGATCATAATAATTCTCCTACTGATTTATCAAGTAGTGATCCTGTAAGGTATGACCTTATTTTTGAACATTTCCATCAACAGACAGAGATTTAATATCACACTAATTTCTGTTTGTTTGTTTAGATGCTTAATATTGAGGGTCAATGGAGAGCTTTCCCTTCTTGATTTAGATGATGGACGAGAAAGAATGTTAACGGACTCTGTTGAGCTGTTTTGGGTAACTTGTGGTCAATTAGAAGAGAAGACGAACTTGATTGAAGAGGTTTCATGGTTGGATTATGGTCATCGTGGAATGCAGGTAACAGTTTTCACTGGACATACATTTTTCATTTCTAAAACTCCTTTATGTGGACATCCTCTGACTCATGGTTACAGGTTTGGTATCCATCACCAGGTGCTGACGCTTTTAAGCAAGAAGATTTCTTGCAGGTATATATTCGGTTGATTTATTCTTTTAATTTACCTGGACGTGAGAGAGATAACGTGATACTGTATCTTTGTAAAATGCACCACTGCTAGAGCTTATACTTTATAGCCTTTTGATTTTGAATACTTTAAGAATCCTTCGAAAAGTCATGCACAGAAAATAAAGTATTCCCTCTTCAGATTTTCCTTTCGACTTTAAAAGTCCTGCCAAAATGTGATTGCTTTATTCTTCAAGACAATTGCAAAACTCGTTTTTGTTGAATTTTGAGTCAGTTTTGGAAATTCACAAGCTATTTTGATGTTTGTCCTTCTCAGTTTTGTTTTCTAACTGGAGTAGTAATCTTAAGTTGTTTACACACTTGTCTGAAAAATCTTGTTTAATAGTTGTATGCATTGACGTGTAATTTTTCCTACAAAACTCCCCCTGTAATGTGATGTTTTATGTTTTCTTCTTCTTAATTTACAGTTGGATCCTGAACTAGAGTTTGACCGTGAGGTATACCCTCTTGGTCTTCTTCCAAATGCTGGAGTAGTTGTTGGTGTTTCACAAAGGATGTCGTTTTCAGCATGCACAGAGTTTCCATGTTTTGAACCTTCTCCTCAAGCTCAGACAATTTTGCATTGCCTACTCAGACACCTTATTCAGGTTTATGACTTTCTGATCAATTTTTTTTTATTGAGTCAACTTTTGGTCTTTAGTCTATTATATTGACATGGTAATTTAACCAGTTTATTAGTCTTTTGGCTGTATGTTTTTAGTTCTACCTACTTGGTAGAGAACTATACGTTTTTTTTTATGAAGAATACTCCTTTGACATCCAGTCTTTATGTCTTTCAGAGAAACAAGAGTGAAGAAGCTTTGTGTTTGGCACGTCTATCATCTGAGAAGCCTCATTTTTCACATTGCCTGGAGTGGCTTCTTTTTACCGTCTTTGAAGCTGACATTTCCAGGTAGTTTTACTTCTTACGGGAAAGGAAAAACATACTGTACCTTTTTAGCAAAACTGCCCCAAGTTGCTCTTGTATCATACTTTTGACTTTTCTTTTAGGGTTTTTACCAGAACCTCATTTTGTGTGTTTTTACCCTCTCGACTTTGGGTTTTTCAGTTTAAGGTGGTACATTATTGACGACCTTTTATAATTATTTTCTTACAGACAGGGTGCTTTTAAAAACCAGGTCTCGATTCCTGAGAGTTCCTCTCTTTTGGAGAAGACCTGTGATCTAATAAAGAACTTTCCGGAGTATTTTGATGTGGTTGTTAGTGTTGCAAGAAAAACAGATGGCCGGCATTGGGCTGATCTATTTTCTGCTGCCGGAAGATCGACAGAGTATGTACTTTTTTTTCTTCTGTTTTTTAAATTAAAACATATGACAATTAGCTTTGGTGCTTGAAGTATTTGAGTCTTGCCGTGTTCTTTATTATATTTTGAAGTGATTTTGGAATGCGCCAAGACATTTTAGTTTAAATTCATGGTGCCCTCTCTCTCTCTGCTTTTCCTCCTATCCCTCTTCTGGAATTGTAGTTGTTTTTGGTTGCTTCTGACTTCTATCCACGCCAACTTAAGTGTTCCTATGCATAGTATGCTCTGTACATTCTAACCTACCGCGCTGACATTGATCCATAGAACTTATCTCACTGTTTTATTTAGTTGTAATTATGATATTGTGTTTTGTTTTTGCTTTGAAGGGACGTATATGCTTTTACCTTCCACTAACCTTGTTGAGGATCATATTAGATGTTCTACTGAGTTAAGCTGTTTATGTTAGGTTGTTTGAGGAATGCTTCCAGCAGAGATGGTACCGGACAGCTGCGTGCTACATACTAGTAATTCTCTCTATCCTTTTTGTTGATTATGGTTAAGTTTTAGGTTTGTAAGAAGTATATCGTTGACTCTTCCCCTGTTGTCTTTAAAATTATTTTTCTTTGATTTACAAGCTTGGATTGAATCAGCAGATTGATTTCTTCACTTGTTTTACTTGGCTTTAAACTGGACAAGCTTTTATCACCATTCAATCCTCCTGTCATTTTGACACATTGGTATAAATTAATTTAGAATCTTTAGAATAATAACATAAGTCAGACTTGTATTTTTTTGTGGAAGGTTTTTTTATTAATTTTCTATTTAAAGCATGCTTTAATCTGCATCCCTGGCTACTTTCCCTATATTAAATTTGAGGTTCTGGTATTGCAGATCTTTTATGACATCTTAGAAGTTATAGATACTTATCCAAAATAAATAAATCTACAGGTGATTGCGAAACTAGAAGGCGCTGCTGTGAGCCAATACTGTGCTTTACGTTTACTACAGGTAAACACTCCTTTTTGTAGCTCTTTGTTTCTGTTCTTTTCTTCCATTGGATATTTTCTGCTTTGTCGTGCCTGACAGTCCATATCACACAGGCAACACTTGACGAATCTTTATATGAACTTGCTGGGGAACTGGTACTTTACATATATTTATATTTCCTATGATTAGATGTAATTACCTTTTTTTTTGCTTGTATTTACTTTTTTGCACTTTGTCCCCAGGTGAGGTTTTTGCTTAGATCTGGAAGGGAATATGAACATTCCGCAACGGATTCAGTATCTCCCAGATTTGCAGGATATTTTATGTTTCCATCTAGTTTCAGGCGCCAATCTTTTGAGTCGAGAAGGTAATGCTGTAGTTACGCGTTAATAGCATGTTGTTTGGGACCAAATCTAATTATGTTTTTTAAATTAGTAAACTGAAATTAATGCATTTGGAACAGCCCATCATTCAAAGAGCAGAATGCACATATTGCTTCTGTAAAGAATATTCTGGAGAACCATGCCAGCTATTTAATGTCGGGTAAAGAACTTTCCAAGCTTGTTGCGTTCGTGAAGGGAACCCAGTTTGATCTAGTGGTATGACAAACACAAGTATCTGTTTTTCTAAGCTATGCTGCTACTCGGTGATCTAAGTTTGTACTTGTTTCACAATTATGACAGGAATATCTCCAGAGAGAGCGCCATGGTAGTGCTCGTTTGGAGAGTTTTGCTTCAGGTCTTGAATTGATTGGTGACAAGGTAATTTTTATGTTCCATTTATACTCTCTTCATAGTTTTATGCTCAAGGAACTAAACGCTCAACAATGTTGTGATCGTCATTTATTTATGTTTACAGGTCTTGACTATTGTTTCTCAAAGAAAGTGTTTCCTTATGCTTTATCCTTTTCTTATTTCAGCTTCAAATGGGTATGCTGCAGAGCCGATTGGATGCTGAATTTCTCTTATCTCATATGTGTTCTGTGAAGTTCAAAGAGTGGATAGTTGTTCTGGCCACTCTCTTGAGGCGGACTGAGGTTCGTATTCTTTCTAGAAACGGAAGTAATGTTTTGATGCTTGATAAAATGCTATTTTTTTAGTATGTGTATAATTACGTGTTGCTGCACAGGTTTTATTTGATTTATTTCGCCACGAACATGACAAGCGGTTATGGAAAACGTACAGTTCGGTACTGGAGGTATGTGATTCTTTTAAAGACTTGGATTCTTTGTGATGATTTGTCACTCTTCAGTATCCTTTATGAAGAATAGGATTTTAAGGGAAAATAAAGGAATATGAAAACAATTCGAAACGAGAATAATGAAATCTGAATTTAACTTGTCCATACATGTTGATACATGCATAACGTATGGTTTAAAAAAAATACTGTATTTCTCATATTTATTGGACAAAGAAAAATTGGAATAGCAGGTAGTTGAAAATTGAGCAACTAAGTTTGACTCTTCATCAAGATTTATCCAGAACAGCTAAAAGCTATAATAGGTGCATGACCTCAATCATTGCTGATGATGATCTCCTCCTATAATCACATGCCAGATAATTTCAAAAAGAGAGTATTGAAAACTACAGCTTTGAAGCATACAACTCGAATAGTTTGCATTATATTAGGAAGTCAAATGTTTTTTTGTCCAGTAACTAGACTTTTGTCCATGTAGCTATGCCGAGGTTAGAACTACCAGGCACTTGCTTACTTCTTTTCCTTATTTCCATGTGTGATTTTTAGTCGGACCCTGCATTTGTGGAATACCAAGATTTACTCGAAGCGTTGGAAGAAAAACTTTCATCTAATATAAACTTGGACCCACAATGATGTATACTGAATTTATAGATGATCCAATTCGTCAGGGTTTGCCTTCATAAGGCAATACCCATTCTCAAAATAGCACAAATGACTCGCAAGGCAATGAATGTGCTCCCCCGGGGAATATACCATAAATCAATCATTTAGTCTTCGTTTGAAGGCTGAAGCCCTTCATATGTTGCTGGAGTTAAAGACAAGTGTTGGCTGTAAATATATACGAAGCGTATCTAGAGTTTTTTGTTTTGTTCTTTTTGGTAAAATGTATCATTTCTTTATTTTAAAATAAATCTTATTGTTCTAATAAGGACCGCCATGCAGATTTTTGTACTTGTGCAGATTGTTGTTCTCTGAATTTAAATTTTTGCCTTTTGTTGGTTTAATTAAAGCTTCTTTCTTTCTTCCCGACATATGAGAGTAGACTTAAAAATCTTATGAGAGTAGTGACCTATGAACAAAAATCTTATTGAAAGGTGACCGCCACCAATGAGCCGCATATATTCGACCTCTTCTCCATTGTTATTAAGAAAAGCTTGTTCTGTATATAGTGATACGTTTAGCATGTAGTACAATTAGATTAGAATGAAAAGTTTCCAACCAGCACTTGTGAGGAAAAAAAGTCGTATGGTTGAAATTGTTGTATGATATTATTGGACTATTGGACCTTATTCATAGTGGGTTTAAACCTAAGTTGGGCTTTCTACCTTGTATAACCCTAATTTCTTTTATATAAAGAAGGTTAGGGTCCACTTGTATTGATATATTTTAAATAATAAAGACCTATTGTTTCCTCTCTATATTCTCTCTATGTCTCCTATATAATATATATACTGAGCTAATAATACTCACAACACGTTATCGACACTTTGCTCACTGAGACTAAGATATACGCTCGCGGATATTAGAGATTTTTGGTAAATGCATAGATATTGGGTATGTCCTGGTTTTTTAGTGTTTTGTTTTATCGACATCCGTAACATACCATGTGAAAGGTACATAAATTCAAAAAAAAAATCACAATACAGTACGGCATAATCACTTAATCATTGTTGTCTGTGATTTAACAATATTAACTAATTTATACTGCATATGAAACGGTCTGTCCATCTGTATATGATTTATGAAATATATTTAGATATATGAGTTTACTATGAGATATGAAATAGTAGTTAATTAGCACGTACCAACGTACTTATTTGACCTGTGACATGAAATATATTGCATGAAGTAATACTAATGATGCATTCATGTTTGAAGAAAAAAAAAAACTCACTAAAAGTCAAACTATATGCTACTACCTTAGACAATGGAATTCGTTTTGTCTGCTAGACTGCTTATATGCTAAAGTAGTTTATTTTTGGGTAATAATAACTATCTCTGCCTATCTTATACTAAGATATTAAACTTCACATGTTCTGGATTGTTTAGTACACAATTTTCATGTACACATATACGTGTAATTGCATATTTAAATCAATCAGTAATCAGATTGTAAATCGAAAGTCATGTAATTGTAAATATGTAGCAATCTGTCGGACTGAATATGTTATATACTGAAAACAGTAGGATTGTTTTGTAATTACCTAAAACTATTTACTGTGCATGTTAATTACTAAATGACTAAACTGAAACTTGTCTGAAATTATGGACCGAAGCTGTAATAATGTTGTAAATAGATATATAGTTTGCTGAAATTACACGGATAGTCACTGTAGTATATTACATGTATAAAAACAATATATATGTGTTATAAAAGTCAATATTCGGTCTAAATATATTCACCCACATGCATATATATTTATTAAAAGGCAAGTGAATAAATATTTCATGTTAATTGAATAAATTGATATGTTTCCATGTAAATTAAATGTTAAAATTACCATATAGAATTAATTGGTAATTAAGAATATATTACTTGCTTGCATGTTGTAATTACCATGAATAAAATCTTCACATATGGCAGTTAATAATAATAATTAGATCTTGTTAGTATAAATTGTGATATGTTATGTGCTGATTGATGATAATTAGTAAATATTAAAAGTAGCAACATCTATATATGTAATCACTGCCATGTTTATGATATAGTAATTTGCGAAATCATATATTTTCACATTTAAGTTGGAAAAATTATGAACCTTCCCCAACTAGGCTCACCTATTTGGATACGATGTCTAGAAAAGATATAGGCGGAAAATATCCTAATGAGGTCGGGTTTTAAGTGGCATTCATGCCCTCCACCCTCACCGTCTTTCCTGGTCGTGTTCAAGTAGAGCTACCGAAAGGGGTTGACTAAATAATAATTTCCCCGAGTATGTTTATATAGTGATGTATGTTTCGCTGAATTGGTGTTTCAGTATCAACCCGTCGTTCGATCAATGAGAACCGATTCACATGAGAAGCAAAACTAATATTTTCGAACCTGTTGTTTCGAAAAAAAAGTTTGTGCTTGTGCAAACCATAAACATATAAACCAGTCGTTTTATATGAAAAATAATCCAGAACTCCCAAGACATGTTGGATGCCATCTATGATGAGAAAATTCGCAAAACATACTTGCGAAATAACTGTTTAGACGTTTATATTATTCCGTCACCACATGTTAGTCATCCTGATGTGTGAGCATGTGATGCCCAATTTATTTTGGATGCCATCTTAGATAGATAAAACCCGAGTTTGTTGTTACCCTCGAGATGAATGCTAAGGTGTTGATTTTATTCCGCCGCCACATTGAGACGTGATGACGTCTATGGTGAACAAATGTCTGAAATTGACATATTGGAGCAATCATTCAAAAAAAAAAATACTAGCTTGGAAATTGTATTCCATTAGCAGTATCGTGAATTTATATTTACCATGTTCCTTTATCGCCCATCTGTTATTGGATAAGAAAATTACCTCGGTGAGTAGTTTTAATCCTATTGGGTCAATGGCGAATTGTTTGCCTGATATTAATGCTCTTCGTGTATATTTTTTTTCCACGATCGAGAACCGAGACAAGTGTTATTTGTCTCGAACTGTCGCGATCCCGATGAATCGCCTAGCCAAGCGAGATTTTAGACAATCGTCAAAATCGAAAACCTGTGGCTCCAAGACAGTAATTGAAATAAACAATATGGCCTGTTATCACAAAGCAAGAGATAATTCTCAATGAGGCAACTCTATGCTATAAAGACAAAGATCATGCACGGTTACTGCTTAAATAGTTCAAAACTATTATAAAGGTGAAAAAACCGATGCTAATGTGGTTAAAGATAACTGAAAGGAAACTCTTGAGACCCCCGGTTTTGTGGCTCAAATAAGTTTGGTACCTTTCTTTATTGATTTTGATAAATCATTGAGCCATACCTTTGTGACAATGATTCTGGACCTGTCGTTCCAAATCAAAAATCTTTGGTAAAAACCAAATTAATTTGTCAAATATGAGGTCTTATACTCATGTAGGTCCTGCCGTACCTTGTTGAGTTATAAAATATTCAAGAAAAACAGTGTTATCTGGTAATAGCACATGAAAGAATTAAAATTTATTTACATAGCCTCAATTCAATACGACCAAAAGCGTATTTTAGATGAGTTGAAATGTCTTTCATGTGGTTGCTACCACATTCTTTAAAGCATTTAAAGTTATCTTATCATTTCGCATGTCGTCGAATGATAAATGATTTAGATGCTAAGACATGATTGTCTGTACTATCATTCGCCTGTCGTCGATTGATAAGAGTAATTTGATATTGTGGCATTGACCAGATGAGATATTTTCGGGTCAAAAGATGATGGTTGATTTATAATCGCATCGCATTTGAATTCTCTTTGAGGATATATTTCGTAATTAATCCGAAATTAATGCCACTAATGCCCACTTTGAAAGGCTAGTATGTGTAAAGATCACGAAATGAACTCGTAGAATTATTGTAAAGAATTGAAGGAGTTATTGTGGACTTATCCAACCATAAGACGGACCATAAATATAAATGGTTATGGTTGATGCATCGACAATATGGTCACATTTTACTATTATCCACATAAATGCAGCACTTCCCAAACTCTTAGACTTATCATTAAGTTGATGGCTCATGATCCGGATTATCCTGAAAAGTCTAGTCGACTTGATAATACCGAAGAGTAAGAATCAAAATTTCAATTTGAATTACTTGAGTTTGGAAATTGAACATCCTATCGATTATGTTTAGATGCATGTTAATTACTTGGGTTATGCTATTTTGCTGCATTGGTCCGTTATGAGGCCCATAGACACTCAGACACCATATGCGTACTAGGTGGTTACTGGTTATGAGCCAGAAGTCTCATATTAACGCGTGTTTAGAGTTATTAATTAATATTTTGATTGAGCCTCTATAGCGTTCAAAATATGGACCTCTAAAGGGGACATAAGTCGATTATGAATCTCCTGCCTATCATTTGATAGAGTAACCTTGGCAAGCGATCTCTTTACCGCATGATATGCGAAAGTGACATTGCTAAGACTGTTCTCCCCGTCGTTAGGGGCAGATTTGCACGTTACTGTTGATAAGGAACGACGTGAAGTAACGTGGCATAACCCACTCAGTCTTAGCTTGATCCCCAAAATTGCACTTAGTGATAAGTAAGTGCATAGACTTCCTCAAGTCTAACTAAATGCCAGACGCATTTAATGACTTTATGAGATGTCACGAGATTATTTATACCTGCTGCAAAATGCTTGCAAGGATAGACGTTCCTGTCGGACGTCGTGTTCCTGTCATAACACGTTCCTTTGGCCGAACTCGCCAAGCAAATGACGCTGCCGTCGGCCGTCAGTCTGTCGTGCTTCCCAAGATACGAGATACGAGGAAGTTGACCGGTTCCAAATTTGTTCAGCCCCAGAGGTGGTGAACTGAAACTCGCTTGTCGCACGAGATTATAAAGGAGCAAGGAGATGTGTAATTTCCTCCTCATCCTAAGAAATCTCGAAATATTTGTCGATCATGATATCTTAGACGATATTGAAGCCAAACGAGACTGTCATTGATTATTTGTTCATATATTCAGTGACGACTGATAATATGAACAAATTATGACAGGGAACCATGTACCGTTGTCTGAAGTCAACGTAGAATAAACTGGACTAATGGAAACTTGCAATCCAAGTAGACTCTTTAGCGAAAGTGTGTTCGGACCTGTAGCTCCAACACCACCAATGTTAGACGATTTTGTTTATTTGGTTATTCGTAAAGAAAAGTGATGGGAATAATGAGATTGTAGAATGCTCGCCTAGTAGCGCAAAACTTCTCTCACATCTTGGAATTGATTACGAGATGATTGATTTTCTCATAATGGACGTTATAACGGTCCCCTACTTTATCAGTTTAATAGTTTCCCAAAAACTGATTATGCAGCATGTGATTGTGGTCATCGTTTTATCTCTATGGGGATTTAGACAAAGCGATATAGATGAAGGTCCCTGTGTGACTTCATAATGCTTGAATCAAGTAGTTTCTGACCACGGAACACGATCTCAATTAAATGAGACGTTCACTATATGAATTAATATAATCCGAGCGGATGTGGTATACCTGCCTAAGTGAGTACTTGATTAGCTTGGGATACTTGAACAAGTATTATAACCTTGCGTGTTTTATTACGCAATCCATTTTTTTGGATTTGCCTTCGAGATGAAGGATCTTGGGAAGACACGGTAGTGACTCGGCCTGATGATGGAGTCCCGTAAAGATTGAATCTAAGTCCATGATTCAGACTACACCTAGAAGGTGTTATGACGTTTTAGTCATTATGGCGCTAAGTCGTCAGATTCTTCCATGATCGTTCGATCACTAGACATTGATATAGACACGGTCCGTCCCTGATGAGACGACAAAGAGATATTGAACCATTATGTTCATATCTAAGTACAATAAGCGCATCATTGTACTTGGTCTACTGTACTAGGAAGAACATCTTGTCTGCTGTGAATGGTATAGCTCGACACAGCATCGCGCTAACACGCTGTCATCGAAATGGCATAAAAGACATTTTTCCATTACCTTAAGGTAACTGTGGATGAGGGCTTGTCTTATCCCATTTGCGTCATCGAGCTACCCCCTTCGGTACTCAAATTAACGCAACCCTTTTTCGGTTATACCGATGCTGGTTACTTATCAGACCTGCATAAGGGATATTCCTAACATGGTCTGTCTTTACCAGGAATAAGGCAATATCTTGGAGGTCTTAAAATGACTCCAAACGAATCACTCTGATCTACTCGTGTTCTGTAAGACGACTAGAAAGTGTATATGGATTCGAGCTCGTATTAGCCATATTTAAATTACATATGCTCTGTCTCACGATCCAGATAAAACACTTGTCTTATTTGATGACAACTTGTTGTTATCGATCAAGAGAGACATGACTAGATTATGCTATTTAACATTTCTTGCCGAAATAAATCTTCACATATGAAGTTTAAGAGCATCCTGCCGAATGCTCGTTTTATTCCACGTTATATTTTCTTGCATATAGTCGTGTGCAAGTAAATGAGGCATCCAGTCGAATGCTCGTACTCTTTCTTGGAATATGAAATCTTTGCACCCAGTCGTGTGCAAGTGAGGGGGAGCATCCAAGTGAATGTTTATTGCACTAATTACTACTTAGTCGAAATCCTCGCAACATGTCGTGTGCAAGTGAGGGGGAGCATCCAGTCGCATGCTCGTGTACTCTTTTTGTCCTTAGACCAAGGTTTTTTTTTTCCACTGGGTTTTCCTTGGCAAGGTTTTTAGCGAGACACGTTCCCATTATATCTCACTTAAGATTGCCGAAATTAGAGGGAGTATCATGTTGTATACTCCTTACCACTGTGTACTCTTTTGTCCTTCGACTAGAGGTTTTTCCCACTGGGTTTACTCTAGCAAGGTTTTGATGAGGCACCTGTTTTGTGGTTGATTCCCTACTACTACCACTGTTGCACACTTTTTTCCTTCGATAAGAGATTTTCCCATTGGGTTTGCTCCGGCAAGGTTTTGATGAGGCACACTGTTTTATAGTTAGTTAATTACATAGAATTTCGACCTATATCATTCGGCTACACAGTTTCTCCTAGGTACCGGTTTTGTCCCACACTGGATTTTTCGTCCCTAAGGTTTTTATGTGTTTATCACTGCGAATGAACTCGACTCAGATCGACTGCATGAAGACGAAGAATTCAAGACGTCCAAAGGGAGAGTATTGTATGATATTATTGGACTATTGAACCTTACTCATAGTGGGTCTAAGTTAGGCTTTCTAACTTCTATATAAAAAAGCTTAGGGTCCCATTGTATTCATACATTCTAAATAATAAAGACCTATTATTCACTTTCTCTATGTTCTCTCTATGTCTCCTATATAATATATATACTGAGTTAATAAGACTCATAATAGAAATTACATTTTTGCCTTTGTTTATAATTATAATAAAAAAAACAGCGTAATGAGAGGATATAAAATATTATTCATTTCCTCACGTTTGGACACTACCAATTCTTTTTGAACCCCCTTTTCTTGAAAGAGTACATCTTGGACGTGATAATTATGCAGTTATGCAAATAGTTTATCATCAAAGTTAGGCACATTTGAACTACCATTGAAACACAATTGTTCCAATTATAGGGTCATACCAAATACAAATGGAGTTAAACGCCATGTACGCATGTGGTCTATGTAGACGATGGTCTTTATTACTGTTTTGGTGCAATTGACTGACTTATGGTTTCCAGTCGGATAGTTGCTTATCGAAGATTGTCTACAAGTGATTTTGCAACGAGTGAAGGAGTTCAAACTCTGGTCTGTTTTGTGGCTTTTATCAAAGTTTATCCAATAGACAATAGGGATAAACTCTTTGGAGGAAAATGTTCACTTTGAATGTTGAGAATTGTTTGCTTGATTACTTTGGACAGATTTTCCAGGTCCATTTGTTACCGAGCTTTACTATTCTATCAGATAAGCTTAACGCCTAACCTTTGGTTTTATTCTGAATTAATCTAACAATGGCATGCTTGAAATGGATTGGTATTTGGTAATATCAAGAAATGTCCACTAGATTCCGAATATAACCAGATTTTAGACACATTATTTTTTGGTATAGAAACTACTAATTATGTTTGCGGTATCCTATCATCTTTGGTTTTATTGTATCTGAAGCTGAAGTTTTATAAGACATCATATTCTGCAATTGATGGTGAAGTTGTCACCAGTTGAAGCTAATGAACTCGAAATGGAGGTTCTTTGCCGAAGAAGATGAACAGATGGCCGCAACTTCATGTCTCATAGTCTTAGGTCCACAAACTAAAACACCGATGCTGGTTTCTTCGCGTTCCAGTAAGATTTCTGAAAAGAAGTTTACATTATTAAATTTTATGCTTCAATGGAGAATATAGCGCAATAAATCACATTGCCAGCTGGTTCTGGTAACATGAAAAATAATTTTTTTAAAAACAATAGTATTGTCGTCTTGAGTTTCTACTTCCTACTTTATTACGTAAAAGGTAGATTACCGTGATTTTAGGTGATAGTTAAGATTTAAGAAGCTTTAGACGTGTCCAGGGGCCAAGTAAGAACCATATGTGAGAGGGGTGTCAAATTACATACTAAGAAACAATGGTTTAGATGGGATTTTATGGAAGTGCGAAATCACTATTTTCAATAAATTACAAGGAGGAGAGGCACCAGACTCCCTCATTTTGGGGGAGTTACCCAAACCCCTCTCCGTTTTTACGATTTGGTATGATTTTTCGGTTATGTTTTTTAATCAAAGTTTTGTTTTATTTCGAAACTGTCTATTCCAAAAAATATGTAAAATTTCCACTTTTACATTTTTTTGTATATTTTGGCATTACTAAAGTGTAAACTGTCAAATAAACAATTAAAAACTAAAAAATATATAAATGTTTTACAGATTTTTTTAACAGACATTTTCAAAATTAAACAAAACGTTGATATAAAAAATTATAGCTTTTCCGAATCATGAAAACGGATGGAGAGTCACGTTAACTCTCCCGAATAAGAGTATGGTTACAGTTGGGGACAAATGACATGCTAAAAGATAGTGAAGTATTAACATTTATGGGGGATGTCATGAGAGTCGGGACCCTAACTCCGAGTCATGATGAAAGTTTTTAATTACTTTTAAAATAATCAATTTCATTTTAAATTTCTTTGATTTTCAAATTCAAAATTACATAAAATTTACAAATATAAAAAGAAACAAAAAGGAACACTTTGGATCTATATATTATATATATTCACACATACATATTTATAATACATATGTATACACCTACATATATAAATGTATGATATTCTAAATTTTCAAATAATAGTTATAAGTTGATTTCATGGAATTGGAAAGAAAACAAAACCTATATAATTTCAACTTTGAAAAATCAAAGTCAATTAAAATATGAAATTGAGTATTTTAAAGGCAATTAAAAAATTTGAGTTACCATGACTCAGAGTGAAGACCTCCGCTACCATATCATGACCACTCATAGTCACCGTTTATACTCGTTTCGGGACATGTCAATGTATATTAAATATTTTTACTAAAATAAACATGATAGATATGGTAAGGGCTGGAATCTTTAAAATATTGGTTCGTACTCCTTGGTTTTAAATCTTTTGAAAATTGGTTTTATGCCCAAGTTAGTTGTTAAAAAAAAATCGTTGTAAAAGTTCTTGTGTTTTTTCCATTTTTGTTTCGTCAAAAGTACAACCAAACATAGTCCAGAGAATGAGAACATTGCAAAGAAAAACTTACTCTTTAGCTCAGGCCTCCCACCATAATGCACCTTTGTAAACCTCTCAAGACATTGATTTGGAAAGCTTTCTAATTCTCTCTCTTCTCGTTCAGTATTTTCATTATCTTTACATTCAGCTCCTATATGTTTCTTGTTCCACAAAAAAGCGATACTCGCACTCACTACAATGGCGACACACAGGAATAACATATACCATAGGGCTTGGGACGAATGTGAATATATAATGTTTGTGTTCTTATCAATAGGGAAAATATAGTAACGAGTAAATATCCCGATAAAAATAAGGAACAAGACAAATGAAGAAGAGATGATTGCCGCGAGACAGAGCCAGGAGTTGGGTCCCAGAATGGGCCCCACTGGTGCAAGCGAAGGGTTAGGATTGAACCATAAGGTTCGTAAGATTTTGGGATTTTGTAGGGGTGGTGATTTTTCTCTTGTTACATAGGCTTCGATTTTTAGTTCCAAGTCGGGAGATGAAGAGGGAAGGCTTGGGAGAAGGTGTAGCATGGTGAGGTCTAATGAGTGCTTAAAAGCACTTATTAGGAGAATTTTTGGGGGGCATGTAATTTTGTTATTAGTGGTTAGGAAGATGATCTCTTTGATTATAGAGATGAAAGGGGCTATACCACTTCCTCCACTTACTAGCACAAGCATGTCATGCCTGCAAAATCACATGTACATACAAAAGTCACCAAATTCATACATACCTTGGAGTTTTAGCAATAATATTCCTTGTGTAGCTAGAATTTGCTATACAACAACTGATTTGTACATAACCAAAAAATGTGGAATAGTTTAGCCTTCTATAACTCACTCACTTTACAAATTTGGTATGTTCTGGTTGCCATTCCCTTACGTCCAAAAACGATGCATACATTTTCCATAAATTATGGACAGATTTCATCACCATTTATTTACTTTGGAACCATTTTTTTATGAACACAGAACACCCCTGATCATGTTTTATAAAAGGGAAAATGGAATAGGTCTACTACTCATGGAGCACTTTCCATTTCAGCATTCAAACACAAGATATAAATCTTGCTCAAAGTTGGCATCAATTTATCCAACTACACGTTGTGAAAATCCATGAATCCAACCAACAAAATAAGTAGCTATATGAGATACATGACATAATAATAAGTTTAGATATTAAATTTGCTTACCTTAGAAAATGAGTTGAAGCAGGTCCATAAGGCCCTTCAATTGAGACACTCAAACAATCTAATGGAGAAGATGAAGAATTAAGCAAGTGAAAAAGCTGCTTAGTCCAAGTCCCTTCTGATTTGATGATGACACTAAGCTTATTTGGTTCAAGGTTACAGTTTGAGCTTATTGTGAATGGGTGCCACTGCAACTTTGAAATCTTTGCAACGTGTATGAACATTATGCTCGTCGGGGTGTAGCTTAGACCTTTCATTTACACATCAAAATCAAAAATTCTATTTAAACTTACTACATAACGTACCTCGACATGTATGGTCATAATAGGTGAACTATTTGTAATGCACTACATATTTTTATATTTCAAAATTTGATATGTATAGATTTCGTCTATGACATATCCTTTTCTTGCTTAGAAATCATGACTAGTGTGGTTCAGTTAGACAAGCAATCTAGTTTCACAATATCTGTCCTTTTTTTTCTAAAAGAATTGGGACCATTACTGTTCTATGAGACTATGCATGTTTTATAATTAAGTAAATAACCTAATATAGAACACAATAAAATTCAAACCTTGTGTTTTCAAGAAGTTGAGCTCGAGGGTTTCACAAGACAAGAGCTTTGCAGAAATAAGACTAACCCTCTGCCTAGACTGTAAAAATCTCAAGTACCGATCCACCATAAAGAGGTAAAATCCAGCGAGAACCGTATATGAGTATTCGAAACCAAGATGAAATATGTAAAAGACCATGAAGAGGATGTACAAATAATGGGTGTAGAAGAAGAGCTCAAACATCTTTTGCCTTATAGATGGGAAAGTTGTTACCCACAATAGTAAGCCGAAGAACAATGATAACTCTCCGGCTAAATTCGATACGTAAATGGCGTTCCAAGTCAGCATCTGTTATTAAAGATATCGATTATGAGTCAGTTTTACTTATTATACTACAAATTTTTATGATCTGATAATTGCAGGTTACAACTCGTAAACGATTAAACTTTTTGTGGAAGAATGAAACTGCTAATTAAACTAGCGAAGGTATTAATTTGAAGACTGAAGTAATCGTAAATTCGGGTTATTGAAATTCCATGTGCTAATAGAAATTCACGCTTAGACACAAGAAGAACATGTTCTAAATAAGAGTGATCCCTTTTGTTCAATATTTGTGTCCCGTTTTCTGAATATATATGTGGATATATTATTATAAACTGAGCAATTGTAGTTGTTTTGATACGAAGATATATATACTAATTAGTAATTATTGTACCTTTAAAAGCAACCATTTGACGCATATAATAATACATTATATGGAGTATTTGGGAAAAACATTACCGTATTTGTAGCAAGTCTCTCATAAATTTTATCACGTATAGGTCCTTGTGTCAAACCCTAGCTACCCTTCATTTTTTTTTTTTAAATTTACTGGTAACAAGGTTGTGATGTAATTTTCAATAAGTTTAGTTCCTATCATATAGTATATTGTTTGTAACATCATATAAGACGCGCTAAGTTCACCTGATTAATTACTTTTTCAGTTTTGTAAGTTGTGTTTGGACGCTGCTAATTCATGAAAAGTTATTTTTACATTCTTCATTAGACGGTCTATTTTATAAACAATCTAATGAACACGTACAGTTGTGTTTTTTTAGTTGTTTCATTGTATTTTGTGCTCATTCGACCACATCTATTCGCTTTTTTTTTTTTTTTTTTTTTTGTCTATAAGATTGATTTTGAATTCATTTTTCATTCATTTTTCTACTATTTTTCGTTTTAGACTGTTTACTTTTTAGACATTCTAATGAAGACAACTGTGTATTTTCAGTGTCTTTATGTATGTGATTATACATTAGATCGATTGTCTTAATTCGTATATTAGACTTTCATTAGACTGTATATTACTGTATTATTAGACTCCCTATTAGACTTTTCATTGGTGTATTAAGACTCGAGACTGTCCATTAATAACTAAAAAAAATGTCAGATAGTAACCATTAGAGCGTCTGTTGCTAAACTGATAATAAAATGAGTGTCGTTAAATTTAGCAACAGTTTAGCAAAAAAATTTGTTGCTAAACTGTTGCTAAAATTTAGCGACACTCACTTTACCATCAGTTTTGAAAAAATAAACTGTTGCTATCTGAACTTTTTCTTGTAGTAAACGGTGTATTAAAATTTTCATTAAATTGTTCATTAGTGTATTTAAAATCATTTTTTTTCGTACTTTTATAAAAAAGTTACACTATTTATTTGGTTTTGTGAATTTTTTTTTTGGGGTGGGTGGGTGGGTGGTGTTGTTTATTTTTTGGCTTTTTCTGGATTTCTTTGAATTTTTGATATTTTTTAAACTTTATTGGATGTTTCTGTATTTTTTTATTTTTGGCCAGCGCGGATCAACGCGGTAATTTATCCTTAATCAATTATGGTAAACAATGGTCAAATTTTATCATTGACAATTTTTTTTGTATTTATTTTATTTTTTATTTTTTAAAAATAATTGTATCTTTTTATAAATTATTTTCATTTTTTATCGATGGCGGTCAACCTCTTAGACCAACCGACAACATTTGCGGGTCAATGGCACAGATCATGGGGTTGGTCAAACTTGTTTGAACTACAGTGTTTGATCAAAAATAGTTTGGTCATTGGATAAAGAATTATAAGATATCTAAATAATTATAAGTCTATTTTATAAATGAATGTTATAGGGGTACCAACATCCAAGTTACCATGTTTATCATGACATTGTGGACAATATTCCTTTATTTTAATAAATCAAAATAAACTACGCAAGGTTTTGGTAAAGTCTATTATCTTGACTTGTTTGTTACCAACATGATAAAAAAGATGGACCCAAACTGTAACAAGTCAAGTTTTGCGACTATCAGTTATCACCATCCCATTTGTCTGAGAGATTGTTTCAATTCATTTGAAATTGCAACATCTAAATATATATAATTAGCTGAAATGTTTACCATCCACGGTCGTAAGATCCAAATCCAAAGGCCTATTAAATAAGAGATCGTATAATCATGCAATTCCCATTTCTCATAAAACAAATGTATTCCATTCCCGGAACAAATTTCTTCAAGTTTGTATGGTCATGTTATCATTTTTTTCATATGTATTCTCAATTTTTTATTTTTAAATCAATCTATTATTTTATTTCTAAAATGTTTGTTAAAAAAAATCTTTAAAATTTGACATTTTAAACAAACAATTAAACATAAAAAATATATAAAAAATGTCAAAATTTGAAGGTTTTTTTAAAAAAAAATTTAAAAATAAAATAATACCGTGATATAAAAAAATCGATTTTTTTTACAAACATTTGTGAAAAAACCGATAATATGATCGAGACCTGAGGAAATTTGAACTCATTTCAATAACCAACTGGACATTGGTAGTAGGGCTCCAATAATTAACACGTATATATATACTGCGTAGTTTTATCTAATTTAGTAATTTTTATATATTTGATGACTGTTTGGTTACAAACATTATTGCTGCTTCATATATTGACTAGAAAACATAATATCCATGCATGTCAGTACTATTCAAAAAATAAGATGGAACAAATTTTCAACATCCTAAAAAGTCATTTTTCGGAGACACCATGCACATGTACTTGAGACTTTTATTTCTTTATAATGAGAAAGGCAAGAAAAAGGCACCATGAAGAGACTATAGACGAATTGCAAGGAAAATGTAAAGCAGCTTTCAATTTAGCTGGATAAGTACATTTTTCCATACCAAACAACGAACTAACATCCAAAAGTTGTCATAGCAACAGTTTGTCCACTGATTTACAACCATTCGATTTATATTCTCAAAAAACCAAACTTATTAACAACCAAATAATTGTGGTTTGAAACCTATGGCTATCAATTAAGTATCAATTAGTTTTGATATACGTTTCAATCCCTTTTTTATTCTAACTGTCATATGTCTTACAAACAAATGCACTTATTTAATACAAAGAAACTCATATAAGCAAACTCATATATAAGCAGTGAAGTAACTAAGTTGAGACAGTCGCAGCCTGCGGCCTTTCCATTTTGCAAAATATTACCGAAAGAGTACAAAATTTTTATATGTATTTTGATCAAAATCTTCAAAAGTTAACACTTCCCCCCTATTACGAAAAGAAATACTTATATAGGATATGAAAATTTTATATAGATTTTCGGCTCCTCTTATTAACTAATCCTGGTTCAGTCGGTGATATAATAGTATTTTAAAAGTATGTTACGTACCTCATGTATTCGATTGGTAGCAATCCAATAGATGATGTAAAAAACTCCATGCAGAGTAAACAAGAGCATAGTAATATGTCCAAGCCAAATGTGGTACTTAATGCTACCCTCTGAAGTGAGTCCAAATAGAGGTAATATTGATGAGCATCTTGTAACTGGAAAGAAGAGAAATGCCAGGCATATGTTACCAATGAACCCCAATATTAGTCCACTTTGCTCCAACTTCACTTCCCATCTAAAATATTTCATGGATAAATTATAAATATATGAAAAACTTGTCCATGCATCTTTTTTCCTCTAAGCAAGTACTACTTTTTAAAACCATAAAAAAAGTAATAGGAAATATACTCTACAATTGTATAAAACGATCGATATCAAGCAGTCCATGCTATGTGGTTAGTGTTTTGAATTCAACTCCGTTAAAACTTCTGTCAAATTCTTAACCAAATCCTACATAGTTCTATAGATTGATAAGGAATCAGCCTATTTTGAGTTCTTAATGAAAATATTATGATTTCGTAAGGAATCAGCACATTTCCATAACGGAAAATATTGTAATGAAATTTCTATTCGGACAGTGCTTACAATTCAACTTTCTTGAGGGTTGCGCGTTGTTTGGCCTTGGAGAAAGAGATGTGCAAGTTATATGAAAACGACCAAACCAAAAGAGCAATAAACATGACACAAATGATGATCTCCAACAAACAAACAATCCCTAATCCTTTAATGATCATTGGTCTTCTCAACCTGCCAAGTTTACTGTTTCTGCGCTTCCTAATACACAGAAAATGAAAGAAAGCTATAGTAAGTATCCCAAAAAATAAATTCACCAAGTATGAGGTGATTTGGACTATTTTGGAGTATAGGAACTGAAAAAGAAAAATGCAAAAAGTAACCAGAAAGTGATAATCATACCTTTGGAGACTAGCTTCACCAAATTTCTTTCCCAGGTGGAGATACAAACATCCAAAAACACCAATAAGTAGAATGGGAAATGTGTAAATCAAAATTGTTGAGCCTGAAACATAGTTAGATCAAAGAAAAATAAATAGAGTTACTAAATCACAGGAAGCCTCTATATGACCAAAAACTGACTTTTTATAAGTTAAATGTGAATCTAAACAAAACGCTCACATAGACTATATGAAGTTACGAAACTCGCCATTGATACCGACTTCTTCTTTTTCAGAAAAAAAGGTTATTGCAGATACTATGTAATTTGCTCGTTGATCAAAATACCAGACTTTATATTTTCTGGAGGAGAAAATTTTCAACTAATTTAGAAAATAAAGCTCATGTAACCATGCTAAAGGGGAAGTGACTGGTCACTAGTTTTCATTATTGCTGCTAAGCATGTGTTAGTGATTTTCATAAAATGAGAAAAAGTATAATCAGAAAGCAAACCTTGAGAAGTACCAAAGTAAGTTGAAGTGGTGGCAGATGTAATCTTGTCATACCATCTACTGTAAATGTGAAAAGCCGAAAACACATGTAAATAAAATAAATAACCAATGAAAATTGCCATTATTAACACCATTATTGTTTGTTGGAGAATTTTTATAAAGCTTTCATGGAGATGGAGAGGGGACAAAAATCCCTTAATCGCCATTGAAATATTTCTCTCTCTCACTCTCACTCTCATTTTCTAGTCTTACAGCTTGCTTAATTAACTTGGACTCTTAGAGGAAGCCTTTTTTTATGTAACTTGATATTATGTAAAAAGGAATTAAATAATATATTTTTTTGGCTTTTCAAGTATATACATGCAGCCCGTTTATACAAAAATAATTAAATGTAAATATATTTACAAAAAATTATACACCTTCCATTCATACAACTATATAGAAGGGACCAAACCCAGAATACAAAATTACACTCTTCGTACCTACACTTCCAAAATTACAATCCGTACTATCCAATGTTAAAATCAAAAGAGGCTATATATAGTCTGAATTATGCTATCATGCATAATTTTACCTATTATTAACCTACTAGAAGCAGGACTAAAAACCAAACACCAGCTAACATTTGCTTGCATGCAGTAGAACAAAATATCCAAAAACGTTTTGGAAACTGCAATTAAATAACTATCAAGCAACGACTAAAGACCTAATTTAGCTATATTCGGCTTAAATGAGAAGAAAAACCTATATTCAAACTTATCACTACAAAATAATATTTGATTTAGTAAGAGTCAAAAGCTGTCACAAGCATGTCGCTAATTTAAAAAGCTGCACAAATATGTCGCAAAGTGACTAAACTGTCACAAAACCGTCACAAAAACCCTCGCTAATAAGCTCGTAACAAAAAATACCGTCACTAATCTTGTCGCTATTTGAATATTTTTTTGTAGTGTATATGGTATTATCCTAATGGGTAGTTTTAACTGTTGAAGGTCTTAAATTCAAATCTTTTTACTTGCGGTTTATTTTCTTTTATATCATTAATGCATTACTTTTACTATAGATCTAATTGTTTTTTTGACTATCTGTATGCCAGTGGATTTTAGTATACATAACACATAAAAAAATGTCACTGGGTTTTGTATAATTGTGTACATTCTTCGTTCGTACTCAGGGTCCGCCCTTGCCATATTGTTAAGATAAACTCTCAAGATTGTTATGATTTGATTAGAAAATTAGTTAGAATGTACGGGTACGACAAAAACACTGAAGAAACCAATGTTCTCGTCTAAAAAATAAACTTCATATGAAACTGACTTTCTACTATGAATTTGTCAAAATATCTAGTGCCTAGTGGATGAAACTGTAACTTTATCAAAACTGTTAGATTGATTTTGTTTCTCTGATCAAATCAAGTTTATTCAAGCAGCATATACAAATATGCGACATATTAAAACAAAACAAATTAAAAACTTAAAGGAATGACAAACTAGGTCCATTAATCTTTTATTTTTTTTTGGACACAAACATTATAATTTTTTTATTTTATACCCAATTTTACGTTGCTTATGACTTTCTAACTTTTCTCAACTAAAAATATTCCCATGACCCCCGTATGCTCTTTTCTTCGATAATATGAGCCTATGAAGGATGTCTCACGTAATTTAAAATTTTTCTCCGTAATTAACATCTATTGCATTTACATGCATATATATATATATATATATATATATATATATATATATATATTACACTACTACGAGGGGTGCTCACCTCCAGACTTTATCTTACATTTTTCATCCATACCTGACATCATAACCATCCATGTAGACAATGGAAAATCCAATCGCCGGAATAATTAGATTAAAAAAAATTCATCCATTCCCTTCCCCCCTTTCGTTGAACTCTTGAAATCATCATACAATTTTGTGCAACCTTCAGGCTTAATGTATTTCCAAATTTGCCTTGTAAAAATTATCATACTAACTAAATTCTACTATTTTTTATAAATTAATTATCATGAATAATTATAGGCAACCGGAGATCTTTTTGACAATATGGGACATATATACACCAGAAAAATATATGATAAAGTTGTTATTAAATGGGGAAAAAAGTGTAGCCTTAGACCGTAAATTACGAAGATTGTTTTTTCAACTATTAATACTAGGTTAATATAGTTGTAAAGAAAAAGGGGGGGTTTTCTTTTGAAGTAAAAGTGTGTTTGCCAATCGGCTCAGAGATCGTCGATGGAAATGCCTCGTGCAGTGGGGACCTCGAGAATGCAGCAAGTGTGCCGACGCTATCGTCGCCCTCAATTTCGGAAGTAACACGGAAAGGATCGAGTTGGAGCAACCGCCAAGAAAATTCCTTGTGGTAGCTGAAAGTCATCCGTGGGGTCGTACTAGCTAAACCTATGTACAAAAAAAAAAAAAGTGTGTTTGGACTATTCATGTTTCTTTTTTCCATGTGCAGTCTGCAGATGAGGTGCCCCTCATATTACACTACACTACTGTATGTCTAGACCTTTTATGAGGCTTTTAAACATATATTTATGGAAAAACCCTTGACAAGTATTAAAATTACAGTTTAGTATAGAAGAGAGAACAAAAGTTGTCAAAAGAGAGTGGTCACACATATAGTTTCTCATTCTATTCTTATATTAGGTTGTATATTTGAAAGCAACGGAGATAGAAAGTGAAAAAGGCGAATAGAAGGAAAGGAAGGTGTGCATTACATCATATGGATACGTTTGCTAGTGTATATATATATATGCACACACATATTCCTATACTTTTTTTTTTGTGGTAAAGGGCCAAACTTTTATTAATCACATAATCAAGTTCAATGCATGGGCCATGCCCCATGCTGGCAATTCCGGCCAAAGTCCGGTAAAGAAATCAGAATACACAAACATATTTATACACATACTCACAAAGGAAATATTAAGGGGTATGGTGATTAGGGGGATTCCCAAACATGAGTTAGGCTGTCGGCGGAAATGCTGGGAGCTCTAGTGAAAGCTTTAAACTCGATCCTATATATTAGGCTATTCTCCGAAAGGAGTACATGGTCATTTTCACCACAATCAACATCTCAAACATTTGTCGAGTTAGAGTTCGAAACATACCAATTCCACTTGAAGGACGTCATAAATGATAAAAACCTAATTTTACAATTCAAAAATATAGATCTTCTCTCCTTAGTCCAATAACCAGGCCTAGCTGGCCACCATTATTAATGATCAAAACCACAACTATCTTTAAAACCTCCATAATTTAACTACCGTCTCCAATCGAATCTTGAATCATCCTCGTCGATCTAATTCATTTAGCTTTCAGTTTCTTTCAGATTCATTGATTGTCCCTTTATCAAATTGCTTTGGCATGCAATATTGTTATATAGTAATTATTAAGTTGCACTTAAATCGCCAAAAAATTAAAATATATTAAAAAGTATATACCAAAAAAAATCGTGAAAACATACAATATATATACGTACTTAGAAATGATCATGTAAAACATTACATATAGCTATCTTATTTTGGAGTGTATATATATAACTATTACATCTTCAATCACAATTAGAATTAGTATGGAACACTGACATTAATATTTTATGTATATATAAATTAAATGACTAATTTGTTTTTCTAGAATTTGTACGTTATTAATATATTTGTTGAGAAAGAGATTATTGAACCAAAAAATAAAGATCAACCCAGTAAACATATCATTCCATTTAATTGACCTTGGGAAAATATTAAAAGTTTTTTTTTAACAAACTCGGCGAACAAAAAATGCCCTAAAATTTTATGGCCTGTTTATATTTTTTGTTATATGAGTTTTTCACAAATAAAAGAGAACAGAAGCAACATCAGGTAGCAAATATGTACAATATACATGACTGGAAACAAGACCAACGGAAATATACACAGAAGTTACTTTTGTAATTCTGTGAACTAAAACGATCAAAGTTTTGTTTCTTCTCTGTAAACAAGATTGCCTGATGCAGTTCAAGTTCAACAATATTGCCTGACTAGTGTCTATTTGGTGTGTTCTTATATATGGCCTAATTTTGGTCGAACTTGGTAGAGCTGGTTTCGAGAGGCGCAAGAACCTGTAATTATTTTTTATTTTTTAAAGCAAACAGACTTTATATTCCATATCAGAAAGGGACCAGACCCAGTGTACAAAACTATCACTTACTACAGAGGATTTTGCACAGCACAAAAACCCGAAATTTAAAAAACAAAAAACATTACTATCATATAAATAGCTACTTTTCATCAATCTTTTGCATGCCCATAGTTTCATCTACTCCTACTCACTGTAAACTAGTGAGTCCTTCTAACATGAGGAATATGTAAATTTTCCAAACACAAATGAGCTCTTACACTTTTGTGCAACTCACTTACTTCAAATCTCGTAAAATTCTCACCATTTAGTCCCATATTAGCAAGGCAATCAGCAGTCTTATTTTGTTCCCTGTATACATGAGTAACATCACATACTAACAGGTCTCTTAAAACAATAATTTCTTCCCAAATTGCAGTTAAGCCAATGTGTGGACATGCATTCTTTTTTAGTCCATTGATCAGCATAAGAGAATCAGACTCGACAAATACGTTCGCGACATCCATAGAATAACATATTTGCAGACCAACTTATAACATAGCTTTTGCTTCTGCCAATAAGCTATTTATCTCATTTCCTTCAAAAGCATAAGCAAAAATACACTTTCCAGCATCATTCCTCAGAATACCCCTTAAACCAGACTTCGTATGTTTCTTAAACGCCCCATCAGTATTGAGTTTTAATCTTCCTTTAGAAGGTGCTAACCAGTTCACAAAAATTGTCTTTTTACTCTTACAAAGCACAATTTTAATACCAATACTATTTAAACTGATATCATCAAAGATTCTCAATTTCGCCTTTGGCTCAATACATATACTTATCTCTTTCAACCAAAGCTCCACTTTCCTGATCACTCTCACTTTAACAACATCCTCATTATTATGCTTATAGTTTACTTTGCTAATCCAAATCTCTCAAAAAATTAAGCAAAGAACTGAACTGGCTAATATTTGCAGTTGATTATTACCTTTAAAGAAATTACACCATTTCTTAGTGTAGACTTTCCAACCCAGATTCTTAGGATACTTGAACCAAAGATATTTGAAAAATGAGTCCATACAGCCTCAAGCCAATTCTCCCTCCCATAACAAGTGATTAATAGAGTCTAAATTATGTTTTTTTACAACAACTGCACTTAGAGGCAAGTTGAATCTCATATTTCTTCACATCTTCATCCAACTTAATAGAACTTCTCCAAATTTTCCAGCAGTACAAGGCAATTTTATAAGGCAAATATTTCTTCCAAATAAACTCGTGAGGCTCCCTCTTTTGCCCTTTTCTCCTCATCTCATTATATGCAATTTTTACAGTAAAAACTCCGTTAGTAGAGCTTGGCCAAAACCTTATGTCTATTCCCCTCTTAATATCAGGACAACACCTCGTTCTTTTTTTTAAAATCTTCATCCACTATAGTTCTTAGAGCTTCCAAATCCCAGCCATATTTAGAGCAAACTTGATTCAAAATGAGCTTAGGTTTTCTTACTTCATTGTTTATTGCCAAAACCCCTTTATTAGACCAATTTTCATTCCAGAAACTAACCGATCCTTCATTAACAACCCAATTACTTTTCCCCACAAGCAAAGGGAAAAATTTAGCTACACTTTTCCATGTATTAGAACTAAGCACATGTACTTTAGGATCTCCCCAATTAACATTTGTCAAAAAATATTTTTGACACATAAAATTAGTCCAAAGAGTATCCACTGTTAACAGCCTCCACGCAAGTTTTGCTTGCAAAGCCAGTTGAATATCGAAAAGACTTCTCACACCAATTGCCCCTTCCTCCCCGGGTTTGGCCATATTTTCCCATGAGACCCAATGGTGACTCAATTTTCCATCTTTACTCCCCCAAAAGAAATCAGAAAAGAGCTTATGAATTCTATCAATAATACTTTTAGATGGGTCGATAACTGAAAGCAAATGGACAGGCATAGAATTCAAAACATACTTAACTAGCACCATTTTACCTCCAGCATTAAGTAAATTTCCTTTCCAGCTAGCAATTCTCTTTTGAATTTTTACTACTAGATCCTCAAACATACCAATGGAACTCCCAAATAAGTAGTTGGGAAACTCCCTTCTACAAAACATGTACATGCTTTAATAATTTGCTTCCTTGCAGGTTTCATACTTCCATGAGTAAGAAAAGAACTTTACTCATGTTTATCAATTGACCTGACACTTTCTCATATTTCCTTAACAGAACCATCAGCTTGTCAAGACTAGGCTTACTACCATTTGTAAATATCAAAATATCATCAGCAAACAGCAAATGAGAAATTTCCACACATCTACTTGGCACTTTATACGGTATAATTTCTCGTTTTCTCATTAAATCAGTTATACCCATGCTTAAAACTTCTTCCGAGAGTATAAACAACAAAGGCGAGAGGGGGTCTCCTTGTTTTAACCCTCTAGAGGATGCAAAAAAACCAACACTAGTTCCATTTACACACACTGAGTATCTAGCCTGCATAACACATTTCATAACCAAACAAATCCAATTTTCACAAAAGCCAAACTTCTCCATTTCTTTCCTCAAAAAGCCCCAATTAACACGATCAAAGGTTTTGACCATGTCCAATTTTAGCATCACATTTTCCCATCTACAATTGTCTCCCACATGCTTTGTCAATTCTTGAGAAAGCAAAATGAAATCACTAATTAATATGCCTTCAACAAAACCATATTGTCGAACAGAAATAATTCTAGGTAAAAATTTTGCAAGTCTATTTGCCATGATCTTTGAAATGATCTTATACACCACCTGACATAGGATTATTGGCCTAAACTGCATAAAATATAAAGGGGCTTCTGTCTTAGGTATTAGTACAATTAGAGCAGACATGAAAGATAAGGAAGGCTACCCCCTTTGTAGAAGTGTTGCACTGCCATGAGAATGTCATTTTGTATTATATCCCAACATTTTATGAAGAAAAAAAGCTAAAACCATCTGGTACAGGAGCAGAATTGAGGGGAATACTAAAAGCTTCATTTTTAATTTCATCAAGCTCGGGTACTTTTCTTAACATATCATTATCAGCTTGAGTTATCATAGAAGGAATGACCTCCAGACTTTCACCAGGTTCATCGGTTTCAATCTCTTCAAAAAAATTTCAAAAAACTTCACATATCCTTGTTGAATACATTTTTCATCTTCAAGCATGATACCCATATCATTCTTAATCTTCTTATTCCTTGACCTTTTTGCTTTCATGGTTTGGTGAATTTTTTTCGTATTTTTGTCACCTTCTTTTAACCAGTCAATCCTTGCTTTTTGTTTATAAAATATTTCTTCTTTGAGTAAAATATCATTATAAGATGTCAAACTTTCATTATATACCTTTAAGTTCTCCTCATTCACATCGCCCTCCAAAATTTTCTCAGCATATATTAGCTTATCCTTGACCTCAGAAAGTGACTGAAAAATATTTCCAAATTTATTATAATTCCACTCCTTCAAAAAACACTTCAATCTTTTCAGTTTACAGGCCACCCTTTCTAGACCTTGCAAATGACAGTTTTGGCTCCAATTTCTTTCAACAACAGACTCGAACTCTTTGTGAAGACACCACATCCTCTGAAATTTGAAAGAAGATGGCCCTCTCAATTTACAGATTTTTCTTTGAAAGACTAGTGGTACATGATCTGAAATAGTCCTCTCTAAGTGAGTGAGACTCCGATCGTTCATGCTATTGAACTAATCAGAATTTACCAATGATCTATCCAAATGCTCCATCTGAATCATCCCTTTTCTTTGACAAAACCAAGTAAATTGAGAGCCTTCAAAAGGCAGATCCATCAAACTAGCTTGTTGTATAGTGATGATGAGTAGCATAAAAACAATGCCTTCCTCGTCATTAATATGTTTGCTCGTGGTAATTGTGGCTCTTGGGAGAATCGATGACTGCATCTTTGATGCATGATGCACTGCTAGTAATAGTACATCTGAGAATTCTTAATTGGCTAGTTGTAAATAGACCCAGAGTTATGGAACAAAGAATTATCCCAGACCTACACCGAAGTATTGACGGTGATTCTCAAATATCATATAACAAAATGTGATAGATGAGATAGAACGCAATAGAAACAAAAACAGGGAAGGGGTTACCTACTCTTAACGGTCAAAGCGAGGTCTTTCATTCTGAATGAAAGAATTCAGAATGAATCAAATCTCTCCAAGTAGGATTCGAACCTACGACCAATCAGTTAACAGCCGACCGCTCTACCACTGAGCTACTGAGGAACATTGGGAGATTCAATCTCATAGAGTTCAATTTCCATTCTCAACCCATGACCAATATGAGCTCGAAACTTCCTTCGTAACTCCCGAAACTTCTTCGTAGTGGCTCTTTTCCATGCCTCATTTCATAGGAAACTTCAAAGTTACCCTATTTCATTATATTCCATCCATATCCCAATTCCATTCATTTACTATCCATTTGGTGTCTGTTGAACCATGGGGTTCAATAATTGATTTTGATTATAACTTTGATTATGTTTTTAATGATTTTACGATTTCTCTATTTCGATGATATAATGCTTGTCTTTTCCAAAAGTAGAATTTGTAAATTCCAGAACGCCAGAAAGATAGAGCACAGAAAAACGAAGCCACATGTTCAAGCGGAACCCCTTCCCTGTTTCAGAATTGAGAAATTCTATGGCTATGATCTTTAGTATTATCTTATTTATTACTTTTTGTTGAACGATGTTCTTCTAATCGATTATTTTAATGATAACAAAATTTGTAAAACATGATAAAAGCTCGTTTTGCGTACTAATCATTTATCTAGCTTGTTAAAGGTTCAAAATGATAGAATGCGTAAATACGAAGTCAACGGTTCAAGCGGAATCTCAATCGGACTTAAATCAAACAACTTACAAGCTTTCGAACTATGTCGAGAAAACCGAGAATTTGCTAAAGGCAGAAACGACCGATCGTAAGGCAGAAACGACCGATCGTTTCAGAACATATTTCTTCCAGTGAGTACAGAATAAAAACGACCGATCGTAAGGATTAAATGACCGATCATTTTAGGTATAAATTCTTTCAGAGAGTTCACAAGAAAAACGACCGATCGTTTTTCAGAAACGACCGATCGTTTCTGTAGAATTTCAAAAAAAATAGCTTTGTAGCTTATCCTGAAAATTGGGCGAACTGCTGCAACCATTGGATAAAATTACTCAACAACTACCAACGGTCATCCATTGACCAATGGACCTATTTAGCTCTTCAAATAGCCCCATATCCATTGATGAAGAACACCAATTCACACACAACAATTCAAGCTATCAATTTAACATCATACTCAAAGCTATTACTCAAATTCTCTCACTTGTATTCATAAATATTCTTGAGTGTAATATTATTGTAATCTTATAAACACCGAGATATTATTTGTTAGTGAGTGATTCATTTCAAATTCAATCTTGTAAAGAGTGATTTATAAACTCATTTGTGAGCGAGTGATTGGGTAGAGGCTTTTATAAGCAAGTGTAGCTTAAAAGCTCTAGGTCTTTTCATTCGGGATACTCATAGAGTGAGGGGGAGCTTAATCGGTCGATTAGCTCGTTAGTTTGTAAGCTTGGAACGAGATTCTAGGGAAACACTCGGTAGTGTGAATACCGAGGAGAGGACGTAGGCGCGTTTTGCCGAACCTCTATAAATCTTGTGTTATTTCTTTCCTTTAACTTTTACTTTCCGCACTTATTTATTGCTTATTTTATTTGCTTGAATAGTTAACACAAGTGTTTAAGTTAGAAAAATCTACTAATTAGCTTAGTTAATAACTCATAGTTTTTATTCCCCGAAAATCGTACGCAAAGCTTATTCACCCCCCATGTAAGGTTTAGACCCTTACGGACCAACACTTTTGTCTACTATTTAGGCAGAATACCATCACCCATTCTTACTAATAAACTGAAAGAAAACTCAAAAACGGAAGAAAGGGATGTAGAAATAGAAACAACTTACGAAACGAATAGGACTAAACAAGAACAAGAGTGATCCACCGAATAAGATCCTTCTCCTTCCCTTTTTTCGGAAGAAAAGGAGGATACGGACAAAATCGATGAAACGAAAGAGATCCGAGTGAATAGAAAAAAAAAAAGGAATTCCTTAAAAAGACATTATCAAAATAGACAAATTTATGAAACAAAAAGATAAACAAAAGAATAAATAAATAAAAAGATTAATACATAAGATAAATATAAGATGAAATGCGTCCACCCCCTACATATTTGATGCCTTCTCCTAGAAAAAAACTCATAATACCAATTCCATTCTTAATTCCATCAATTATACATCTATCAAAAAAATCAGTGAATTGTGCAAATACCCTTAGAGCATCCACAATAGTTGTGTTAATTTTAACAATATTAACTTTGACACATCATCATTTAATTGCATGTTAAATGACACATGTGTAACTAAATTTAACCTTCACATTAATGTATTAACTTAACGAAGTTATCTAATTTTAATTAAAATTAATTATTAATTGAAATATTATTAATTAGTGATTTTGTTAGCACCGCTATAATAGGAACTAAAATAGTAATAGTTGAAATAGAATTGGCGTTCAAATTAATGGTATTTTACCACATCATCAATTAACAACATTAAAAACATTGTTATCTTTAACAACTTTTTTAACATATAACACATAATTTAACATAACTAATAGAGATAAAAAAAATTATTGTTAGCTAACTATTTTAGTTAACAACACTATTGTAGATGCTCTTATACCTTTAGTTAAGAATGCTGCATAAAAAGCATCAATATAAGCACGATTATCCGATCAATTATATATGATATTTATCATTTTATCCCAAAAAATCTTTTAGATCTTATTTTATCATAAAAAGCATCAATAACAACACTATTTTAGATCTTATTTTAACAAATGAATTAATTAAATCCAAATTTTTAAAAGATGAATAACTAGGTTTATATAAAAAGAGCGTTATAAATATTCCAAAATAGGATATACTGAGTGAAAAAATTGCATCTTTTCCAAATTCATACCAATCCATCGAATTTTTCAAATTTTGATGTAAAAGATTTATTGAAGGACTTAACCATTTGGATAATATATCCAAATCCATTCCTTCTTGATTGAAAGGAATTCCCATAGATCCAATTGATAAAGTAAATAGGAACAATATAAGTAGAGGAAATAACATAGTATTATCTGATTCATAAGGATATGAGTAACTTTTTTTTTATTGCCAAAATGAGAAATAGTAATAAAAGGCCGTGTCATCTCTCTTACATTCTCATCAATTTCATATGCCTTCTTTGTTTTTAACAAAATATTTTCCTTATTATTCATTAATAACCAAATCTTTTTGTTAATATTTTTTACATTTCTTTTACCCCATAGAGAAATTGACTGTGTACTTGCTTTACCATTATAATTTTGACAATAAAAATTTAAATGTCCCTCAAAATTGAGTAAATAGATCGTAAACATATAAAATGCAATTAATGCTGCCGTGGACCAAACTATTAATGCGAACGTAGGCGAATACAACCAAGTATCATTAAGAATCTCATATTTTGACCAAAAACAAGCAAGGGGTGGACTACCACAAAGAGATAGTGTACCTAATAAAAAAGATATTTTTGTAATTGGCACATGTTTTGTTAAATCTCCCATAAGAACCATATTTTGATTTTTTTTGGGAGAGTACCCAACAATGATTTCCATTGCATGAATAACCGATCCCGATCCTAAAAACAATAATGTTTTTGCAATGGCATGAGTAATTAAACGAAATAAATCAGTTCGATAAGACCCCATACCGAGAGCTAACATCATATACTCCAATTGATACATGGTAGAATAGGCTAAACCTCTCTTAATGTCTTTTTGAGCTAAAGCTAAAGTAGCTCCTAATAATACTATTATTATTCCTATGAAAGAAATGAAATTCATTATATAAGGTATACTTATGAAAAGAGGAAGAAGATGAGCGACAAGAAAGATGACCGCATCTACCATAGTAGCAGCATGAATCAGAGCAGAAATAGGAGTAGGCCCCTCCATGGCATCAGGTAACCATACATGAAAAGGGAATTGTACAGATTTAGCAACTGCCCCGGTAAATAATAGAACAACACAAAAAATCATAAATAAAGCATTGATCTCATTTTTATAAATGAGGTTATTGACTATTTCGAACATATCCCGAAATTCAAAACTGCCTGTTATCCAATAAAAACCTAAAATTCTTAATAATAAACTAAAATCTCCTATTCTATTAGTTACAAACGCCTTTTGACAAGCATTTGCCGCAACCAGTGGTGTAAACCAAAAAGCTATTAATAGATACGAACGCATTCCTACTAATCCCAAAAAATATAAATTTGTATCAAATTAGAATTAGTAACTAATCCTAACATATAAGTACTAAAAAAACTCATATAAGCAAAAAATCTCAAATATCCTTGGGCATGAGACATATAATTATCACTAAAAATAAGAACCAAAATTCCCACCGTAGTGATTAATATTAACATAATAAAAGTAAGTGGATCGATCAAATAATCGAGCTCTAAAAACAAATCATTTGTGATAATCCAAGACCATACATATTGATATATGGAACTACTATTTATTTGATGAATAGACAGATTTATTGACAAAACCATGACTATACTTAACAATAAAACACTCTTAAAACCCCATATACGACAAAGCTTTTTTGTTGCGTTTGGAAAAATAAGAAGTCCCGCTCCTATTAATAGAGGAACCGGAAGTGGGAGAAAAGGTATTATCCATGCATATTCATATGTCTGTTCCATAAAAAAAAGTTTTATTCTGAATTGTTTTCCAATTACCAAGTCTTTTATCTTTTTCAAATTGGAAAGGGTTAATAAAAAATAAAAAAAAGATATGTATTAATTTAAACTAACTAAAATCTTTTTTTTTTCTTACTTATTATGTGTCTTTCTAAAATAGGTCAAAGATTCAAATTAAGAAATCACAATTGTTTAAATAATCAAATAACATCACTAAGTTACTAGTACAAAAGACTCGTTATTTACTAAACTTTTTAGGAAGATGTCGAAAATCGAAATTTCAATTATTCTTACTCTTACAATAATTTATATCGAAACAGCACAAGCAGGAATAAAATACTAAACAAAAAAAGATGAAATTTGGATATAAACCATAGAGTTATCTTAATTGAATAATAACTCCCTTTAATTTATTCAAAATAATTAATTAGTTCATTATGAAATTGATTAAATGCATCGGTTTCTAATGGTGTTAATTGGAATGATGACCTTATTTTGAAAATTGGGGATTTTTCTTTAATTCAGGAAGTTCATAAGTATAACATTAAGCTTAGAACAGGTGAATATATTAGATATTGGCCTAATACAATTGATGGTAATTTCACTTGTAAAAATGCATTTCATCATTTTCGGCATACTCATCCTGTTAATAAGATTTATCATCATATTTGGAATAATTATTTACCTACTAAAAGTTTTGTCTTCAATTGAAAACTCTGGAATAACGCTATTAAGTTAGATAGTGATGTACATAAGGTTGGTATAACTTTAGCTAGTAAATGCATTTGGTGTACTGTTCATTATTTAGATACTGCAGATCACATGTTTACTAAAAATGGGGTTAGTCTAAAATTGTGGAATTATTTTAGTAATCTTTTTGGTTTTAAACTTATTTTGGAGTTCACTCTATTATTATTAAATGGTGTAATCATTTTCAGGATAATACTCAAGTAGATAAATTAGCTAAGCTTCTTCCTTTTTTGATTAATTGGGAAATTTGGATTAATAGAAATAATTATATTCATAATAATGCTCCTTTTAGTGACACTACTATTGTTAAGAAAGTTCATAACTGGCTTAAACATCTTAATTTTTTGCTTTCTAACTGTTAACCTACTAATAGTTTTAACCTTCCCATTTTACATGCTTGTGATATTTCTATTAATAAAATTAAGACTAAAAGACCTATTGCTTTAACTTGGTCTCTTCACTCTAAGGAAAGACTGAAACTTAACATTGATGGTTCTTCTTTCGGAAATCCTGAGACAGCTGAAAGTGGAGGGGTATTACGGGATGATCAGGGTAGTATTGTATTTACCTTTTATTCTCATTTAGGAATACGAAATAACATATATGTTGAGTTAAGTGCTTTCTATATTGGCTTACAAATTTGCTACTCTCTAGACTTACATAATATTGATATAGAAACAGACTCTTTATTAGTCAATAATTGGTGGAATTATCATACTAAACCTCATATTTCTTATACTAATATGTGGGAAGACACTTGTGCTCTAATGAATTTGGTTTGTTTTAGCTTGACTCATATTTATAGGGAAAAGAACAATGTGGCCGATCAGCTAGCAAAATTGGGATAAAAAATGCACTCTGAAACTTACCTAAGCTTGATGGAATTACCAAGAAGTGTATAAGCAACACAAGTGCTTGATCTTGATCTGTCTAGATTACCAAATTTCAGGATGTAATCAAGAATCATCCAATAAAAATGCAGATGTCTCAGACGATGAATGAATCAGAAGAGACAGAGGCGTGAGGAGAAGAAGCGCGAAAAGCACGAGAAGAGAAAGAAGCGACATTCTCGGGATTCAGGAGACATGAGAGAGATAATCCATTGGAACTAGAAAAAGTGTACAAGCATTTATGGCTATGACTGCTTCTATCAAGAACAGGAACAAGCCAACCGATACTGGAGAAGGACCTTGGAGATGAACGGCAGATATGGAAACCATAGAGGAGTTATTGGAGATGATAACATGGGCACAACCTAGTATTCATAAAATCCAGTTGGCCTGCTAAATGTTGATGGCTACTATAATTCTCTTCTTGCATTGTTTGATAATGGTGTTGAAGAAGGTTTCATCATGCCAAGGGCTCGGGATATAGTCTTATCTGCTCCAACTGCCAAAGATCTTCTAGAAAAAATGGAGCAATATACTTCTTCACATGATTATGCTGCCCCTCATGAAAGCTGGCATATGGAACAGCTGGTCAATTGCACAAGTGATCAGGAGCAGTAGCCTAAATGAATAATTTTCATCATCATTTTGTTTGGAACATGATATTCATAGAGTCATACTACACGACCACTATCTCGCCCATTACATTTTGAGACCAGGATTGAAGAACTTGATGGGCTTGCCGTTGGAGCTACTGTGTTACTTAACATTATGTTTGTGGGCCTATTTCAGGAGCATCGATGAACCCAACTAGAAGTTTGGGACCAGCGATTGCACATTACCATTTTAAGGGAATATGGATATACATAGTCGGGCCTATTACCGGGGCAGTTGCAGGAGCTTGGGTAACGAGTATTCTTGCCATTCGAAGAAACCTCTGCCATTACCAAATGGAGTCGGTTGCGATCCACATTAGTTCACGGAGCAATCGGTAAACATTTTAGAGAGAAGACGTGAAATTCAGTGTTTCTCTTAGAGGAAACTGCTTAATTTGGACGATGACATGTTCTTAAAACCTGTATTGTAGTATAATTACTTTTTATAAATATATATATATATAGTTAGCATGCATTTAGGCTAATTTGGTGTAACTTTAGTCTCGTAATTTGCTAACTATGGTTCAGTTAGTTGTATTCTCGGTCTAGAAGGTTTATTTTGTAATTTGGTTTCTATTACTTATTGTTAATCTGGGTAAGGTCCCATTTGTTAATTAATGAAAGTTGACGGATTGATTAAAAAATAAAAATGCATCGGATCCTATTTAAATAAAACATGTTTACAGGAAGGAATCCACGATATGTTTTTTTTTTTGAAATTAAAATAAAAAATTACTAAAATATCGTTTATAAAGCTATGCTATATATAATTACTAATTTCATTAGAATTTGTAGAATTTGTAAATTGCAATTCAGTGTATTTTTTTTTAAAGATCATGGTCAATTAAAAATAACATGATGACATATCATATATATTTTTGTTTGAGAAATTTTTTATTCTATTTTAAAAAATATTTTTTAGAGTTTTTTAAAAAGATAATGCTATAAAGAAAAAAAATTGGTAATAACTATAATAAAAAATGACTTCTTTTGAACAACAGATGTCTTTCACATCCAACAGAATAGTGAGTAATCTTTTTATTTTCAAATGGCAGTTCCAAAAAAACGCATTTCGATATCAAAAAAAACGTATTCGTAAAAATATTTGGAAAAAAAAAGGATATTGGGCGGGTTTAAAAGCCTTTTCGTTGGGAAAATCTCTTTCCACTGGTCGGTCAAAAAAAAATTTTGTGCGACAATAAAATAAGTAATAAAAAATTGTGATAATTTGAATCTACGCGACTCAAAAAGTTGTCGAATTTTATGGAGACTATAAAATGAATTATTTTCATTATCTATTGTTTTGACCTAATCAATATGAAATTCTTTTTGCATTCGAGTCTTATAATTTGCAAAATACTAATTTTTTATTATTGAATTCGTAAAAAACTAAAAAATAAAAAATATATTTTTTAAGTTCTATCCCCCACTACAAAAATATCACAATTTAGGGACGGCAATCCATGTCACTAACATGTCACTAAATAGGGCTTGCGATAACTTAGTGACGGTAAACGGACTGTCACAGTTTGGTGACAGCAAGTAGGGGCGTCACTAAAATTGGTGACAGTACAATGACGGAAAGGGCCGTCGCTATGGGTATTTCTGGAAACAACTAGTTGTCGTCACCAGCCCGTCGCAACTGTCGTCAATGAGCAAGCCAAATGATTTAATAAATATTTTGAAATTAGTAAATTTGTTTCTGTCGGTGAGCGGTCGATAGTCATATGAAACATTATAGAGAGCAATCGATTAATAATACAATTATTTGAAATTGTATTGTATTAATTAAAATTTTATTCTTTAACAAACAAAAAATTACACAAGTAATTACTAAAAAATTAATCTTAACACAAACATTCAAAAGGTAAAAAAGAATCTACATAAAAGAATTACACTTTTATCTTAATGGTATCGCTAAACAAAGAAGATTAATAACAAATTCGTCATTGTGGACTGAACTAGGTGCTTATGATTGTTTGAAGTTTGGAAATGATATTTGAAGTCTGGAGGCGCTTCTATTTATAGAAATGTAATGGTGGATATTTCTGACGAATTTTTCAGTCGGTAAATCATCCATAAAATTAAGTCGGTAAAAGCGGTCAGTAGTTGTCACATAGCGACCGATTATGTTTCAGTTGCAATTTGTTAATTCAATTCCGACTATTATTTTAGTCAGTAGATTTCCAAATAAAAGCAGTCGTTAAAAACAGCCGCTAATCGACAAATAGCGACCATTTACATTTTAGTCGCAATTTGTTAGTCTAGTACCGACTACTATTTCAGTCCGTAAAATCCCGACCGAATTCAGTTATTAAAAACAGTCGATAATCGTCATATAACGACTATTTCACGTTACGGCCGTTATTTGCTTGGAATATAAGCGACCCCTTTTATTTGGTCGCTATTTTCGTTGGCTAAACCGTACTTTTCTAGTAGTGTTAGTAGCTAATAGGAGATGAGAGACACGTGAAGTGTTTGAATCGATAAGGTTAGTACTATGAGTGAGAATATAAAACGTAATCATGAATTATTAATAGGGCCTAATAGATTAAAAGGCATTAATTTGTAGAGTTACAAATACTTTTATAGGTATGCAGATCGTGTGTGTTTGTCTTACTGTTTTGAAATATCTCATTCATTTGTGGGGGTTACATTTGTAGTGTAATGCTAGTAATAAAGCTATTAACTAAAAATGAATGGTATGCTATCACTTGAGTTTGGTATGGATTGAAAACGTAAACTTGGGGTGAATCATAATAAATGTCATTAAATAGTTTGTGGTTTATTTTACATTTATAGTACAAATATATTGAGGTAGGAGCAAAATACGTTTTTGTTGTGCTCAGTGCCGTCTCCAACATTTTAGAGGCCCAAATTAAACTCGAAAAAAGGTCTTAATGTAGAATATTAAAAAATCTTTTTTTTAATATTCTTTGGAATTAATAGATATTTTTCATTATAACCTTTTTAATTAGACCATGTTTACATCAAGCTATTTTAATTGGATTTTGTGCCTTAAGTTTAATAACATCAGTATTGTTATTTTTTAGTTTCACGTTTGGGTTAATGTAGACTTGGTCCAAATATTAGAAGAATTGATAAAACATGGGATCATTCATTTCATTTATTTCATAAACTACATGGCTTAGTAAATTCTATGTGACTTGCTAGGTCACACATTAATTTATAAAGCAATTATTAATACTTTTATACCTCCATTTGCGTTATATTTATCTGCATATAGAGTACTCTCACATTGTATTAAAGGGTCAGATTTATTTATAGAGAGTTGGCGAGCTTGATTTTCTTCCCAAGCTCGACTTAATCAATTTCGCGTTGGCTCCGATCTTTCGAGGCGGTCAGGTATGCTCCGGCGGTCAGGTGGTCTACGTGCCTGCACAAGGAACGAACAGGGGCCCGGGGTTGTTGCCGGGTTTTTCCTCTCCAACGATCAAGTCAGTATCGGTGTTAACTGAAAGTAGGAATATAATTAAGGATGAGGGACCGGGCCGGTTACAGGTCGATGTATCGAGTGGTACAGATAGTGTTCAGGGGGTCCGGGTTGTTTAAGCTTTATCTCTCCTCTCTGTCTTTTTCTGTCCCCCTCTAAGTAGGATTAGGGGGGGTATTTATAGTGAGGTTCAGAGGTGTATTAACCCTTGGATCACTGTACTGTAAGATGTTGATTCAACGGCGTCAGAGTCATTTATGACTCTGACAAGGGTACTGTCCTTTCCCGGGGCCCACAGGAGGTGTCCTGTGATTGGGCCACGTCGGTGAAACGTCAGGAGGGTCCCCCAAGGGAGCAGCAGCATTAATTGGGGAAGCGTACTTGACACGCTTCTTTGGGCCGGCCTCAGCACGGCTCGGCCCTCCCAATCCGGGGCGTCGCATCATTCAGGGTTGATGAGGCCCGGACGGCCCGCTTTGGGGGCGTTATTGCCTCGAATGAGGGGATGCTGACATTCCCTCGCCAAGAGTTACGTCATTTATATAGAGTTAAATATAGAAAATGATCAATTCAGGTAAGTGAGTAATCTTTTATTTTGGCCGTTCATCTTTCACTCTTGTAACAGTCCATAAGCATTTAGTACCCATAATATTCATATACTTATATAAATACACATGATAGAGAAAGCTAGTATTTTTTTTGAAATGAGAGGAAGCTAGCTAGTTTGGTACGTCGTCTTTTCTGAGGTATATACTTACTAGAGTAAATTATAAATATATGTATATAATGGTGCAAGATAGTGCAAGAACATAATGTTGGGTAAGGAAGAAAAGTTTTTGTTAAGGAAGTTTAGTTGTTCACAGGATCACAGTAGCTTGATTAGGTTCTATCGTATTAGGGTAGTTTTTTCTTACTATCCAGTTACATACTTTGTTATAAGTATTACATGCTCATTTTATTACTTTCAAGTACCATTTATATATATACGTATTGATATTTTTATATCATTACAAAAAAAAATTAAAGATGAGTTTATTTTGGGAGGTCCGAAAAGATAGCAGTTTACGTCAGAGAGTCCGACAAAGAAAAAGAGTTTTAAGTCGAGAGTCCGACAAAGATATGAGTTTATTTCGGGGAGTCCGAAAAAAAATAAGTTTATTTTAGGGAGTACGAAAAGAAATAATAAAAGATACAGATATATTAATTTAATGATTCTTAAAGTAATTTTTTTAAGAAAAGTTTTACACTATTATTATGCATTGGTAATTTTTACTAAACTCAACTGTTTGTTTTGAAAGAAATAAAAGAAAAGGGTAAAACTTATTTTTGTCTCATGTTATTATTGTAATGCTTTATTACTAACTAAGCTCGTTTAGCGTACCCCTTGATTTTAAAACTTTTTGCCACAAAAGTGATATGTAGGGGTGGGTTAGGGTCGGGAACCGGCCCGTAAACGCTCAACCCGTATCCCGACCAAATTATTTTTGGAAGTGAAAAAAAAATTCTGATCCCGATCCTGACAAAAGTCGGGACCCGACTTTTTCAGGACCCAAATTTTCGGGATCCCGTAGGGTCGGGATAGGTTTATCCCGAATCTCCGGACATATTTTTTTATTTTACGACGACGTCATTTTTTATTAACAATTTTCATTTGAGAAGCCTAAACATGTTATTAACACGAAAAATCATCCTACTTTAAAAATAAAATTCCTAATAAATGAAATAAGAAATTAACATTTAGTAGAAAAAATAGTGTGAAACTACAAATAATGTAGTAGATAAAAAAATTTATACATTTTTTATCAGATTCTTTTAGTATTTAGTTTTGTTCACACAAGCAATAATTATCATACTAATTAGATACATTATTATTATATTTTTTATAATCGGAAAATAACAATATAATTTTTTAATTTAAGTATATTTTTTATTTTAATAGTTTCATATATTTAAAAGTACAAATCTATATTAAACTTGTATAATTATAACTAAAATATAAAACAAAAAGGATTGTATCTCATATGATAGAGTGCGTGCTTAAATTGCATGTTAGAGGTACACGGTTCGATTCTCATCATTTGCATTTGATATAAATTAATTTATATTTTTATATAAAATATAAATTAATTAAAAAATCGGGTCAGGTCGGATCAGAACACCCGACGAAATCAAAATTGTCACCCGATCCCGAAGTTTGTCAGGTCGGGACAAAACCCGACATTTTCGGGTCGGAAAATTTTGGGTCGGGTGCGGGTCGGGATTTCGGAATTTTTTCCCAGCCCTAGTGATATGTTATTTAGCATTTAAGTCGAGTTAGTGGAGAATAGATATATCTCATAGGATTATATGTGAAATTTCCGCTGCGTTTATATTTGTTTATCTTGTAAGATTTAAATGTGTAATATCAATTTGTATAAAAGTACTGAAAAATGTTATACTCCATCCGTTCCTAATTAATTGTTCTCTACGAAATTACGTGTAATTTTAACCGGCTTATAATATATATTAAAATTGTCGAAATGAAAATTTTTGAGAACCGAGGAAATATTTAGTTGATAAGTTATTTTAAAATATGTATTATTTAATTCAGGATTTGTTTAAGACGTGGTCCTATGATATCCACCGAATCCAGGATGTTACAATTTTGGATCGAAAATCTAGGGATACAATCATTTTCCCTTTTATCATACCACTACCAGGCTGTGGTAGTCCCCATTTCAATTTATTATTCCACTTGCTAAATCCAACCAATTCAGTGTAAACAAAAAAAAAAAAAAACGGTAGGTATGAATAATTAATTTTCTATGTACTTTTCAAGTTGTCTCTTAATTTTTCAAAAAAGTTAATGTAGCAAATAAATAAATGTAATTTTTCACCTAGAAAATTATTTCCATGTATTAAATTGAACTTATTAAAATGAAAACATGTGCTTATAGTTTGGAACGGAGGGGATAAGTACTACCATTATTTTGTTTTTCTTCTGGCTAATTATACTTCGGACTTTTATTGTTTTTTTTTTTTTTGAAAGGTCGGACTTTTATTGTTTACTCCGTGCAAATTGTGTGATGCAAACTAACCCACATATACATTTGCACATTGTCCATGAATTAATACTTCCTTCTTAATAATTACTCCATATAAAAAGGTGACCATACCGGTCCCTGTTGGTAGATGTTACTCATTTTGGCATTGCTGTTTTATTTTCAACAAAGCTTTTTACCGGTAAATTACACGAGCCAGGAAATTTACAATAAATGGGCTGACATATAATTATATCTGTATCATAATAAACTGGTAGTTAGGTGGAGTAATTAAGTTCAATATATAAATATAAAATTTAAAACAATTGTGATGGAGCTGGCCCGATACCTGCATTTTCGTGGAAATTTGAGAATTGTTATTCTCGCAACCATGTCTTGTTTTAGATATACGTACGTACTAATCCAGTATATAACTAATGTGAATATCGAGATAAAAGCTTGATTTCTTTTACTTATTTATACTTGTACCTCTGCTTGAAAACTATCCGTCCAATGCATAAAATCTCTTTTTCTTACTCCCTTATGCCAAAAGAAATAAAATAGTTGAAAAGTTAAGACTTTGTCGATTAATACGCTAAATATTTTACGTGTTAGCGAAGTACACTTGCAAGACGAATTAGTTACGCTTTCACGTTTAAAAACAAATTTAAACTCATATCGATCGACTATGACTTAGGAAAATCCTAGTTTGTATTGAGTTTTCTTATACTATTTAACTAAGGAAGTGTTTGATTACAAATGAAAAAAAAAAAGGGTAGTTAGGGAAGTGTTAAAAGAGAGGAATGACGTCCGTACAGTAGTCCATCCTATATATATTAAATATGAAATAGTTAGTATTCCATATACGTAGCTACTCGTCTCATCAAAGGTAAGAAAAAATGGAGAAAGAAAAAATGGAGAAAGAAACTCACGTCGTTCTTTTACCATACTTAGCTTTTGGTCACATGATGCCATTTTACCAGCTAACTATAGCCTTGGCCAAAACCGGCATACACGTCCACTATATTTCAACCCCAAAAAACATCTCGAGACTCCCTACACCACCCCACACCATATCAAAACTCGTACACTTTGTACGTATTCCAATGCCGGTGTTGGACACGTGTCCGCTGCCTACTGGTGCAGAGGCAACAGTGGATTTACCTCCCGAGATGGTACCACACTTGGCCACTGCTTATGATTTGTTGAAAGAGCCCGTTAAAGAGTTTGTTGCGTCGGTTTCGCCTGATTGGCTTATCATAGATTTTCTACCGTATTGGGCGGTCCAGATTGGTCGGGAGCTTGGTGTTCCCTTATTGTGCTTCTCAGCTTTCTCGGCAGCCACTAAGTTGTTTTTTGGTCCGCCAAAGTATCTCATCGGGGACGAACAAAAAAATGTGAGGTATGTTAATCAGTTGAATTATTTACACATATTTTAATGGGTATCGTTATAGCTACTTGGAAACGTTACCCAAAAACCGTATTCGTTGACGTGATGGACTAGATGAGCCAATTATAGATTAAATGAAAATATGATTTTAATATCGAAACAAAATTGATTGGTACGCTTAACCCGTCACATCAGCTAGTAATGTTTTTGACTAAGTTTTTTGAAAATAACCCGTCATACCATTTATCTATTTTAATTTGATAATAACTAACCCTGGTATTGATGTATCCCTATTCCCTACTAGTAGATTTAACGAAGGCCTTATGTTGACATGTTTGGATAACTCATTTTACTGTGTTTCAAAAATAGCCTAGGATATCGAAAAAAAAAATAAGAATAAATTATTGTTTAATGCACCATACTTATCTAAACTTTAAGTTTAGTATCCCAACCTACGGTTTTTCTAAAATAGCAGTATCCCAACATATGACTCCGCTATATATTTAGTATCAGTGGTAATGTGACCATATATGCTATTTTTTATGGGTACATTTTACTCATTTGTCCCTCACTTTTTTTCCTCAATTTTTCTATTTTTCATACCTCAACTATATTATTAAAAACATCATTATTAAAAACATAACAACAAGCCTGCAACTACAATAAAACATAAATATACACACACATTTACTCAAATTTTATTAAACATAAAAATTATTTTTTTGTGTTGCAACAATCTAGCCACTAATCATATATAATTTTTAAACAGACAGAAATTCATTTTTTATATTATTTACCCCTAACAAAAATATATATAAGATCAACCCGGGTCTAATTAAATTTTGGGTTTGAGAGAGGTAGAGTTTGATTTTTATGCGAATTTTGGCGAGGGAATGTCGACATTCTCTCGTCCGGGTCGATATCACCGCAGCAACAGGCTATCCGGGCCTATCTACCATGGGTGACTCATCACCCCGGTCCTGGAGAGACCGGGTCGTGCCTAGGCCGGCCTAAAGAAGCTTGTTAAGTACGCTTCCCCCATTAATGCAGCTGCCCCCATTGGGGGACCCCTTATGTGTTTCGTCGACGTGGCCCAATCACAGACCAGCCATTGTGGGCCCCGACGAATGACAGTACCCTTGTCAGAGTCATAAATGACCTGAAGCCGTCGGATCAGCACCAAACAGTACAGTGATCCAAGGGCTAATACACCTCTGATTACACTATAAATACCCCCACTAATACCACTTAGAGGGTGACGCACAAATAGAAAGAGGAGAGATAAAGCTTAAACAACCCGGACCCCCAGAACACTATCTGTACCACTCGATACAACGACCTGTAACCGGCCCGATCCCTTACCCTTAATTATATTCCTACTTTCAGTTAACACCGATACTGACTTGATCGTTGGAGAGGGAAAACCTGGTACCAACCCCGGGCCCCTGTTTGTTTCCTGCGCAGGTACGAAAGTCCCCTCGTCACCATAGCCAACCTGGCCCAGTACGGATCCCTCGAAAGATTGGAGCCGACGCGAATTGAGTAAGCCGAACTTGGGAAGAAACCCGCAACCGGCCCCTAAAAGAAGAAAAGAGGACCCCCGACCGGGGCATCAAACCCCTGTCGCCTCGGGGTCGGGCGCTGCCTATTCCACCACCTTTCGCCTACCTCTCGTCGACCTTCTTAACAAGATTGAGAATGAGCCTTTCTTCTCTTGGCCTCTCCCACTACGGAACGAGCCGGCCCCAGGGCCTAACGACAAGATATGTGAATACCACAGGGGTCGAGGCCATCACACCAACGAGTGCCATGGCCTGAAGGCCAGGCTTGAGGGATGGGTCCGGGATGGCCTGATGGATAAATATGTCAAATCACGGAGGGAGTCCGATCGAGATGGAGAAGGGGTTGATGAGAGGCAGCGGGACCTCCCACCACCGGTGATGATCTGTCATGTCATTCACTCTGGGCCGAAAAGGTCTAGCCAGAATGGGGCAGAAAGGACCTCGGCACGGGAAGCAGCGATGAAGCAGCGCGTCTGCCTCGCAGAAAGCTCCAGCCCCCGGAAATAGTATAAGCGCGATGCCAAGCCGGATGTAAGCTTCACTGACTTCGATCTGGTGGGGGTGGACGCGCCCCACACTGATGCCCTTGTTATCTCGGCACAGATAGGCCTCTGCGCAGTAGGACGGATCCTCGTCGATCAAGGAGCGTCGGTCAATATACTCTTTGAAGACCTCTTTCGAAAGATGTGACTCAAAGAGGAACAGTTGGAAACCGACGTTCCTCCCCTGTACGGATTCAGCTCGGAGGCGGTCCAGCCCAGAGGAAACATAACCTTGCTTGTGAAAATGGGTACAAAAGTTATGGGCGTAGAGTTCACGGTGGTGAGTGTCCCCTCTGTTTACAACGTGATATTGGGGCGCCCGTGGCTCCATGGAATAGATGGAGTCTCCTCCACCTTACACCAAAAGGTTAAGTACCCAACTGAGTCTGGTGTGGAAACCATCTCGGGAAATCAGAAAGTTTCACGCAGCTGTGCCATGGCCGTGTACTCCGGTAAAAAGATGGTGCCGGCCTAAAGTGCCATGAACATCGAGGCAGAGGACCCTAAGCTACTGAGGGAACTAAACAAAAAGATGGGGCCTGAGGCCGAAGACAAGGCGGAGGAAGGACTGTTGAAAATCCGAATCCCGGGGTATGACGAGGACCACTTTTTTATGGTGGGGGCAAAGCTTACCAAACCTGAGGTCACCAACCTCGTCGAACTCCTTCCCCAATACCTCGACAATTTTGCATGGGAACCAAGCGAGATGCCAGGAATCAGTTCCGACCTCGCCTGCCACCGATTAAACGTCAACCCGGATGCCAAGCCCGTGATGCAAAAGGGGCGCCGTGTCAGTCCAGAGCATGCCGATGCCATAAACGAGGAAGTAGAGAAGCTTCTGCTGGCCGGGGCCATCAGGGAGATTTATTACCCCAGATGGCTCGCCAATCCCGTAGTGGTCCCCAAAAAGAACGGGAAGCTGAGGGTGTGCATCGATTACACGAGCCTCAACCGAGCCTGTCCCAAAGATCCTTTCCCCTTGCCCAAAATCGATCAAATAGTGGACTCTACGGCCGGGGCCGCCAGGATGAGCTTCCTGGATGCCTGCTCCGGCTATCATCAAATACCCATGTCGGAGGCCGACCAAGAAAAAACTGCCTTCATCACCCCAAGGGGAAATTACTGCTACAAAGTGATGCCCTTTGGGCTCAAGAACGCCGGGGCTACCTATCAGAGGATGGTCACCAAGATATTCGCTAAGAACATAGGCCGAACCATGGAAGTCTATATTGACGACATGGTGGTAAAAAGCACCCACGAGGATCACCACCTATCCGACCTGAGAGAGGCCTTCGAAACGATACGAAGGCATGACCTGAAGTTGAACGCCTCTAAATGTGCCTTCGGGGTAGGTGCCGGCAAATTCCTAGGGTTCATGGTGACCCACCGCGGCATAGAGGCGAACCCGTCCCAGATCTCTGCCTTGAAGAATTTGAAAACACCTGAGAAGAGAAAGGACATACAAAAGCTAGCCGGGATGGCCGCCGCCCTAAACCGATTTATTGCCCGGTTCGGGGACCGATGCAAACCGTTCTTTACGGCCTTAAAAGCTCAGAAGAGATTCGAATGAACCGATGAATGCCGGCGTGCGTTCACCGAGCTGGCGGACTACCTCGGAAGTCCGCCCCTTCTAGCCAAGCCGGACCCAGGCGATGTCCTTACCCTATACCTGGCCGTGTCTGAGATAGCCGTCAGCGCCGTCCTCATCAAGGAACTCGACAGGGAGCAAAGGCCTATCTATTACGTGAGCAAAACTCTCCTCGATGCTGAGGCAAGGTATATGCCTTTGGAAAAACTCGTCCTAGCACTCGTCGTGGCCTCACGAAAACTTGCTCACTATTTCTCTGCACACAGCATTGTGGTCTATACTGACCAGCCTGTGCGAGAAATACTCCAAAAGGGGGATCTCTCTCGACGAATGATGAAGTGGGCCTGCCACTTGAACGCCTACGATATCAGCTATGCGCCGCGAACGTCCGTCAAGGGACAGGCCCTGGCCGACTTCGTGGCAGAATTCACTGGGACGACTCAATGCCCCGACATCACAGGTTGTGCCCCCGAGACCTGGACCTTGCACGCGGATGGAGCCGCCAATAAGAAAGGGTCCGGCCTCGGCGTCGTACTCCGATCTCCACAAGGGGATGTGATCGAGAAGTCAATCCAACTTGGCTTCAGAGCCACCAATAACGAGGCCGAATATGAGGCCGTTATCGCCGGCTTAAAAATGGCCCGAAGCCTCGGAATCAAAAAGATACTGGTGCATACGGACTCTCAATTAGTCAGCAGCCAGATCAGTGGTGAATTTCAGACGAAGGACGACAGAATGGCCAGCTACGTGGCTATCGCTTCCGGAATACTCCAAAGCTTCGAATGTCAAGGAATCGTCAACATCAACAGAAACGAGAACACCCACGCCGATGCACTAGCGACCCTAGCCTCGGTCATGAGTGATAAGAAAGAGAGAGTCATCACCATAGAATATGTCCCTTCGCCTAGCATCGAGGCTAAGGCAACAATTAACATGGTGACTGACCTCCCGCCAGAGCCAAGCTGGATGGACCCCATAATCGAATACCATCGCTCCGGTGATCTTCCCAATGATAAGAAAGGGGCCGAGAAAATAAGAAGAACGGCACTGGGATTCTGGATAGCTCCCAATGACAAGCTCTATAAAAGATCGTTCTCTGGCCCCTACCTACTCTGTGTCCACCCCGACATGGTAATAAGGGTCATGGAGGAAATTCACGAAGGAACGTGTGGGAGCCATACCGGGGGCAGATCGCTGGCCAACCGAGCCTTGACCCACGGATATTGGTGGCCCCTCATGCAGAAGGACGCCAAAGCTTTCGTACTCAGGTGCGAGAAGTGTCAGAAGTACGCACCCATACCCCATGCCCCGGCACAAAAAATGAGCAGCGTGACCTCGCCCTGGCCTTTTGCGCAGTGGGGCATGGATATCGTCGGACCATTCCCCGTAGGCCCGGGGGGGAAGAAGTTCCTCCTCATGGTCACCGATTACTTCTCAAAGTGGGTGGAGGCCGTGGCCTTAGCGAAAATCACAGAGGCCGAAGTGATACGTTTCCTCTGGAGAGACGTGATCACCAGATTCGGAATCCCCTACTCAATCGTCGCAGACAATGGGGGACAGTTCACCGGGGTCAAATTAAAAGCGATTTATGCAAAGTATCACATCAAGAACTACTATTCGACCCCATCGTACCCCCAATGCAACGGACAAGCCGAGGTATCAAATAAGACCGTGCTCGACGGAATCAAGAAGAGGCTAGACGAGTCCAAAGGACAATGGGCCGCAGAACTGTATCATGTCCTATGGGCCTACCGAACGACGAGAAGACGGGGCACTCAACAGACACCCTATAGCCTCACTTACGGAATGGAGGCCATCATCCCGTTAGAAATCGGGCTTCCCTCTCTGAGGACGGACATTGTGGAAAACGGGCTTAACGAAAAGATGATGGGGCTCGAGCTGGACTACGCCGAAGAAAGAAGGGAGGTTGCGGCCATCCGTAACGCCGAATATAAAAACGAGTTGGGGCGTTCCTATAACAAAAGAGTGAACGCCAGACGTTTCCAAGACGAAAACCTCGTGCTACGAAAAGTAAACAACAATACCAGGGTACAGTCCGACGGCAAGCTAGGCCCCAATTGGGAAGGCCCCTATCGAATCCTCGGTGCAGTTGGGAACGGGGCCTACCTGTTGGGCCGTCTTCCCAACGACGTCCCGGTGGACCGACCTTGAAACGTCAACAACCTAAGGAAGTACTACCAGTAGGGCTCGGCCTTTATGACTTTGTGTAAATAAGAATGTGGTGTAAATTTATGCCTGTGGGCTTTATAAATGAAAACTGTTGTTATTTCAATAGCTCCCCGGCGTACATTTCATTTAAATTTTACAAGTGTTTCAGAACACGAGCCTATACAGCACCCCGGTTCTATTTACTTGAATTTTTCAGTTCATTTAAATTTTCTCTAAGTGTTTCAGAACACGAGCCTATACGGCACCCCGGTTCTATTTACTTGAATTTTTCAGTTCATTTAAATTTTCTCTAAGTATTTCAGAACACGAGCCTATACGGCACCCCGGTTCTATTTACTTGAATTTTTCAGTTCATTTAAATTTTCTCTAAGTGTTTCAGAACACGAGCCTATACGGCACCCCGGTTCTATTTACTTGAATTTTTCAGTTCATTTAAATTTTCTAAGTGTTTCAGAACACGAGCCTATACGGCATCTATGTGTTACTTCGGTTTGCAAGTTATGAGTTGTATCAAACGAGCGCCCCAACGCCGAAGCACTAAGGCCCACTCATTTGGGAGCATGTATACAATGTATAAAACACAATGGAAGTAAACAAATAAAACACAGAAGAATAAAAGACAAGTCCAAAATTGTTTTTTCATTTCATTCAATGGAAAGCTATTACATGCTAAGTACAAAAAAGGAAATTACATCGAGAATAAAATCTAAAAACCACAAAAAGCCCTAAGATGCCCCCTCATCATCATCTGCATCGGCGTCCGAAAGGGCTCGAGGGGTTAAGGGGACCACCTCGGGAACGGGAGCAGAGGGGACCGGAACAAAAATGTTTTCCATATTCCACACCGGATGATCCGGTCCTGCCCTCATAAAAGCTGCTGCCTCAGACCAGCCATCGACATAGAAGGAATTAAAGTCCTTCTGTGTCGATAGCTCCAAGGCGGCGCTCATCTCTGGCTCGGCGGCTTGAACCGCAGCCTTTACTTTTTCGGCCACCCCGGCCTCAGCGTCTTCGACCGCAGCTTTCACCTTATCGGCCACGCTCGCTTCAACCTCCTTCAGAGCCGTTACCGCAGCTTGGGCACGCTCCTCGGCCTCAGCACCGGCCTTCGCGGCCTCAGCTCTCCGAGCTTACAAGGATTCGACGAGACCATCGGCCCTCTCCACCCTTTTCTGGGCCCCCTCCGCCTTCTTCAGAGCGTCTTTGGCCTGTTTAGCATTGGCCTCAGCCTTCGAAGCCCACGACCTCACCAGTTGCCCTTGCTGGTAGACGTATTGGTTCATCGTCAAGTAGGCCTACAAAAGAAGAGAAACACTTAGCAAGAATTTAAGAAATAAACGAAAGACAATGGCACAACGAAAACAACGTTTTACCTGCGGGATCATGGCCATGGCCGACGTCATGGCGGAAGCAAGGTCGCGACCACGTTGGTCGGCCTCGATAGTTTGCTGCTGAAGCGCGGCCAGAGCAAGCAGGCCAGTAGAGGGATGGCCCTCCATAATGCTCCGAACCCCGGTTGCCGCCTTGACCTCCTCCGGAGTCTGAATAGGCATCCTTGGGAACGGGGAGCCAGAGCCTGAGCTTGAGCCCGAAGCGCTAGGCATCGGACCCTTTGCCTGAATGGATGACACCGCTCGCTCTTCAGCAACGACCACATGCTCCCTGGCATCCTCCATCGGCTCAGAATACCCGGCACGGGCTTTCTTCGCATCCCGAGGGGCCTTCGACTCCTCCCTCTTCCTCTTGGCAGCTTCGGCTGCTTCGGCTTTACGAGCGGCTCGTTCACGCCTCAACTGCCCCGCCAGGCCTCCCAACCTCTCCAAAGTCTTTACCTTAGCATCTGTGGGAGCCACTTCAACCACCTCGTTGTCCCTTGTCCCGACGACCCCCTCCTCCTCCTCAGCCTCGGGCTCCAAAGCCTCCACCTCTTCCACCTCCTTGTCCCCTGCCCCGACGACCCCTCCCTCACCAGCCTCGGGCTCAATAATCTCCGCCTCCTCGCCATCCAACCCCGCCTCCTCCTCGGCCTCTTCATCCGCCTCCTCCTCGTCGGAACGGACCACCTACACAGACCACACAAGAAAGGAGTTAGAGAAATTAACTAAATCTAGCTAAGTATAAAAACGAAGATTTGAGAAAAACAAGAAGCGACTTACCCTGGTCCTTGAGGTGCCCAAGGCTGGCCCGGAGGGTTCTGCCTCAGATGGGCTATCTTCTAAGCGTAGGGGGCTCCCCACAGCGGGCTCCCTAGAGCTCAAGGGGAGAACCTCTGTCAGAGGCTTCCCATGCACATCAATATAGGTACGGGTACCGTCCGCCCCCACTCGGTAGTGAAGGACGGAACCATCAGACCGGGTCTCAAAGAAAACCCCGGCCGTCGAAAGAGCGAAAGATCTCGCCTCGACGGCCTTCGCCCTGGCACTCGGCTTCGGCCTCGATTTCACCACCTTCTTCAAGGTTCTTTCAGTAGACCCCTCGACTGCCTCAGCTTCCTTGAGAGTCTTAGGGGGTATGGTGGACTCTAGCCCCTGCTCCTTCTCCCATCTGTCCCGGGAGTATCCCACAGGACAGAAGGTCCTGTGGGGCCATTTGAATTCGTTCCCCTTGCAGCTGGTAGGGGAACCACATACCAACAACCGCTCCGCGTCACGTGCGCCGACGTCATTTCCGTCCGGGCCCCACCAGTTTAGGGCCCTTTCGAGCGACTGGACGTTGGCTTCGCCAAGGCCCCGCAGCTTCATGGCGACCGTGGCCTTGAAATCCTTGTTGCTAAGGACCTTTCCCGGCCTGGTGGGTAGAACCAGGTCATCTCGGCGGAGCCAGTCGCCCTCCACCACGATCACATCTTGGGTATAACCCCGATTCGAATCGGAGTTACCCGTGATCAATTGGTTGTAAGCCCGGCACCGCAGGTAGGGTTGCCTGCTTTTGGCCTGGGAGCTCGGCTCGCTCTGAAGGAACTCATAGCAAGCCAAGAGTTCCCTAAGCCCCAACGGCTCTGGCAGGGACGAGCCCAGGAATTCGTTGAGGGCTTCCATTCCGGCACAGATCCGGTGTGCCTGCAGTGGCCACTGGCACGGAAGAGTCTGCGTCCAAGCGCAGAGCTCCGCCAGTAGCCCCGGAATAGGGAGGTGGGTACCCCCATAAAGAAGAGTAGAAAGGGAGAGTGTTACCATACTATTGGGATCCGCTACGATCCCGTTCACCTCGTCAGAGGTCAGGCACTTGCGGAGGCGGAACCCTTCGCCGATCCCGCAGAGCTGGCGGAACTCTTCGAGATTGGGCCCATGGAGCCTCACCATGATGCTGTTGTCGTTGAGGTCGACGCTCAGGGTCGGGTCAAGGACCATGGCCCGGAAAGGAAGTGAGTTGGCCATCACGGCTAGGCGTTGTGGTCTAGGGGCAACCATCGGGCCCTTGCCAGCTCCGTGTTTAATAACCATTTTGGCAGGGTGTTAGGTAAGTATGAGAAGAAAGGAAATCTATTTGCTGTGAAAATCTAGAGAGAAGAAGGAGAAAGTGAAAATAGATTTTCACTGAGGGTATTTATAGACCCCCCCAACAGAAGATGAAAAGACATTTACCAGAAGGTGAAAAGACAGCGACGGTTCATTACACGAACTCCCACTAATAACCGCCGCCACTCAATCGACGCATTACACGTGTACATCAAATAGAGGTCGATTGCCAAGTGTCACACGTCAGCCGTTTTAGCATTAATGGCATTGATAGAGTCGAAGAGACGGGGGCGGCGCCCCGTAAATGCACACCATGCGTGCTCCACGTGTGAAGAATTCATAAATACCAGAGACACATGTCACACGACCGGCCCTGCATAGGCTTCTCCGCACCACCAAACCTGGGAACAATAATGACCGGAGCCCCCGTAGCGACTGGAAGGTCATTGTCAACCTCGTCCTTAAACAGCGACTCCGGACAGGGAGCTGTTGGCGAGGGAATGTCGACATTCTCTCGTCCGGGTCGATATCACCGCAGCAACAGGCTATCCGGGCCTATCTACCATGGGTGACTCATCACCCCGGTCCTGGAGAGACCGGGTCGTGCCTAGGCCGGCCTAAAGAAGCTTGTTAAGTACGCTTCCCCCATTAATGCAGCTGCCCCCATTGGGGGACCCCTTATGTGTTTCGTCGACGTGGCCCAATCACAGACCAGCCCTTGTGGGCCCCGACGAAGGACAGTACCCTTGTCAGAGTCATAAATGACCTGAAGCCGTCGGATCATCACCAAACAGTACAGTGATCCAAGGGCTAATACACCTCTGATTACACTATAAATACCCCCACTAATACCACTTAGAGGGAGACGCACAAATAGAGAGAGGAGAGATAAAGCTTAAACAACCCGGACCCCCAGAACACTATTTGTACCACTCGATACAACGACCTGTAACCGGCCCGATCCCTTACCCTTAATTATATTCCTACTTTCAGTTAACACCGATACTGACTTGATCGTTGGAGAGGGAAAACCTGGTACCAACCCCGGGCCCCTGTTTGTTTCCTGCGCAGGTACGAAAGTCCCCTCGTCACCATAGCCAACCTGGCCCAGTACGGATCCCTCGGAAGATTGGAGCCGACGCGAATTGAGTAAGCCGAGCTTGGGAAGAAAATCAGGCTCGCCAAATTTGTCTTTAAGAGAGAGGATGTTGATTGTTGCCTTAAAGTGTTTGCGAAGTATAACTAATTAGACAAATACCAATATCCCCATGAATCTACTAAACCTATTTACAAAAAACAACTAAACTTTGTTGCAAAATTTGTTGGAAAAAACCCATGTTTGATGGGGTTTTTCGAATTGGTCACGAGTTCAAAAGTTTGATTAAATTTCATGAGGATAATATAAAATTTAGACTCCATGCTCAAATGGTCTGAGTAGCTCGTGTGACGAGTTTCGAAACGATATATCGCATGGCCTATTCGGCGAATGAGTGTGAATGAAGATTGACTACGAAATTGGACCATGGAGAGACGAAATCTGAAATTTGAAAAGAGATAGTGGGAAAACAAAGGGGTCGGAAAGCCACTTAAATGTTTATACCACATCAAAGAGGAAAAAATATTTTGAATAATTTATATACATATTCACCACTAGAGAGTGGTAATAGTGTATAGCCTCATAGGTGTGTGTAGGTAAGAGCACCACATGTGCGCGCTCATTCGGGCACGTGACTCGGGAAATGTTCCGGTTCTAAAAAAAGTTTAAGAGTTTTGGATAATAACAAAACAGTCACCAAAATTCCAGAGAGCTTGTAACTGATGCAATTAAATGAGAATAATTGCACCATTAATTAAGTAGTTTCGATTGTTGAATTAAGTGACATTTATGGCTGAGATTTCTGCTCAGATTATAAATTAGCAGCTCTCCCCCACTCTCTAAACACGTTTTTTACATTCTAAAAACAGCATACATATTTTCCCATATCATACTAGAAAGAGAGAGAACCACCCACCAACGACTCAAACTTAACTCGTCGTCAGTTTCTGGCGAGTCATCCGAGACGTTGTACATTGGGATTAAAGCGCCAACGCAACCAAAAACTTAAGGTGGTTGTGCGAATATCGGTTAAGGACAGACTGTTTAACAGTTGTCTCGTCTTTTCATTTCCGTCTTTTCAATTCTGCAATTTAAATTCCGCAATTACATTCTGTCCATTTTATTTCAGTATTTTAATTTGTTGTATTTAGCTGTAATTTTCAATTCTCTTTTTTACTTTATGCAATTTCCTTATAGTACTTTTTCTGTTTTGTAATTTCAATTCTGTAATTAGAATAGTTTCAATTCAGTCCTGTAATTTAATTTTCAATCATAACAGTCCGGCTGTTAAATTTATACTTTCCAGCCCGGCAGTTTCTATTTAATACAATTCAGTCCGTCAGATTATTAATTGATAATAATCTGACTATCGTTTGTTTTAATTACTATTCAGTCCATACAGTTTGTAATATGTAATTTCAGTTTCAATTCTGAATTAATAAATATTACACTGTTTTGTTTATTTATTTTTTTATTCATTTATTATTTGTTAATTGTTAATTGTTATTTCGTACACGGAAACCAACAAAATTTAACATAAGTGCACTATATATATATATATATATATATATATAACGGGATCAAACGTTGGGGGTACTATTTTAGAAATTGTGTAGATTGGGGTATCAAATACAAAGTTTTGATAAGAATGGTGCACTAAACACATAAAAATCCAAAAAAGTAGTGTATATATAATAGAGCTATTTCAGGGGCGAAGCGTAAAAAACATGCAAAAAGCGCAAATGAAAGCGTAAAAGGCGAAGTTTTTAAATTATAAAAAAATATATATAAAACTACGATATTAATTTTGAATCACAACTTATCTTTTTACATAAGTATACATTAACAAGAGTTATAATATTTTTATTTAAAATTTCATTTATTCTAAATTTTTTTTGTTGAGTAGGTTGTCAGAAAAGAAAAAAGACCCGAACCAAGAATCGCAACGATATAGACGATGACATTGAACAATCTAATCCATATGATACAGCTAAATTTTTAAGTGTGTTAACATAATTAGAATTTGAATTATATAATTATTTATGTAAAAGATAAAAACATCACAGAACGCTTTACTGCTACACTATTTACGCTTTTTGCATAGCTTTTGAAAAAAAACTTTATTAACAATAACGCTCTATAAAACATTGATTTTTCTATAGTTCAATTATCGTAGTAGTTACTTTTAGAGTTATATTGAGTTACATCGATGATATATGGATTAAGCGTGAGGTTTATATTTGAGTTTATTTCCATTCAATCTCGAGTAGTTTTTGTCTGGGACTTGGGAGTGCGGTTTATATCTGAGTTTATTTCCATTCTATCTCGAGTAGTTTTTGGTTGGGAATACACTATACAGTTACAACTAAACTACCATTCTTAAAAAAATTGGTGTCTTCTGACTTCTCAGTGGTAAGATCGCACCGGGTTCACATGGCCTAAAATTGGTGTCTTCTGACTTCTCATTAGTGTTATGTAAGAAGATATTTTATTAATATATACTCTTTCTGTTTTCATTTAATTGATTATTATGAAACTATGTACAATTTTGACCGGATAAAAATTTATATCAAAATTGTCGGAATGAAAATTTTTAAAAGTTGATCATATAGTTATAATATTAAATTTTATGATTAGATTTTAAAAAAATTGATTTCGATAATTTTGATATAAGTTATAAGCCGATCAAAGTTACACATAGTTTCGTAATGAACAATTAAATGGCACGGTGGGAGTATCTTCCAACAAAAAATGATATTTTCTGCAATACATGATCTTTATGCATCATTGCATATTAATCACTAGACAATATAATTTAAAAAAAAAAAAAAAAAAACCTTTCATAATAGAATAAAATTTCTGATAGATTTGGTATTAGTTCGATACTAATTTTAATTACTTACGAATACTTTTTTTATATTCTTTTCTTGACTTTTGAGTTTTTTTTTTAATATATATATAACAAGGTCGACAGTGGAAAGCTTGATGGTACCCCCACCTTGGGTCGATTTTCCGTCTAAAGTGGCTTTTCGCCATTTTGAAGCCTTTGGAGTGCTAATCGGATTCTACGGAGGAGACAACTCACCGTCCTATAGAATTTGCAAATCACTTGAGGGCTGTGAAGCAGTGGCCATTCGGAGTTGCAATGAATTTGAAGGTGAGGAATATGTCTAGAATTATAGGGGTGATAAAAAGACAAAACAAGATGAAAATGGTCATGTTCACTTTCGTTTCGTTTGATTTTTTGGCTTATTCATTTTCATGTCGAACTAAAAAAATAACGTTCATTTTCGTCTCTTGAAAAAAAATAGAAAATTTCGTCTCATGTTCGTTTCGGCTCGTAAACCAAAAAATTGATGTTCGTTTCGGTTCGTTTTGCAGATCGTTTTTGCATTGTTTGTAATCAATTAAATCATATATAAGCGGAAAATATTAATTAATTGTTTTTACTAATGCAGGTACACAAAAGTCTATAAGGGTTGAATAATACAATTACACGATTATGAAGTCATACATAATTGTATATATGAGTTTAATTGATTATAAACACAATTTCTTACAATTCATTATATATATATATATATATATATATATATGTGTGTGTGTGTGTGAGGGAGCGTTCAAGTGATACTTTTATAGATACTTTTATACAAAAACGTTTCAAATCAAGATTTGATTAATGGAAATTCCTACGGTTTCACGATGGAAAAACAAATATGCGTCTTGTAATTGCATTTATTTAAAAATTAAGTTAAAATTTAAAAATTCAATACATGCAATTATACATATCGGAAAAAAAAATAAGACGCATATTTGTCTTCACGTCGTGAAACCGTGGAGATTTACATTCATCAAATCTTAATTTAAAGCGTTTTTGTATAAAAATGTTACAAAAATGTCACTTGAATGCTTCCATATATATTTATGTTTGTGTGTATGTATGTATATATGCATGTAAATAAATGGTGTGTGTATAATAGTATGATGTGCGTGTACTTAGATGAAAACGAAAGTTTTATGCTCATGGTCGTCCCTGGCGAGCCTATTTTTCTTCGTAGGCTCGGCTTAATTAATTCACATCGGCTCCGATCTTTCAAGGTGTCTGACGTGGATTATATCTGCTTCGACGACGGGGTACTCTTCGTGCCTGCACAAGAAACGAACAGGGGCCCGGGGTTGGTAACAGATTTTCCCTCTCCGACGATCAAGTCAGTATTAGTGGAGACTGAAAGTGAATATATAATGAAGGGTGAGGGATCGGGCCGGTTACAAGTCGTTGTGTTAGGCGTCACAGATCGTGTTTAGGAAGTCCGGGTTGTTTTAGTTTTATCTCTCCTTTCTGTCTTTTTCTGTGTCCCCCCCTAAGTAGTGTAAGAGGGGGTATTTATAGTATGATACAGATGTGTATTAACCATTGGATCACTGTACTGTGAAACACAGATCCAACGGCGTTAGGTCATTTATGACTCTGACAAGAGTACTGTCCTTTCCCGGGGTTCACAGGAGATGGCCTGTGATTGGGCCACGTCGATGAAACACCTGAAGGGTCCCCCAAGGGAGCAGTAGGATTAATTGGGGAAGTGTACTTGACACGCTTCTTTAGGACGGCCTAAGCACGGCTCGGCCTCTCAAGATCCGGGGTGATGCGTCACCCGTGGTTGACAGGCCCGGATAGCCTGCTGTGGTGGTGGTATTGGCCCGGACGAGAGGGTGCTGACATTCACTCGCCAGTCCCGTTTACTAAACAGACACTAAATTCTTGTTTGTTAATTCATTTACTAATAAACGAACACAAGCCGAGCTCTTATATATCAAAACAGACATGAAAATTTTCATGTATTGTTGGCTTCGTTATCACCCCTAGATGGGTCCAATGCTACATTAAAAGGATACTCTATAGTCTATGCGGTCCTTATATATACCTTCAACGGCTAGCTGATAACTTGTTGGCTCCCAATTTTTAAAGAAAATGCCTAGTTAGTCTTTACTGTAATGACAATTCGTCTTTTAGAGATGATAACCCATATGAGTTGGCTTGTTATATGCAGGTTGTCCCATGAGGTTCTTTTTCTACTGCTATAGTTTCCTGTCATTTTCAATTGGAGAAAAAAAAACTATGGATTAGCCCAATGTATCAAAAGTTTCAAGTTATGAGGACCAAAACCTCTTTTTTTTTTAATCAACCCTAGGTACTAAAAGACCATTAGCATTGGTCTAAACAATAGGACCATGAGTGAACCATATACATTTTATCTATATTTTTTTCTGATAAATAGGAATATAAGAACTTCAATTGATCGGAAGGGAAGCTATAAGGGTTGATATAAATAAAGGGGTCATAAGGTGGAAAGTAGCCTGTAATGAGCTCATTATCTAAAGTCGTTTTGGTCGTGTTTTTATGTTTTAGTATTCCTATTTTTTCCTCTTAATATATGCATAGGGCCTTAATAGTATATGTTGTATTTGGTTAGTGTTGAGTTGTGGAGCCAAATGTATTTTGGTCATATTCACTAGATTATCCCACATCACTAAAAATTGTAATAAAACCCACTATGGGTTCTATATATGTATCACCTATCTTTTATTTTAATTATCACATATTTGAGAGAGAATATTATAGCGAGAGATTTTTAGTTGTGAGAGAACCATAGCTTTGTGATCAAGTTAGATTACGTTTGTAATACTCCTTATAATATATATAAGTGCCACGTGTAGCGGCCCGGAGATGTAGCCATTATTGGGTGAACTCCGTTATCAAATTGTATGTGTACGATTGTAATTCTGTCTTTCTTTAAGTACGCCTGATTTTCTAACAAGTGGTATCAGAGCTCGGGGTTTGTAGAACCAAGGTCGAAGATCGGGAGGAAGATCAATGGAAAGTTTCACGATGAGCTATGGTGATAGCACGAGGGAGTAAGGTCAGTACATTGTACATGACGACCGATGATGAATGTACAATTGTGGCAGTTGTGTCGTAAAATTGCTCTGAGCTGTGGCATCGACGTTTATGCCATATAAGTGAGAAGTGGATGAAGGTGTTAGCAAAGGACAGTAAAGTTCCAGGCTTGAAGTCTGTCAACCTCGACATGTGTGAATGTTGCATCTTCGAGAAGCAAAAGAGGGTGAGCTTCCAGAAAGTTGGAAAAGCTCATAGGAAGGAAAAGCTAGCACTTGTGCACTCTGATGTATGGGGGCCATCATTGGTAACCTCACTGGGAGGATCTCCGTACTATGTGACCTTCATCGACGATTCGACGAGTAAGACATAGATCTACTTCTTGAAACACAAGTATGAAGTGTTTAAGAAATTTCAAGAATGGAAGGCCATGGTCGAACTAAAGACCGGGAATAAACTGAAATGTTTGAGGTCCGATAACGGCAGAGAGTACATTGATGCAAAGTTCGTAGAGTTCTGTGCACAAAGAGGCATTCGAATGGAGAAGACCATCCGAAGAACGCCACAATAAAATGGCGTGGCCGGAAGAATGAACCGAACAATCAATGAGCGTGCTAGGAGTATGAGGTTGTAAAGTGGGATGCCCAAAGCCTTATGGGCACATGCACTAAGCATGGCGGTTTATCTCATTAAACACGGACCCTCAGTGCCATTAGAAAAGAGAATTTATGAGGAAGTCTGGATAGGAAAGCCTATCTCTTATTAATACATGTGAGTGTTCGGTTGTCTGTCATATATCCCTGTCGATATAAACGATCGTACCAATCTTGACTCGAAGTCCAAAGTTTGTTATTTTGTGGGGTACGGTGGAGCTGAGTTCGGATATCGCTTCTGTGATGGTCAAACAAAGAAGATCATTCGCAGTAAGGATGTCATCTTCAACGAAAACATTTTGTACAAAGATCGACAAAATGTGGTGGTGAAAGAACACGCGCTCCCATCCGAGGAAAGTGGTATAGTCGACATGAATGGTTTCCAAGAATGGAGTTGGAAGATAACGATGAAGATGAGCCAGTGGTGCTCGATAACCTACCAGCACATGCTGAAGAGGACGAGGAGTTACCCCAAACTCCTCCACCTGAATTGGGCCGAGGTCATCGCAAAAGGAGACCTACTGTCCGATACTCTCCTTCCATGCATTTCATACTGCTCAATGATGCAGGCGAGCCCGAGAGTAGAGAGGAAGCTCTGGAGCTGAAAGACTCGAGCAAGTGGGAGCTCGCCATGAAAGATGAGATGAAGTCACTAAAGGAGAATGTGACTTGGCAGTTAGCCGAACTGTCCAAGGGAAAAAGAACACTGGGTAACAAATGGGTGTTCCGACTAAAGGAGGAACAAGATGGCTCAAAACGGTACAAGGCACGATTAGTAGTCAAAGGGTTCCAGCAAAAGGAAGGAATTGACTACACTGAGATTTTTTCTCCGGTAATAAAGTTGATGAATGTTCGGCTATTGTTGAGCATTGTTTTAAATGAGAATCTTCATCTTGAACAGTTGATGTGAAAACTGCCTTTCTCCATGGAGATCTTGAAGAAATAATTTACATGCTGCAACCTAAAAGTTTTGCCGAAAAGGGAAAAGAGATATTGGTCTGCAAACTAAAGAAGAGCTTGTACAGGCTAAAACAAGCACCACGGTAGTGGTATAAAAAGTTTGACAGTTTCATGGTGGGTACCGGGTTCGAAAGAAGTGATAGTGATCACTGTTGTTTTCGTGAAGAGATTTGAGAACTTTTTCTGTGTCATTCTACTTATGTACGTAGATGACATGTTATTCGCCAGGTCGAGCCTTATAGAAATTAACAAGGTGAAGCAACAGTTGGCGAAACACTTTGAGATGAAGGATTTGGGTGCCGCAAATCAGGTCATCGGTATGAGGATTTCCCGAGGAAGGGATGGGTCTTTGTTTCTGTCACAAGCCGAGTATGTGAAGAAAGTGTTGGCTCGGTTTAGCATGAGTGATGCCAAGGCTGTAGGCGCACCACTAGCCGCACACTTTAACTTATCGAATGAACAATCACCCTCGGATGATGAAGAAAATGATCGTATGTCGAACATACCCTACGCTTCAGCAATTGATAGCTTGATGTACGCTATGGTGTGTACAAAACCGGACATTGCCCACGCAGTGGGAGTTGTCAGTCGTTACATGAGAAACCTGGGCAAGCACCATTGCGAAGCTGTGAAGTGAATATTGAGATATCTCTCGGGTACAGTGAGTTCGGCATTTTGTTTTCGAAAGATCTCGGTAGGCCTACACGGCTATGTTGATGCTGACATGACTGGTGATTTGGATAGCCGAAAGAGCACAACGGGATGTGTTTGTAGCTATGGTGGTACTGTTGTGAGTTGGACATCTAAGCTGTAAAAGATTATTGCATTGTCGATCACAGAGGCTGAGTATGTCACGATGACGGAAGCAAGCAAAGAGATGATTTGGTTACAAGGTTTCTTAGAGGAGCTCGGTCAGAAAACCGACAAGGGAGTTCTGCACTGTGATAGTCAAAGTGCAGTTTAGCTAGCTAAGAATCATGTATTCAATTCACGTACCAAGCACATACAGATCTGTTACCATTTTATCCGGGATGTTCTATAAGATGGAATCTTCGCGCTAGAAAAAATTGAATGCGCTAAGAAGCCCGTCGATATACTAACGAAGGCTGTTACAATCGACAAACTGAGGTTATGTGCGACCTCAGTAGGACTTCGAGCTTGAGATTCAGGGTCGCCATTACACTGGAAGTATGGATAACTCGCCGATGACGGAAGAATACTAATTACTATACAAGGATACCGATGGGAGCATTCTGCTCGGGGGGGGGGGGGGGGGGGGGCACGGTGAGTTCGGTGGTCGGTGATAATCAGAGTTCTTTTGAAACACTCGACATTTGACTCAAAGTGGGAGATTGTTGAGTTGTGGAGCCAAATGTATTTTGGCCATGTTCACTAGATTATCCCACATCACTAATAATTGTAATAAAACCCACTATGAGTTCTATATATGTCTCACCTATATTGTATTTTAATTATCACATATTTGAGAGAGAATATTATAGCGAGAGAGTTCTACTTGTGAGAGAACCATAGATTTGTGATTAAGTTAGATTACGTTTGTAATCCTCCTTATAATATATATAAGTGTCACGTGTAGCGGCCCGGAGACGTAACCATTGTTGGGTGAACTCCGTTATCAAATTGTGTGTGTGCGATTGTATTTATGTCTTTCTTTAAATACGCCTGATTTCCTAACAGTTAGTTATCAGACTTTCTGTTGTATGTTTTCATTTTCAATAGGCTTGCGCGTATTATGGGATTTTGTATTATACGGATATGTTTTGCTTCTGTTATAATTTAATAAAGTTCATGTTCTTAAAAAAAAAAAATATATATATATATAAGACCTTCAAAATATGAGTACCAAATTGATGCGGCTTTGTTGCTTTGATTATACCTCGCATCCATATATATGCATTCAATATATACACAACAATACGTTAAACAAATGACGTTAAAAGTTACGGTTTACTTTTATGCATTGGCGTTGCTAAAAAAAAAATTCAGAGAGTATCATTTCTATCTGTACGTTGAATAAAATTCATTAAATAAATCTTTTGTTTTGTTCCTTATTTGTAGGAGAATACCTACGTGCATACGCGAGAGCTCTCGGGAAACCTGTAATTCCAACAGGACTTCTTACTCCTGAGCCGAAAAAGAAGACGAATTTCACAGATGAAAAATGGATTGATAACTTCCATTGGCTAGACAATCAAAAAGACAAATCAGTAACTTTTGTTGGATTTGGGAGCGAATGTAAACTAAAGCAAGAAGAAATTCATGAGATTGCTCGCGGACTAGAGCTATCAGGACAATCATTCTTTTGGGCATTAAGGACACCTAGTTGGGCAATCGATGAACATGATGCCAATATTTTCCCACCAAATTTCATCCGAAACACTTCGAAACATGGAAGGATCTGTTTCGGGTGGTCTCCCCAGATGGAGATATTAGGACACCCATCTGTGGGGGCCTCTCTTTTCCATTCCGGTTGGGGTTCCGTGATCGAAACAATCCAATTTGGACACCGCCTTGTTGTTTTACCTATGATGGTTGATCAAGGTTTGAACGCGAGGCTCTTAGTTGAGAATGGTTTGGCGATCGAGGTAGAGAGAGGTGACGATGGGTCGTTCACTGGGGAGGGGATTGCAAAGGCATTGAGAGAAGCGGTGGGAGGTGAAAAACTGCAGGAAGCTGCGAGGGTTGCAAGTGACCAGGACTTGCAAGACAGGTATGTGGATGAGTTTGTCAAGTATTTGAAACACGGGGTCCTTAATGAGAAAAACTAAATAGTTTGTTGCCTATGGTAGCTTTCTTTAGATCTTTTCCCTGATTGTTGTCGACCAACGAGAGAATAATGATAAGGTGGGTCGGCCATTCCACCTTAGGCCAGTATTTACTTGAGGGACCAAGTCATTTTTCTTATTATTTTGTTCTATATATTTTTAGTTAAAACTTTGTTTTTATTAATTCTTCATGATGTCTATTTCCGTGCTCATTTGTGGGACTAAATAAGCATGTTTAATAGTCCCATTACAATCTATTATATTATTAATTGAATAAAATTTTGACATATTTTCTCTAGTTTTCCCTCTCCATTCCTTGGTAACTTATAAGTTATAGCTCAACATATAATCATCCAATTGGATTCAAAACCAAGAGGAAATAAAAACCCGACTCCAGTAGACAATACGAGAAAGTTGGAACTCGGTCGATGAGAATATATTTAATTTGGATATTACAAGACATCAGACGACTTGCATTGGATGCTCGATTTATTATAGAAGGTGTGCAATATTTAGTACAAATGGACTTGGGATCACTTCAATGACAAATAATTTCCACAAAAATAATCATAATTTTTTTTTTTCTAGTTATTACGTGGATGCACAAAAGAAAAAAATCTCTATTTAATAACCCACTCAAAATCTTTGTTTTGGGATGGCTCTGAGAAGCTAGCAAGAATAAGGTTAATGGATGTCGAGTTTAACATGTTACTACAGTCACCAGAATCAAAGTATAACTAGTACTGTAGCTTATCCAAAGTAAACAGCTGTGACTGAAATATATATAAACTTTATATTAGATAATAACAGTTATATTAATTATTAGAAGATATTTATCGAGCCATTGAGGAGAGGTAGAGCCACTAATGAGATCAGGGGCGGCTCTAGGGTGGCTAGTGGTGACCGTCAGGGGCGGTCCAGACTCAAGTCCAGTAACACTTGGGCATGTGGTAAAAACTGGACTGGGGTAGAAAAAAAAAATTGTAATGGGTCTTGGGAAAAAAAAAACTATATTAGGTATTGAGCAACCAACAGTACTAGATCGCTTCTGGTGGCCGTGGCCGAGCTAGCCAATGGTGAGAACTGAGAAGGAATGTTCCAGAAAAAAAAAAAAACTACTATAAGCAGATGTTAATTAAGGTAATAGTTTTCTTTTAGCTATTGTTAATTTACTAGGAAGAGTTTAACGTGACTACCGTAATTACAATAGAGAATGTCAATATTAGTGACGGGCTACCTGCTGTTGTAAGCATTCTTGAAACCTGTTTAATTTGTTGATTCTTTTCGGAATGTTTTGTCTTCATAAAACTTACTCCATTTTAAAATTTTAATAGATATTTACCCTTTAGTGTGTACTTCCGGATATTTTAAATATGAATGATGAATTATTAAAAGTGCCTTGTTGGTAAGAGTTATGCTAAACACACAACTTATACACAATTTTTTCACTCCCTATTTAATGAAATACATATCTATCTATTTAAATATACATAAAATACAATCTATAATTTGATAAACCAAAATATAAATATTTAACTTAATAAAAACTGAACCAACTCAAAACTCAAATAAAAATATAGTAGAACCTTACTTGAACATACCCTAAATTTAAATATTAATTAAAATAAGAAAATTTATTAAATATAGTATTATATATATATATATATATATATATATATATATATAACTTACACTCTCCATATATATATATTTGGAGAGATAAAAAAGTATTTTTTTAACAAAAATATACTATTATACATGTAATAAAGTATACAATACATATAATTGAGTGGGTAAGAGAGTGAAAAAGTTGTCTGGATATATTTTTCATCCGAAATACTTAGAGTTCACACATTGCTAATAGTGCATGCAACTCATTCCATGAATGATTTATATATATAAAAAAAAAAATCATAAAATTATAGAAAAGTAGACCTTAATAAAATGGAGGCTCAAATTTCATGTCCGAAAAAGTTGGAATCAGGGCGGCTCAAGTCCAAATCGAATAAATCTTGTGACTTGGGCAACTGATTCGGACAAAAAAAAGTAGACAACAACCGACTATATTTTTAATATATTTTGTAGTAAAAATAAAAATATTAAATGTCAATTTATTTAAAACATGTTGCAATAACTCAAATGATAGAGTGATTTGCTACTTTACATAGCAGATCGTGAGTTCAAAACTATTTAGTTACAATTTAATTTTGTTTTTATTTTGATTTGTATAAAAAAATCCAAGTTCTGGGCATTACAATATAACGGGGCGGCATTGGTCTGAATCCACCCGGCTATGAGGGTAGAGGCCATCTTTCCTTCGCATTGAACAAATGGAATTCTAGTCACTTAAAATGGAGTGATCCACTCAAAACAATTTCTCATAGTGACCACCAAAAAAGTATATAGTAAATCAGCCAACATTCGAGGAAGGTGCGCATTCTTATGATCATATCATTCTCTTGGAACATTTTTTTTTTTTAATATCATTAACATAATTCCCGACAACATGCCTTGATATTATTCATGGACGCACAATTTACTTCAAAGTTTCCGATATGATCAAACTGTAAGCGATCGAGGGATAGGTCTTATCGATCGGTACCCAAATTAATAAGTACACTAACTTGCGTAAACGAATTTCACTAAAATGTGAACAGAATAATATTGTTACGTACTAAATGTGTGGAAATGGATTCGGTTGTATATAACTTGCATATCCTAAACAACTCAAGAACTTGGGCTAAAACTTGAAGTTACCGAATATCGACTGTACTACTAAATTGAAAAACAAACTCGACGTCATCGTAGCTAATCCACGAAAATATATTCTTATAGAGGACAATGTGTCGTGTGTCTCTAATTAATTTCTACCTATGGTATATGTCGTTGTCATAACCTACTAATATGTAGTAATCTAGCTAGTATATAGAACCAAAGTCGGAACTTTGATAAATACTTAATCGTCACTGCCTGGCTTACCCGAATCTGACCGGATTATGTATGTACGATCGATCCACAAACCTATTCATGGGGGTAACCATGACCTAATAAGAACGTATATACTAATATATCATACATGTCAGTAATCTAATTTGCTATATAGTATGTTCTTAATAATGTATCCATTATGGAAACACAAAATCTATTCAAAATCTCAGGCATTAGTACAAAATTTGAATTTTTTTAGTAAGTACATATGAAGCACATACCATAGTTTTAATCAGTGTTATAAAAGACACGTCTAGACGTAAATTAAGTGACGTCTATACAGTAGACGGAGTCTAAAAATCCAAGAGATTAGACAACAATTAAGCGGAATTAAACGATAAACGGGCAATTTCGTTTAAATACCGCCTTACGTATTTTACAACATTGGTTCTAATAAGTGTATGGGGCAGAATTATATACTTAGATAGTTAGACCCGTGAAGTGGGTCGGTGGTGCATGGTAGAGAAAAAGGTTCACGAGCATTAGTATTGGCATCTCACAAAACATAAAAACAAAACAAAAAGGTGGACCCTATTCTAAACCACTTTCCAAATTCCAACTGAAACGGCTATGGTGGCCCACTTAGTCACAAGACAATCCCAGTCTTCTTTTACATTTAATTGTTCTTTTTACTCAATTGAATTTTATTTATAAATTTTATTAAAATTGTCGAAATGATTTTTTTTAAAATTTAACATTCAAACTATATGATTAGCTTTTAAAAAATTTCATTCCGACAATTTTGATACAGGTTCTTACCTAATTAAAATTGCATGTACGTAATTTCGTAATGAACAATTAAATAAAAACTAAGCTAAGTAATATTTTTCTACGTAAATATTTGTGCACTAATCCAAATTATTTAACCAATTTAAACATAGTGGATAAAAATTAGTAATATGAAAGTTGGTATGATACATATATGGATTTTTTCTTATGCAGAGTGAAAACAAAGTAATGATTCGAAACTGTTTCAGTTTTGCACTTAATTTTCCATGCCATAGATAATGTTTTTGTAAACTGAGGTGATTACTTTATACCGTACTTTATAGAAATCGAATATACTTTATATTCATAAAAACTATATTAATATTCAGAATGAGGCTTCCTTATTTAGCAATTTAGAACCACTAGTCATGGTCATTCTTATCAAAAATGACAAAGTATACATGTCATCTTAAGGAAAAAATGACACTTATGAGTCTTAGCACTTTCATTTCAGTGTTCGTAACTTGAGTTATATATCTACTTAAATTGTTTGTGTATTTACTAACAATCTAATCTTTCTCATTACTTATCTAAAGATTTACATAAGTGACGTGAATAATGATTTAAAATTGAAAAAATAATGCACGCTTTGTCTCTTACATAAAGTGTTGGGACATTTTTTCGTAGTGGGAGTTATATTCTAAGCTTGACAATTATAAAACCCAATCCTAACAAAATGGGCATCATTAGTGAATGTAGTTTCTCACTTTAGTTCCTATAAATACTGCTTCATTTGCCACTCACAATACACACCACTAAATCAAGTCTTTTTTTATCACACAATGGAGCTGCTCCCTACTCTACATGTAAGTTATCACAACCTTTTTTCACTTTTTCACCATTGTATTGCTTCTTGTTAAAGTTTAAACTCAGGAAAATAAAATTCGAATCAACATTATTTCAGCTTCATCAATCCCAATCTATAAATCTATTTAATATTCGTGTAGCGGTATAATTAAACCAAAGTAGCACAAGTAACTCAGTCGGGAACCATAATCTTGATACTAAAAAGGGCTCAATCCCATGTGTACTATTTTTGCTATCATGTGGGATATTGTCGAAATGCTAAGATTTTTGATATTTTGTTAAAGGAAATGGTAATAAGGGATCTTTTTTATAAACATGGGGGTGGTGGTGCAACAAATTTCAGCCTACCACTTGCTACTCCGCTTTACCATATTAGGGTAAGGGTAGTTGATATCACCATATAGGTAGAGACTTTTTGACTCGTTTTATTGCATAGGCTTGTTGGAGACCTTTTGATCAATGTATATCGAGATAGGTCAATGACCCTCAGTTATGCCAAATAGCCTTTACGTATATCATCACTCTTAGCATAACTCTCCGTTCATAATAAATGTATCACGTCGTACTAAATTTGCTTCAATAGTAATTATACAGGCTGCTAGCCTAATATATCTATAAGAAGTAATGCCAAATTCATAATCAACACGATCTTTTTTTTTTTGCAGGTTTGGGTAGTTTTGTTAAGTCTTGGTGTGCTAGCCAGTGATATAACAAGAGTAGAGTGCAGGAAGGGGGTTCGAAGGGTATTAGAAACATACGAGTACAAAGCCATAAATTGTAGGGGGCATAGTGCATCAATAGAGGACTATGGTGGTGTTGGAGATGGAATTAAATCAAACACAAAGGCCTTCAAAGATGCTGTAAATGATTTAAGCCAATATTCATCAACAGAAAGAGGTGGAGCTCAGCTTTTTGTTCCTGCTGGAAAATGGCTCACCGGAAGTTTTAATATCACTAGCCACTTTACTCTTTATCTCCACAAAGATGCTGTCCTCCTTGCCTCTCAGGCAAACACACACACTTCTCTGTTGCTCTATTTCTTAGATCAGCTGAACTATTTATTTTTAGAAAAATTGACAATCGGTATATCGCTAACTACTTGTAGAAGAGTCAAAGGCACAATTTACTTGTAGATAACTGCACTAGCATTAGCATTGCATCTAATCATATAACATATTTAAGTGACATAATGAACTTAGTTTCACGGCTGCTCACTGGCAAACTAAGTTGCAAAGTTACCATTTCTTTACCCCCAATATATTGATCCTTCCTGTCAAGTAATTATTTCCATTCAAAAGAAATGGTTCCAAATTTTAACAACGCTATTAATTTTTTTGAAACCTTTTATATCTCGAATCGATTCATCATAGGGACAAGACTAAAGTACCGCTTAAGGTCTAAAAAACGTGCCAAAGATGCTGTCTTTACTATCTTTTACCGACCAACCACGACCTATATTGTTTTTAACTATTGTGTTATTAGAAAATGATGAGCGACATTACTTGTTTGATCATCAGAATATGAATGAGTGGGCAGTGATCGACCCATTGCCATCGTATGGTCGAGGAAGGGATGCGCCAGGTGGAAGGTACATCAGTTTCATATTTGGAACAAACCTCACTGATGTTGTTATCACAGGTATTACCATTTTCTACTCCTAATAAAAAAGGGATTGAATTGCTGAATTACAAGCCAAACATTACTGTGTGTTAATGATGACTTGTTATATTTTACCACAATGCAGGTGATAATGGCACTATCGATGGTCAAGGTTTGTTCTGGTGGCAAAAATTCCATGGGAAAAAGCTCAAGTATACCCGCCCCTACCTGATCGAGCTCATGCACTCAGATAACATTCAGATATCAAATCTAACGCTTTTAAATTCCCCATCATGGCATGTTCATCCCGTCTACAGCAGGTAATTAGCACTTTTTTTGGTACCAAACCTAGTTTCCTTGTTACACACAATCAACTTTTCTCATCGTATAAATGGAACGCAGCAATATTCTAATACAAGGGCTTACAATCTTAGCTCCTATATCTTCGCCAAATACAGATGGTATCAATCCAGGTCAGTTAGTAAAGCTCACTACTTGCTTCATAATCAACAGAGAGAAATTACCTTATTATATTGTTTTGCTTACATACAAAATCAGATTCTTGCACCAACACGAAAATTGAGGACTGTTACATAGTCTCCGGAGACGACTGTGTGGCTGTGAAAAGCGGTTGGGATGAATACGGTATATCTTATGGCATGCCCACAAAACAATTGATCATCCGAAGGCTCACTTGTGTTTCTCCTTACAGCGCAACAATCGCATTGGGAAGCGAAATGTCAGGTGGGATTGAAGATGTCAGGGCAGAGGACATCGTGGCTGTCAATACAGAATCAGGGATCAGGATCAAGACAGCTGTCGGCCGAGGAGGATACGTAAAAGATATATACGTACGAGGAATGACGTTACATACCATGAAATGGGCTTTTTGGATGACTGGGAACTACGGGTCACACCCTGATACCCATTATGATCCGAAAGCGATACCCACGATAACAGGTGTGAAACTTTAATTTATATTTTTTCCCGACTAAAAGGGATCTAAGAATTTCACATTTACCATCAATTGTGACTAGAATCGGAGACTTATGAGTTTTGTCTTGCAGGGGTCAATTACAGGGACGTGGTGGCGGAGAATGTAACGATGGCAGCGAGGTTGGAAGGTATCTCCGGCTATCCTTTCACCGGAATATGCATGTATAATGTGACAATTGGGTTGGCTAAGAAGGCCAAGAAGGTTCCTTGGACTTGTAGTGATATAGAGGGGATAACTAGTGGTGTTACACCACCACCATGCGGGTTGTTACCAGATCAAGGTCCTGAGAAAACTGGCATGTGTGCTTTCCCACAAGAAAGCTTACCTATAGATACACTTGAGTTCAGGAGTTGCTCTTACCTAAATATGAAGTATTTGTAAACCTTTGTAATGTATGCATCATTTCAAATGTAACCAAAGAAGTATCCAGTGTTCTGTATTGTATGTACCATAATAGGATGTTATGAAGAAAGTACTATCTAGTGGAGGTCTGGTTTTTTATTGTGCCTTAAAGTTATATATACACATGTAAAGAAAGTCAAATTCAGCTCACTTGCACGGCATTCAGTACTAAACAAAGTTGAGAAGATAAGCAAACAAAAACTAAATAAAACCCTTAACACCCAGACTGTACAATTTAAATCTCAACAGCCTAAAAGTGTTTCTCTGCTGGAACTTTACGAGTTTGTTACAACTTACTATTACAAGGGGAATATGGTGTCATATATTGAATACAGTAGTACTTCACGAGTTTATCCACAAGATTTTTTATTTAATAATGAGTAATATATTCTGCTCTAGCTCGGGTCATTAGTAGTTAGTAATAAAGGAACATAAAGACAGATGCAAACTAGCTGAGGTGTTCTGTGTTAGCTTTTCAAAATGGTTAATATTGGTTATACAAGTGCTTTCACTAGGGCCTCTTTTACCACATTTTTTGTAGGCTTCTTAATTATTTTTTTGTAAACACTACGATGAATAAACAAAATATACTCATAAAGCGCTTTGTAGCCATCATTGTTTGAAATTTGAATAGCCCTCGATAACCCAAATAAATAGCTTATCATATTCGGCAACACTAAGTATACAAGAAAAACTGGGAGATCGAAGATATTTCCCCTGGCATTAGAAGAAGAAAATGAAGCAAGCAAGAAAAAAATCACGAATGACAGCAAACATATTGCAACTAGAAAAGGCTTTTCATTAAGTCAAGATTACATGCTAACCAATCCAAATGCTAATATCACTAATATCTAAAGACAAGAGACCTTATGTTATCTTTACATTGTGTTGTGCTGCATTCGCCATCACCTCACTAGCTGTGCACGATGCTTCATCACCTTCTCCGTCTGGTCAGCTACACCACCGCCTACTCTAAGGTTAGAAATCAAAGCATTACGACCACTAACAACAATACTGAAAAAGGTATCAACTTGTTTCTTGAGAGAATCGAGTCCGGAAGATAGTTGATCTGCACTATTTCTTAGTTCCAACATCGAACTGTCGATTGAATTGTTTTCCATAACTGGAGTCAACTTCTTCATACATGTATCTACTGCTTCTATCTCCTTTAACACAGTTACCCTCCCGCTAGAAAACATGTTTCTAATTTCTCCATTTACATACGACTGTACACCTGTGAAAGCCTCAGCCCAAAGACATGCTTCGGGAGCATTTAAATCAACAAGCTTACTAGTAGAACCCATTAAACCAGCAGCAAATACACTACATATAAATACGGTGAACACCTTAACTCCATACATGGCTCTCATCAAAACCTTCCCTTTTGCTGATTTCTTAATCTTGGGAACGTTAAGTGTCTCAATAAGATGATCCAAAATGGAAAAACAGTTCACTAGTCTTGGATTTTCCGATCTTACGTGCTGTTGCCAGCTGCCAAGCGAAGAGCCGTTAGAAGTGTTAATTTTCAAATTGTGTAAGCCGTATTGGAGCAAGAGATTTCCCTGGCTTAGTCGTGACAGCTCAGAACCGAAAGCGATACATAAATCAAGGAGCTTCACGCTATTATCTAAGTATATATCTACCCATTCATCCTCCCAATCACAAACTGGCAGCTCAAGTTGTGTGATGACATTTTTTATATCTGAATGAACTTGGCAAAGCAATTGCATCGCAAGTTTCATCCATGAAAAGCTGAGAATATCTTCTTTGCCATTTGACTTGAGCTTATTAAACCGCTCGGCCAAGTCTTTCTCAAAGGAGTTCAAAAGTGCGACAAGTTTTGGCGATAAACCTGAGCCCTTAGGCAGTATCTTTTTTAATGGGTTTCCGAATACAAAGAGAGGGCGTTGTGGGTCCTGAAAACGGCTCATTTTATCTATACCTGCATAAGCATAGAACAAAAAAACTATCAAAATAAGTATGGGAAAAAGTCTACAGAAAGCAAGCATCAAAAACATTGTCTCATCACTTAAGGCTTGTTTGGGCAGAACTTATAAGCCCTGCCTTTATCATTTAGTTGTTAACATTGGCAGAAATTTAATCCGTTTCTAAGCCTAGTCTGATCTTTTAGAAACTTTAAGCTAGGCCAAAATGCCTTTTTTTTGTCTGAAAACCTTAACTATTATGCCTAGTAACTAAGATTAAACCCAAATTCATAAGATGAAGACTTATTTTGATGATGACGATGAGCTACAATCAAACAAACCCTAGTACAAAATGAAAAACGCGGTATGCAGAAAAGAGTTGACCTTAAAATGTTTAAGGTACACAACTTCTAAGTTCCACCCAACCAAACGAAATACAACCATGCGATTCAACTTTAAAATTTGGCGATTTTTACAGTCTAGGTACACTAATTTTGTAATTAGAATAGCTCTAATATTTCATAAAAGGCCATTAATATGGGATGCTGGCAGAACCTAAACCGGCGATATTTTGTTGGAATTAGTGAATTACATGAAAAAATCGATTTTTGCCCTTTCCATCGAATTCGTAGTTAATCCCGGGGCGGAAGCAATAAAAAAATTCTAGTAAGTACACAAAATTAAAACTCATCCTTTCCAATTTCATAATCAAGATAAGAAATCAATTAAATCATTTCTACATAGCAATAAACATGGTTAGTTGGGTTTTTTACCATGTATTGTTGAGTTTTTCTTGTTACCTTGTATTCGTGTTTTTGAACATTTTGAATCTTTCCATCCAATCATGGATGAACAACGAGCATAATTGGATGAAAAACCAGCATAACGGATGTTTTTCATCCATAATTGAATGAAAAAGTTCAAAATGTAAAAAAAAAATAGTGATCGGAAAAATTAACAATGTAAGGTACTAATCGATAAACACGCAACAATACAAGGTAAAAAATTGCTGAAAAGCCCAATAAGCATAAACCTGGGCTATAATTATAAACAAGAATAATTGTATTCTAAAGTACTATAACACACCAAGTAAATAACAAGTGACTAGAAAATTACTTGGTCTGTTTGATTTAAAGCTTGGTCTTATAAAACTGGAGTTGTTTAAAGGAAAAAAGTTGTACTAGATAGAAAATATGGAAATATAGAAAGAGAGAATAAATTTGGCAAGATATAGTAAAAGAGAAAGTACCAGAAAGGAGTACTTGATGAGGTACTTTTGAGGAAGCGTTTGGGAAACAACTGTAAAGGCGCCGCGTTAGTGGACTTTTCAACACGACTAACACGTTCAAATTGTGATGTTTATTGTACTTTATTATGCCTTTGTACCCATCTTAACGTCACCTAATTCTAGATAAAATGAGATGAGATGAGATGAGATGAATGTTCCACTTTTAGTAGTTGTACATTATAAAAATAAGTAGAATTCTTTACTTATAAATAACTGGTATGTGGGGGTATCTAACTTGTAAATTGTCAAAGGTGGAACATTTTCATAATCTAATAAAATTTACTATTTTTTATTAAAAAAAATCCACGCTTTAAGTTTGAATTTTTAGTTAGTCAAAATTGCATATAGTTTCGTACAATATAGAGAGTAATTCATACGATCATACCAACAAATTAGTTTGGGTATATGGGAAGACCGACCATTTATTTCATGTCAATTATGAAAAGAGGTTTAATGGACACACTAATTTCACCATTTTTATTTTCTTTAGCGTGTTGGCTATTTCGAAAGACATGTAGTTTGCCTACATATGAAAAGGAAAATAGAAACACATGGTATAAATAAAAATTGGTTATATTTTTGTTTTTGGGATAGAATGGCCAGTCCACTTTGGAGTGCTTGCTTCAGATCAAATGAAACGGCGTTGATGTTAGGAATTGTGTGTTAGAAGACAATTCATGTTCATCTCCATAACACTAACCAACTTTATCAAGTAAAAACTGAACTTCACCGAGTCAGGTAGGTATGGATGGGTAAAAAATTCATAAATCCGTCTCCTAACCCAATTCGTATGGATTGAGGCGGGTTACGGTGGGTTGAGTGTAAAAAAAAAATCAATTTTTTGTCCCAATCTGCTATAATATTTTGCTGGTTGGGTTAGAGTTGAGGTTCACAAACCGCGGACCGCGCTCATCCGTTTCAACCCATAATATATATATATATATATAATTATAAATATATATACTTATATATGTTGTAAGATATTATTGAACTATTAGGCCTTACTCATAGTGGGCCTAAGTTGGGCTTTCTATCTTGTATAACCCTAACCTCTAGCATATAAAGAAGGTTAGGGTCCCCTTTTATTGATACATTCTGATTAATAAAGACTCTATTGTTGTCTCTCTCATATCTCTCTATATCTATACATATCTCTATATATATCTATAACGAGCTAATATGTCACACAACACGTTATCAACACTGCTCTCAGAGATCGAAGTACGGATTATAGATTCAATAAACCTGATTTTGCTATATCGACCTTCATAAACATACCGTGCGTAAGGTACCCGGATATAACTTTTTTTTAACTGTACAGCTATTACCCGTGCATGTTTGTATTTACTATTGTATGTATATAACAATTCCAGTAGCCTGCGTATGATTTAAAAAAAATCTTATGCTACTACTACTACTGCATGTTACTAATGTATAGAATTGCATGATTACAATTCCAGTAAATAAAAAAATCTTATGCTACTGGTACTGAGTATATAATACATAACAAATGAAATTAGTTTTTTTTTTTGCGTTTGATTGCTTCACTGTTTACATGTATATTAACAAACAACGTGTTTGCTATTTTCCTGTGAACATATATGTAAATTGGTAGTGTAGAAAACACACATATACCCGGAAAACATGTATTAATCTGAAGGATTATATCTGCAACAAACTGAAACGTGTGTACTGAATTGTAATTCTCTGAAAGCTGTAAAATTACTCAAGGACTAAACTGAAACTTGTCTGAAATTCTGGACTGTATATGTAATAATGCTGTAAATAGATATATAGTTTGCTGTAATTACACGCATGGTCCTGTAGTATAATACTTATACGAAAACAGTACATATGGTTGATAAAGATACAATATTTGGTAAATATACACACACATGCATATAATTTTTTTTTATTAAAAGGCAAGCGAATAAAAAATTGCATGTTAATTGAATTAAATTGATTTGATTTAATATGTTAGAATCTTCATGTATTGATTGATAATCATAAATTGATTTGATTTTATATGTTAGAATCTTCATGGATTGATTGATAATCATAAATTGATTTGATTTGATATGTTAGAATCTTCATGGATTGATTGATAACCTTAAATTGATTTGATTTGATATGTTATAATCTTCATGGATTGAATAATAATCTTAAATTGATTTGATTTGATATGTTAGAATCTTTATGAATTGATTGATAATATAACACCAAATCTACTTCATGATTAGATAGATTCTAAAATATATTTACTGCATGTATATATATATATATGGTTAATCTAGATAGATATTGTCTATATTATTAATATTATTGCCATATATAAAATGCGAAAATCGTATATATTCACATTTAAATTGGAAAAATTATGAATCTTCCCCAAATAGCCTCACCTATTTGGATACGATGTCTAGGAAAGATAAAGGCGGAAGTCGTTCTCCTAATGAGGTCGGTTTTTAAGAGGCATTCGTGCCCACCCCCCTCACCGTCTTTCCTGGTCGTGTTCAAATAGAGCTACCGAAAGGGGTTGAATAAATAATAATTTCCCCGAGTGTGTTTATATAGTGATGTATGTTTCGCCGAATTGGTGTTTCAGTATCGACCCGTCGTTCGATCAATGAGAACCGATTCACATGAGAAGCAAAACTAATGTTTTCGAATCTGTCGTTTCGAAATAAAGTTTATGCTTGTGCAAACCATAAACATATAAACCAGTCGTTTTATATGATAAATAATCCAGAACTCTCAACACATGTTGGATGCCATCTATGATGAGAAAAAATCGTAAACATACTTGCGAAATGACTGTTTAAACGTTGATTTTAATCCGTCACCACATGTTACTCACCCTGATGTGTGAAAATGTGATGCCCAAAAAATTTTTTTGGATGCCATATTTGATGAGTAAAACACGAGTTTGTTATTACCATCAGGATGAATGCTAAGGCGTTGATTTTATTCGCCGCCACATTTGAGACGTGATGACGTCTATGGTGAACAAATGTCTGAAATTGACATATTGGAGTTATCCTTCACCAAAATACTAGCTTGGAAATTGTATTCCATAAGCAGTATCGTGAATTTATATTCACCATGTTCCTTTATCGCCCATCTGTTATTGGATAAGAAAATTACCCCGGTGAGTAGTTTTAATCCTATTGGGTCAATGGCGAATTGTTTGCCTGATATTAATGCTCTTCGTGTATATTTTTTTTCCACGAATTGAGAACCGAGACAAGTTTTATTTGTCTCAAACTGTCGCGATCCCGATGAATCGCGTAGCCAAGCGAGATTTTAGACAATCGTCAAAATCGAAAACCTGTGGCTACAAGACAGTAATTGAAAGGAACAATATGGCCCGTTGTCACAAAGCAAGAGATAATGCTCAATGAGGCAACTCTATGCTATAAACACAAAGGTCATGCACGGTTACTCCTTAAATAATTCAAAACTATTATAAAGGTGAAAAAACTGATGCTAATGTGATTAAAGCTAACTGAAAGAAAACTTTTGAGACCCCCGATTTTGTGGCTCAAATGAGTTTGATACCTTTCTTTATTGATTTTGGATAAATCATTCAGCCATTTTTTCGCTCATCTGGATTATGTTTTACATTTGGATTATTATTTTCCATTTGGACCATACTTTTGGATTGTGGTTTGACTGTTTACGTAATTTCTCGAAATAATTTAAAGTGTTTTGAGCAAATTCCTTTGACAAATGTGACCAAACTTTAAATTATGAAATTTTAGGCAATACTTGTGGTGTAGTTGCTTTTCTGGAAATAGTGGGTAACAGTGTACCACATAATTTCACCAACTACTTGCCTAAAAAAAGGTACTCAGTGACAACGATTCTGGACCTGTCGTTCCAAATCGAAATCTTTGGTAAAGCCAAATTGATTTGTCAAATATGAGGCGTTATACTCCTATAGGTCCTGTCGTACCTTGTTGAGTTATAAAATATTCGAGAAAACCAGTGTTACCTGGTAATAGCTCATGAAAGAATTGAAATTTCTTTACATAGTCTCCATTCAATACGACCAAAAGCGTATTTTAGAGGAGTTGGAATGTCTTTCAAGTGGTTGCTACCACATTCTTTAAAGCATTTAAAGTTACCTTATCATTTCGCCTGTCGTCGAATGATAAAGAATTTAAATGCTAAGACATGATTGTCTGTACTATCATTCGCCTGTCGTCGATTGATAAGAGCATTTTGATATTGTGGCATTGACCGGATGAGATATTCCCGGGTCAAAAGGCGATGCTTGATTTATAATCGCATCGTATTTGGATTCTCTCTGAGAATATATTTCGTGATTAATCCGAAATTCATGCCACTAATGCTCACCTTGAAAGACTAATATGTGTAAAGATCACGAAATGGACTCGTAGAATTCTTGTAAAGAATTGAAGGAGTTATTGTGGACTTATCCAACCATAAGACGGACCATAAATATAAATGATTATGGTTGATGCATCGACAATATGGTCACATTTTAATGTTGTCCACATAAATGCAGCACTTTCCAAACTTTTAGCCCTATCATTAAGTTGATGGCTCATGATCCGGATTATCCTGAAAAGTCTAGTCGACTTGATAATTCCGAAGAGTAAGAATCGAAATTTCGATTTGAATTACTTGAGTTTGGAAATTGAAATTGAACATCTTGTCGATTATGTTCAGACCCAAATGGACTCATGGAAAGTTTGATGATGCGACTGCAAATGATTGCACGCATTTCTTGGTCTTGCACACCAAGATTTATATTTCCGTGTGGAGTTATGCTATTTTGCTGCATTGGTCCGTTATGAGGCCCATAGACACTCAAACACCATATGCGTACCAGCTAGTTATTGGTTATGAGCCAGACGCCTCATATGAACGCGTGTTTGAGTGCTTAATATTTTGATTGACCCGCTATAGCGTTCAAAATATGGACCTCTGAAGGGGACATAAGTCGATTATGAATCCCCTGCCTATCATTTGATAGAGTAACCTTGGCAAGCGATCTCTTTACCGCATGATATGCGAAAGTGACATCGCTAAGACTGTTCTCCTCGTCGTTAGGGGGAGATTTGCACGTTACCGTTGATAAGGAACGACGTGAAGTAACGTGGCATAACCCACTCAGTCTTAGCTTGATCCCCAAAACTGCACTTAGTGATAAGTAAGTGCATAGACTCCCTCAAGTCTAACTAAATGTCAGACGCATTTAATGACTTTATGAGATGTCACGAGATCATTTATACCTGCTGCAAAATGCTTGCAAGGATAGACGTCCCTGTCGGACACCGTGTTCCTGTCGTAACACGTTGCTTTGGCCGAACCCGCCAAGCAAAGGACACTGCCGTCGGCCGTCAGTCTGTCATCCTTCCCAAGATATGAGGAAGTTGACCGGTTCTTAATTCGTTCAGCCCCAGAGGTGGTGAACTGAAACTCGTTTGTCGCACGAGATTATAAAGGATCAAGGAGATGTGTGATTTCCTCCTCATCCTAAGAATCTCGAAATATCTGTCGATCATGATATCTTAGACGATATTGAAGCGAAACGAGACTGTTATTGATTACTTGTTCATATATTCGGTGACGACTGATAATATGAACAAATTATGACAGAGAACCATGTACCGTTGCCTGAAGTCAACGTAGAATAGACTGTACTAATGGAAACTTGCAATCCAAGTAGACTCCTTAGCGAAAGTGTGTTCGGACCTGTAGTTCCAACACCACCAATGTTAAACGAGTTCGTTTATTTGGTTATTCGTAAGGAAAAGTGATGAGAATAATGAGATTGTAGAATGCTCGCCTAGTAGCGCAAGGCTTCTCTCACACCTTGGAATTGATTACGAGATGGTTGATTTCCTCGTAATGGACATTATAACAGTCCCCTACTTTACCAGTTTAGTAGTTTCCGAAAAACTGAGTATGCAGCCATGAATGTGGTCACGGTTTTATCTCTATGGGGATTTAGACAAAGAGATATAGATGAAGGTCCTGTGTGACTTCATGTGCTTAAATCAAGTAGTTTCTGACCACGGAACACGATCTCAATTGACTGAGACGTTCACTATATGGATTAATATAATCCGAGCGGATGTGGTATACCGCCTAAGTGAGTACTTGATTAGCTTGGGATACTTGAACAAGTATTATGCCCTTGCGTGTTTTATTACGCGATCCATTTTTGGATTTGCCTTCGAGATGAAGGATTTTGGGAAGACACGGTAGTGACTCAACCTGATGATTGAGTCCCGTAAATATTGAATCTAAGTCCATGATTCATACTACACCCAGAAGGTGTTATGACGTTTTAGTCATCATGACGCTAAGTCGTCAGATTCTCCCATGATCGTTCGATCACTAGACATTGATATAGACCCAGTCCGTCCCTGATGAGACGATGAAGAGATATTGAACCATAATGTTCATATCTAAGTTCAATAAGCGCATCATTGTACTTGGTCTAATGTGCTAGGACGAACATCTCGTCTGTTGTGAATGGTATAGCTCGACACAACATCGCGCTAACACGCTGCCATCGAAATGGCACTAAAGACACATTCCCTTACCTTATGGTAATTTTGGAAGTGGGCTAGTTTATCCCATTTGCGTCATCGAGTGTACCTACCCCATTCGGTACTCGAATTAACGCAACCCTTTTTCGGTTATACCGATGCCGGTTACTTATCAGACCCGCATAAGGGATATTTCTAACATGGTATGTCTTTACCATTAGGAATAAGGCGACATCTTGGAGGTCTTGGAATGACTCCAAGTGAATCACTCTGATCTATTCGTGCTCTATGAGACGACTAGAGAGTGTATATGGATTCGAGCTAGTATTAGTCATATTTGAATTACATATGTTCTGGCTCACGATCCAGATAAAACACTTGTCATAGAAGACAACTTGTTGTTATTGATCAAGAGAGACATGACTACATTATGCTATTTAGCATTTCTCGTCGAAATTAATCTTCACAAATGAAGTTTAAGAGCATCCAGTTGAATGCTCGTTCTATTCCACGTTAGATTTTCTTGCATCCAGTCGTATGTAAGTAAATGAGGCATCCGGTCGAATGCTCGTACTCTTTCTTGGAATATGAAATCTTTGCACCCAGTCGTGTGCAAGTGAGGGGGAGCATCCAGGTGAATGCTTATTGCACTAATTACTACTTAGTCGAAATCTTCGCACCCTGTCGTGTGCAAGTGAGGGGAGCATCCAGTCGCATGCTCGTGTACTCTTTTTGTCCTTAGACCAAGGTTTTTTTCCACTGGGTTTTCCTTGGCAAGGTTTTTAGCGAGACACGTTCCCATCATATCTCACTTAAGATTGCCGAAATTAGGGGGAGTATCCGGTTGTATACTTCTTACCACTGTGTACTCTTTTGTCCTTCGACTAGAGGTTTTTCCCACTGGGTTTACTCTAGCAAGGTTTTGATGAGGCACCTGTTTTGTGGTTGATCCCATACTACTACCACTGTTGCACTCTTTTTCCTTCGATAAGAGATTTTCCCATTGGGTTTGCTCTGGCAAGGTTTTGATGAGGCACACTGTTTTGTGGTTAGTTACTTACATGATATTTCGGCCTATATCATTCGGCTACACAGTTTCTCATAGGTACCGGTTTTGTCCCACACTGGCTTTTCCGTCCCTAAGGTTTTTATGTGTTTAGCACTGCGAATGAACTCGACTCAGATCGAATGCATGAAGACGAAGAATTCAAGACGTCCAAAGGGGGAGTGTTGTAAGATATTATTGGACTATTGGGCCTTACTCATAGTGGGCCTATGCAGGTCTTTCTATCTTGTATAACCCTAACCTCTAGTATATAAAGAAGGTTAGGGTCCCCTTTTATTGATACATTCTGATTAATAAAGACTCTATTGTTGTCTCTCTCATATCTCTCTATATCTATACATATCTCTATATATATCTATAACGAGCTAATATGTCACACAACAATATATAAATTGTTTGTATTTTAAGATACCATCTTTCATTCTTTTTATATTTTAGTTTTATTACTTGTTCGACAATGTTATAAACGTATTTTCATTGGTTTTAATTTATATTTCTCTTTGAAATATTCGATTTATTTTAAAATTTAGATTGATTATGCAAATTATGAAAAATAAATGACCAAAATAAAAATTTAAAAATCAATCGAAAGTCAATCCGCCCCAACCCGTAATTTATTTTGCGGGTTGAGTTGAGTTGGGTTGGATTGGGGTTTTAATTATAACGGGTTAGGTTGAGTTGAGATTTAAATTTTATCAATCCGTTCCGCCATTTATTTTACGGATTATATTAGTATTGATGTAAATCCGTTCCGTAATCAACCCTACGGTAAATAAATTTAGATTTCTACTTACTGTGTCTCATTTTACGACCATTGCGTACACTAGCTGACTTTTCATTAAAAATGAGAGAATAAATTCGAGAATATCTATTCAATGTTTATTTATAAATTCGAGCAAGTACTTATGGAAAAACTCTTATTTTAACAATTTTACCGTTTGTGTATTGTTGCGTGTGTATCGATTAGCTTATTCAATTAGTATTTGTTTTTGTTTTTTTTCACATTTTGAACTTTTTTAATAAAAAAACATATTCGTTATGATGGGTTTCTGTCTAATTATGTTGGTTTTACATCTATAAATGGATGTAAAAATGTAAAAAAAAACACGAATACAAAGTACAAAATAGACAAATTAATAGTATAAAATAGTAAACAATATTAACTCAACATTACAAGGTACAAAAAAACACAATTAACCCAGAGAAACTCATGCAACTTTAAGAAAAAGGATAAAATAAACAATTATGACATTTTATTAATTATTAAGTAATAATCCGTGTATTATGAGTGTGTGTTTGGTACCACTTTTTTGTCAGGAGGATTAAGGGTAATTTTGTCAAATCAAATTATTGTTGGCCAAACAGTCTGTTCTGTGACTTATGTGTCTGTACTCTTCAATTCATTTTTTTTCTTTAAAATATACTCCTATAAACATAAAAAAATAATAAAAATAAAAATCGTTTCTGTTGATCCACCAAAACAAGAACCAAAGGTAAAATACATAAAATACCATTTCTCTCTCTATATCTCGATATTTTCAAGAGGTAACACTTTAATTATCGCTTTTATTTTCTTCATTACATTACATAATCTTACTTGTTAAGATTCTGGATCTCGATCACGTGGCATAATCTACAACAACATTTGTATACTCACTATGTTTATTATACATACATACATACAATTTGTAATTTTGTATTGCATTTTATCAGATTAAGAAATGTTTTTAACTTGAGATTCGTTTTAGCTGTTGTAGAAAATATTAAGGTAGATGAATTATGCATATTTATTATTTATTGTTTTTAAGGTTTTCAATAACCGTTAATTTAATACTAACCGGTCTATATAATATACCAATCTATATGTAGAGTTTACTGGGTTTGTGTCACTTTCCATTTTTTCATATTTATATTTTACGTGATTTTCATATTCTACTATTTTTCGCTATGTTGGATCAGGACACCACTGATGGTATTCGCTATAGAAATTTATATATTTTTGCATATTTTCTGGTTACATACTTTCCAATATTTTACGACACGTTGTTGGAAACCAAAATTAACTTTTTTTTTGTTAAAGTTCTTTTCTCCACGTTTTAAATGTTGTACTAGTTCTCACCATGTAGGAATAGGATTCAGTCTGCTATTACAATTTAAATAGAGATGATTCTTGCACTTTTCTGATTAAATAAATTTTCGAGTATATACTATTTATATTAAAGCGTCTGAAATTTCTCATATGTTAAGCCCAATGGGGTTATTTTGTGTATTGTATGGTGCTCACTGTGTAAGGATAAAACACAATATGTCAATACATTAAAAATATTGTCTTCCTTTTTCTGATTACAGAACATACATTTTTTTATGAAAAGTGTATAACAAACTCTGTGCAGTTTTGTATTTTTCATTTTCACTGGCCTCAAGTCACGTAAAAATACGATTTCCGGATTTAGGGATATGATTGTATCCTTTGGTGTATTTGTAGAAATACAAAATTTATGATCTGATATTTATAAATGTTACTGGTGTATTTGATAAAATTAGCTAGCTTATCTGATGTTAGAATTGTGAAATGTTGGTGAAGAGTTATAATTATTTTGAGAAAAAGGTTTGGACCAAGATAATTGAGATAAACATGTATTCATGCCTCGAGTTATGAGTGAATTCAGGACACTCATACTGCAGAAAACATACTGTTACTTCAAATAATGAAAAAAATTAAAGGTACTATTCAATCATATATTAGCCGAACAAGCTTGTACAGTGTGTTTTTATATGTTATAGGATTGGAACTATTTATTTATTTGGTTCTGCCGATTAAGCATGTACACACGTTTTTAGCTTCACACAAATGTATAGATACAAAATCCATGAAGTTTCTTACCTTCAGGTCAGGCCTGGTTTTGTTAATAGTTCGGATTTTCATTGATGGAATGTGATAGGTATATCTATATTTTCAAATTTTAAAGAAAAAATTGTATTTTAAGATATGCGCTTTGAATAACCATGGATGCTGGAAAGTGCACACTGATAAGTATACAAGTGTTGAGTGTGTGGGTACTAGTACCAAACTTTAGTCTATTTGTTAATTACATTTGCAGATGAAAGAGATCAGAGAACCTAGAGATGGAACTAAAACTGCTAAAGTTTCGAAATCTTCATCTGTTAATTCTGCTTCGCTTGTTCTTAATGAAGATGATTTCAAGGTACACTCTTGGATCATATAGGTCCATATGACTGAATCCTATAAAAAAAAATTGTTTATGAAGAACTTGAGTAAAATTTATATGCAGGGAGAATTCTCTTTTGATGCCTTATTCGGAAACCTGGTGAACGATCTTCTCCCATCTTACCAAGATGACGAAGCAGATTCATTCGATGGGCATGGAAGCGACGCTTTGTCGAATGGAAACCTGCGACAGTCAGGCACGGGCAGATCAGCGCAAGGGGTATCTAGTCCCTTGTTTCCAGAAGTCGATTCTCTACTATCTTTGTTTCAGGATTCTTGTAAGGAGTTGATTGATCTTCGGAAAAAGGTAGATTTATCTTGTTTCAACTTAATTTACACCACGTGAGAGCACCATTAAAGTTTCCCTAAAGATTTTGCTTGAAGTTGCGGTAGAAGTACTATTTGAATCATTAAGCATTTCAAATTTATACAAAAGACCAGCTTCCCTATTAACTTCTCTATTTTTTAATTTACATTTTTTTCAATCTTACCAGTAATTTTCAGCATTATTTTCATTCTTCCACGTAAACAACCAAGTTGATTTCTGTGCAAAAATAACAAAGAACCATTGTTGTTCCTCGCATTTGAGGAATAAACTTTGAGAAACTGTATTCTGAAGAAACCACTAGGGAAGTTGATTGAGAACTGTTTGTATCTTAAATTTGTGAAGTTCCCTAAATTTGTGGTAAATAAGGTGTAGAGGGAAGCTGTAGAGGGTTCCCTAAGTGTGTTATTGAAGAGGATACTATTAACTTGGGGTGTGGTTTATAGATTGATGGAAGACTTCATAATCTCAAGAAGGAAGTTATTTCCCAAGACTCGAAGCACCGGAAGACACTTGCTGAGGTTAGTTTAAAAAAGGAACTTAATTAGTTAATTATGTACTATGATTAACAGGAGAAGGTAATTAATATGCATAATAGATTTCAAACAACTTATGTCCAGCAACTTCTTTATATGTTGATAAATGTTCTTTGGCGCCCAACAACGCAAAGCAAGGTTACTACGAAATTTAAGTGTAGTACCAATCCATCAATCATCAACGAGCATAGGTGCAGTTAAGTTCTTGAAGGCTGGCTTTGTTTTTTTCTTTTATATTGGCTTATGACCGGGCCTTGTTTTACTGCTTTGTTATTCCTGGAAGTTTGTTTAATGGCCTTCAAAATTGATTTGTGACATTTCAGCTGGAGAAAGGAGTAGACGGGTTGTTTGGTAGCTTTGCGAGGTTGGATACACGCATTTCAAGTGTTGGACAGACTGCTGCCAAAATTGGAGACCATTTACAGGTAAGAATTTTGTCTGCTTTGTCGTACCAGAAAAAAATTATGTTATTTGTAATTATAGTTAAGTCACAACTTTAAGTTTATCAAATCCTTTGTAGTGTTTATCTTGCTTGCCTGTTTCCTTTATGTCTTTCTAAGAAAATATTTTGAATAACGTACTTGTTTTCGCCAGAGTGCAGATGCTCAGCGAGAAACTGCCAGCCAAACAATAGATCTCATTAAGGTAATTCAAGTTTGCATTTGCGGTCATACTTTTTTCTTTTCTTTTTTTATTTTATAATGTCTTCTGGTTTTGTATTGATGCTGCAGTACTTAATGGAGTTCAATAGCAGTCCCGGCGACTTGATGGAACTCTCTCCTTTATTCTCCGATGATAGTCGCGTTGCTGAGGCTGCTTCAATTGCCCAGAAATTGAGTAAGATAGCTTTGCCTACAATTTTTAATTGGACATCTTCAGAATCTTTAAATAGTAGATTGGCGTTTTGTATCTTTTTGCATACCCATTTCCTTTCCCGCCATAGCCGTTGATGGGTGTTTGTTGTGTGACCTTTTGTTGCTTTTAGTTTTGTTGTCTTAAATTTTTCGTATTCTTGTGTTCAGAAATGGGAACAAACCAAGATTCAGAAGTTGTAGCCTAAGAGTTCAATTAGTTTAGAATATTTACGATAAAGAGAATGAGAGAAGCAACCTAAGTCTTGTACGTTTACATTTTATTTTTATCTGAAAGTTCATGGGCGTGCTGTGCTGCTATATTTTTAGCGGGTGTTACTTGCTGAGCTTTACAAGTGATAATATTAAATATTTTCTCCTTGTATGATTGCTTTAGGGTCATTTGCTGAAGAAGATATTGGAAGGCAAGGCGTAACTGCACCATCAGTCCCAGGAAATGCAACTGCAAGCAGAGGCCTAGAGGTGGCTGTTGCTAATCTCCAGGAATACTGCAATGGTATCTACTTCTTTGTTCCCTTGTGATGCTAAATTTGCTGTTTCTTGGCATTTATTTTTTCCGTCCTATGTAATTATATTTAGCAATGCTATTCCATCATTTCTAAAACAATTCAAACTTTTGAGTGTGATCAAGTTCAAGTACAAATAGACACAACTGCAAAAACGAGAGGTGCCAGTACCAAAATGTTCAATACCTTCTTGGGGTATCCTCTGACTGAAACTTCCCGAGTTAGGTCATCGCTGTCTCGTGATTTAGCATCTTATTTTGGTTCTTCAATTTTCATTTTGAATTTCAAAAGAATTACACAGGTCATGCAATTAGTAAATGCACAAAAGATACGGAAATGGAAATCCAAATATAAAAAAGTAGATTTTGGGTGTGCCATGTGAAGAACAACATAACACAGATTTGGTTCTTATGGACTAAGTGTTAGAGTATCGAATTTAAATCAGTTTATTTCCCTTTCTTGTATGTATAGAATTAGAGAACAGGTTGCTGTCTCGATTCGATGCAGCATCACAAAAAAGGGAATTATCCACGATGTCGGAGTGTGCAAAAATCTTATCACAGGTTGGTGCATTTTATTTAGTAATCACACGATGAAGAAAAATTAATACTGGTTTGTCCCAACTTTTCAATCACTATATATGATGGGCTTTGATTAAAACGAACTTGGATTTTCTGTACTTGCCTTTAGGGAGTAAAAGTAATTAAGTACTCCCTTTGTCCCATAAAAATAGTTCAATTTGAGTTTTTACCAAGATTAAGAAATGTTGTTAATTAAAGTAATAAATGTGTGTCAATTTTCAAATATACCCTTACAAATAGGAATGATAATCATGATCTGCAAAGAACAAATTTCATTAATTTGGGGTGTATGAGGAGCGAAAATATTTAAAAGCAAATTTGACTATATGAAGGCCTCGTTTGGTTGTGGGACTATTAGTCCTGAGATTGACAATCCAGTCTAGTCCAATTTGGACTGGCTAATAGCCATGTTGCACTTTTTGCAACCGAAAACATCATTTGTGGGACCACCAGGACTTCAAATCCTATCCCGACCTTAAAATGATGCAATAAAACAAGGTTATAAGGCCTAAGATGCCTCTTTTTTCTTCATTTTTTGAGTTCTTTTCTTTGACTCTCCAAAATTGTAATTGTTGTACAATGGGTCTGTAAATGTGACAAATACTGGCAACTGGAGAAGACTTATTTATAAGCAAATACCTAAGATCTTATACTGATCTAGTTTTCCGTAATCTGTTATTACTTTAAAGTTTATAAGTGAAAGCACAACTCTTCATTCACGTCCCATGATGTGTTTGGCTATGCAGTTCAATAGAGGCACTAGCGCCATGCAACATTATGTTGCAACACGTCCAATGTTCATAGATGTGGAGGTCATGAATGCTGATACTAGGTTGGTTCTAGGGGACCAGGGAACCCAGCCAAGTCCAAGCAACGTTGCGCGTGGGCTTTCATCTCTCTACAAAGAAATTACAGGTTTGTAGTCATGCCGTCGGTCGTCCAAAATACCTTGGGTCTTCATTGCAAATGAAACTGATTAATGTCTAATTATTTAATGTAGATACCGTCCGTAAAGAAGCAGCAACAATAACTGCTGTGTTTCCTTCCCCAAATGATGTCATGTCAATCTTGGTGCAGGTATTCTGGCTTGATTTTCATCCATTAGCATTTATTGGTTTTCTATTTAACACTTTTGTTGAACCTCAGGATTAGAAAAAAACAGTGATTTTTATACTTTTATTGTTGTATGCAGCGAGTTTTGGAGCAAAGAGTTACAACACTTCTTGACAAGCTATTAATAAAACCATCACTTGTAAATCCACCTCCTATGGAAGAAGGCGGTCTTTTATTAGTGAGTTGAATTGTTGATATTTATCTCCATCACTTTGTTTTCTTTATCAAACAAGTAATTTGGACTATTACTTTTATGCATGAAATTTCAGTATCTTAGGATGCTAGCAGTGGCATATGAGAAGACACAGGAGCTTGCTAAGGATCTGCGTGCTGTTGGATGTGGTGATTTAGATGTTGAAGGTAAGCGAACTAACCATAACACTTTTTATTAGGTTTACTTAGTTTTCATGTTGAAAAGCAATAAGTAAATGTATTTTGTGTAATGAAGTTGTTAAAGGTGAGATTGTGATTAAGGTGATACAAATACTCTCTTAGAGCGATCAAGGCAAGTATATCTGTGTCAGTTTGTCCTGGATAACATAGACTACATAAGTCTTCTATTTAATAAGAAAATGAGGCATGTTTGACATAGATTGCATCTCTTTTCCGACAGCAGCTTACTTTTGATGCAGGCTTGACAGAGTCTCTATTTACTGCTCATAAAGATGAATTTATTGAACATGAGCAGGCTTCTTTGGGACAACTATACAAAGCCAAGGTGATTATTACTGACCATGTGTTTTACCTTTCCAACCATCTACATTGCCCTTTGCCTTTCACTCTCTTATGTGCTTTCCTAATTGCATGTTTCCCTACATAGTTTGTTGATACCTTTGTGAACGCATTTGCCTTTTTATTGGTTCCTCTTTATCTGTCTTCATGTGTCGTTCTCGATGGATGCAGATGTTATAATTTTGTATTAGCCAAAGTGGCAATCCTGTATCCAAATTCTAATCTAACTAATTCCTTCTGATATGGTTACGCACCGTAGATGGAGGAATTGCGTGCAGAGAACCAGCAAACTACTGAACCAACCGGGACAATTGGTCGATCCAAGGGAGCTTCAGTTACATCTTCTCACCAGCAGATATCTGTTACAGTTGTTACAGAGTTTGTGCGTTGGAACGAAGAAGCAATTTCAAGATGTACATTGTTTTCAGCTCAGGTAACACTGTGTAGAGTTCTATTATGTCTAGTTCTGTCTTCTCCACTGGATTGATTTGTAACTCAGCATACTATTGTGCGTACATTTTTTTACGTAACTTCTGTATACAGCCTGCGACCCTTGCAGCCAATGTTAAAGCAGTATTCACCTGCCTGTTAGACCAAGTAAGTAAAGTGATCCTTTGATCAAAGTTGACAGTTTTGATATCTTGTTATGGACACTAACTTTCTTCCTCCTTTTCTTTTCCTATTAAAGGTGAGCCAATATACAACAGATGGTCTTGAAAGAGCGAGAGACGCCCTGACTGACGCCGCTGCTCAGAGAGAGAGGTTTGTGTTGGGAACAAGTGTTAGTCGAAGAGTTGCTGCTGCAGCTGCTTCTGCTGTAATTTCCTAGTTTGACCCTATTGATATTGCTATATGTAATGCCACTGATTTTTTTGCCCTGCTATATTTAACTGCTTGTTAATAAATAATTTATGGGTACTGTGTAGGCTGAAGCGGCAGCAGCTGCTGGTGAAAGCAGTTTCAGATCCTTCATGGTGGCAGTTCAACGTTGTGCTAGCAGTGTGGCTATTGTCCAACAAGTATGTTTGATCCGAGTACTCTTGCTATATGTATGTATGCATATATATATATAGACACACACACGTAATATATGTATAAATATGGATCTGTTTTTTTTTATGTATAAGAAATAATGCATGATTGTATCTGATGGTCCTCCAATCTCTGATTTTAAAATGTAGCAAATTTTAAATATGAAGTGGTTTAGATGTACATAGCAGTCTTGGAATTTACAGTTTTCTCAAGTGTGGTGCAAACTTATTTCTATTTTTTTTTTATAATTCCCTTTAAGGTTTTTAATATTTTCTTCCTATCAAATTGTTGAATGGTTGTAGGTTTAACATAAATTAATTGGGATTCTTAATAATTATATATTTGTTGTTTTATGAAGTTTGATCGCTTTGCAAGAAGTATTGCTCATATTTATTATAAGAAATGCATTGGATTCTTTCTCTACAGTATTTTGCAAACTCGATATCTAGGCTTCTGTTACCTGTAGATGGTGCACATGCTGCATCCTGTGAAGAGATGGCCACAGCTATGTCCAGTGCTGAGGGTGCTGCTTACAAGGGGCTTCAACAATGTATTGAAACTGTTATGGCTGAGGTCTGATATAGAATTTCTTTCACCTAATAATAAAATAAGACAATTTTCGGAAGCCTACATAATTTGAGTTCCGAATTTTTGCCATATAAGGCTGTTGTATGCATCATTATATTGATTTTAATCTGGTCGCATATTTCCAGAGCCATATTTGACTTTCCCTATCTTTTTAATGATTATCTAAATATGGTCTGCTAAATCTCTTATTAAGGTGGAGCGGTTGCTTTCAGCTGAACAAAAATCTACAGATTATCGGTCTCCTGATGACGGAATTATTCCTGATCATCGCCCAACCACTGCATGTACAAGGTTAATATAATTTCATGTAATTTGGCTTTTGTTATATAAGCATTGTGAATTTTTCAAAATCGACCATTGAGTATTATCTGTTTCTCATTTGCGCTTATTTTGTATTGTGTTTACTGCGGTGCAGATACTTTTCTTTTATTGTTTTTCTTTTTACTACTGTCTAATAGAAGATTGTTAGATAATGTCTCCTCTTTTGATCAGAGTTGTCGCATACCTTTCCCGTGTGCTTGAGGCTGCATTCACTGCATTAGAAGGCCTTAACAAGCAGGCTTTTTTGACTGAATTGGTAAAATTCTTTTTTTCCCTTGCAATCCTTCACTTTGAGATGTATTCTGTTCCGTGACATTTTTTTCAAGTGTGAATAATGATTTCTTTGAATATGTAAATACAGGGAAATCGATTGCACAAAGGTCTCCTAAATCATTGGCAAAAGTTTACATTTAATCCCAGGTTACAAAAATAACACATTGGTCTGGTGTATTAATCTTATGATCGTGCTCGTATTCTTAGTTAATAAGAAAGTTATGCTAATATCTACTTCTGTGTCCCAGTGGAGGACTACGACTGAAGCGTGATATAACCGAGTATGGGGATTTTATTCGTAGTTTCAACGCTCCTTCTGTTGATGAGAAATTTGAATTGTTGGGCATGTAAGTTTTTCCAGGAGCAATGTAATCTCACTTATTTTGTTTAGCGTTTCGTATCCTGATTAACTGTAACAACTTTTTACAGATTGGCCAATGTCTTCATTGTTGCTCCTGAAAGTTTGGCCACTCTCTTTGAGGGTACCCCAAGTATCCGCAAAGATGCACAAAGGTAATCATGAAATCATTTTTTTTATTAGACTACACTCTTCGTGTGTGGTCAACTGGTTTTGCACTTAGAGATTGCAAAACAAGTACCCTCTTTACTTTCATTGATAAATAAATTAGTGATACAATTGGTGATAGCAAAACAAAACTAAGCGATAACAATTACTGAAACTAAGCAAATCAAACAAATAAACAAATCGATAAGCAACATGCAGACTGATATAGAGATATCCCAGTAGTGTTAAGGTGGTTAAAGTAAACGAATTGCGTGAGTCATGCTCATGCCACATCACTTTTTATATGTATTGTTACGTTAATACTTGGAACTTGCTATAGAACTATCTGTACAAACTGAAGACTAATAGTCATTGGTATAAAGCATATAAGGTGTGTTCAAGAATTATGGTTCTATATTCCGAGTCCTGACTATAACTCCAGTAGTAATTAAACTGAAGCAGCTGGGAATTCTGTAGATAGGACTTTTTAATACACTGCGCCTCTTTGTCAACTTAACATCATTAGTACTTTTAACCAAAATTAATCCTAGTTCTGAATTCTGATAGCACCACCCTCCTCTTTATCTCTTTTTCTCTCACTATCAGCTATGTGATTACAAATTATATGATCCTTTGACTTGGTTGCAATTCTTAGGTTTATCCAGCTCAGGGAGGACTACAAGAGTGCCAAATTGGCATCTTTGCTCAGCTCTTTATGGTCAAGCTCTAATTGATAGGGGAATGAATGCGGAGATAGATATATAAGATTTTAATGATCTGAGAACCAATCACCCAATTACCATCAGTAACTGAGCTTCAATGAAAGGAGAATCTCGATTCTTAAGGCACCAACAAACCTTTGTTTTGCCATCAAAATGAAGATTACCGGGAAGTACCCTTCCCAAGTTTGCATAGGTTTAATATGCTTGTAATTCATCTTTTGAGATTGTATTTGTGTAGAAATGGGTGACGAAAACAAGTTTATATAATCTTGCATTGTTACTGTGTGTTTGTTTGTGATGATTGAAATTGAGAGAACTGGGTAGGTTTGTAACATATATAGTTGGGCTGTTGGGGTAGGTTTTCCCAGACCGGAGTAGAGTACTGTGATGACTTATTGAAAGCTAAATCGTTTTTGATTGATGTTTGTTTAACGGAAATCCTTAAGCTTTTATAGAGCAATAATTTGATAGAAGGTTATTGCTTGTATGTGTTTGTTCAAGAACAGTGTCGGTGTTTTCAGACCCTTTGCTCAACGGTAGCTAATTCTGGTATTTGTTACTTCTGTCTATTTTCCACCTCGATAGCTCACGGCAACATTTCATAGAGTGAATTTAAATATCGATGGATGTGGTGGATCAAGAAACAGATAACAAGATATGTCCTTATTATGGTGTACATGCATATTGAAGATTTTAGATGTGGTGGTTATTTTCTCCTCTTCAGTACGGGTTGATGAATAATTTCTCATTCCAAATACTACAATATTTGAGAGCTTTTTCCTGCTATCAATTTACACAATGCAAATTCAATTTGTGATTGATCAATTCATTCACATTGATCAGCTTACTACTAGTTACTAGGTATAATTCATAGGAATATATAATTTTGCAACAATATGAAAGTATCTTCAATTATTTTCAAAAAAAAAAAAAAAAAGTATCTTCAATACTCCAATAAGAGCAAACGTACAAGTTTCCTTACATTTTTTTCTCATATTTAAGTTAATTAGCATCACTTTTATATTTTTAGGATAGCAGTTTAACTTTATAAATTTTTCAGCTTCTCTATTAAATTTATTATCATAACTAAATATTACTATATTTTAATAAACTTCTATCAATTTTTTTCAACCCAAATTAATTTAATAGAACAACCACATTAAATAACTTACAAGTTTTATTGTATATAAAGTAAAAAGTACACTTTTACAATTTATAAGTAAACGTTTTGCTTTATAAAAATTATCATATTTTTTATAAATTTCTCTATCACAACTATACAACTCATCTTTTTGTTATCTTATTAATTTATATATGAAAAGTACAAATAAAGGAAAGAGAATAAGAGAAAAGTAAGTGAGATAAATTATTATTTTAATTACAAGAGAATATCTTGATCACTTATATTTGAGTGATATTTGAGTTCATGTATATTTAATGTAATGTATAAGAAAACTGATGCGTATACAATTTTAGAACAGTTTTCTTATAATTAATGTCAATTGGTGATATAAGTGAACTGATGTGACTGCTCTAAGATAATTACGGTGCACAGTAATTTATTTAAATGTCAAAATCCAAAAAAGCTTTACCAATTCTCTCTACTAGGTGTGAGTTGACGAGTGCAAGGAGATAGAATAATTATAAATTGTTTTGAGAGTTAATCAGGAATAACACGAATAGTTAATAGATTTATATACACGTATACACATCATTCTGTTAGTTAAAATAATTATGTGTAATATACAATTAGATCCCCCTGGCATTCCTTATAAGTGGCTATGGTAGACTAACCAAAGAGGAGTGCTACCAGGCTAGATGTAGACATTACCCCCCACTACTAACCCCATTACTAATGGTGGGTTGTATTTGAAAAATCAATATGTGAGTTAAATCGTTATTTTTTGCTAAAAATGTAAAAAAATGCTTTTTAAAAATACGGGGCGTAGCCCCCACCCCCACCCCACCCCAAAAGCTAGAATAGCGTTTAATTAAGTATTGCGTGCTACTCTAATTTTTAAATATGGTCAATAAACTTTTATAATTTTATTTTGTCATTACCAGTATTTTAAAAGGAACGTCTATGCGTAAATTAGACGGCGTTTAGACGGTAGGCGGAGTTTAAAAGGCTAAGATATTAGGCGGTTAGACGGTAATCAGGTAGAATTAGGCACTAGGCGACCAATTTCGTAAATCAACACAAAAGAGCAAGAACATGGAGTTGCAATAAGAATTTAACGGGGAAAATAAATATAAAAGTAATTTGAGTCTGGGAATTTGGCATCACATTTGTGACCGAATTAAGAGGAAGGTCTCAACCTGGATAGTTTACTATTTAAAAAATTAGAGTAGAAATATGACTGTTTAGCGACTGATACTCAAAATGTGCGACAAATTTAATATTAGAAAATAACATGACATTTAATTGAACTCCATTGTCACTCTGCTTTAAAGGTGACGTGGTGGTGCATGCCATTATATCTGCATCGCCATCCTTCAATGATAGCAGAAACCAATTCAATGGCGAATTCAACTCGTGTCTGATTTCATTGATTTATGATCACTGTTGATTTATGAAAAATATGTAACTAAATTAAACAAATGATAAATTAACAAAACATTCTACTTTTGAAATTAATTAACAAAAACATACTCAAAAGTTTATAATTAACAAAAACATACCCAAAAGTTCATACCCTAATTTGTATAATTCATATCCTTATTCCAAAAGTTCATACCCTTACTTCAAAAGTTCATACCATAATTTATATATTTCATACCGTTATTCCAAAAATTCATACCCTTATTTCAAAAGTTCATACCCTAATTTCTATTTTTCATACCCTTCTTACAAAAGTTCATACCCTTATTTCAAAAGTTTATATCATAATTTGTATTTTTCATACTTTTATTCTAAAAGTTCATACCATTATTTCAAAAGTTCATATCATTATTTCAAAATTTAATACCCTAATTTGTATTTTTCATACCCTTATTCCAAAATTTCAACTTCATACCATTAATTCACGTAATTCATACATTTATTTTTCAACATTATACACTAATTAACAAATCCAACTATTACCCGTCATCCGATCTCGAATTATCACATCACCTTCGTGAGTCTCTCCTTTGACGACCGCATTTCCGTCGGTATCAATCTCGAGTTTTCGACCTCGTTGTACACATTCATCGTCCATTCCGATTACCCGTCCTCCGATCTCGAATTATCACATCGCCTTCGTGAGCCTCTTCTTTGACGACCGCATTTCCGTCGGTATCAATCTCGAGTTTTCGACCTCGTTGTACACATTCGTCGTCCATTCCGATAGATGTGTCCGTTTCAATCTCCACGGAAAAGAGAGATCGAAGAAGAGAGAGGAGAAGAAAAATATCGAAAAAAATAGATGAACGATGATTAGAGAGATCGGAAAGAAAAAAGAATTATGACAGATCCGATAGAGTGAGAATGAGTAGGAGAGAGATTGAAGGGAGAGAGATTGGAGAGAAAGGTGAAAGGAGGAGAGAAAGAAAATAGATTGGATGAATCAGCTTTTTTGTTTTTATTAATTATTAATTTAATGTATGTTTTTGATAATTTAACTTTTGAATATATATTTTTGTTAATATAATAGAGATATAGTATATTTATGTTAATTGTCCCTTAAACAAATTGTTTTACTACTATATATGCATGTTGCACAATATACAACTCCTATGTTTTACTTTGAATAAAAAAATTCGAAAAATAAAGACAAATTCCAAGAAGTATATAAAATTTTCAAACTTGAGTTATTTCCTATAAATTTTCAAATTTTAAACTACTGAAATTAAATCTAAGTATAACAAAAAATTTATAAGGTCGCCATAGTATTTTTAAAAAAAAATGAAAGATATTGAACAAAAATTCTTGAGCGGCCCAAAAGTGTGAGGTCCTTTCACATCTTAGTTTTTTGTCGGTAAGTGGAGGTGGGGGGGGTGATCAACAGTCAAGGTGACACGTATAATGAGCCCAAATTTGTTGTTGTTTTAGCGCGTGTGGACTTTTTCCTTTTAGCATATTTGACATATTTTAAAAGTCAACTCTTTGTATAAACCGAAGCACTTTTCACTGTCCAAGGAGAGAGAATAACTTATTGAATTTAATAAAATAGTAAAGAGAAACAGAGAATAATAACAAAGGTCTGGTAATTTAATTTTTGTACAAACATCCTTAATGATAAAGGTTTAAACATTTGGTAATTAATGAAGCTCTAAACTGCGGATTTCCAACAAACAAGTCAGTTTTTATTTAAAAGTGTATACCATTCATTAATGTCACACTACATTTAGTTTAAATACTGTACTACCTTTTACAATTTCCAATTATTACGGGGTTTCCCCCACATTTATTAGATAAATACCGTATATATTGTTTACTACGTACGGGAGGAAACGACTTCTGAATTCTGATGAATATATGAGCACCTGCATTTAATTTTATTCTTGTTTGTGTCAAAACTACTTTATTTCATGATGAGAAAATTAATTGAATATATCTACCAAAGAAAATTACTATGATGCATTTCGTAATTTAGATACAATATATCTACCAAAGAAACACACTTATTATATAATAATAAGAGGACACAATCGTAATAGTTAATTAACATTTTATCTCCACATATTTTCAAATTTACTCTTATTATTTTCATGACCACTACTGGGGTGGGCACATGACGGATTGGACGGATTTATCTTAATTCTAATTCAATCCGTAAAATAAATGACATGACGTATTGATAAAATTTAAATCTCAACCCAACCCATTATAATTAAAATTCCAACCCAACTCAACCCGCAAAATAAATTGCGAGTTGAGACGGGTTGAGTTTAGATTGATTCTTAAATTTTTATTTTTGTATTTTATTTTTCATAGTTTGCATAATCAATCTAAATTTTAAAATAAATCAAATATTTCAAAGAGAAATATAAATTAAAACCAATCAAAATGCGTTTAGAACATTCGAGAACAAGTAATAAAACTAAAATATAACAAGAATGAAAAGTTTGTATCTTAAAATACATACAATGTGTGTGTATATATATATATATATATATATATATATATTGCGGGTTAAACAGATTGTGGCGTATTAACCCACAGTTTATGAATCTCAACCTTAGCCCAACCCGCAAAATATATAACGGATTGGGGCAGAGCGGATTGATTTTTTTTTTTTGCATTCAACCCACCTCAATCCATGCGGGTTGAGTTATTGGAAGGGTTTGCGGATTTTTGACACACCTCTAACCACTGCTTATAAATATAAAAAATAATCGTCAATTTTATAATGTCTTAAAAGATTACTTTACATTTTAAAAAATTGAACAAACCCAAAATAATGGACTTATAAATTGAAAAAGGGTAGGGAGTATCAATTATTTAGTAACACATGTAGAAACAAATAACTTTACACATTCATTTAATTATAACATATGAAATCACATGCAATTTTGACAAAATAACCAGTCTCAAGATTGACGAAACGTTTCTTTTTTAAACTTACATGTACATTTTAACAATAAAATTATATGTTTGTTGTAAATCAATTATTAGGTATATAATATAGATAGAAGTAGAGAGAAAACGAGTCATATATATATATATATATATATATATATATATATATATATATATATTATTAATGTGTTACATACAATAAATATATATATATATATATATATATATTATATGTTTGTTGTATATATATATATATTATATGTTTGTTGTAAATCAACTATTAGGTATATAATATATATAGAAGTAGAGAGAAAACGAGTCATATATATATATATATATATGGGAATGATCTATACACACATAAAAAAACACACTATGTTTACATTTTAATCCTAACCATCTATTTATGTTTTTTTCAATGGCCAAAATTAACTAAAACAAAAATATATATTATTAATGTGTTACATACAATAAAGATAGATTCGTTTGCTTATTGAGGGGCTATATAAAAGTCATATACAAAATATAATTACGAATCAACAGATACAAATACTATAAGAATCCTAACTGGAGTAGGAGTCTTTGAAAACCGAATAATCTGTCCGGTTTCGGTACCAGTTTTGTCAAAAATCGGACCGAACTCAGCCCTAAGATAGGAGTCTTAACACATCCATAATATCCTACAACACTCGTCCTGCGTGTATGTCTCTATCTTGAGTCCTTCGTCTACATGTAGCGCGCGTGGTAGAGAAGTCAAGTCGATATCCATTCGAAAATGCCAACACATAAAAACCATAAGTTCGGAAAACCCAACGTGGGACAAAACTGACACTTAGGAGAAAAATGGTGTTGCCGAATGATAAAGGCTGAATCACGATGAGTGCGTGTAACTGACTATGAAACTTATGTCTCGTCAAAACCTTGCCAAAGAAAATCATGTGGAAGAAAAATTGGTTGAATGACAAAAAAGTACATGATAGTCAATACAATAGCGAGTGAACTAACCATATAAGAAGTGCATTGTAAAAACCTTGTCAAAGTAAACCAACTGAGAAAAACATATGATTGAATGAAAAAGAATGCACAATGGTCAGAAGTATACGACTGGATACTCTCCCTAATTTCGACAATATTTAGTGAGATATCGGGAGTGTGTCTCGTTAAAAATCTTGTCAAGGAAAACACTGTGAAAAAAAACATTGGTTCAAGGACAAAAACAGTACACGAGTATGCGACCAGATGATTCACTCACTTGCACACGACAAGATGCGGGAATTTCGACTAATTGTAATTAGTGAAATAAACAATTTTCTGGATGCTCACTCTCACTCGCACACAACTGAGTGTAATGGTTTATTATTTCAAAAATAGTACGACCATTCAACTTGATGTTTTATTTCATAACGTTTTGTAAGTCAACTATTAGCTATATAATACGGAGAGAGAACTAGAGAGAAAACGAGTCATATATATATATATATTAATGTATCAATGTGTTACATATAATGAATGGCTCAACTTTTTTATACAAGGAGAGGTTGATAATGCTAAATAAGAGTCATGTACAAATTATAACTAGAAATCAACCGATACAATTACTATAGCAAATACTAATTAGAGTAGAAATGCTAATACATCCATAATATACTACAACAATGTTAAAATTTTTATTTTTACTTTTCTTACAGTGGAGATTAGTTGTTTTGACTGTCAAAATTGTTGTACAAGAAATCAAATAGAGTATCAATTACATAATCTTATGCTATAAAAAACTTCCATAAATAACTAATTTTGCTAAAAATTAGGACTCGAAATATTATTAGGGTAGGATCATATGAATATACAAACAGTTGTTAAATACCATAAATAAAAGTAAATAAACATATAAAAAAAAACTATAGTAAATGATACTTAGTAATTTAATACCCAACTTGTTGGTCTCTCCCCACATATAATTATTGCTTTCCAACTCAAATCTCTCTCTCTCTCTCTCTCTCTCTCTCTCTAAAAGTCAGCGCCTTCCTTTTTATCCCCTCTCTCTCTATATATACATACATAACAACAATATATATAACAAAAATAAATAATGGGTAACGACGATGACTGGGATCTATACGCCGTCGTACGTAGCTGCCTCTGCTCCTCCGCCACGTCATCTTCATCCACCACCGTCACAGATCCAGTTATAAAACCAACAACTTCAAAAAACAGAGATAATTATAATATTACTCAACACTCACAAATATTACAACCACAATTGTTGTATACTACTAATAGTAATATTAATAATAGCAGCAGCAATTATAACCCTTTAGTGCCGATATCGCCGCTCTCCGTCCTTAGCGGGTTGCATGACGTCTCACCGCCACTGCAGCTTCCGGTTAAGAGGCAACCCGTCGGGGAAGTCTCAAACGCTGTTGTTATGCCGAGTCCGAGGTCTAAAAGAAGGTAAAATAATATAATATATTTACCTTTTCTTTTAGTTTTTTTTTTCAAGTATATAGGGATGCAGTTGTAACCCAGAAAGTAAAGTTAAATGGGATTGTTTTTTTTTTTTTTTTAAAGTATTAGTTTTTTTTTCTTTAATATGGGCTCTATTTTTATTTTATTTTTATCAAAATATAAAGAAAAAAAAATAGTTTTTCAATCACTTTTCTCAATTGATGTTATGGAGTATGATTTTCTTTAACTTTGTATGTTTTTTCTAAGATGAGAGCAAATATTTAATCAAAATATTCATCCACTTTTATTTTGAAAATCAATAAAAATAAAGAGTGGGGTTTTTACCCACCATTATACTATAACAAATTTAATCCTTTTTTTCATTAAATTTTACCAAAGTAGAGGGCATGTAGCCCTGCAACTAGTTTTTGGATTGTGTTACTTTTTTATTGGGATGGGTGAAGGAAAGGAAACATAAGAAGATATGGTTTCACTTTTACTTTTAAGAGTGTGAAAGAAATTTACTTTTAAGATAAATGCATTCTTATTTCTTAAGGTCTTGTTTCATTGGAGACTTGCAATTTTGAAGAAAACAAACGAGGTCATATTTTTATGTTGATTAAAAAATAATATGTGTGTTACTAGGGAATTTAATTGTTGAGTACAAACAATTAGTTCACTCAAATTTATATATTTTCTGTTTTTTTTAAGACTAGAAAGGTCATATTTTTATGTTGATTAAAAAAGTGGTCATCAATCAATCAAGCCAGTATTTGAAGATTTTAACTTTCTGCTATCTTCAAGAATTGATCTTGTTTAAAATGTATTTGGTAATAACTAAATTAGGAAAAATTAGTGTGGGGTTTAAGGTAAGTTGGTTTTTGTTTATGGTGAGGCAATGGAAAGAGAAAGATTTGCCTTATTAGACAAATTTACCTTGATTTTTATATGTGAAGGAAATCGAAAGTTGATGCTTTTACCTTATTTTACAAATTTTTCAGTTACCATTTCCCTACTTTTTTGTCTTCTTGTTATTTTCCTTTACAAAAGTAATAGTAGGTGGAGGATAAAAAAGTTTTAAATTTTCTCTTTTGTTCTTTTGATCTTTCGAATCTAACCCCCCCTTCCCATTTCTTTCTTAATATAGTGAAATAAATGGATTTTTTAGGACACCTAGAACTTTTTTGGTTTCAGTTTTAGCTCATCTGTTTGTTACTTTTGTCTCATTAACTTCAATGGAGTTGTATATATCCAACCAATTTAAGTTTTTTTCTATACCTAGATAATTCATTAAAAAATATATTTCCAAATTTGAATTTATCATCATTTCATGATGTGTTCTTATAGAAACAGTCCTTGATTTTGTAACTGAATCAAAATTGCTTAATTCTTTTTGATAAGTTTAGTTTGTTTCAGAAAAATCCAGAAGAAGATGGTATGTCAAGTAGCAGCAGAGGATTTATCATCTGACACTTGGTCTTGGAGAAAATATGGCCAAAAACCCATCAAAGGCTCTCCTTATCCAAGGTGACATTTTAGTTTCAATCTATAAAATTAGAACCTTACCTCTTTTTTTTTTCTTAAAGAACCTTGTTATTGGAAAATTATGTAATACTACTATAAGATGTGGCACTTAGGAATTCAGTTTACTAGTTTGGTAACATGTTAGAAGTTGCATCATCTTTTCAAGTTAGAAAACAAAACAAAACAAAGAGATCAATTCTAAGTTGAACCAATTTAATTGTTTTTATTTCTTAAAAGATGCAACCAAACAAGCTTCCTAATACTTCTAAATTAGGCTTAGGACTGGTATTGGTAGTGATTCCCTTAAGACTTGCTCTATGTTACCAAATGCAGTTCATATGCATTATACAAGCAGTAGCATTCTTAATTTCCCTTTTGATTCCAGCGGAAAAAGTTGTTCTAGATTATAACTAGTGCCTCCGTTCCAAATTAATTGTCTACTACGAAACTACGTGCAATTATGATTGACCGATAACTTGTATCAAAATTTCCGAAATGAATTTTTTTAAAAGTTAATCATATAGTTCAAACATTAAATTATATGATTTAGTTTTGAAAATTTTCATTTCGACAATTTTGATACAAGTTATAAACCGGTCAAAATTGCACGTAATTTCATAAATGACAATTAATTGGAACGGAGGGAGTAATTAACAAGAGGTTAAGCTTGGTTTCAAATGTGTTTTCTTATTAATTCTCTAAAGGTTAAGCTTGCCACATTTTCGTTGCATCCTTCTTCGCTCCGGTTTCCAAATTTAAAAGGCTATTTTTTCGTGCCATTTGTGCGTTCTAAATTTTCATTTTTAAGCTACTTGTTTATAAATTTCCCCCTTGGAATAAGACTTTCCCCTCACGTGTTCAAAACACTTATGCCAAAACTACTCTTCATATAATACCATTCGACTAATTTGATGTTCGAGTATTCTATATAAGTAATTTGAAATATATTTTTCTGTTGTTTGTTCAAAAAACATCAGGGGCTACTACAAATGTAGCACATCAAAAGGATGTTTGGCTAGGAAACAAGTGGAGCGGAACCGATCCGACCCAGGAATGTTCATAGTAACCTACACCGCCGAACATAACCACCCTATGCCTGCCAACCGAAGCTCCCTTTCTGGCATCTCTCGTCTCAAGCCCGATGGTCCTACCACCACTACAGAGGAGAAGAAGGACGAAGACGATGAGAAAGAAGATTTCCCAGAAGCGGATGAGGAAAACGATGAATTTGTTGGCCCTGATATGGCCGTTGGTGACGATTTTTTCGAAGGGTTAGAGGAATTTACTGGGTCTGGTGACGGAGATTGCCTTCTGGATCGTTACCCTGAGAATAGACAGCAAGTGTTGCTGGCGAGGGAGGCTGAGTTGTCGCAGAAATCATGCTAGTTTTTATTAGTACACTAGTAATTTTCTTTTTATAAAACAAATATTTACATTACTAGTAATAATTAATAACAGTACACCAAGGTATAGTAATTTGGGTATTGTAAATCTTACTAAATTTTCATCTAACCTTAGATCACTGGTCTATCAAAGAGTGTAAGCTTACGAGTAACAAAGAATCTCGGTATCTCACTACTTTATGAATTCTTTCATTCTCCATTCCACTATTAGCAAGTCTATTAGAGGAAACAAAAAGTTGATTCCTTGGTTTTTTGATCACTTTGAAGATGCTTTACTTTATTATCATATAGTCCATGTTAATTTTCCCAAATTAATTTTAGCCGCTGTTGTATTTATTGGTCACAAACTGTCAAAATCAATATGATAAATGTTCATTTACAGTAGACTTCATCGTATATACTTCATCACAAGCTGTTAGAGAGTTTATAGTGGTAGCAACTGAGTTAAAATGAAGCTCAACCATACAGGGACTAATTATGTGTTGTTATAGTCACTGCCATAAATGAGCGTTATATGCCTATAAAATGCAAAACAGCAATGACTTTTTTCCTTTCTGCTGAACTTTTTCACGTCTGTTTAGGCTCTTTTCTAATTTCCTCAAAAATGGGAATTCCCGCAGGCAGTTTTAAGTGTTCAGTCCAAACAAACTACACAATGTTTCAGGCAAGTTCCACTTATTCTATCTGCTGTACAATATAAAAACTAAAATGATAAAGAATATTTCTCAGAGACTGAGACTTCCCATTGAGTATTGTGTCAACTAAAACGCAATAAATATGGCATCCTTTATTAGCCTTGGGGTGTGGCTATCAGTATCACTAATACAAAATTGGTAAAAAGGGGGCTAAGATCCGTAAATTGGGTTTCATTCTAAAACTCCAAGCTTTTAAGTCTATCAAAATATTAGCTTTTTTTTATTTTATTCAGTAAATCAAACCACATGCACTATTTACTCTTCACTGCTTTTAGTTATCAAATTTTTTGTTCTTATGAATCTTTTGTATTTAGTTATGCTTTGTAGTGTTTTTTGTACCGAAACTTACAAACAGAAGAAAATTTTCGAAACTAAAAACAGTGCTGAGTAACTAGAAACTAAGTTGATTTTTTTTTATAAGCCTAACAACCCGGAGGGTTAGAATGACACCTAATTTGGGGTGCTAGCCCCTCTCTTCCCACAAAATTGTCCCTAGGATGCTTATCGATTATTACTGTTATGGAAACAAAAAGATGTCCTATTTAGTTGCTAATGCCAACTGATTCAGTTTTCACCATCTTTTCTGCAGCTGTAGCAGCCGCAGAGGCCGCCTTACCTAAACCCATCTTTTCCAATTCTCTCGAAAAACCATCGATATCCGCTTCTGTTATCTTATAGGGGCTGTGAGAAGGGCCGGGAAATGTACCATTTGCTACTTCTTCTCTGTATTCAACTAAAGCCTTGTTAATGACATCCCCCACTTGCGCATATTGTTTGCAAAATTTTGGGGTGACCTACAAAATAAAGTTGAAACTGCGATATTCAGATTTCAGAACAGTTTTCATAGTAGAAGAAAATATAGATGTAATAACTAGTATTAACCTTGGCGTGGTGAGGGTGTTGCATCATTCCCAGTAGATCATGGTAGACTAAAACCTGCCAGAAAATGAAAAATTAAATGCATGTTGATGCCAAAAAAATAATGATTTGCCATATTAGCATGAGGAAATATTAATGTTTCATGCAAAGTAATGCCAAATGTAATGAAAATGTTGTTCTTAAAAAAAATCGGCTTTCCAGACGCAAGAAAAATTGGGATGTACATTTACAAGTTTGCAGCTAAAACAACATCACACTGTACTCAATTGCAATAGCCGAGAAAAGTGAAGATCATTTAAAAGGTAGATCAAGACTCCTTTATCCAACATTTCCTCTAGATAGATCCTAGATTTACTTATTTCTTCCACTATAACGCCACAGTATCATGAACAAAAGTTTACTCACAGGTTGTGTTAGAATTAAGGAGTGCAATATTATCCAATTTTCAGTACATAAAAAAGGACGGCATTCAAATTTTGACCGGTGAACATAAATACTCATTATACGAGCTCCATGAGTCAACCGATACTGTTGAAGTCTCTAGAGTCTCCACCTTCTCATACTATTTAATTACCTATATTGCAATACAGCAATATCATGGTTGACGGAACACCAACTCACATCGTCTTAAGATCTAAACCTCTATACAATAAATTGAAATTTAAAGTTAAAGCTCGAACGACTCAAATTTTCGCATACAAGCTTTGGAACTCTAGACAAACTTTTCAGTTTCTGCAAACGTAAATACGAAAAGCTAGGGTAAAGGCTTGTGTGGTTGCATATAAGCAAAAAGGCTGAACTTCATGAGGCTTAGTCGGAAAAAACTACTTTATCCAGTTAAAAGAAATCTTATTAGGTCAAACAATACAAGAAAATCAAAGCTGTCGAACCAAATTAAGTCCAGCTTTAAAACAAAACAAAAAAACTGAGCTTATAAACTGCAACCAAAGAAGGCCCAAGTATATACAGACCTGGCCACTACAGAACGGTCCAGCCCCAATACCAATGGTGGGGATCTGAAGAGCAGCTGTGGTGGCAGCTGCAACAGCTGGAGGAACACATTCCAGAACGACCGAAAAACAACCTGCTTCCTGTAGAGCAAGTGCCGTCTCAACTACCTGCAATAACCCAAATTAGTCTGAAAATTGGCAAGAATATATAACAAAATCAAGGTGTCAAACTATAATCGTCAGAGGCTTATTAAATAACTAAGCCTGAAGGCTGAGTGTCTGATACAGGATGAATAAAAGTAGGGAAATTACAGTCTAATCTATCCCTAGATTTCGATTTTGTAAGCCAACCTACAAAATCATCATTTAGTACACTACTTTAGTGTAATACATATGGAAAACAAACATACATGGGGGGAGTAAAAATAGGACAAACATTAAGAATAGTGTACAAATTCTACACTTGAAAAAAACAGAAAATAGTGAAAAACTTCTTCTGTTTCTCTAACTATTTAGACTCCAACCTATTATTCTTTCAATTGGTATTTACTAGATCCCGGAGACACGTTACGGTAGTGTAGAAACCGCTTACCTTTTAAGGTTGGTGTACAAAATCGAGATCAGGTGATATGTTAGTGTATAAAACTCTAATTAACCCTTAAAATACCAAGTTCAATTGTTGAGGTTCTGATACGGGTAAAAAAAGCAAGAAACAGTAGCGAGAGAGGGGTACCTTGACTGCACTCGCGACATTCCTTCCTTGAGGCCTAAATCCACCAAGAACACTAATCGCTTGAGGAGTAAGCCCAACGTGACCTATAACTGCAATACCTGCCTCTACAACTGCTTTTGCAGCTGTAATTCTTGAAGGTGCTCCTCCTTCTAGCTTAATGGCATCCATTCCTCCTTCTTTTAGGAACCTAACAGCTGTATCAACTGCCTGCTCACAAATAAAATTGCATCTTCATCAACCACGGTAGAATTTCTAGTAAACTAACAGTAACAATATGAAGAGAAGTTAGAAAACAAAGCAACTGAACTTCAAGTATCTTCTTGGCACTGGCATATAAGAAAAGGTAGGTGCTGAATGGACTAAAGCATTAATCTTGAAACTGCTAGTTTTTATTTTTATTTTTTGAATCTTATTAAAGGGGATCAAGAGATTTCACACCTACCCCCGTTAACAAGACTTGAACCCCGCATCTCCTATTTGATAGTGCGGGCTCTAGCCCACTAGGCTACTCCTAAATTGTCTAAAGCAAGGTTTTTTATTCTTTCCCAGTAAGTAAAGCAAGGTTTACTGGATCACTCCAGCATTCAGGTACTAATTTCACTTCCTAAATATATTTTTATAAAACTGCAATCTAAGAGGCTATTCGCCATTCGGTGAAGTTGTCATTTGACATTTATCAGCCACTAAAACAGTTACCAGCTATACTTTTCATTTCACTCAAATCAACCAAAACGTTTCTATGACTATAAACCAGCAGCATTCAGGAATATAACAAGAAACAAAACAAATCAGTGCCGGTAATTTTGGGAAGACAAAAGGACAATCAAGGCTAACACAATCAACAAAATTAATGAAAACAAACACGGAAAAATCAAAAATACCTCGAAAGGTTTTTCATTTCTTCAATATTTGAAAAACCCATTCCGGTTTGTTGAAGAAAATGATAACAAAATTTGTTTCACCAGTGTCATTTTCAAATGTGAGTAATCTACAAACAATCATTCACATAATCTCTGTAAAAAATCCTTGAAAGTATATCAAGAATGTAAAAATACTTTACAATTTGGTATTTGATCCATGAGTATTGCTATAGCCACCCAAAAAGATTACCCAAAAAATCTTACCCGCCAATCATGTATTAAATGAAAATCGATTTCCGAAATCACAAGTCCACGTAAACCATCACATCAATGCGTACGGTTTTTGAGTTTGAAAATTGGTGATTAAAAGCATTTTCCTTGATCCATAATCCATACACTTTTAGAAATTAGGCAAATAAATGAAATAACCCAATATTAGTTTTCATTTCACAAGTCCACCCTTTAACGAGCCAAACTGTTCGTGAACACCTATTGTAACGCACATACACAGATATATAGATAGATACATAAAAATGCAAACAAACCCCTTAACCTGAGTTGCGCTGGACTCATAGCTCCCGAACGGCAAGTCCCCAACAAGCAACGGCCTAGTCGCCCCTCTAGCCACCGCACGACAATGCACAAGCATCTCATCCACCGTGACAGGCAACGTCGTGTCATGCCCATGCACAACCATAGCAGCAGAGTCCCCTACAAGGCAAATATCAATCCCTGCGCTGTCCACATGGACAGCGGAAGGGTAGTCGTAAGCGGTAACCATTGTTATAGGATGGCCTTTGCGGTGTTTGTTACGGAGCTGAGTTAAAGTGGTTCGTGTGTTCTGCGGCTTTGGTCCGCCGTAGATGGAATTCTCAGGCAGGTTGCTAAAGGGTCTCACGGTGGATAAGGCTTTTTTTATCAGGCGTGACATTGTTGTTTTTTTGTTGGAGTGAGTGTGAAAGTTTTTGTTTTAGGTTTATTTTTGTTACTTTAGCGACATTTTCTCAGCACCCATTTTTGGAAAATAATACAACCGGCGGCTTTGTAATTTTATATTAGAGTTTTAAGATAAAAGATATATCTATACTATTATAATAAGTCAAGCCGTTAAATTTTACCATTTTTTTTAAAAATACCCTTATATTTTTTTATTAATTACCACAATACCATATTCTTATAAAAAATAAAGAAAAAGTAATAACTAATAACACTTTTTATCCTTATTTAATCTCTCAAAATTCTTTTGAGTCTTCTCATCTTATACTCTTATCTTTTTTTTTATTCTCCAAATATTTGTATCATAATTACACTTATTTTCTAAATTTTATCGCATTACGCGTCTCACACGTAAAGCGTGGGGCACGATTACTAGTATATATATATGAGTTTGTATTTTTATACTACAAAAATTCTGTAAAAACGTACAAACCGTAGAAAAAATCTACAGTTTGTAGTGATTTTGTGCAAACCGTAGATTTAATCTACGATTTACAGTGAATCACTCCGTAGATTAAATCAACGGTCTGCAACAATTTTCAAAATTTTTACATAAAATAAATTTACATAAAATAAATTTGGTCAATTTTAACAATTAAAATAATGATTTTTTTTTTCCAAATTAAACATGATTTTTTTAATAAAAAAACTAATAAATTACCAAAATAATAACATGGCAGACACATATGCCCCAAGTAATAATAACATGGCAGCGCTATACTGATATAGCAAACGCTCCTCACTAGGGTTGGGGTAATTCACCAAAGGTATGTAACATACAATCAAGTCTAACTGTCAAACAGTTTGTATCGACTTAATTGTCAGCAGGTCTAACACCCAACAAACTCTCTATCATATCTAACATGCTCGCCCTGTTATCATTCCGCTCCGATCGGGTAATAGCAAGACCATCCACCTTGAGACCAAGCATAATCTCTACATACTGTAACGATATCCCCAACTCTCCACCGACAAAATGGAACGAGTGCGTCTCATCACGCCACCTATCAACTAAGGCTGTAAACAAGCTTCGGTCTACGTTATAATTACCTATAGTGTGAATACCGTAAAAATCAGCCATAATCATATTTTCAATTACTCTGTCAGGCGTCGGTATCTGCCAACTATAATTATAAACTTTAATTTTATGGACATCTCCTCTACCCGCTTCTCGTCCAGCATCCCAAGTCTGATTTGAAATATGACCGATCTGTCGTAAAATGCTTATCATGCCTTTTATCTGTGGACCTGGCTCTGTCATCCTAACTATTTTTATTTTTAACAATAAAAACAACATAAGAAACATACACATTTAATTATAACCAAACAATTATTCTAATTATCTAATTAAACAAATTTTAATAAAAACTCAATTTTTTTATAAAACGGGAAAAATATCAACAACCCCAATTTTTATTGGTGATTTGGGCAAACAAACTAATTAAAAAACATAATTTTATAAAACACCTAATTTTCAAAACGGGTAAATATTAATAAAGCGTAACTATTTTTATTTTTCACAATCAAAACAAATAAACATCATAAACATATAACATCGTAACCAAACCATTAGTAATAAATATCTAAATCAACACATTTGAATAAAAAGCCTAATTTTTTTATAAAATGGGATAAATATCAACAATTATTATAATTTATATAATTAATATAAACAAACAACAAACAATTATATATAGCTAAGTGGATAATCAATTTGCATATTTTATATATTTTTTTCTATTTTACAAATTGAAATTACACAAAATAAATAATAAATTAGAGAATAAAAGAAATACCTTAAATTAGGTATAAATTTGATTGATGATTTGGGGTTTTTTGTTAATAAAGTTGATAGTTATTGTGGTTGATTGATTTGAGTTATTTTTGATGAAAAAATTGGGTTTTTGAGATAAAGAGAGAGAGAGAGTATAGTATAAAAATTTGTTTTTTTTTAAAAAAAAACGTAAGATTCTGTTTTTTAGGGACTGTCTGTGTAATTTTTGACGAATGGGACTGACTGTGTAATTTCTGAAAAGTAGGAATTGACTGTGTAATTTATGCAGAATTGCTGCAGACCGTAGATTTAATTTACGATTTACAGTGATTTACTGTAAACCGTAGATTAAATCTACGGTCTGCAGCAATTCACTGTAAACCGTAGATTAAATCTACGGTTTGCACAGAATCACCGCAAACCGTAGATTCTTTTTACGGTTTGTGCGTTTTTACAGAAATTTTGTAGTATAAAAATCCAACCTATATATATATATATATATATATATATGGAGTAGGTTATTTACAATAACCAACCACTGCCCATTTGATAAGATATATACTTTTTGATAAACATTAGATAACAAGTATATTTAGTACCTCCAACCAGTAGTTACTAACAAAGAAAAAAAAAATTATTAATATTAATAATCTAAATATCAAAAAAAAAATTCACTAAAAATTATTAATATTAATAATCTAAATATCAAAAAAAAAATTCACTAACAGACATTTTCGGCTAAATCAATCTCAAGTCACATGCTATCAAGCGAGCAAAATAAATATTATTTTATTTTTTCTGGTACATTTTTTCCTCCAAAAACAGAAAAGGTATAAACATATAATAAATTTTACCTTTGAGTTTGAATAGAAAAAATGATGTCAAGATGATGACACATGACACGATTATAAGATCGATTTACAATTAACATTTACATTGATCAAACAATTCTCAACAAGTTCCTATGGAGGTGAAAAAATGTTAGCAAGATGATGACACATGACACGATTATAAGATCGATTTAGCTGCACATGTTTGTTTATAAAAAAGAACAAAGTTTAATATTTAAATTGAGTAAACGTAATTTTTCACCTTCATAGGAACTTGTTTTAGCCGAACATGTTTGTTTATAAAAAAAAAACAGGGTTTAATATTTAAATTGAGTAAATGTATTTTTTTCATTTTCATAGGAACTTGTTGAGAATTGTTTGATCAATGTAAATGCTAATTGTTTGAGAGAATTTGTGAATTATGAAATAGTCATCTATGCTATTAGAGTATTTTTCAATTTACTCACGCATTAATCCGCTCTTGGATGGTATTCCAGTATATGCTACGAATATTTATATGAATATAAGTATGTTGATTGTTACATTAAAAATTCAAAATTCAAAATTCAAAATACAAACATATGATTTATTTATCAGCTGTAGTGCTTGTTTTCAACAAGCAAAACTAAACTATTGCAATTGTGGAGTCATTTTCTCTCATACTAGTTGATAGTACCATGCATGTCTTTTGTATGGTGATTAGTGATGCACGGTTTGTGTCTTCCAACTACAATTGCAAACACATAAACGATAGAAACATGAAACATCAATGATTTAATTATAAATTATGCCTTAAAAAACCCGATGGCTGGGGTAAATCGTAATTAAATTAAATTTTAATGTCTTATTCTTCCTAAACATAGCGGGTCAATCCTTTAGTGTTTCGCTGAAACAAATCGCGGAAACTTTGAGTACACATTCGTGCTCTAATCAATAACTTTTATTTTGGTGCTAACCCAACTTACGAGAGGGGTAACCTTTGAGTACATATGCATGAGAAATATAACTGATAGCTGAAACGTACCCAACCGGTTTGGTTTGTTTTTTGTTTCTTTTAAAAAGAAAACACATGACCCAACTCGACCGGAACCGAACAGTTAGTATGTCAAAATTTGATTGCTACAATTAGTTTTTCAAGATAAAAATATATCTAAACTACTTAACCAAAATTGTACCCCAAAGTCGAATGAGGACCGAAACCGGATCGGAATGGAAAACCCGGCTGAAAATCAAGTTCGAACTTGATCAACCCAAGAGCATATCGGCCATGCTCTGTCCGGTATCCTATCTCAAAAATCCAAACACCAAAACTGGAACAAACCAATTTTAACTTCTCATTTTGGTTTTTAAAAATAGCTCACCGAACGAGACCGAGCCTCATTGGCTAAATGTGTCACACAGTCAAACGCCTGAACAAACGTGTGTTCTAAAAGGCGAGCCTATACGAAAATTAAACGAAACTTAGATGCCTAACAAATTAAAATTAAATGAGATTATACATTTAAATTAAGGAAAAAAACAAAAACAAAAGAAGGTTGTATAAAACTATATAGGAGTCATCATTCCCCTAATTTTTTATTTTATCTTTTGCTCTATTCATACAAATGAATTACTTCCCTATTTTGTATAACAGTAAAACCATAATTTATTAATTTACTCATCCTAGAAAAATTTCATCGAAATTTTATTACAATTCAATTAAGAACCATGCAGTTTGGTTTGTTTATTCCGATTCTATTTGAATAAAGTCTTTTTTATTCATTTCATAATTCATAGGAAAAAGAAACAAAATTTTTAGAACATGATAGGATTAGTGGTTGCGCATTTTAGAACATGGTAATTAGTCTATTAGAGAAGCAGTAGTATTTATTATGGATCTGTTTATTACGGATTTGTTTTGGCTGTCTTAAAAACATCAGGACATGTTGGCTTATTTTTTCTTTTAACTCATTGGATCAAACTAAATACAATCGAAGGTTAACAAAAACAATGAAAAAATTATTTTTTGTTCAAACACAAAAAAATGTATATATAAACACAGTATTTCATATTTTTTGTTTGAACGGGACGTCATTTCAAATATGGTACGCATGAAAAAAAATAAAAAAAATTGGCGTGCCGGAAAAGTACCGTAGATGTATCGTTTATGTATTTGTGTCGTTATCAAGCCGTGCCGATGAGGTTAAAGACGGAAAATGTAAAATATATTTCATTTGTCATATCAGGTACTTTAAACGGTGTATCATAGATATCCGTACATGTGATGTCTATGTTCCAATCCATTTGTTAAGATAAAAAATTATTTTACATTAATTTTTATTAATACTTGATTATAAAAAAACCCATATTTGTTGTTAACTCTGAGATTGTATTGTATTCGCTAAAATAAATAAATAAGGCAAGCTGAAGTAGTATTAACATGGCAGCAAAAACAGGTCCCATAAATCATAATAATACGTAGATCTGTTGTACTTATAAAGTTGAACCAAATAGTATGAGTTAATAATACTTTGACTAAAAAACAGTACTACTTTTAGTTTATCTTAAATTAAAAACCAGTACTGTACTAAAAAACAAATCACAATCTAGAAAAATGTTGACATTGCTACAAAACTACAAATTGTCGTTTAAACAAATAATAGTAATAAAAAAGCCTCTCCTTCTCCACTCTCTCTCTCTCTCTCCTATCCGCCGTCGTATCCACTCTCTCTCCTCCGCTATGAACGTGTCAAATTCCGACGAGTACACCACCGGAAAATGGTACTCTGTGCCGGAGCTCCGGTTAAGAGACCATCACTTTAAAGTACCTCTAGATTATAACTCTCTTGATCATAATACTTGTCCTAAGATCAAGCTTTTCGCTAGAGAGGTTGTCTCAGGTATATATGTACCCTTTTTTTTTTATATTAAATTATACGTATTAATAATTACTACACATCTCTAGTTTCCCTTTCTTTTTCTTTTCTTTTTTTACATTATTTATATGATGTTATATTACATGAGACGGCATTTTTTTTATTCTGGGGTTTTGCTACATAGAAAGTGTTGGTTTGTATTGATTCGTATTGATTGTTTTGATTTATTTGTATTTAATAATGGAGTTCCAAAAAAAAAAAAACGACTCAAAGTGCACGGTTATTCTTTAAAAAATTGTACTATTGAAATATGAAATGGGGATTGATGTTATGAGAAGTGGGAAGGGATAATTCTATTTGTCTAATAATGTTCAATGTTTTTTGGGATGAATTGGTATATTGTGAAGATTTTAATGTAGAATATAAGTACAGTCTAACTTTGTAAAAGAGGCTTGGATATGTATTTAGGCTTTTGCTTTATGCAGACGCCTTTTGATTAATACATACGGTAATGGTACAAATCACGCAACGTAATAAAAACTCAATGCCTTTGGGTGGATTTTCTAAGTAAAGTACACTGTCGAAAAAGAATTAGTTATAATGTGGTAAAAGCTAGACTTTCTTTTAGAATTAAACAAGAAGTACAGTTTTAAGTTTGCTCAATGCGCCTCTTGAACTTGAGACTGAAAAGTAATTAATTTACTCCATAATTGGGTCCTTCCAAAAATACTTGTTTTTGAGGATGAGGTTTACTGGCACTTTAGATGACATCCAATGAAATCCTAATACTTATATAAGAATATCCTATTTTATGCAGAACATCATTGACGTCCTATGTTTTGTTTCTGTATTTAGGTTTCAAGTGTAATTTCCTGTTGCCATCTCTTACTAAAAAATGTATTTTATCAAGAATTCGATATCAGTAAGTGGAGATCGCATATTTGTATCCCTATCCAGCAGATAGTAGTGTAGTAGCCTATAAAATTCAGAGCAATTCAAAGCTCAGGAGAAAACATGTAACCAGTAAATCCCCACCAGAGTCGACCCAGTTTTCCGTATTGGTAATGTTATTACTTAATTTCAAGTTTTGTCATTATCTCTGGTCATTTCGTGCTTATTTATATTTTGTGCTTGCCTATCTCGTTGAGCCACTCTCCACCTTTTACACTTTCACACTCTCTAAAACGAGGTCATCATAAAGGAAAATTGCTGAGTATTTCCGGGGTTTAAAAGGGAGGGATTGTGCAGACCATCATAACCGCAAGTTGAAAGACATTGATTTACCCTTTCCCCGTTGAGAATATATGGCCAAAGCCATGCTTCAATAAGTTTATCTGAATTTGCCCACTTCATGATGTTAACTTTCAGTAACTTTGCAAAGTTTTGTTCTACTTTAGTCAAACAGTTTAATTTGTAAAAATAAAAACTGTGTTCTATTTGTCTCCCTTTTCACTTTTTCTTATTATGATTTTAACTGTCTATTGCAGTTGGTAAAGAAGAGCTACCATTGCCATATCTTTTATATTTGCAAGGAGGACCTGGGTTTGAATGCCCTAGACCTACAGAAGCTAGTGGATGGATAGGTAAAGCATGCGAAGAATATCGTGTCATATTGATGGATCAGGCATGCACTGTGTTTTCCCCTTTTATGAAATTTGTTATATTGTTTTTTCGATTTATTATTGCAGTTTGTGATCTTTGTATGCTATTGTGGACCTGAGGTCATTTGGTTTAATCGACATTCTCTATCATGCAGAGAGGAACAGGCTTATCTACTCCTTTAACAACATCGTCTATGTCCCAAATGAAATCTCCGGAGGAATTGGTCAATTACTTAAGATATTTTAGAGCCGAGAACATCGTAAATGACGCTGAGTTTATAAGAAAGCGTATTGTTCCTGACGAGGGAACTTGGACAATTTTGGGGCAGGTATTTCATCTAGGCATCTAGCTGTGGATTCGACTTAACAACTCCTGTCTAATACATGCTAACTATACATATTATTGTTCAGAGCTATGGTGGTTTTTGTGCTATCACGTATTTAAGTTTTGCTCCTCAAGGACTGAGACAAGTTCTTCTAACCGGTGGGATTCCTCCGATAGGAGACGGGTGCACTGCAGATTCTGTATATAAAGCATGCTTCCAACAGATTATCAATCAAAATCAGAAATATTACCAAAGATTTCCTCAAGATATCGAAGTGGTTCGCGAAGTTGTTAGCCACTTGGCGGATTGTGAGGGAGGCGGGGTGAGTAAATAAAGAAAAAAAATTGTCTTTTCTTTATAATTGGCTATGATGTTTGTTAAATTTCTCTCTCAATCTCAGGTGGCTCTTCCCTCTGGCGGAATCTTAACACCAAGAGGACTGCAAACTCTTGGTCTTTCTGGTTTGGGATCAAGTACTGGTTTTGAGCGTCTACATTTTATGTGAGTCCTCTTATTGTGCCATTTTTTTCTTCTTCCTATTATATAGTAAAATTTCATGTATTTTTTATTTTTCCGTTGTGTTATTTGTTTTGTGCAACTAAACGTGCAGGTTTGAGAGGGTCTGGGATCCTGTCATAGCTCCAGGTGCCAAAAAGCAGATCAGTCATTACTTCCTGAACGCTGTAAGAAACTAGCTGTTTGTGAATTAAATAAAAATTCACATAATTTTTTTTTAATTTCATTGACCTGCTTCTAATTTGAATATGCAGTTTGAGAAGTGGTCGGCTTTTGATTCAAACCCACTCTATGCTCTCCTACACGAGGCTATATATTGTCAGGTAGCCTTAATTTCCATCTTTTGAATCTTGTTGTTAGATAGACTATATAGTTGCTTTATTTGTATTATGTACAACCAACAACGCTAATCTGTGGGCTTGCTTTTAAAATTATTATCGGTAATATCTTATTTCTTCTAGGGAGCCTCATCTCGATGGTCTGCTCACAGAGTAAGGGAAGAAGATACCGGGGAATTTGACGCTGTTAAGTCTGCAAAAGACGGTGGTGCTGTATTCTTTACCGGAGAGGTATGAATTAAGAAGCAATAAGAACTAAGCCGAGTTCTAAATTTATTTTTAAAAATTGAATAAGTAAAATTATGGAAGTTTGTTTCTGTGGTGATGAGACAACCTCGAAGCTCTGTTCGTAAATAATTTTCATATTGAAGATTGATCGATCAACAAACACTAAGACAGTTAGGCTCATATGGTAATTTATTGAGTTTGGCTTTGATTGGTTTGTATTTTCAAGGTAACAAGTCTATGAGTACTTTGATTTGCAATCCTTATTTGCATTGTGCTTTCGCCTAATGGATTTTATTAGACTAATTTATCTTAGATTTGAAATCCACTTTTTGTAAGGCCATCTCAGTTCTCTCCATAGATCCATTGGCGTCGCACAAGTTTTGCATCCTTGCATCCAAATGTTACACCACCTTACACTTCATCCAAATCCACATATTGACACAATGCCTTGCTTCATTCATTTATATAAATACACAGTTGGTCTTTTTTTTCTGAACTATGATTGCTATTAGTAATTCACTATTTTCTAAAATCGTGAGGGGGTAATATAAAGTTTATCTATTATTTTACGTGTGTTAACCAAGAGCTGCAAAAAAGAATACCAGGAGACCCACTGTTAAAATGTTGCTTGCAACTTTGACTAACTTTAGAATTTTGTAATTAACAGATGATATTTCCATGGATGTACGACGATATATCAGCCTTGAGGCATTTGAAGGAAGCTGCTCATTTGTTGGCTGAGAAGAAGGATTGGCCTCCGCTATATGATGTCGCATCCTTGAATAATAATAAGGTATCGTATCTATTATCTATCATAACCATTGATCTTAAGCTTTACACCTTTCTGAGGCCTTTTTAAGTACAAATTATTGGCGTAAAGCATAATTATTCAGTTATTTGACCGTCTGTGCATCAAAATCTGTTGACAGGTACCAGTTGCAGCAGCTGTTTATTATGAGGATATGTATGTAAATTTCAAGCTATCCATGGCGAGTGCTTCTCAAATAGCTGGGATTAGGCTATGGATTACTAATGAGTATATGCATTCTGGGCTCAGAGACGGGGGTTCTCAAGTTTTCGATCATTTAATCGGGATGCTAAGTGGAAAGAAGCCACTGTTTTGATTATTTCTAACTAATCTCCATGTTTTGCCATTTATTTGCTCTCTTTTTTGCGTATTAGTTTTCGGGATAGTAGCGAATTTGCAAGAGAATTTAGTTTTGGACAATTGCATAAACTGAATAGTTGAACTGTAACAAAATTTAGCAAGGCCAATTAGGGAATATTTTACAATTCTTGTTCATGAAGCATTTTTTTCTATTTTAAGTTGCATGGTTTATCTAACATTTTTTGTGAGTTTTGATGTGTCTGGACAGTCAGCAAATAGTCCCATCCGAGATGAATCTTCGTATGCTTTGTGTTTTGCGATATCAATAAGGAGTCATATTTTGTGAGCTGTTTTTTTTTTTTGCGAGTCTAATGCACACAAAAAACCTCAGCTTTGAGAAGCCAAATGCTGATTATAAGGAAAGAAACATGAAACTCTTGTTGCAAACAAACGACCCCTTATTCTAGATGTCTAATTTATGTGGTTGCTCATTAGTATATGGTGCGTAAGTAAAATATAGATTGACAACTCAATATTCTAATTTGTACGAAAATAAGTTTGGTAAACTATATCATATCAGGTTACGCTGCCATAATCATGTCACCGATTCAAGTTTTCATATCGACCATTAGGTAGATTTTTTAAATTAAATTTTGACTATAAAAATTGGTCAAGTATACACGTTTTCTTTCAATAAGATGCAGTTGAACAACATTAGGTAATTTGTAGCTGGCTTCAGCCTTAACAAATTAGTAACTGCCAGACATTTTTGATATCATAACCAAAATCCCTTTTAACAGTTCTCATATAACAAAATTAAATACTATATGATTAAACATTTAACTACAAGTAGCAATTTACAAACCAATAGTCGACACATATTTTACCTTTATTTATTTGACGTTAGTATGCCCAACCTCCTTACCAATTACCTCCCACTACAACTTCTCAACACAAACTTATAAATACGAAACATTCTCCTCTCAAGTTGGAACTCTCTCATGGAAGGAAAACAAACCCCGCTACCACCGCTTCCGAATAACCCAGGTTTCAATCTCACCCCCTCATTTTCGTCGGCTTCAATTTATTCACCACACTTTCATCCATCCCTAAATTGGGATAGCCTAATTTCAAGTCCAAATGAGCATGATCATCCAATGCATTTAGTCTCAGGATCTTATTCACTAGCATCAACGTCTCAAAATGCTGTAGCTTATGATAAAGAGATCACCCGATCAAGTAGTAAAACAAGAAGAGCGAGCGCTCTTCCTCGTTTTGAATTTCAGACAAGGAGTGAAACTGAAAAAATGGATGATGGGTATCGTTGGAGGAAATATGGGCAAAAATCTGTGAAAGATAGCATATATCCAAGGTTTGTCCTTTACATTAGTAACATTATTACTTGTTTTGCAATTTAATCAACTACTTGACCTTTTTGCTTTCTTGTAAAAAGGAGCTATTATCGGTGCACACGCCATACTTGTGGTGTCAAGAAACAAGTCCAAAGGCTAGCAAAAGACGATAGCATTGTCATCACCACATACGAAGGAACTCATAACCATCCATGTGAGAAGCTCATCGAGACTCTGACTCCACTACTAAAGCAGATGCAATTCCTCTCCAACTTTAACTAGTCAAAGATATATAAATGCAGTATTCGGAATTCAGAAAGGATTTCGTTAGGTGATGCCCTTGTTTACAAATTATAACTAAGGGGTTGTTTGATACTTCAACTACCAGAACTCTACTTTTTTTAAAGTGCTGAGTGCAAGTAAGTTCAGTTTAGAATGACTTTACACAACTGTATACTTGGTAGGAGTAATTTAAAAGTGATTTGAACCTGATCTCCGAAATATTTGGCGACATTGTATCTTGTTGGGTTGTCCATAAAAGCAAAGTATGGATAAGGACACTTTTTAAACGTTGTATTTGATACTTTTGCATGCATTTGCACACACGTCAATATATTTGTTTCACTATTTACAAAAGACATCTGCAATACTTTTAGCATACTGTTCCATCCCGATCAAGTGGTATCTAAACGAATACAGAACATGTAAAAAAGAACATGATATTTTTATGCCCACCCAGCCTTACTAAAGTAGCCAAAAGAATACTACATATTAACCCTATTGTTCTGTGGGGTTGTGTCTTGGCCGAGAAAGAGCTTGAGCTCGAGCTGGTTGAATAGGTGGACTCATCAGGCGGCTAAGAGCATTATCATATGCTTGTCCAGTGAGACTACCTCTCATCCTTCCAACTCTTTCATTACCTTGTGTCGGTAGAACAACAGTTTTGGGACTTTCTTGAGTTGTTGGAAGCAATGTTTTACGACCATCTGAGCCTCGGAAAGGAAGTGGTGGGTCTGATTGTACTGCAGTAGGCTGTTATACAAAAACTAATGGAAATTAAATCAAAGTTGGCTACCACGGAAATATTTTGATCACAAAAGTCGAAATTATCTTTGCTGCAAAAGACTTTATGTCAGATATCCAAACATTTGATTTTTCAAACATAATCTTATTAACACGCTTTCACTAGGTTCTATCTACAGATAGAGCATTGTGATCAAACGATCGAGGTCTAAAGCTCCTTAATTTCAGTCAAAAACATTTCTCCATATGGCTCTATTTCTCAGCAACTCAATAAGCAAGGCTGTAAATGAAACGAAACGAACCGAACAAGGCTCGGTTCATGTTCAGTTCATGAATAAAATCCTTGTTCATGTTCAGTTCATGTTCATTTAAATATGAACCAACATTTGACGAACATGAACCGAACATTTGACGAACATGAGTTGTTCGTGAACACCTAATTTCTTACAAAACATTCAATAATTGAAAAAAAAAAACTTTCTTTTTAAAATATATTTTAATTTTATCATATATTACTATATTGTTAACTAGGATAAACTAGTTCACATATAACTTTAAGTTTATATATTGTATAAATTCTTTTTTACATACGTATGATTACCTTAACGAGGTGAATACTTAACGATAAAATCGGAGACTGTATTTATAGTATGATGATATAAGTTACCATAATAAGTTCGAAATAATACAAACATATCATTTATATTATTATAGCATAAATAAGTTTATTAATTGTGTAGTGATATTAGTTTTTGTTACATCATTAATAGATTTAGCTTTTTATTTTATCAAACTTTATATATAGTTACACAAACACGAGTTTACACGAACCGAACAGAGGCATGTTCATGTTCCGTTCATTTAATAGACGAACACTATATTCTTGTTCATTATCGTGTTCATTTATAAATGAACGAACATGAAACGAACATTAGCCGAGCCGAACACGAACGATTCCACGAACAGCTCATCTCATTTACAGCCCTATCAATAAGTACCATAATAAATCAGCTATAACACACATAAAAGGATATCCTGATAGACTGGAATAAGAAAATAAAATATGAACTAGGAAAGCTAAGGTGAACTAAATTGAAACCTGATTTAAAGATTGATGCTGCAAAGAATTAGATGAAGGTCTTCTATCCAGGGAAGCTTTGTTTGGTGTAATTTTTTCTTTGGTAGTACTTGAAGTAGCTGAAGATAAAGTATGTAGTATATCTGACCATAAATTCTTTTCCAAAGGATCTTTTCTTACGGAGACATACTTCCATGACCCGTCTTCCAAGATAACCACGTCGCTGACATGTACTGGTGTCTCTCTCAAAATCTGAAAAAAGAAGCAGAATTACACCAAATTCATGTGGAGCATTAGTAAAGTGATAGATATGGAATATCAGCTTACCTTGGAAAATTTCTGATCGACCTGTAAGCTTGTACGACCTACTGGAAGTTTGCAATGAGGGCACTGCCACGAGGGCTCCTTTGAGTTCATTGCCATGAAGGCTTCGTAATCAAAGCACTAACAGATGCAAGAAGTGAGATACCTTATACTTATGAAAAGAGTACAAACTTGTAAATGAAAAAGATAGCTATAACTTCTCAGAGAAACTAGAACCCTAACCTCGGGATGTTTGCAACGACTTCCTTTGACTGGGATCTTGATTCGCCATTGGCTATCATGCAAGGTTGGAGAAAATAAGAGAAAAGAGCATTAGTTATGTAAAAGTCTCTTAGAACCGTTACATGAAGAATAAACATGATTATTGGTATTATATACCATATTTTAGAATTGGTATCATAATTAAATGGCAAAGATTGCAAAGTAACAAATACGGTACCTTATCGGGCAGTTCAATGATATTTCTTGAGACACGCTGTAGTTATTGGAACCTAGATTTATTGCAAGAGCGAAATAGTTTTAGTTTTACATTCATCCTTGTAACAAATGTGTCTCAAAGAACACGGACAGAGAGAATCTCTTTTACACAATTCATCATTATGTTGATTGGCTTACCAGAATCAACTGAAGCAACAGGTGGCTGATTACGAACATGTAACTCTGTGTCTCCAGAAGATGGCAACATGCTCGTAGCAGCCAAGGCAATAACATAACTACCTAGAAATATAAATAATAGATTTCAGACTAAGAAAATAAAATAACAGACGAGAAATAAATACTACCGTAAATTATACTGAAACATACTATTAAATTGCCCAGAAGTTTGTAAAAGATTTGCTCCATTTTCAAGCATGAAAGTTACGTCTGTGATAAGTTGTTGCCCGGTGTCCTGCACAGATAAGGGAATTAAAGATAGTTTCGCAAGGTGATCAACCAAATTTAACGAAGTTTAGGTATAGAGAAACAAACCTTGTGGTTTTTTATCTCATTTTGAACTATTTTCCCGTTTAACATGACGCTATAAAAAACGAAAGCAAATAAGTAAGGTATTCAGAGTCAAAATATCGTTACAATCGCAAAGCAAAATATTATTTTAGAATGTCACACTTTATCTGAGGTGGACTGACTGTATGAGAAAATGAATCCAGATTTTCCATTTGAGCAACAACCATGCACTGCAAATAAGAAATTTTTGAACATTAAAAGAAGATAATGAATATGTATAGAAGATAATTTTGAACAATCAGAACAGTATAAATATGAAGGTATAAGCAGGTAAGAAATGTGGATTATGCACAGTAGAGTTACGCCAGAAGTGATGAAGTCAAATGAAAGCAGGAAGCTTATATTTTGATGGACATTAAATTGTGTGATTCTCAAAACCTTTCACCAGTATCAAGTTTGTCCTTTTCATTGACAATGATTAGATATGCAATTTTGTACTGCTAGTGCAATACAAAAAGCAAAAAGGTCAACAACAAAAAACTAGTAAAAGAACATTACGAAGAAGCAAACTTTGAAATTATAAAAAAAGCATTCTTACTATTTTCTCACGTCGATAAGTAATTGTATCCCTTGAGATATGGAAGTCAGAAACATAAGCTCCGAATCCAGCCTACAAAATGCAGGTATAGACAATAATGCAGTATTTTTAAACAATGTTAACATTTTTCAATAAGCATACCTTGACCCCAAGAGAAAAGATAATCTTTTGAATCTTTACTTGTGGATAACACCTGCATGTATAGGCAAAGGGTAATTTGTGACACCATTCATTACTAGTACTGGGATGTACAATAAAATACATTTGTCTTCATGAGATAAAGAAAAAAGGCCCAAATGTGGTATGGAAAAACCATAGGCTACTGAAATTTAAAGACATGTTCAGACTAGCATGAATTTGCATGAACATATAACTTTTTAGAACAAGAAAGTTTCACACATTTTTTCGGAATTATTTGAGTACCAATCTACATGGCTGATGATTCCAGTCTCCAGATATTCCAATTTTATTAGAGTGGACACAGAAAAGCGGTTTCCAAATAATGGAGCGAGAGATGGAAAGGCCATACCTGGATAAGATATTTGAAATATAGGGAAGAGCACTGCTTGGTCCAATGCTGAAATCATCTGGATTAGAAAAGCATTTCAAAGCCTAAAATGTAGGCAACATTTAGCAGTGATACATGTGCTAAAAGTGTAACAAGTCATATTATGCCTTTGAGAGAGAGTGGGGAAGAAAATGTAGCTACCGCTTCGGTCAATAACCGGAGATCCTCAGTGTCTTCATTTGAAAACCATCCAGCCCTACAAGCACTCTACAGAAAACATTAGGCAAAGTGGAAATAAAACGAGAGAAAAATATAAAACCCGCTCCGTCCCTAGAAAGCCTAATAAATAAATAAAAGTAAAAGCATTAAAATTAAGCGATATTTAACCTACTTTACCCTTTATTACATTACTCAACTGGAAATCCATAACAGCTTGATTAAAATACAAAGTTACCAATATGAGGAAATTAAAGTTGATTTATTATTTTTACTAAACAAGAGCAGACTACTTCACTGTAGTGAACCCAAAGAGATGCCTATTTTTAGGGACAATGGAGTATATATATATGCTATGGACGAAAAAATATATAAGTATAAAAAAGTATCAAATAGAACAAGACTTCTAGGAATGCAATAATAAATTAAGACCGCAATTAGGAATTGTATAGCTGATGTCTCTAGAACAAAATCGTAGGTACCTTGACAGATATCATCAGCACCATAAAAGCTGCTTCAAAGATCGACCCTTTTTTGTACGTATGTATCTGAAATGAAATTCACATTGAATTATAATGCTAGAAGCCAATTCCATGGAACTTTTAAAAAGAACCCAATTAGTTGGTTAGAAGTTGAGGCTCGATGAAATTGGTAATACTTCACCTGCTTTAGCAATCGAGGTATATCAGAAGATCTTGGTGGAATCTCTTTATTCGCGATTGCAAGATCAATGCCACTGCATTTCTCAAAGCAAATGACCAATTATTACTTATTAGTACTCCATATTATTGTGCAAAAGGCTTAAAAGTTAATAGATCCCATATCAAGGGCTGATGAAAGTTGACACAACCAAAAAGGTTTTGATAGCAAAATCAGTGCCAATATATATGTCAAAGGAAAATGCCTGATCATTATTAATTCAATGCAAATAGAAGCTCAAATATGTAATAGAGCCCAAATCGTGGAATAAGGACAACGTTAACTCGACCAAAAAGATAGTGATACCCACTAGTTTTTTCAGTTCAACTGAAAGACCATAACAGCTCTAATATTTAATCTTTACTAGGTTCAACAGCCATTTCTTCTCTAAATTCCATAATTATTTTCATTTTTACATTACTCTCGACAAACTAAAACTAATCTATTCTTGCTCTAAGCTTCCTATAAATTCATAACGCATTCTTTACAAACGGGAATCTTTACATAAACGTAATTAAACAAAGACGTTACCACAAACCGAAGAACATCACTCTAAAATATGTTCTCATAATCTAAAGTACCCTCTGTTTTAGAAGGCTAATCTTAATAGAGTAGCGCTATGCTTACAGAGTTCTTGTATATATAACTTTGTCGACAAACAATCAACCAACAACTTACTGAGAAGGCAGTAATCATGAAAATACGTTAAAATTACAAAACACGGTGTCACTCCATACAACAAAATGTTATTGCCAATCAGCAAATACTAAAGACCAATTTTTTCTATCCAAAATTTTAGAGGGGTCAACCAACGAACTGAGCATAAACAATAGAGTCAACTACAGCTTTATACAGTTTATACACCAAACTATCATGATTTTCTGATTTTGTATACCCAAATAACAAGTAATAACCTTTTCAATTAGTATACCAGCCTTTCATAATTTTCTTATTTCGTACAGTCTTGTCTCATCACGTTTTGCACCAAGTTGGGTGTACAACATTGTAATTTTGTGATTATTGGATCCAAAAAATTATAATCAACCTAAATATTATAATAAACCAATGGTATTGAAACATAACATTCATATAGATAGGATCCTCAATGCAGTCCCACATTGGACTAGATAGTACTTAACTTTGACTAACGAAGAAACTATAAAAGCAAACCTGTAATTTTTCTAGATCCTAGGTACTCCCTCCTTTCCCATCCAATTGTACTCTACGAAACTACGTGCAATTTCAATATGCCAATAAATTGTATCAAAATTATCGAAACGAGAATTTTCAAAAGTTAATCATATAATTTAGCATTCGAACTATTTGACTACTAGACTTTGAGAATTTTTATTTCGGCAATTTTAGTATAAGTTATCGGCCGCTCAAAATTTCACATAGTTTCATAGAGTACAATTAAATGGGAACTGAGGGAGTAGTACTTAATTTTCGTCATAATAGACTTAACCAACTACTTTAACAAAGTAGATAGCTTTTAAATTTGTATTTTCAAATTTTTTTGAGTACAAAAAAACTTTACATCCTAAAATTGCACTAGTTTCGTAGAGTACAATTAAATGGGAATGGAGGGAGCAATACCTATTTTTTGTCGGAATTAACATAATTAACTACTTTAACTATGAGAGTAACTCTTATAATTTGCAACCCTGAATTTTTTTAAGTTCAAAAGAAAAATAAATTTCAAAAATTGCAAAAAACTCTTAAAAAAACCAATGAGATTGTAACATAAGTTAGATAAATATAGGATATTGGCAATATCGTCCCACATTATTGCCTAAGTCCATCTCCAACCATAAAACACTAAACTAGTGCAACTTTCACACTATAATAGTGTAAATCCCACACTATCCACTATTTCATCTCCAACCCAACTACACAAAACATCACACTAAAAAAGCATATTTTTTTACAAAATTCTCTAATTTCATCATTAACAACTATTCCATATATTATTTCTTAATACTTCAACCCAACTAAAAGAAAAGCACACAAAATAGTACTATTTCATAAAAAATTATTCTAACTTCATAAGAGTATAGTTTTAAACAAAAAAATAATACGAAATACGCCAATAAATAGATGGTCTAACTAGAATGATACAAAATAGTCCAATAGATATACATGTGTATTATATGTAATATAAAAAGAACAAACCTGGCTAAATAAAGGCAGAGATTATAATATAGTTGTGGATTATCTGTCCCTGATCGGATAAAGTTAGATATTATTTCAACTACTATTCTTATATAACTCCACGCCGTCATAGCTCCGCCTCCTCCGCCGCTCTTCGCCGTCGCGGAGGTCGACGTTCTCATTCTTTTTCCCCTTTTTATTAATATTAAGCTTTTTTTCTTCTTTTTGTTGGGTTGTTAAATATCAATATTTTTTAATAAGTTGTTAGAGAGTGGCAGCTGAGAACATGTTTTGTAAGTACTCAGCTTTTTTTATTTTCTTATTTATTATTATTTGTCTAAGTAACTACTCAGCTTTTTTTTTTTTATTATTATTATTATTTATTTATTTAGTAACTAATGAGCTTTTTAGCTGGGGTAGGGTTTGATATTTTGATCGAAACCCGAAAATCGATTGAAAAAACATAGTTATAAGTTATTCATCCAACCGGAAGTGTTGGTTACTATTAAGGTTTGGTGATCAAACCCATGACTGTGTTTCCGAACCCAAAAACTGTAATCGTACCACGAATCGTTAAACCTGAAAATTAATCGAAAAACATGTAGTATTACATAATTATTTTTAAAAATATACCGTCCATTCAGTCAAAGCCGACCTAAACGAAAACCGAAACCAAAGGTACGAACAAATATCTGCGCACAATTCGGTTATTCTATAAAATTAATATTTAAAAAAACAAGACCTGACATTTTTCAAACCCGGTCAAAACCGAAACTGACCCACCCGGAACTCGAAAGTTATGGTCATGGGCGGGTGACAGTAAAAATCCCCAGCCACGGGCAGAGACTGGTCATGTTTAACAGTTTCAATATAAAATAATTAAAATAAAAAATATTTGTTTTTCATTAGTAAATAATTTAATTACTTGAATATGAAGTTTAATTAAATAAATATTATTTAAAAACCTCTTTTATATATTTTAATGAATTTTAAAACAAAGTTATGACAAAAAAGTTGTTTAGATCATTCTCAATAGTCTGTATAAACCACCTGTATATGTATAACTTTAGATAAAATTGAAAAAAGCGCTACCCAACAATACACAGCCTGAAAAAATATAACACCTATAATTTTTTAACAAACCTCTTTACATGTAAAGAGTTTTTGCATCTAATTTTAGAGTTATTTTAAATGGGGTCCATCAGACAAAACTCATGAATGAACTATTTTCTCTTCACTTTTACATTCAACATTTCTCTCTCTAAGTCTTTTGCAAAAGTATATTTGCTCATTTCCCCCAATTTCACTCTCAAAACACCACAAGCGTAATCACTGTCATATCATCTACCTATTATAATTTTCTAAACCACTTTATTTTCTAAATAACTTTTTCTTCCATTATATATTTAGATTTAGACTTCAATAATTGGGGATCATATGATAAAATATGTAGTATTATTCATTATCAACTCAACCTACACCATGGAACTTCATCATAAACTATAGCAGATCGCAGAGAGGTGGGGCTACGTTGAACTCTAGTACGAATCCCACGGAGGCAATCAAGTAGTCATTTTCGATGGAATCTTTAATAAAAGTAAGTGTGAAGAGGAGGAAGAAGATGAGATGAGATTTGTATTAAAAAATAAATTGAAAAGTAAATTCCTATTTTAATCAAATATAATGTGATATTGTATAAGCACTGATGTGCATCTAAAATAAAATATATGTATACAATCCTTATCTAGTTCTTTATCGCTATATTTATACATATCATTGAGAATGCTCTTAGAAACATACTCTGAGACGAGGTTAAACGGAATTGGGAAATGAAATAGTAAACTTGAAGGGAAACGAAAACAGAAAACATAAAAAAATAAAATATTTTAAATTTACACTCGACCTAATAACAACCTAGGAAGTATATATGGTTTCTTTTATTTTTGGTTTTTTTTACTGTATTTAGTACCCTTAATTCTTCTTCTTTTCTTTTATTTTAAAATGCATATACCATCACTACAAAATAATGTTTGATTTAATGAGAGTCAAAAGCTGTCACAAGACTGTCACTAATTTAAAAAATTATCACAAATCTGTCGCAAATTGACTAAACTGTCACAAAGCCGTCACAAAAACCATCGCTAATAAGCTCATAACAAAAAATACCGTCACTAATTCCGTTGCTATTTGAGTATTTTTTTTACGGTGTATGTAGTTTAGCTTGCTCAACTCTTGGTTTTTTATTTTGGTAACCAGTAGACCAATCTCACTGAATTTACTTCTTGTTTTAGAAAATAACCTCGTTAATTGTTTTTTATAAATCAAGCTATTTTTGTGAGCGTTGGTATTATTCCGATCTTTTAGTGAGCAAACGGTATTATAGTCTTGACCTTCTTAACCAGATTGTTTTACACTCCTTTTAAAAGACATGTTAAAAGGGTAGAACCATATTGTTGCCTGTCGGGAAGGGCTATGGAAGCGGGAATCAAAACGGAAAACGTGAAAAAGATGAAAATTTTCTAAGATTTACAGGTGAGATAATAGGAAACAGAAATCGAGAAGCATGAAAGGGGACGGGGTTTCTAAGAGAGAAAACAAGTTTTATGTTTAACCATGAACAAATTTCATGCGAACTATGAGCATTTTGCAATTAACTCTCATAAACTATGAAAACTTGTGATCGAGCCCAATAAACTTTTCTTTTTAGCAGTTAAGCCCATGACCAATTTTAAAATGGCACAGCTTTGTACTCGTTTGTCCATTTTGGACTATTGTTCTTTTCAAAAAGGCACAAGTGAAAATTATGCTAACAAGGTATATTTGTATTTGTAGTAAATCAAACGTTGTTGTCATGTTATCACTGAATACATTCAGTCATTCCTTTTAAGTAATTGGGAAGTATTGAGAAATTATATAGAACGGGGTAGTATGTATATTACAGTGGAGCAATCAGTGTCAGTAATTCAAGATTTTTTTTAGATGAGAATAAAAAATAATGTCCATATTTTAAGCAGGGTAATAGTTAAGAAATTGCAATTTAAAACTTTCCGAAAACTATTAACTTCATTCAGTACTTTAAAAATGAGAACAGTAGTTCTTAAAAATAGATTTTTTTTATTGAACTGTGAAAACTGTTAATTGTGTTAGTTCAGATTCTGCAGATGAAATCCAGGCAAAAGTATAATTTATTAGTAGTAATAAAGAGGTTTTGTAAAAACTCTAATAATTTTTTGGCTCATGGATGTCATTGTCTTTATTTATAAATCTGGTTCAAAACCCTTCAATTAGAAAGTCTAAAACTCGCTCATCTACTATGGAATCGTATCATCTACTCTCAGACATGGTCTAAATTGTATAACCTAATTTAATTATGCTTTTAGGTCTACAGTTATTTTAAAAATGGCAATCATTAAAAATAAGGACAAATCGGCCGTTTTCTTTTTTTTAACAAAGAAAATTGACTTGCAGCCCAGAGTGATCCTTAAAATTTGAGGCTTACAAAATGTTCCTTGTTTTTAAAGGAATGTTGATCATTTCCTTAACCAATAAAGATGAAGTGCCACTGCTTTTTAATTTAATTAATATTGATTGGACCCACATGTAAATTGATTCTTTTTCAAAATAGTAACCAAATTAATATTAGATAATAATAAAATATTATTATAGAAAAATTGATAGTAAAACTGATAAATTACACAAAGTTAAATAGCTCGTTAAAACCTTAAGAAACCTACATTTTACTTATTTCAATGAAAGATGTTAGAGAATCTGACGTGGTTGTTCTAAAACATATCCATATAGAGACCAATATTCTTATTTCTAGTGGTTAAGCCTTAATCAACAAGTCTAATTCTCAAGCACTTGTAAGTTACAAGTATTCGAGAATTAGACTTGTTGATTAAGCCTCCGAATTGGAGTAATGTTGAATACCATTTGTGCAAAAAACGGAAAGAAATTGTAGCATATAGTCGAATTTATTTCCGTTTTTGCACAACTAGTATTCAGTATGTCTCCAATTCGTTGATGTGAGGCTTGCATGGACATTAAGCGTTTTTACGTCTTCAGTGTAGAACTGATAAGTCAAAATTTCTATGAGTGTCTTGTTTACTTGGTTTCTTTATCTAATTCTTCGTAACGTTCTGGTACATGGGAAGCAGAGGAAATTTTCTTTCTTAGAGCTTATGAAATGATACTTGTGATTATAGTATTAAAAGATACATGTTACATTAAGTAAGACACACTTGTTCCATAAATTAATGCTCCACAGCCTGTGCGCAACAATATGCTTACATTTCATTTTCTTTATCCCCCAAGAATCTTTTTCTATGTGGTAGTTGACAAACAAATGACATAATTGGTTTGCTTTTTTATTAGTTAAGGCCACTATATAAGTTTAATTGAAAAGTTTATCTTTTTTCACCTCAAGAGATCACTGTCCTTGGTTTCCCTTTCCTTTTGCACCATTCTCTACCATGATAATAAATTCAGTGGAAGAAAAAGGTGCAGTGGATGGAAAAGAGCCTTATACCAAAGACGGGACTGTGGATCTTCGAGGTAGACCTGTTCTTAGTTCCAAAACCGGAAGATGGAAAGCATGTTCTTTTCTTGTTGGTAAATTATTTCGTCACTCCTTTTCTTAATTTCAACTCTTCAGTAGATTTTATGGCATATAGCAAGAACATAAGTCATGTGTTCGTGTTTTCATTTTTGTATTTTCTTTGCAGTGTATGAAGTGTTTGAAAGGATGGCCTTTTCTGGAATTGCAGTCAACCTTGTGTTGTATTTGACAAATATGCTCCATGAAGGCACTGTAAAATCTTCGAATCACGTCACCAATTGGGTCGGCACAGTATGGTTGATGCCCATCTTAGGTGCATATATAGCTGATGCTCATCTTGGGCGATTCTGGACTTTCGTCATCTCATCAGCCATATACTTTGTGGTAATCATTGCAACTTGGTAACGCAAAATATATGCATAAACATATTACATATACATCATCCTACTGACCCCCATCCCATTTGCATCAGGGAATGTGTTTATTGACATTAGCAGTATCCGTCCCATCCCTAAGACCTCCATCATGTGGTGACGGGATAAAGGTGGATGATTGCAACAAACAAGCTTCCCATTTACAAGTGGGAATTTTTTATTGTGCATTGTATATAATAGCACTAGGAGCAGGCGGTACCAAGCCTAACATCTCAACCATGGGTGCTGACCAATTCGACGACTTTGAGCCGAAAGAGAGGGCCCAAAAGTTATCCTTCTTCAACTGGTGGCATTTTAGCATTTTCGTTGGAACCCTTTTCTCCGGCACTTTCTTAATCTACATTCAAGACAATGTTGGTTGGGTTCTTGGGTATGGCCTTCCAACTTTTGGCCTAGCTATATCTATAACTGTGTTTGCAATAGGGACGCCGTATTATAGGCATAAAATCTCTTCAGGGAGCCCTTTGACCAGAATGGCTAAAGTGGTCGTGGCAGCAATCAGAAATTGGAGAGTGGTGGTGCCGAATGACCCAAATGAGCTTCACGAGCTGAATTTGGTAGGGTATGCTGACCCTGGCAAGTTTAAAATAGACCACACCCAGTCGATGAGGTGCGATACTTTTCTTACTTTTTGTCATTCTTTCGGTCACCTTTTTGTCAAGTCTGATTCATCATATACTTAATAAGAAATTCGTGAATGATACAACATGAAATCTCTATGGTTTTGGCAGTTGTTCTTTGGGTAAATTCTGTTTTTTCAAAATTCGTCTCTACGTAGTTTGTCAGCACAATGATTTCGGTTTGATATATTTATGCTATAAGCATGTAACTACTATGCGTCTCCTTTTTAATTACTGTTAAAGAAATTCTCACTCAGCGGCCGTCACACTATATTGTAACATGGCACTGCAAAATGGTAAATTGAAATAAAATGCTGACCACTAGATCAGGAAAATCCAAACAGACGATGACCAATGGCGAAACCAGGATTGTGAAATGGGGGCTGATTTTCTATAAAAAAAAAAATACTTTATATGAAGTTATTTTACCGAAGGACGGGGGCTGAAACACTAAAATTTAAAGGTTTTTATCAAAATACATAGAAAAAATTTATTTTTTCATCAATTTTTGTCGTCGGGAGGGAGGCGGGGGGGCAGCCCCCGACTGTCCTTACCTAGTTCCTCCCCTGACGGGGACAAAAGAAGAATACCTATATCGTTATTTCATATTGGTGCCTATCAACAAAGTTTAGATCCACAAAAGCATCCGTGCCTGCAATAGTTTCTAAGAAGTAGACTGTCGATCATATATAGATGTTTCAATACCTGCCATAACCTGTTTAAATAAATTGGTAACAGACCAATGATCATTGTCCATAGTTTTCCACTTTTTGCAATTTGTTTATATCAAAATTAGGACAAAATCACAAACTATTTCACCGTGAGATGACAAAACTCAAGCATGTATGCATGATGAAACTTCATTAGGGATCAAATGCAGAATGGAATTAAGCCTAAGTGTCATCCAAACAATTACACATATCCTTAGAAAATGAAGTCCAGATTAATGTCAAGCCATATTTTGTTAAGCTAAGAGCAAATTTTTAAATAACATCGAATAAGTATAATAGATGTTCAATAAAATCAGAATTGCCAGTATTGAATAGAAAATAAGTCTCATTCAGTGATTAGCTTTAAGCCTTTAACTGAGTTCACATTGGCAGATTTACAAGCTGGTTCAATTAAACTTAATGCAGATTTCTTTGCAGTCACTCATGAAATGGGAAGGAATTAACTAACAAATGCTTCCTTTATATTATGTCATCCATCATTGTTTTGAATATGAATATCACTCATAGTTGGAGGTCACAAGTACATACCTAACTAGAGCTCCGTGAAGATTGATACGGTGACTAGCCAAGTTATCTAACTCGAAAGAAAAAACTCACACCAAACATTGAATTTAGATGAATTATGTAATTTAATCCACCTAGTTGTTTTAACATGCTAAACCTTTCTGTGTTTCAATGTTCTTTTTGTTTTAATTGCTACAGATTTCTCGACAAAGCTGCTGTTAAAAATGGATCACCTACACCGTGGAATCTGAGCCCAGTCACACAAGTTGAACAAACCAAACAAATGTTAAAAATGATCCCGATTTTCTTTGCCACAATTATCCCCAACACCATTCTTGCGCAAACAATTACGCTCTTTGTAAAGCAAGGTGCAACTCTCAACAGGAGCATAGGACCGCACTTTGAATTGCCCCCCGCTAGCCTTACTGTATTCATAACAATCTTCATGCTGGTGTCATTGGTTCTCTATGATCGTTACTTCGTCCCCGCGATACGTAAGTATACAAAAAATCCAAGAGGAATCACTAACTTGCAGAGACTCGGGACAGGAATAGCCATCCATGTATTTATTATGTGTATCGCTTGTCTAATAGAGAGACAACGGTTAAATTTTGCCAAAGCTCATAACGTTACTGGTAAACATCAAATGGTCCCTTTGACGGTTTTCATACTTCTTCCTCAATTTGCTTTAATGGGAGTAGCCGATAATTTTTTACTGGTAGCAATTATGGAGTTCTTCTACGATCAAGCCCCAGAAGGAATGAAAAGTCTTGGATCGGCTTATTTTACAACAGGAATTGGTATTGGTTTTTTCCTTAGCAGCTTTATCCTTTCGACTGTGTCCGATCTGACGAAGAGAAACGGTCACAAGGGATGGATTTTGAATGACCTGAATCAATCTCGTTTGGACTATTACTATGCTTTTCTCGCGATTCTGAGTCTGATCAACTTTATATACTTCCTTGTTGTGGCGAAGTTATTTGTTTATAACATCGATGTGGATTCCAAGATGAGTAGTACTGCGCAGAGTTTTAACGTTGATGAAACCTCAAAAGTAATGCAGGGTAGCACAAGCACAATCAAAGAATCCTAGGAACCTAACATGTCCGAATCATGAAGCTCCTACGAAATTAAAATTGATAGTTCTTTTCCTTTTTACGAATCTAAATAAATCAGGTGTTCCGTGAATATTATTAATGTTTTTTTTCTAGTCGCCAAGTTTTGTGTAGTAAAAAATAGGCCTTGAGGTCATACCTTGTACAGGCTTTGGCAATCAAAATTTCTGTAATTTACTGCTTTCTTTCTCTATACCGGCAAAAAAAAAAAACACTCTCGTTTTGCCTTAAAACTCTTATGTAAGGAAAAGTTAGCTCCATCATTTTCCACTTCAAAGTCACTTTTTCGCTTCTTTCCATTTAATATTAACTTAAAGTTGACAATGTAGATAATTCTAGTTATGTTTGTCAAATTATTCATCTTTTTTTCCCTTATCACTTTAAATTGCATTATCTTGCATGCTTACACTTGTTACTTGTTAGATTAAAATAGACAATTTTACCATATATAGTAGTAAATAAATGCACAGGGGGAGCCAGACTATACTTAATGTATAGTCTGAAAAACTCTTCTCTGTGGCACCATTGGATCAACAGTAGGGCCCACAGACTGAAGAATCCAATGGTGCCAGAGGGATAGTTTTCCAGACTATACATTAAGTATAGTTTGGCACCCCTCCTCCGAAATAAATATGATTTTAACTCGTATGCTATAGCTAGGTATTGCTTAATGTTGTACTCTTTTTTTTTCTCACGTCTCATCCTAACAATTACCTAGCATACTATTTGTAGGCATCATGACTTAAGTATTCGCAAAAGCTTAAAATTTTTCTCGAGTGATGATATAATGAGAGACTTTTTGGCACAAATTCTTACAGATACTTAATGTGGATCATTAATTTATCCTCGTATACATGATATGATGGTTCACATTGAGTATCTACGAGAGTGTATGTCCAAAAGTCTCTTCTTATAACACCAGTCATTTTCCTCAGCACTCTGGATTACGTTAACAATATCTCATCACAATCGCATGTTATGACTCTCTTGGGGTCCTTCGTCTAAGTAATCAATGTCTCCGCTATCCAAGGGAGGAGCAGTCGTGACACAACTAACAATTATATTCATATAGATATACGAGAACGACTCTAATAATCGGCAAACATACATTCAGTATAATCTAAACGCAAAATTTGAGGCTCTATAATCTGAAACAAATATCTGAAGCGTCCCAACATGTCCAAATGATAAAAGACACAGGTATTGACACTTGGTCTTTGTCATACATACTACTTGAAAACCAGACAATAAATTAACAATAACATCAAAATTAAGGGGTGGTGAACAAACCTGCAAGTTTTGGAGTTTGGAGGCTGTATATGGACCTGTTAGAACTCTTTTCAAATTCTAGGACGTTATATCCATTTTCAAATGTAGCAATAACAGACTTATGGCAAAGTATAACCAACCAAATGCAAGGCTTTGTGATGCTTGGTTTAGTATTTAATCTTTTTCCCTCTTATTCCATCACTTGTTAGTCTATCATGGAGACTTCACAAAACCTTGCTATTGATAGCTTTTCATTCCATTGGTTAGCAAACAGAAAACTATGTTTTGATAGCCTTAGCGAACAGCCCTTAAGAAAATCATTTGCGTTTTTAGAAGATAAATATTCCGAAGAAACTATTATATCAATATATCATCTCACCACCCTATTTTCCACTTTCCCACCTTAGAATCTAACACCGCTATAGTCCATGCCCATGAAATATTCTCTCATGGGCTTATATTACCTAAGTTTTCCGAGAGAGCAAATAAGGAGGCGTTTCGCAGATCATACTCGGTTCCCTCAACGCCAAACATATCTCTTTTGCGAAGAAACCATTCTCCACATGGCAAAGTTCATGTTCCTTTTCTTAGAAACTGGGGTTATACGTCAATGAAATTACTGCAGAAGTATATTTCTTTCTTTAAGCCTCTTTGCAGGAAAACGTGGTCAAGGTATACCGGAAAGAGTGTTGGGGTCCTCGATTTTGATGGAACATATAGGGATACTACAAGCTTAAAAAAAATAAAAAAATTTACCCCTCCAGTAGGAAAATTAAACTATGTGGAAAATACAAGTGAAACGAAAAGGCGAACACCAAAAGTTAAAAGTATGAACAGTTCACCACAGTACGTGGTATCCTTTTTCATATCACGATAGGAGTGATCTGAGTATGGATTTCTCAATTGATGAATCAATTTTCCACTGCAAGGAGTCACTCGATCGGTAAGCTTATAATGAACACTAACAATGTTGTTATAGCGTTATAATAGCCTTATAGGAGTATATCATTGTATTTTAAAATCTTGAAACTGCAGTTACATCTAGTATTTTTATTTTTTTTATATTCTGCTCATAAAGATGTTTTATCAAGGATGTGAATGGTGAGATTGTTGATAAGATAACAAACATATGATGAAATTTAGTGATATATACTACTAGTGTGCAATGCAGAATCAATCTTCATAAATAGTTACTAATCTTGTTCTTTATTGTTTCCAGCTAAATGAAGAAAAGGAGAGAAGGATTCGGAGTTTCTAGACATTGATGTTGTATCAAAACAAATCCTATTGATGAAGTTCTATTTCTTGTAGCATTCCATTCACTGTTCTTAATTTTGAGTACCAAAATTTCTGTAGTGTATACTTTTAACTCAGTCAACCAATGCAAATTTAACGAGAAGTAATCATCAATATCTACTTGTCCAGGCCTGTCCATCCCCACCACTAAACGGCCTTCTAATAATAAGGAATGAAAGGAGATTATATTAATACAAGACTATATCAATTAATGATTTAAATAACGTTATCGTTAACATAACGTTTTTTCGAGAGCTATGTTAAAAGCGTAAATAGCGTAGTAACGAAACGTTTTGTGGTGTATTTTTTTTACCTATATAATCATATATATAATTCAGATGATTATTATGTTAACATACTTAAAAATTTAATCCTAAATTACAATATTATAACTCTTATTTATGTATACTTATGTAAAGAAATAAATTGTGACAAAAAACGACGTAGTTGTATCCATTTTTTTAATAAAAAAATATAATTAAAATAATAATTAATTAATTTTTTAAAAAAAAAAAATCGTTTTTTACGCTTTTACTCAAGCTATTTGCGCCTTTTCAAGCTATTTGCGCTATACTTCTAAAATAGCGGGTAGGCGAATTTTTCTCGCTAAGCGCTATTTGCGTAACGTTGCGCTTCGTTACGCGCTATTTAAAACAGTGATATCAATGCTCAAGCGATGTGAGATAATAATTCTAACATATATATTTATTTATTTTTTAGGGTTTTACCCATATCACTATACTAATTAAGCTCCAAGTATTAATGTGATACTCTTATAATCTAACCGACAAAAACAACACTGAAGAATTCAGAGGAGATGCCAGTATGAAGCAATTTCTAAAAGATCGATTTTTAACTATTTTTCTGGTCAGGGACAATCCCCAATTTTCTTGTTAATTTATTTTTTGTCTTTTTATTTGATGATTATGATGTTTTAGTTTCTCCAATTGTTATTACCAATGAAACCAAAATAAATGAGGAAGTAGATTCACTATATTTTGGAATGATGGTTTTTATAAATTGACTCTTTTTTTGGAAGTGAAATGTTGAAAAAAGTGGACATTTGTGAATTGGTTGGTCGTGGCTTTCAGTTGAAACATACTACATGTCTATTGGTCTATACATCAATATTAGAATGACCCAAGATTAGACGGCCAGGCCTTCACATTGACGCAAATTATTACAACTATATGCAGAAATATTCTGTAAGGCAATGTCAACTCGAATCAACTTATTTACCCAAAAAAACTAGGATCAGCTTGCAGAGAAAACATAGAACAAATTTAAACCTTAAAACGAATTTTAGATCATAATTATGAAACTAGGAAAACAAAACTTGAAAGAGGGTGAAACTTGGGAGTTGTTTTTCTGCATATATGTACTTATCTTATGAGCACATTCAATCGGAAAAACCGAGAAAACCGCGATGAATGAATTTTGAATATTAAGACCAAGTAGATAAACTTATTTGTCTACCGAATTAGTACTTCGTCCCTTTGAGGGTTAACTTCTCCCAAGTACTAAGACCTATCTGGCAGCCGAATTCAATCCTGAAAGTTAAAACAATATCCCGAATTGTACGCTTCATCTCAAAGCCAGCCGTGAAGACATAAGCTAAAAAAATCATAATGAAAGCAAAACAACAGATCGTCTCAACATACACAAGATGACTATCCTTTGCAAACATGAGAAATATTTAGGTAGAGACAGTCAAGCCCCCCATTTTTTTAGAATCGATGTAGTAGTCAATGAATCGAACATATCCAAGTTATAATATCCACTGAAAAACAAAGATAATACACCTTTTTTAAAGATTGGCCTAATTAAATATGCCCAGTAACTTCAGAGTGGTCCAGTAGGGCAAAAGATGATTCATCCTTTCACAAGGGTAATCGCCGCATCTGCAGTCGCTTATTGCCACATCACCATCCTAATGATATGAAATCCGGAGTAAAACGATGCCATGTCAACTTACATCTAAGTTATTTGTATTTTCTTACTTTTCAGAAGAAGATGAACAAATAATTTATTAACAATTCCGCAGATCCTCAGGCATTCTGACCGGACGAAACAAATCTTTCCTGTGAAGATTTTAGGCTTGATAATTACAGTTTGTTTCTGTGGATAAATAAGATGGATGTTGGCCGACTTGGTCAAGCAATAAAAGAGCATATCAATGGAAGGAGGCAAGAGAAATTGCGAAGAATTATATTTGGTTAGGACTATTTTTTTTTTTTTAGATTTATAATATATTTGGTTATGACTAATGATTACATATTTACATCATACAATCATATACATCATATGATTACATCAGGGTCATTCAATAAAACCTGGAACTTGAAAATCATGTGCCATTTTTTGACTTGCATTATGCTTTCTGATTGTGAGTGACTTAATCTGTTCCTGTTCTAACTTTGCATGTTTTAACTTTTCACTTCGAAGAAAGAATTTTTTGGGAATTTCAAATGTCACCAAACGAACTACCAATATTCTTCACGATAGAATTTACGAAACAGTCCTCAATAGGTGTTTTACAAAGAGATGAGTCAAAAGACTAAAAACTGTCAGCCTTTCTCATTTACATTTGCAATTACTTTATGGGCTGGTTATACTATATGGGCTTAGTTCAAAGTCTATACATTTAGTCTTTACATTGAATAAATTATATCTAAACTCCAATGAGCATTCTTGATGCTAAGTACTCCCACAAACTCATTAGGCTTTCTATGGTTTTATGTCATATTCGCATGTTTCTCTGAAAGATGAACAGGCATTATAATTCCCCTTGCGAATACATTATACTATTACAGGCCTATGGAGTGAAGCTGAAAAACAAATTGTTTGGCTAATAGATGAAGGTAATATCTCACTCAATCAAGATAACTGGCTTGATGAAGGCCGTTTGAACGATCCTAAATAATAATATTATGACTACAGATGTTATAACTAATGGAGAGTGAGATAGAGAGAAAATTAATAACATTATTTTTCAAAATTTGAGACATCCGTTTTCAAGTGATATTATCAGCATTAACAAGTTAATAAAAGACACTCCCATTTGAAAAATTAATAAAATGGGTAATTTCAGTATAAATTCAGCTTGGGAGCTTATGAGAAACAATTCAGCTTGGGAGCTTATGAGAAACAAGTCATCTATAAATTGGATTAGTAACCTGTGTTGGGATAAAATCATACATGTGAAAATATCTTGTTTTATCTGTAAATTCTTCAATAAATCTCTTTCATTAGATCCTGTAATCCAAAAATTGGGAATTATGCTGTCCTCTAAATGTGAATAATGTGAATGTAATTTGGAAGAAATAGAACACTTATTTAGTACTGGGCCTATAGCTATAGAATGTGGAATTACTTTAATAAGCTACTGGGAGTTATAAATATTTCAGAGCAAGTAAAGGGCAAATTTATTTCTTGGTGGTCTTAATCAGGTATTGTTATCTCTATACTACAATGAAAACTCTGCAAAATCATACATGTGTTTATTGTTTGGAAAATTTGGAAAGTAAGATGCAGTAGTAAATATAATAATAAAAAAATGAATGGAGCAACGATTTGTGAGGAAGTCAGCAATTTGATTAAAAGGTACTCCAGGAAAGATAATTGCTTTCCTTCAAACTTTGATATTAAAGTTGGGATAAATGCAATGATTAAAAAAGATAAAATGCTGAAAGTGGTAAAATGATTATGTCATCCTAAAGTATATAATAAAATCAATATTGATGGGAGTTTTAGAAAGACCACTAATAAAAGTGGTGTTGGTGGTCTAATGCGAAATGATCAAGATAAGTTTATTTTAGGGTATTATACTTCAATCAACAGCAACTCTGACCTTGAATCTAAGATGAAAGCACTTTTACTGGGCGTTCAAATTGTTGGGAGAAATAATATAGTTTTTGAATCAGATTGCTTACAATCGGTGAATATTATACAAGGGAAAAGCAATTGCCCTTGGGACTTTATCTATCTTATGGATCTAATAAGTCAGCAATTCAAAATACATGAATTAAAAATTATGCATATAGAAAGAGAATGTAACAAAAGAGCAGATCACCTGGCGAATTTAGGGTGTGAAGAAGACCCAATAATTTCGAATTGCTTAGAAGACTTCTGAGATTATTTCAAGGGTGTAATCATCGCTAAATCTCTGACGATTCCTTATTTACAAATCAAATGATTTTTGAAACTTTTTGGAAGAAGAAGGGAGACAGGATCTCACTAAAAGAGGAAAGTGATGAGTTCTCAATATACGAAGAGATCAATATATCTGAAAAAGGGACGCGTGTTACAAGTTTTAGATTTTTATTTTTAAGTCCTCAAGTTTATGTCGGTTTGCAGTTTGAAGTGATAGTTTGTAATTGTAACAATTTTCCACTTTTTGCTATTGTATTTTAGGGTTTTTCACCCATATTTCTAATAAATAAAATTGTGGGCCCACTAATTATATATATAAAAAATACTATTACAGGCGTATCAAGTTGCCAAGACCCCATCAAGTGTTGATAAATTGTACCAGTTTCTGTAAAAGGCAACAGAAAATCCACGGCCACATATATATGATCAAATTTTTTGTACGAAACGAAACAAAATCGATTGTATATCATTAAAACGCATGTTAAACATGTACTCGATGGTTCAAAATGCACCCAAAGGGATGTACTCTATTATTGTATATCATTCAGAGGACTAAAAACTAGTATTACTGTAGTAGAGACGTCTCACTTTTTGAATCTTACCCCTCTGCTGGAATAATAAAAACACAAAAAATGAAACACGAATAAATAAATAAAATCATAGCAAAATCTACCCCACTAATTATGAATAAACTATAAACATTGTGCGTGTGAACGATCGACTTTTTTTGGTAAAAAAACTTTTTTTAAAAAGCAATGAGAAATTTTCTACGCTGCAGTGCGGAGTTTGACACTACTTTTGTTTTTATACTTATAAGTGACGTATGACGTGTTGTTTTTATTAATAAGTGATTTCTTAGTTATTTTAATTGTTAAGTGACTCGAAAATGTACAAACAAATTTTCTTAGATGTTTCTTTTTGGTATATTTTACGTGAAAAATCTAAAAATATCACCAATTTTCTACATTCTGTCTTTGAGCTATTTGACTTTTTTGACCCAAAATCTAGCTTCTCAAGCTAAAAAGGCTAAATGACCAAACACCAATAGTATTTTCAAAGCAAAAGACTAAAATATTTAGGAAAATAAACAATTGCCATGAGAAGCACAATGTTAAATGATTATAGATGCTATTTTAAAACTTTCGGAATTATTAAAAAAAAAAAAACTGAAACATTTGGGGTTCATTTTTACAAATTTATACCATGTACAATATGTATTGACAGTTGAGTTTTTAAAATATGGCGGTGATATATAGTCTCTGTATAGGCCCTTCCTAACTCCCCTCATGTTTCTTCTTTTAAAAAATATTTTTATTTTTTTCGGACTATCTTAGGACGAGCAGATACATGACACTTATACACATGCCGGCTTTATGTCCAAAATTGGACTTATTAGAAAGCATGAGTACACATGGAAGATTAATGCTCGATGTGCTTCCCTCGAATATTCTTTTTGCAAAACTTTCATCCTTGAAAATTTCACTTGCAATTGAAACTTGAAACCATCTCGACCAATTTTGAGAAACGGCAGTTTTTGTTTTCTATATCTTTGTTGTTTCCCTTTTTTATAATTAAAGTTTTGGGCATTTGTTCTCTTATACATCACAATTCCAAAAGGAAATATTTAAATAGTAAAATTATATCAAAAGGACGCGTAAATCTGGATATTTATATTTAATTACAATGAATTTGGCTTTTTCGTTTTATTAGGTTATGTTAAGAACATAAAGATCCAAAAATCCGTCCGTTGGGAAATTCGCCGTTTATTCATTTCTTTTCTAAATTTGGGATAACCAGAGGGACGTTGGTCTAGTGCTCTTGATGTACACTTGAACGTTCATAAATAGCAACTTTCATCTCTTGCATGATTCACATTATAAGTTATATGCATCGCTGACTTTATAAATTCCGCTTTCCAACCTAGTTTATAAAGTTTCGACGTATATTTAGCTTTATCCGGAGAAAAAAAGTCATATTACAAAAAAGAAATGGAACATGAACCATACTTGTAACAAAGTATATTATCTTGAAACATAATACAAAATTAAGCTCACGAAAAACGTAAATTACTTACTAACTAGCTAACTTCTAAACGCCGTAGTTATTTTTCTTCTACGTACATATTGTGCCTAGGCGTGGACACAGTCATGACTTGGTAGCTCAATTGAAAGTTTGTAAACTATTCGTGAATTAGTTTTCTGTTTTAACATATAGTATAAGTGGGTAACAAGATGAATAAGTCTACATATATATGTTCAATGACTTATTCTCTATAGACTCTATATATATTAGACCAAACGATTCACACGTCTAATTCAATAATTTTCCTGCGTTTACTTTTCTGTATTTTTGTATGGACAAAAAGTAGTTGATATTATTTGACTAAATTAATGCAGGCTTTTGAATTTGATGCGCTGATTCTGGTCTTAGGACAGACAAAAACAGCTATGAGATATCATTCTCATGTGCAGAAAGAGGCCAAAACAGAACATGTACGAGTACAAGTTGGTAAAAAAAAGCATGTTATAGTACTAAAATTAGTGGTTGAAAGCTTTAAATTGCATTGGTATAATGACGTGGCTTCAGGTCTGTTACATGATATGGTATCTCATCATATATTCTTAGTCATGACTCGTGCATGTGAAATTAGGTGTAAAATCCTGTAATTTTATTTATTTACTCTTAACTTTAATTCTATTGGTTATATAATTTTAGATATGATTGTTAATTAAGTTTCCTTGTTGATTTAAAAATTATTTAGCATTCTTATAATATTAATTTGGACTTAAGATGATGTATACAGTCAATAGGTTTGTTTGTTTTGGTTATGAATTGGAATCGGTGATGGAACATTTATAGTATGTTTGGGATGAGAATAGTTTATAACGTTATCACCTCGTTTATTTGCAGTATTAGTAGTAATGAGACTAGCAATATCTTCGGAATATGGCGAGATAATAAATGAAGGCCGGATTAGCAGTACACACATGAAATATCAATGAAGTGTTTTTTTGAATTTTATTGGGTTTTAACTATTTTACAAATTTATATGTATATTCATAATATATATATATATATATATATGATTTTAATATATATATATATATACAACACCCCATTTACTCCAAATACTCTAATTTCCCAATACCACACCCCCTATTACTCTGAACACCTAAATTTTTCATCATTTCTAATCTCATGTTACTAATAGTTTCGTCTCCACTTTTCATACCAAACGCGGTATTTATGGGCCCGACGATATTTCTAATACCATATACCCTAATCACATCCTAATCTCATCCCAAACAAATGAGGCCTAATAGTTACTACATTATACCTTCACGCGGTTACAGCTACAAATATTTCTATTGAAAGGGCACGTTTAATTACTTTACCATTCACTAATCTCGTTTACCTTAACACTCATTTTTATAATGTTTTCAGGTATTAGAGTTAAGATCGAGTTAGTCGGACCAGACATACATCCTAGAATTTTGTATCTAGTTTTCCACTGTGTTAATATATTAATTTAGATTGTAAGAATTGGAATCGAAATGTTTGAATTTTCAACCTTGTATTATTTGTCAGGTTTTGTTTTTTATATAGAAAGTGATCATTTTTACTTTATATTTTCTAATGTTTAAGTTAGTTTTTGTCTAACACGTGCCGCCACACGTTTTATTCGGCCGTTAACTCTCAAATTAAGTCTGTGATGTTACATTAGGGCTCCAAATGAACCAAAGGAATCGAACATAGTTGTGTTCGTGTTCGGTTTGTTTGCTTACTAGGTTCGCTCGTGTTCGGTTTGTGTTCGTTACGAACATTTGAAATCGTGTTCGTGATTGTTCGTTAAAAAATAAAAATTATTCGTGATCATGCTCTGTTTGTTCGTTAACTTGGTTTTTTTTAATAAACCTAAAAATGATTATATATTTTTTAATTTTGGAAAAAAAGACAATTACCACATATCATTGAGAATGTAATAAAACTTATACAATATGGTTAAAGTTTTAAAAACAATATTTAAATACATATATGTCTATATTTACACCTATATTTCTACATATATAAATTAATTTATAACATCAATATATTTAATTTAACGAACACGAACCTTAACGAACCGAATGGAGGTATGTTCATATTCGGTTCATTTAAAAAACGAACGATCGTGAACCGAACAGTTGACGAACCGAACACGAAATGTTCATAACTGTTGGGTTAATTTGCAGCCCTACATGTGAGTAGGGGTCTGAATGAAATCGACCGTTTGTGTAGGTTTAAGTTCATGTTTGTTCCTTTGTAAACCAAATGGTAATTATGAATGATATAGTATGTTCTTTTAGTAACTATAAGTGGAGAATTTTTTGGTTTGTTTAGGCCCGTATTTGTTTAATTAAAGGTAGAATTAACATAAACATAATTTACATCTATTATATTAACAAAAACATACCATTAAAAATTAAATTATTCAAAACATACATTTCATTAATAATTAATAAAAAAAACAAAAAAAAACTCATTAATCACTCCTGATATATTTGCTCCCTGTCCTCCTCTCACCCTCTCTCCAATCTATCTCTTCTCCTCCTTCTCGCTCTCTATCAAATCTCTCTTTCCTCTTTATTCTCGCTCTCTCCGATCTCTTTTTCGATCTCTCTCTGCTCCTCCCTCTCTCTCTACTCCTCCCGCTCTCTCTCCGCTCCTCTCACTCTCTCTCATCCGTCTTTTTTCTCTTTCAAATCTTTCTCTCCTCCTCATTCTCGCTCTCTCCGATCTCTGCTCCTCTCTCTCTTTTTCCGGTCTCTTTATTCGGTATAGATTGAAACAGAAATATCCGTTGGAGTGTGCGACGAGGGTGTAGAGCGAGGTCGAAAACTCAAGATTGATGCCGACGTAGATGCAGTCGTCAAAGGAGAGGCCCACGACGACGTAGTAGTTCGAGATCGGAGGACGGACAAATATTGAATTTGTTTAACTAGTGTATAAGATTAAAAAATAAGTGTATGAATTCTTTAAATTAATGATATGAAGTTGAAAATTATGGATATCAATTATGTGAATAATGATATGAATTCTGTAAATTCGGGTATGAACTTTAAAAATAAGGGTGAACTCTACGAATTATGCTATGAACTTTTAAAATAAGGGTACGAACTTTTGGAATAAACTTATGAAAATATACAAATTAGGGTATGAACTTTTGAAATAAGGGTATGAACTTTTAAAATAAGCATATGAAAATATATAAATTAGAATATGAATTTTTAAAATAATGGTATGAACTTTTTGAATAAGGGTATGAAATATACAAATTAGGGTATGAGCATTTTGGGTATGTTTTTGTTAATTTAGTTTCAATATGTTTTGTTAATTTATTCTTAATTATATATATTGCTATATGATTTGTATAAAATTTAAATGCTAGAGATATTAGTAATAAAATTACATTTTCATGTGGGAGATGGATCATTACAAAATTAGTTAAGCTTGAAATAATCCAAATTTATGTGAATGATGTATCATTATAAAATTTGTATGGGTGTCGTGTATTATTATTTCAAAATCAGTAATGTTATTTTTATTATTGTACTGTACAAACAATTACAGACTTTACCATGAAGTGTTCGACTTGTTAAATTAATCTATTTTACGCGTGTGTATATATATATATATAAGAATTTATACATTTGTGGGATATATAAAGTTAAAACTAACAACAATTTGCATTAATTATAATGTCAAACCAATTAATTAATAAATATAAAGTCGTATTATCAGCTAATAATTAAGGAAATGAAAGTATTTATTTCTTATAATTATTGAATGTTTAACGAAGCGTTTATGAGCAATTTGTGTTAGGTTCGTCAATTGTTGTCACTAATTCGGTTCATGATAGTTTGTTATAAATGAACATGAACAAACTATTTATTTAATGAACATAAACATGGAAATATACATGTTTGACTGGTTTCAAATAATTACAGTCTTCTTACCTATTTCTTCTTAAATTATAGGAGTACAAATATTCTACCTTATTTCTTTATCTATTTTCGTGTCTTTTTGTTTTTTTATCTAAAAAAATATTCTAAAAAATTTGAAATTTTTTATATAATTACTATAATACATGTATCAATACATTCCAATAATTATTTTTAAAAGAAAATCCACACAAAATTTGTTTTGGAATAAATGTATAAATTAGTGTAAATTAAATTGTGAATATTAAAAAAATTGTCTAAAACAATATTATGTTCAAATGTTTTAAAATTTGAATACAATATATTATAAAAGTTTATAAAGTTGTGGTATAAATTGTGAAAATTTAAAATTTGAATGAAAATAAGTAAAAATGCACGCAAAATATAGAGAAAGGAGTAAAATATTTGCACTTGTTGTGTGACATATTAGCTCGTTATAGATATATATAGAGATATGTATAGATATATAGAGAGATATGAGAGAGACAACAATAGAGTCTTTATTAATTAGAATGTATATGAATGAATGTCAAATACAAGACCCCTAGCCCTCTTTATATAGATAGAGGGTTAGGGTTACAAGCCCATCTGGGCCCATTAAGTAAAAGCCCAAGAGTCCAATAATCTTACAACACTCCCCCTTTGGACGTCTTGAATTCTTCGTCTTCATGCAGTCGATCTGAGTCGAGTTCATTCGCAGTGCTAAACACATAAAAACCTTAGGGACGGAAAACCCAGTGTGGGACAAAACCGGTACCTAGGAGAAACTGTGTAGCCGAATGATATAGGCCGAAATATCATGTAAGTAACTAACCACAAAACAGTGTGCCTCATCAAAACCTTGTCAGAGCAAACCCAATGGAAAAATCTCTGATCGAAGGAAAAAGAGTGCAACAATGGTAGTAGTAGGGATCAACCACAAGACAGGTGCCTCATCAAAACCTTGCTAGAGTAAACCCAGTGGGAAAAAATCTCTAGTCGAAGGACAAAAGAGTACACAGTGGTAAGAAGTATACAACAGGATACTCCCCCTAATTTCGGCAATCTTAAGTGAGATATGATAGGAACGTGTCTCGCTAAAAAAACCTTGCCAAGGAAAACCCAGTGGGAAAAAACCTTGGTCTAAGGACAAAAAGAGTACACGAGCATGCGACTGGATGCTCCCCCTCACTTGCACACGACAGGGTGCGAAGATTTCGACTAAGTAGTAATTAGTGCAATAAACATTCACCTGGATGCTCCCCCTCACTTGCACACGACTGGGTGCAAAGATTTCATATTCCAAGAAAGAGTACGAGCATTCGAATGGATGCCTCATTTACTTACATACGACTGGATGCAAGAAAATCTAATGTGGAATAGAACGAGCATTCAACTGGATGCTCTTAAACTTCATTTGTGAAGATTAATTTCGGCGAGAAATGCTAAATAGCATAATGTAGTCATGTCTCTCTTGATCAATAACAACAAGTTGTCTTCTATGACAAGTGTTTTATCTGGATCGTGAGACAGAACATATGTAATTCAAATATGACTAATACTAGCTCGAAGCCATATACACTCTCTAGTCGTCTCATAGAGCACGAATAGATCAGAGTGATTCACTTGGAGTCATTCCAAGACCTCCAAGATGTCGCCTTATTCCTAATGGTAAAGACATACCATGTTAGGAATATCCCTTATACGGGTCTGATAAGTAACCGGCATCGGTATAACCGAAAAAGGGTTGCGTTAATTCGAGTACCGAAGGGGGTAGGTACACTCGATGACGCAAATGGGATAAACTAGCCCACTTCCAAAATTACCATAAGGTAAGGGAATGCGTCTTTAGTGCCATTTCGATGGCAGCGTGTTAGCGCGATGTTGTGTCGAGCTATACCATTCACAACAGACGAGATGTTCGTCCTAGCACATTAGACCAAGTACAATGATGTGCTTATTGTACTTAGATATGAACATTATGGTTCAATATCTCTTCATCGTCTCATCAGGGATGGACTGGGTCTATATCAATGTCTAGTGATCGAACGATCATGGGAGAATCTGACGACTTAGCGTCATGATGACTAAAACGTCATAACACCTTCTGGGTGTAGTCTGAATCATGGACTTAGATTCAATCTTTACGGGACTCAATCATTAGGTTGAGTCACTACCGTGTCTTCCCAAGATCCTTCATCTCGAAGGCAAATCCAAAAATGGATCGCGTAATAAAACACGCAAGGGCATAATACTTGTTCAAGTATCCCAAGCTAATCAAGTACTCACTTAGGCGGTATACCACATCCGCTCGGATTATATTAATCCATATAGTGAACGTCTCAGTCAATTGAGATCGTGTTCCGTGGTCAGAAACTACTTGATTTAAGCATTATGAAGTCACACAGAGACCTTCATCTACATCTCTTTGTCTAAATCCCCATAGAGATAAAACCGTGACCACATTCATGGCTGCATACTCAGTTTTCTGGAAACTACTAAACTGGTAAAGTAGGGGACTATTATAATGTCCATTTTGAGTAAATCAACCATCTCGTAATCAATTCCAAGGTGTGAGAGAAGCCTTGCGCTACTAGGCGAGCATTCTACAATCTCATTATTCTCATCACTTTTCCTTACGAATAACCAAATAAACGAACTCGTTTAACATTGGTGGTGTTGGAACTACAGGTCCGAACACACTTTCGCTAAGGAGTCTACTTGGATTGCAAGTTTCCATTAGTACAGTCTATTCTACGTTGACTTCAGGCAACGGTACATGGTTCTCTGTCATAATTTGTTCATATTATCAGTTGTCACCGAATATATGAACAAGTAATCAATGACAGTCTCGTTTCGCTTCAATATCGTCTAAGATATCATGATCGACAGATATTTCGAGATTCTTAGGATGAGGAGGAAATCACACATCTCCTTGATCCTTTATAATCTCGTGCGACAAACGAGTTTCAGTTCACCACCTCTGGGGCTGAACGAATTTGGAACCGGTCAACTTCCTCGTATCTTGGGAAGGACGAAAGACTGACGGCCGACGGCAGCGTCCTTTGCTTGGCGGGTTCGGCCAAAGCAACGTGTTACGAATGGAACACGGCGTCCGACAGGGACGTCTATCCTTGCAAGCATTTTGCAGCAGGTATAAATGATCTCGTGACATCTCATAAAGTCATTAAATGCATCTGGCATTTAGTTAGACTTGAGGGAGTCTATGCACTTACTTATCACTAAGTGCAGTTTTGGGGATCAAGCTAAGACTGAGTGGGTTATGCCACGTTATTTCACGTCGTTCCTTATCAACGGTAACGTGCAAATCTCCCCCTAACGACGGGGAGAACAGTCTTAGCGATGTCACTTTCGCATATCATGCGGTAAAGAGATCGCTTGCCAAGGTTACTCTATCAAATGATAGGCAGGAGATTCATAATCGACTTATGTCCCCTTCAGAGGTCCATATTTTGAACGCTATAGCGGCTCAATCAAAATATTAATTAAGCACTCCAAACACGCGTTAATATGAGACTTCTGGCTCATAACCAGTAACCAGCTGGTACGCATATGGTGTTTGAGTGTCTATGGGCCTCATAACGGACCAATGCAGCAAAATAGCATAACCCCACACGGAAATATAAATCTTGGTGCGCAAGACCAAGAAATGCGTGCAATCATTTGCAGTCGCATCATCAAACTTTCCGTGAGTCCATTTGGGTCTGAACATAATCGACAGGATGTTCAATTTCAATTTCCAAACTCAAGTAATTCAAATCAAAATTTCGATTTTTTTACTCTTTGGAATTATCAAGTCAACTAGACTTTTCAGGATAATCCGGATCATGAGCCATCAACTTAATGATAGGGCTAAAAGTTTGGAAAGTGCTGCATTTATGTGGACAACATTAAAATGTGACCATATTGTCGATGCATCAACCATAACCATTTATATTTATGGTCCGTCTTATGGTTGGATAAGTCCACAATAACTCCTTCAATTCTTTACAAGAATTCTATGAGTTCTTTTCGTGATCTTTACACATACTGGTCTTTCAAAGTGAGCATTAATGGCATGAATTTCGGATTAATCCCGAAATATATTCTCAGAGAGAATCCAAATGCTATGCGATTATAAATCAAGCATCGTCTTTTGACCCGGGAATATCTCATCCGGTCAATGCCACAATATCAAAATGCTCTAATCAATCGACGACAGGCGAATGATAGTATAGACAATCATGTCTTAGCATCTAAATCATTTATCATTCGACGACAGGCGAAATGATAAGATAACTTTAAATGCTTTAAAGAATGTGGTAGCAACCACTTGAAAGACATTTCAACTCCTCTAAAATACGTTTTTGATCGTATTGAATGGAGGCTATGTAAAGAAATTTAATTATTTCATGAGCTATTACCAGGTAACACTGGTTTTCTCGAATATTTTATAACTCAACAAGGTACGGCAGGACCTACATGAGTATAAGACCTCATACTTGACAAATCAATTTGGTTTTACCAAAGATTTCGATTTGGAACGACAGGTCCAGAATCGTTGTCACTGAGTACTCTTTTAGGCAAATAGTTGGTGAAATTATGTGGTACACTGTTACCCACTATTTCTAAAAAACCAACTACACCACAAGTATTGCCTAAAATTTCATAATTTAAAGTTTGGTCACATTTGTCAAAGGAATTTGCTCAAAACACTTTAAATTATTTCGAGAAATTTCGTAAACAGGCAAACCATAATCCAAAAGTATGTCCAAATGGAAAAATCATAATCCAAATGGAAAAACATAATCCAGATGAGCGAAAAAATGGCTCAATGATTTATCAAAATCAATAAAGAAAGGTATCAACTCATTTGAGCCACAAAATCGGGGGTCTCAATAGTTTCCTTTCAATTAACTTTAACCACATTAGCATCGGTTTTTCCACCTTTATAATAGTTGTGAACTATTTAAGGAGTAACCGTGCATGACCTTTGTCTTTATAGCATAGAGTTGGCTCCTTGAGCATTATATCTTGCTTTGTGACAACGTGTCATATTGTTCCTTTCAATTACTGTCTTGGAGCCACAGGTTTTCGATTTTGACGATTGTCTAAAATCTCGCTTGGCTAGGCGATTCATCGGGATCGCGACAGTTCGAGGCAAATAACACTTGTCTCGGTTCTCGATTCGTGAAAAAAAATATACACGAAGAGCATTAATATCAGGCAAACAATTTGCCATTGACCCAATAGGATTAAAACTACTCACCGGGGTAATTTTTTTTTTTATCCAATAACAGATGGGCGATAAAGGAACATTGTGAATATAAATTCACGATACTGCTTATGGAATACAATTTCCAAGCTAGTATTTTTGTGAAGGATAGCTCCAATATGTCAATTTCAGACATTTGTTCACCATAGACGTCATCGCGTCTCAAATGTGGCGGCGGAATAAAATCAACGCCTTAGCATTCATCTCGAGGGTGAGTAACAACAAACTCGTGTTTTACTCATCAAAGATGGCATCCAAAAAAAAATTTTTGGGCATCACATTTTCACACATCAGGGTGAGTAACATGTTGTGACGGATTAAAATCAACGTTTAAACAGTCATTTCGCAAGTATGTTTTTACGATTTTTCTCATCATAGATGGCATCCAACATGTGTTGGGAGTTCTGGATTATTTATCATATAAAACGACTGGTTTATATGTTTATGGTTTGCACAATCATAAACTTTATTTCGAAACGACAGGTTCGAAAAATAGTTTTGCTTGTAATGTGAATAGGTTCTCATTGATCGAACGACAGGTCGATACAGAGACACCAATTCGGCGAAACATACATCACTATATAAACACACTCGGGGAAATTATTATTTAGTCAACCCCTTTCGGTAGCTCTACTTGAAAAACGACCAGGAAAGACGGTGAGGGTGGAGGGCACGAATGCCACTTAAAACCCGACCTCATTAGGATATCGACTTCCGCCTATATCTTTCCTAGACATCGTATCCAAATAGGTGAGCCTATTTGGGGAAGGTTCATAATTTTTCCAACTTAAATGTGAATATATATGATTTCGCAATTTTACCATTCATGGCAATAAATAACAGGTATATCTTTTCTAGATAACCACATATATACAAGGTAGTATAAAATATATTCATGATATATATCTAATCATGCAGTAGATTTGGTGATAAACTAAATCAATTCAGGATTATCAATCACACAAATTATATCATACCAAATCAAATCAAATCAATTAACTGTCATATGGTATATTTATCTATGGTAATATCAAAAGATATGTTGATTATACTAATAAGATATCAATCAATTATTTACGGTTTATTGCCATATAAGTAATTCTATACATGGTAGTTTTAACATGCACGCAACTAATATATTTTTAATTACCAATTAATTCTATATATGGTAATTTTTAACATGCAAAGTGGTTAAATATACATGGAAACATATCAATTTATTCAATTAACATGCAATTTTTATTCACTTGCCTTTTTAATAAATATATATATGCATGTGGGTGAATATTTAGACCGAATATTGACTTTTATAACACATATATACTGTTTTTATACATGTAATATACTACAGGGACTATCCGTGTAATTTCAGCAAACTATATATCTATTTACAGCATTATTACTGCTTCAGTCCATAATTTCAGACAAGTTTCAGTTTAGTCCTTGAGTAATTTCCAGAATAGTTTACAGCTTTCAGAGAATTACAAATCAGTACATACGTTTCAGTTTGTTGCAGATTTAATCCGACAGATTAATACATGTTTTACAATTACATGATTTGGGTTATTTTGTATGATATTATCAACAAATATGATTTTATAATCAACAATACGTGTGTTACGATCATATATAGTTATCCATACAAGTAACAAACTCTAATACACATGGATTATATACTACGGGATATTTATCATGTTTTAGTTATTTATAAAATAATACGTGTGATCACATATATGGAATAAATTAAGTTTTGAATTCGGTATCTTACGCACGGTATGTTGATGAAGGTCGATATAGCAAAACCCTAAAAACCCGGATAAACCTCAAGGTTTATAAATACCCAATATCCATCCGTTTACCAAAAATCTCCAATATCCGTGAGCGTATATTCTATTCTTCGCGAGCAAAGTGCCGATAACGTGTTGTGTGACATATTAGCTCGTTATAGATATATATAGAGATATGTATAGATATATAGAGAGATATGAGAGAGACAACAATAGAGTCTTTATTAATTAGAATGTATATGAATGAATGTCAAATACAAGACCCCTAGCCCTCTTTATATAGATAGAGGGTTAGGGTTACAAGCCCATCTGGGCCCATTAAGTAAAAGCCCAAGAGTCCAATAATCTTACAACAGCACTCAAATTATACTCGTTTCCGAGTATAAAACAATTATTTCCATTTGTAAACACACTGTACCAAAGTGAGAGGTAATTTGTTTCCGAGTATAAAACAATCATTTCCATTTGTAAACACACTGTACCAAAGTGAGAGATAATTTGTAAGTAACTAAACCATGCTAAATAGAAGAGGGGACTCTGACTGCAGTATTTAAACAGCACTAATGTTACAGAACCTGCTGACTTAATGAGACTGATTATCAGACAGTTATTTATATAATTTTTAAAAAAAAATTGACACCCAAACAAAACAAAAATAAAACCCAAATATAATACTTATGAAACCCTAGTTGAGACTAAGCTAAACTTAAATATTAATTAAAAATATTTAAAATTTAATAATTTAAATATATTTTATTTGACGATTCAACAAAATAAAAACTCAAATATAATATTATAAAATCCTATTTGAAACTAACCTAAACTTAAATATTAATTAAAAATATTTAAAATTTTAATATATTTTATTTGACGATTCAACCAAATAAAAACTCAAATATAATATTATAGAACTTATTTGAGACTAACCTAAACTTAAATATTGATTAAATATATTAAATATATGACCGAATAGCAGATTTTTAGATTTCGGGATGAAAATAAAATTATAAATTTACATTAAAGACTAGTGTATTAGAGTTGATTGAGTTTATCGGCTCAGCATTATTCTTTAAACAGTTACTCAGTTTTTGTTTGTTAGCCATATTAATTGGATAGTGAATTTGATAGATTTTCGATGCTTAAATTAATAAGATTAGTATGCCCACCCAAACTTCGTAACCAAGTTACTTCGTAATATGAAAAGGATATATGGTTGTGGTCTTGTAGATATATCTAACGCGTCTTGCCCAAAATATCAAGGACCATGTCAGTATGTCACCATAGATAAATGATAAGAAAATCTGCCTAAAAATATATAACAACGGGTCATGCAAGTTTAGTCCTTATTTCATTATTTAATACTGTATTATGCATTTTTAGTTCCTCAAGTTCCCTTGTGGGGGCATTGTTTATCCTAAATACCTTATGTAGCACAAGAATTCTAAAAAACAACAACCTAGTTTCATGTACTGGTACGATACGTCGTTTGAACTTTTAAGTACACTACTTATATTCTACTTATATTCGGGGTATCGCTAATTAATGATTCTGTTTTTAACGAATAATTGCATTGTATGTACATACACACACATATGACATATATAGTATATGAGTACGCAATACATCCTATATACATACTAATATGCACAATACAAAAGCTTATATAACCATGGTTTTAACATTGTTTAATAAGAAGCCTAAAAGGGCTGAAAAGGCGTAAATTTCAATGTTTTTTTAAAACTGAATTACTCAATACCTAATGTACATGGATTAAAATGCACAATATGTAAGTACAGTGATTATAATGAGACACGTACTATAACTTAGGGGCGATAAAGAAATTAACACTAATACGACTATAATATTATCATATTAATATCCTCCTTTAGGTTAGCCGTTAAGATAGCCCAATACAATACACAATTTAAATCAAGAAGCGCTAAATACAAATAACCCCCATGGATTATAGATGATTTACAATTGACCACCACAAACTCTGAATTTTATCAATGTACCCCAAACACTTTATCACTTTTGCAATTAACTCTACTTCCACCTTTTAAATGGATACTAAACTTTACACTTAAAGATTCGGTTATGTAGTTTTCATTTGATTTTAGTATCTTCCAACTCAAGAAATCGAATATTGATTAACTTCATTTTTTTTAATAATAAAACACTTCATCAGATTAAAACAACCGCGTAAACCATTTCAAATAACTTTTTTTCTCGTTAAATATTATCTTTATATTTACATATTGTCAAACTGTACATTTTAGATGATAAAAAATGCACTAATGAATAAAATGTTACATCATTTTAAATCCAAACACAATAGCTAATTACAAAACTCCGATCGTCAATCAGGGTTCAAAAGACTAATGAAGAAAAAGTTAGGTCATTTTAAATTCAAACACAAGAGCTAATTGCAAAACTCTGATCTTCAATAAGAGTTAACAACAAAATTAACAATCTTATAAGGTCAATAAAAATACTACATACAAACTAGTAGTACTAAATAAAACAAAACAAAATAAAAGTTTGATAAAAATCCTCTGCAACTCACCTTCACAAGAGAGATACAAAGAGTGAGTATATACAAACCCCACCCGAAAAAAACTGCTTTTTACAACCCCCCAATCCTTTTCCCAAATAATCTCTCCTCCATTATTTCCATATTCTATACTTAGATACACACATACATAACCCAGATCTGTATATCCACACAAACCAACCAAAATCAAACATAACAAAAACACCCTTTTAGAGAGAGAGAGAGAGACGGGGTGATGGGTTCTTTGGGGCTACCCACAGCAACAATGGGTGCCGAAGAACCGAAAGCAAAAGGGTATATAACAGAAGAGGAGTTGAGGAAACATAATAAAGCTGGTGATCTTTGGATATCTATTCAGGGAAAGATCTATGATGTTACTGATTGGATGAAGGATCATCCTGGTGGCGATACGCCTTTGCTTAATCTTTCTGGACAGGATGCTACCGATGCCTTCATCGCTTTTCATCCAGGTTGGTTACCGGACTCAGATTTGTTTTTTTTTTTTTTGTTAATGTTGGAGGTTAGATTGGTTTAATTGGGAATTTATGGAAATTTCATGGTACCCAATAGACATTTATTGTTTGGTGATTGTTTTTTTTTTTTTTTTGTTAATATTGGAAGCAGGTTGGTTTAATTGGAAATTTTAAAGAAATTTTATGGTAAAAGATTGATCTTTATGGTACTTAATTAAATTCTTCATATTTTGGTGATTGTTTTTTTCTTGTTAATATTAGAGACTAGGTTGGTGTAGTTGGAAATTGCAAGGAAAATTTATGGTAAAAGATTGATCTTAAATCTTCATTGTTTGGTGATTGCTTTGGTTGTTAATATTGGAGACTAGGTTGGTTTAATTGGAAATTGTAAGGAAATGCTATGTTAAAAGATTGATCTTTTTGGTACCCAGTTAAAATCTTCATTGTTTGGTGATTGTTTTGATTGTTAATATTGGAGACTAGGTTGGTTTTTATTGGAAATTGTAAGGAAACTTGTGGTAAAAGATTGATTTTTATTGTACCCAATTAAATTGTTTGGTGATTGTAAATTGTTTGTTAATATTGGAGGCTAGGTTGGCGTAATTGGAAATTGTGAGGAAATTTGATGGTACAAGACTGATCTTTATGGTGCGCAATTGAAATATTCATTGTTTGGTGATTGTTAATTTTTTTTGTTAATATTGGAGTCCAGATTGGTGTAATTGGATTAAGGAATATTTATGGAAAAAGAGTTTGATCTTTTCAGGTACCCAACTATATTTTGTCATTTTATTGCTGGTTGTTCCTTTTTTAATAGGCTTAGTTTGTTAGGAGTAATATTGAAGGGTAGATCAGTGTAATTGGAACATTGATGGAACTTTTTGGTAAAATACTTGATTTTTAAGATGCCCAGTTTTTTTGTCAATTGTTCCATTAATATGCTTGATTTTGGTTTTATGGATTTTATTTGGCATGAGGATTGGCTTGTAAACTTAATATTTTTTCTTGATTAGTGCTGTATTTAATTTTGGTGGTTGATAGTATCTAAAAGGGAGTTTTATATAGAGTTATGGTCAGAAAAAGAGAGGTTGGAAAGTCAATTTTTAAGAGTTCTTTTCTTTTGGGTTTGATTCTTCATTTGATTGTCAGATTGGATTGATTCACTTGGCCTTCCCGTTTGCTTTTTTGGCATTTTGAAAAGATGGTTGTTAATTGAAGAAATATTTGTTTTTTTATATTAAGTCCAGATTGGTGTAATTGGAAATATTATGTTTTCTTTAGCACGAGGAACAGCTTGTTAATTCAACTTTTTTTTCTCTACTGGTGTTGTATTTGGTGGTTGATATTAATACCGATAGGGTGCTTTTATAATAGGGTCATAGTCAGAAAAAGAGAGGTTGGAAAGACACAAATTGGGTTGTTTGGTGAAAGAGTTTTTGTCTTTGGGTCTGACTCTTGTTTTGATTGACAGATCAAATTGAGTCGTTTCGCCTTTCCATTCGCCTTTCTATTAGTGATTGGAAAGATGGTATTAATTGAATAGAAGAATTTCGATAAGTGATTGCTTAAATGCTGTTTGCTTTTGTTGTCATATGTCTGTGTCTCTGCTTGAGTGGAGTCTTCTTTTTACCAGGGTTCTCTGCGCTTTGTTTTATTTTTGTATTAGAGATTAGAAAGATTGTTTGTTCAATTGAATATGAACATATTGGTTGATTGATTGAAATGTTATTTGTTAATATTGTTTTGAATCTTTTGATATTTCCTTGTGCGTGCTTGATGCTCAACCCAACGATTGGGTTGTTTTGAGTAGGATGCTTGGCCTTTTGTTTTGTCTTTGTATCAAAGATTGAAAAGGTATTTTTTTGATCGAGTGTATATCATGGGTTAATTGGTTGGATTATTTGGTACGAGTGTTTTGAGGTTTGTGTGTGCGTGCTTGACACTCAACAAAACAAGCGAGTTCTTTTGTTGAGGGTCGGTTGCTTTAATTAAATTTGATTTTACAGGTTGAACAAATCTGCTCCCTATTTAAATTTTGAAAAGATAAATTGTTTAAGTCAATAAATTATTTGGATAGATTGATTGAATATCTGTTTCATTATATTGCTTTGGTTTTTTATTTGTAATGCTTGATTACCAACAAACAATTGATAATGCTTGGCCTTTCGATTAAATTTGATTTTAGAGGTTGAACAAATTTGCGCCAATAGTTATATTTTGAAAAGATATTTGTTCAATTGAATTTTATTTGAAGGGATTGATCGAATTTCTGTTTGATTCTATTGCTTTGGTTTTATTTGTACACTTGACTACAGCAACCAATTGATGCTTTGTATTTATATTGAAACAAATATATGCCTCCAAATGTCATAATCGTAGTACATTATTATTTACAATTATACATGCATATTTTGCATCCACACCATTTATGTTTTGAAATCATTAGAAAGTGATTGGTGTCTATTAGTTTTTGTGAGCATGTTTTCGCCTTAGCTTTCAGGCGAAGTTTTGGAATATAATTACGTAGTTGGTATCAGGTGTAACCACTAGTGATATAGGAATCATCACTACTCTCACAAATCCAACTAAATCAGGCCTCATATGGAAAATTTCACTTCAATGCTACAAATTATTGCTATACCTGATTAGTGGTCCAGTTTTTTCCCAATCAAGTCTAGCATCTTACGTTTTGACATATAATGGGATTTCTGCCTTCGAACTCATTTTTGCCTTCTTTAAGGTCTATTAATAATATGATACTTTCTCCATATTGTACTTGTTCTTATGCTCGTGCCTTTAAAAAAGCCACATGACCAAATGGTCAAGCAAATTTTTACACTAACATTTGTAAAAGTTAGTCACTAACTCACTGTAGCAAACATAGTTGAACGCTTGGAATTGTTGGGAACTAAAGTGATTTTCTTTTTTATATCTTCAGAAATATAGTATATCTGTTGTAGTTTGATATATGTTTTACTTTTCCATGGAAGTTTGCCGTTTCATATTAGAGTTTATACAAAGCTTAAAGAACATGCTTTTGTGTTGTTCATCCATTACTTCTATTTATAGATGAATGCTTGAAGAAAGAGGTACATTTGTAAAATTTGATGTATTAGATCTAGTAGGTTCCATCTCCTAGTTGTGGTTTGAGTATTAAATTTAAACCCCATAAAACTATCGTTACATGGTTAGGATGAGCTTTTTAACGAATAACTTGTTCAGAAATCTTTTTTGTTGAATAATTGTAAACTCAAAGCTGAAATGTATTTGTTTGGATACCTTTTCTTTTCCTTAACAAATGCAAAAATCTATTAATGTAAGAGAGGAAGATAATTAACTTTCTTCGCTTAATCTTAGTAAGAGTTTCAACCCAGAAACTTGACATAGCAGGTATTCGAAACTGGATTTGTTTCCCAGGCGAGTTTTATGGAAAAAGTTTTGGTAGTTGGTGTAGAATAATTCTGAAATTAATTTTGCAAATACTGTTTCATTATCCTTATTTTACTTTAAATGATCCGAGGGATTTTCTGAGAGACAAAGAGGATATGTCCCATGATTCCATCTCTCACTCTTGGTTTGAGTATTTTATGAATAGAAAGAGGATAGGTTCCATCTCTGAGTTCGTTTTGAGTTTCTTAACCCAGTACAAACAGTTTATGGAATAAAATGTTTGGAACTTACTCTTATCTATTTTGTTAATCAGTGCCTATTTACTGTAATTTTTCAACAAACCATAAATTTATTCTACCCCCGTGTTCTTCTTTCACCGGGACAATTCGTTTTTGCAGGTACTGCTTGGAAACACCTCGATAAGCTCTTCACTGGTTTGTACTTAAAAGATTTCGAGCCCTCAGAGTGCTCTAAAGACTACCGGAAGATGGCTTCCGAGTTCACTAAAATGGGTTTGTTCGAAAAGAAAGAGCACACTGTTATTAAATGTCTGGCTTTCATCTCCCTCCTGTTTATTTCGATGCTGGGGTGCGTGTTTTTGTCAAACAGTTTCTGGTTACATATCTTAGGTGCTTGTTTTCTAGGCTTGGCTTGGGTTCAAGTTTCTTATCTAGGACATGACTCTGGCCATTATGTTATGATGAGTAACAAAAAATGCAACAAAGTCGCGCAAATTCTGAGTGGGAATTGTCTCACTGGGATCAGCATCGCTTGGTGGAAATGGACACATAACGCTCACCACATAGCCTGCAATAGCCTCGATTATGACCCCGACCTTCAGCACCTACCGGTATTCGCCGTATCTTCGAATTTGTTCCGTAACATAACCTCAGTATTCTATGGAAGAGAGCTCACTTTTGATTTCATATCGAAGCTGTGTGTGAGCTATCAACATTTCTCGTTTTATCCTGTGATGATCGTGGGAAGGATTAATCTGTTCATACAGACATTCTTGCTATTGTTCTCAAAAAGAAAAGTGCCTGATAGGGCTCTTAATATATTGGGAATACTCGTGTTTTGGACTTGGTTTCCCCTTTTAGTCTCGTGCCTACCCAATTGGACAGAGAGGTTTTTGTTCGTTCTTGCTAGTTTCACCGTGACCTCAATCCAACACATACAGTTCTGTCTGAACCACTTCTCTGGGGATACATATATTGGCCCACCTACTGGTACAGATTGGTTTGAGAAACAGACTCATGGTACAATCGACATTTCATGTTCGACATGGATGGATTGGTTTCACGGTGGGTTGCAGTTCCAGCTTGAGCACCATTTGTTCCCTCGGCTCCCTCGTTGCAATTTGAGGAAAGTTTCTCCAGTGGTTCAAGAATTGTGCAAGAAGCATAATTTACCTTACAAGAGCTTATCATTTTTCGAGGCTAATGTGGCAACACTTAAGACACTTAGAGACGCTGCTATGCAGGCTCGGGGTCTGCTTTGGGAAGCTGTTAACACGCATGGTTGATGTTGCAGCTCAGAAAACGTATCGTACTAATAAGTCAACAAAAAACAGTTTGTTTATGAATTTTATGTTTTATAAGTTTTTTGATTTAGTGGAGGACGACGAGCACACATTGTCTGATGTTTTTTTTTTCAGTTCTAAACGGCTGCGTGGATTTAATATAAGTTATGTTTTTTCATACGTTGCTCCTGGTAGTTTTTCATTTTGTTATCGAATGAGAAAACTGCTGTTATTAGTGCAAGCCCTTTATGTTTCTGGTATTTTAGTTGCTTTTGCTGTTGTCTGATGGTTGATCATTGATTGCTTTTGAAAACTCTATAGCGACTCCATAATCCTGTGTTTTTAAAATTAAGGAGTTAATAAGATAAATGCCAATCTCTGAAATGCAAATCACATCTATCGTAGATATTCTATAAGTTGCTGGAATTGGTATTTACAGTCACGGGTCACCACCTAAAGTTCTTTGTACAATGAAATTCTGTGAACCAATTATAATACAACATATGAAAGACATTCATATACTTATAAATTAATTAAATATTATTAAAAGTAATTTTAACATATGTTTAAAACTTAAAATGAGATGACTTCGTATTAAAATGGTTAAATAAATTGGCTGTTCAAAATTATCCTTGTATGCAAACAAGTTCAATATATTTGTCTATAATCGTTGGTCTTTTAACTTTTCAGTAAACTAACCAATCTGTCGATTTCCTGATAATCATCCGTCCTACTTTTGAACACTATCCCAATGCCTTGTTTGGCTGCGTGACTATTATACTCGGACTAACAATCCGGTTGGGATGATGATCGATACATAAGTCCAATCACTATCATTGTCACCCCTGTACTCCTCGTCATATACTCCAATTCCGCATCATTTAATATAAGACGTTCATTTACAGTATCCTTACACTCTCTCCACGCATTTTATGTTTTCCTTAAACCAGCTTATCTTTCTTAAAAAGGAAAACAATTACAGTAATATCAGATGATATTTGTTTTTAAATGTAGATTACAGTAATTCATTAGCAGTAATTATTGGTATTAAATACAATTTATTTATGAAAACACCATTAATGATTTAATTAATTACTCGTATGGGTCCTGCAAACAAGAAAACCAGAACCGATTGCCCTTCGGATTACTCAACCCTTTCTTAATACCTATACACTTTCAAGTTTAAGCTATATAAATAGATACATACATAAGATAGAGAGCTTACTAATTTACTAGCCATGTTGATCCCCAAATCAAGCGTATTAGTCCTAGTATCGGTCATGATCCTCTTAGTCCTCGTAGTCCCGTGGATCACCACCCCTACCACACTCATGTGGAGGGATTACTCCCTCTCAGACGCTGCTGCCCATGTGGCGAAAAACAAAACAATTATCGTTTGCACGGTTAGCAAACCTTTCTTGCCTTTTCTCAATAACTGGTTGATTAGTGTATCAAGAATGAACCACCAAGATAAGGTCTTGGTGATTGCTGAGGACTATGCCACACTGTACAAGGTCAATGCCAGGTGGCCCGGTCATGCGGTACTTGTACCCCCTGCCCTGGATGCTCAGACTTCTTATGAATTCGGATCTCAGGTAATTTTTTTGATAAAAAGAGAATGATCTTTGCATGTTAGAAATATTGAGAACTGGTAAAATATTTCATCTTTTTTAGTTTAAGGTTATGGATTTCTTGAATTGCTTGTTTTGGTTAAGAGTGATGATGGGCATGGCCAGATTTTGTATGTATAGTGAAAACAATAAGAAATGACTCAAAAAGTCAAAATTAGGGGATTGGTTCTTTAAGATCTAATCTTCTTCATCTCAGTCAGTGAAACGGTTATATTTTTTCTTACTTGGTGTGTACTTGAACTTGACTAGCTAACAAGGTAAATAAGAAGTTTTGCTTTGTTAAGTTTGTTCTTTGTTTTTCATCGATTATATTGTTGGATAGCACGGGGCTCGCACTTGAAGCCAATAAAGCTATGTAATAGGTTTCAGTATAATCCCTCTCATTTGGAAGGGGGAATCAAAAGAAGTTCTCATCAAAACCGACTCAAATTTCGAATTGTATTTACATTTTTCTATATATATTTGTTTTATCTTCTCAGGAAACCTTGTATATTTCTGTTCTACAGGGATTCTTCAACTTCACACTCAGAAGACCTCGCCATCTATTGCATTTATTGGAGCTCGGATACAATATTATGTACAACGACGTTGATATGGTCTGGTTGGCAGATCCATTTCCTTATCTGCAAGGGAACCATGATGTCTACTTCACCGATGACATGCCTGCAGTAAGCTACGATCTTTGCTTCTCCCTCGTAGATCTTTTTCTTATTGGTCAGAAGTTCTTATTGATCAGGAGAAAAAGTGCTATTTACTGGCCTATATCATGGTCACAAATTTGCTATAAGATAAGTTTCGAATTGAATTTCTGCAATAGTACTGTGCGTCATAAAACAGCACTCCTAAACCTTGCTCTTGTGATGACAGTTTTTGTGTGAATGTTTGAGACTTCAAAAATCTATGAATTAGATGTGATGAGATGTGACTTGAGAGTCCAATTTTAGGAGGATAATAATGTTAAAAAAAAAATTATGCATATAAATATCGATTAATTCTGATCCATGACATTTGTTTTCTGCTATAAAAACAGGTGAAACCTTTGGGCCATTCTCATGATCTGCCACCTCCAAACGCAGATGGGAAAACTTATGTATGCAGTTGCATGCTTTTCTTAAGGCCAACAAATGGAGCAAAACTTGTTGTGGAGAAGTGGATTGAGGAACTTCAAGCTCAATCATGGTCTAAAGCAAATAAAGCCAATGACCAACCTGCTTTTAACGTGGCGTTAATGAAATCATCAGGACAGGTATTTGTCGTTCCTCTGCTATAATATTTCTTTCGGTTTTAGAATAGTTTTATGATCAATGATTAAGTTATTGAATATACTCAGTTCAAAATTTGCATAGCACAGTGAAGCTCGAGTAAAAAAAAATTAGGAAAAAATACGTTTAGTACACGTCTGTACACCTAACTACCATTTGTTACCAAAAAGGGTTCAAGATTATCACCATTGCTAATTTAGGTACTAAACTTTTTTTTCTCCCTCAAGTCATACTTTTCTGGCCAAATTCATCGCATAATTCTTTCACGTGTCATCAGCCCCTACTATGAGTAGTAGCTTGATTCTGCAATTCTCATCACCTGTCCGGTGAATTTTTTAGTTTTCATGTAATATGTTACAGTATGTATAGTACCATATATGTTTGTACTCCATTACTTGTCTCTTCATATCCCTTTTTCCCCCCTGCTGTATATGTGCCTTTTGCTGAAATAATTATTACAGCACAGTTGCTGTAAACGATCTTAATTTTATCAAGGTTTTCTTTTTCCGGTAGGTGGATCTGTATTTGCTTCCCCAGGCAGCTTTTCCAACTGGAGGATTGTATTTTGAGAATCAAGCATGGGTGCAGGAAACTAAAGGAAAACATGTCATCATCCATAATAATTGGATAGTTGGTTATGAGAACAAACTCAAGCGTTTTCGCGAATATGGTCTCTGGTTGGCGGATGATTACGCGCAAGAATCCCCTCTTGGCAGAATATAGCCTGCTGAAGGTCTATTTGATATTGAAATTATGAAATCCAGTGGCTCATCAAAAAGGAAGAGATTATGTTGTAAAGACCTTATCTTAAAACAATGAGAAAGTTTTATAAAAAGTTTTATCCCTATAATTTTACATTTTTGTGTTAAAAGTATCAAAACATCAGTTTCCTCTCTATGTTTCTCAAACTTATGGCAAGTTAGTTTGATCTTCGAACTATGGCAAGGTAGTAGAGCTCCTCAAAAAAAAATTAATATTTTTATTATTTCTTTCCTTTCAAGAGATACAGCTATGATCTGTTCCACAAAAAAAAATTTGAGCTAACAAGACAAAAATATCAGTCACTGCTCCGTGTAAAGAATTGAAATGGAATAATCTCCGGATCCATTTTGGCAACTTTTCGGGCAGCAAGAATATCTAATTTTGTATGTTAAAATTTTATTTTAATGTTTTGTAATCAAAATCGAACGATTAACCCCACGAATCTGGTCAATTATTATTTAGGCTGTGTCACATACTAAAAACCTAACACATGTTAATAAACCCAAAAATATCTACGCTAAAATGAATTCAAAATTAAAACTAAAAAATAGTAAAAACGTTAACATGTTAATGAACCCAAAAATATCTAACCTAACAATAATTCAAAATTAAAACTAAAAAATACTATTGTTTGGTACACCCTAAATAATAGTGCATTTTGGGATGAATACCGAACGATTAACACTATCGTGAATCTAGTCCACTATTATTTTGGATGTGTCACATACTAAAAACGTAACACGAACCCAAAAATATCTAAATGGATGTGTCACATATATACTAAATGGATTAATTCCCAATTGGTTTTTGGTGTTTTGAAAAATTAAAGAGAGGCTGTATTGAATTTTTAAAGGTAGACAAAATCAATCCTGAAAATATACCCACTCATTTTATCTCCATATATCAGTACAAGAATTTTGTATTTTCTATAATTGTTTATAGAATAAAAAATTTATTTTTGATTTGATTTCCAAAAAAGGTATAAAAAGGTTTCATATTATTCATGCTCATGTCGTTATGCTAATTTTAGATGTTTTGTTTTGGTAATTTGTTATTGAGATATTTCAAAATAAATCAAAGAAAAAGGAAAAAATATTATTTTATTATAATAGGAAACCTGAGAAATTATCTAAACTATAAATGGGTAGGTAAAACTGTAAAAGTGTTGATTTTATGTAAACTTTGGAGATATTGAAAAGGTTGGTGTGGGTGCTCTTAGTACAATGAAATTTTGTGAACCAATGTACACATATAAAAGACATTCATATACTTATAAATAAATAAATATTATTAGAAAGTAATTGCACTATGTTTAAAACTTAGAATGAGATGACTTCGTATTAAAATTGGTGGTTCAAAATTATCCTTGTATGTAAACAAGTTCTAGACATTCGTTTTAGGATCGTTCGTCTTTTAAGCATTCATAAAAACCAAACGGAAAAAGCATTTCAGTAAACGAACCGTTTTGTTTATTTCCTGTTCATCATTGATCCTACTTTTGGACACTCCCAAAACGTTGTTTGGTTGGGTGAACTGACAATTATACTCGATCAGACTAATAACCCGGTTCGAATGATGGGCGATACATTAGTCAAATCACTAACATTGTCACCCATTAGTCCAATTCTACATCATTTAATTTAAGGCGTTAATTTACAGTTGACTTCTATATACCACCTATTATAGATTATTAGATTGTGTGTAAGAAGGCGAAAGTATCCTTTAACTCTCTCCCCGCATTCTATGGTTTTGAAACGTAGATTACATTAGTCCAATTCTGCATTAGTAATTTATTGGTATTAAATAACTTGATATAGAAATACATTTAATGCTTCTATTAATTGTTCTACTGATCATGATTTTATGTAAGGTTCCTGCGAACAAGAAAACTAGAACCAGTTGACTTTTCGATTAGTTAACCCTTTCTTGAAATCTAAACACTTTCAAGTTTAAGCTACATAAATAATACACACATACACATAAGATAGCGATTACTAGTTAACTAGCTATGATGATATCAAGCGTTTTAGTCCTAGTATCAATCCTAATCCTCTTAGTCCTCGTTGTCCCGTGGGTCACGACGCCTACTACACTCTCTCGCTCCTCATCTTTGATATCTAATTGGAAGGACTACACCCTTTCGGATGCCGCTGCTCACGTGGCGAAAAACCAGACAATTATCGTCTGCACGGTTAGCCAGCCTTTCTTGCCTTTTCTTAATAACTGGTTGATTAGTGTATCAAGGAGGAACCATCAAGATAAGGTATTGGTCTTTGCTGAGGACTATGCCACACTATATAAGGTCAATGCAAGGTGGCCCGGTCATGCGGTGCTTGTACCCCCTGCTCTGGATGCTCAGACTGCTCAGGACTACGGCTCTCAGGTAATTTTTGATAAAAAAAGAAAAAGAAACTATGTATGTTGGAAGTAGTAAGAACTTGTTAAAAAACCATTTTTATTTAGTTTAGGGTTATGGGTATTTCTTGAATTGCTTGTTTTGGTTAAGAGTGGTGATGTGCATTGAATTTTTTTGTACAGTGAAAACATTAAGGAATGACTCAAAATTAGGGGAATGGTGCTTTAAGATCTAATCAATTTTGTCCCATGCCAGTGAAATGTTATTTTTCTTACTTGGTGTGTGTACTTGAACTTGACTAGCTAGTAACTAACAAGGTAAATAAGAAATTTTGCTTTGGTAAGTTTGTTCTTTGTTTTCCTTCTCTGATATTGTTGGATAGCACGGCACTCACACCTGTAGCCATAGCCATTAAAGCTATGTCAATATGTCATATGTTTCAGTATAATCCCTCTCATTTAGAAGAGGGAATCAAAAGAAGTTCTCATCAGAACCGACACAAACTTCGAATTGTTTCTACATTTTTTCGATCTATATTTAATATTTATATTTCTGTTCTACAGGGTTTCTTTAATTTCACATCCAGAAGGCCTCGCCACCTATTGCATTTATTGGAGCTCGGGTACAATGTTATGTACAACGACGTTGACATGGTCTGGTTGGCAGATCCATTTCCTTATCTGCAAGGGAAGCATGATGTCTACTTTACTGATGACATGCCTGCAGTAAGCTGCGTTCTTTTATAGCACCCTCGTAGATCTTTTGCTTGTTGATCAGCCTTTTTTGTTGTTGCTATTTACTCGCCTATATCATGGTCACAGATTTTCAATAAGAGGAGTTTAGAATTGAATTTTCTGCAATAGTGTGCTGTCATAAAACAGCACTACTGAACCTTACTCTTGTGATGACAGTTTTTTGTCAATATATGAGACTTATAATCCATGAATTAAATACGACGAGATGTGACTTGTAAGTCCAATTTGAGGCAATGATGTTCAAAAAAGTAATTATGCATACAAATATTAATTAATTCTGATCCTTGACACTTCTGTTCTGCTATAAAAACAGGTGAAACCTTTGAACCATTCACATGATCTGCCGCATCCAAACAGAGATGGGAAAACTAACATATGCAGTTGCATGATTTTCTTAAGGCCAACCAATGGAGCAAAACTTGTTATGGAGAAGTGGATTGACGAATTTCAAGCTCAATCATGGTCTAAAGAAAATAAAGCCAATGACCAACCTGCTTTTAATGCGGTATTAATGAAATCATCAGGACTGGTATTTGTCGTTCCTCTGCTATAATATTTTTTTCGATTTTACGACAGCTCTATGATCAATTTCTATCACCTGGTCGCCGTATTTTTTGATTTTCATGTATGTTACAGTATGTTGTATAACACTATTTATGTTTGTGTTACTTATTTCTTCATATCCCCTTTCCCCCATGCTGTGTATGTGCCTTTTGCTGAATGAATTATACAGCATATTTTGTTTGTTTTTGGAAATTATAATTACAGCATAGTTGTTGTAAAAGATCTTAATATTATCGAGGTTTTTCTTTTTCGGGTAGGTGGATCTGTATCTGCTTCCACAGGCAGCTTTTCCAACTGGAAACTTGTACTTTGGGAATCCAAAATGGGTGCAGAAAACTAAAGGAAAGCATGTCATCATTCATAATAATTGGATACTTGGTTTCGAGAACAAACTCAAGCGTTTTCGCGAATACGGTCTCTGGTTGGTAGATGATTACGCACAAGAATCCCCGCTGGGGAGATTATAGCCTGTTCAAGGACTGTTTCGATATTTAATTTTAAAAACCCAGTGGCTAATAGAAAATGAATAGATTATGGTTTAAAGAGAGAATGATCTCTGGCGGCGAGGGAATTGATGGGTTCGGTGGCGGACAGGGCCGACGGGCCCGTTTATTTATTTATTTATGGCTCAGACTATTTAGCTCTTTCCTTTTTATTATTGTTAGAGATTTTTTTCCTTTCTCAGTTTTGTTATTCGCAATTAGAGATTTCAGGTGTTTCCTAATTGCGGAAGTGCCCGGAGTGGGATTTGTTTTAAATACTTTAACACTTTCATTATTAGGGTTTATGCATGAATAATAAATAGCTCTGAGCCTCCATTGATAGTTATCTAGTAGAACTTATTAATTGGTATCGTTGAACAATCTTGGTGGTGGCCGTTCTAGTAGAACTTATTAATTGGTATCGTTGAACAATCTTGGTGGTGGCCGTTCCATCAGAAATATTTGTATTTTGTATTTCCCTCATTTTATATTAAAATAATAGGAAAATCTTATAAGTTTAATTATCTTATCGTTATATGTCAACAAATTTATATTGAAACTCGTGAACCCATACAAAAAAAAACTTGCTGTGTGACAATCTTTTCTTGCTTGAATTCCTTTACCTGTATTCATAAAATATAGAAATGCTCGCCTTTCCCGTGTCATCTGTGTAGTCCAAATCTCCAACCTTGAAAAAAATTACACAACAAAACGTATTGTAAATCACTAAATCTTGGCATGTCGACTATCCTTGTTAATCTGAATGTCTTTTTTGGTCCAATTCCATCCATTTTTGTTGAGGACAATTCTTACTTGTTTATCGGCAACTGATCTAGCTTCTGGAATGAGTAAGATTGTTTGTTGAATAGCGAGCCAAAAAATTTCGCATATAGTAGCAAAGCTTTTATTTCTATGAATGAAAAGAAACAGCGAATGTATAAATAGAACTTCTCAGTTTGGGCATAGGTATAGGTAGAACTTCTGATGGAGCAGCAATGTAAAATACTTCAAAGGTACTTTTACATTCCTAGTATAATAGTATAGCAGCTGCCTTGGCGGATCTCCCTTGGCAAATTATAACCCGTTGAAGGACCGTTTCCATGTCGAACTTAAGAAACTCAGTGGCTAATTAATTAAAGGGGAAGAGATCATGCTTTGGAGGATATTGTTCCCGCCTTCGACCTAGTGCCATGCTTGATGCTCAATGATGGTTGCAACCGATTTCAACTCTCTATCGGAAACTTCCACATCTGGAAAGGACTCGGAAGGAAATTAGATTTCTGGAATCTAAGATGTTCTGGACCAGGGGAGAAATCGGGAGTATAAGTAATTAAATTATGGCGGTGTCAAATGATTTACAAAATATAGTAAAATGCAATGCATATCAAAAATTAAAAGAATAATATTGTACAATTTTAAGACTGATGGGGTGTCCTCGAATCCAATTTTGATGCCCTAAAAATATTAGATTAGGGTACCATATTTTTTTTTATCCATTAGATCAAAAAACAATATGATCCAAGGGCTAACAGAAAGCATGGGAAAATGTTTATTTTGTCCCGATACTCGAATTGCATACATAAACACCCTAGGTACGGTTACGGTATGTTTTTTCAAGGAACCGATATGACAAATTAAGTACCGTTGACATTTTTATTATTTGACCATATCGGGAAATTTTTAGTTTTAATTTTAAATTAATTTTAGGCTATTTATTTTTGGGTTTATATATAAGTGTCAGGTTTTTAGTGGATTGCACACCTTAAAACTTACTACATCGGATTTACGGTAGTATTATTGGTGTGTATATATACAATTCGTGTGTTGAAACAAAATAAACAATTTTTCATTATTTTAGTTAACACTTGGATTAGATTATCTTTGTATCCTATGACAAAAATAAAAATAGGACAGACTGTCTTAAATTATCCATGACAGCAAAAACATATCCGGTGTCCCCTAAATGAGTTGCACTTAGCTTTCACCTTGTTACCCATTTTTGTTCCTTTTCTTTTACATTTTTAATGATTGTTAGTCTACCTGAAACTACCCACACTATTTGTATTGTTTTGTACGTGCTCTCAGATTGGAATGAACATGTCTTTTTTGGATAATTATTGAAATTTCATTTTATTGGTCCATGATGAATTCATACTTTTGTAAAAAATCTGCTATTATGAAGTCACATTTCTGCGTTGTGCACATATATGAACTTGTGAGGTCGTTTAGAGGAACAATAATTGCACTTCCAAGATAATTGATTGCCAACAAAATGGTTCATGTGTAGTTTCCTATCTCAATTGCAAGTGAAATTGTGAAAGTGTGAAACCCTTCTAACAGATTTATTTACTAGCAGATTGGGGGTGAAAAATAGTGGCCATTTGACATCTCCCATCAGGCCGGTTTTTGGGCTAGGCCAAAGAGGCAAAGGCTTCCAAAAACCGATTAATTTTATATCTCAATTTTATAACAAAAGTTATATATATGTATATATATTGGAAGGGATCCATACACACATAAAAATACACATTATCTTTACACATCAATCACAACCATTCATTTACTTACTTTTAATGGTCAAGATTGGTTCATCTAATAACAAGAATAAACACATAATCTTGACCATTAAAAGTAAGTAAATGGAGGGTTGTGATTGATGTGCAAACATAATGTGTTTTTTTATGTGTGTATAGATTCTTCCCCTATACATATATATATATATATATATAACTTTTGTTCCATAAGTGTCAGGAAATTTTTAGTAGCTGAATGGTTAGTATAGAGAACAAAAATTTCTCTTCTCCCCAATGATTTTTTTTATTTAATAATAACAGTATTATACTATTAAACTAAACATCCACATAGTCTGAAGTAAAGTAATTTCTCGTATATAATATATTACATCTTTCCGAAAAAAGCTTGTTATTATAAAATATAACAGATTTGATCTTAAAAAAAATTACGAAGAAAACCCCCCTCCCTCTATTTTTGGTGGCCTAGAGCCCCATAAATTGTAGAACCGGCCTGTCTCCTATAATCCTTATATTTTAATCTTTTATCTTGTGTTTGACTAAAATTTGTCAAAAATAATGATTTGACATCCCAATAAAAGTATTTCCTTGATTAACATTGTTTTTTCATGAAAATTTGTTTAAATCCTGGCATCACATCCTAATTGGGTGATCATAGTGCAACTAACTAACCGAAAAACCAACTTAAAAATGAACCGCTATCGGTATAAAAATACTATATTAATAGATTGTAGACCTTCTCAAATCTTCAATCGAAATAATTAAGATTATACAGGGTCTAAATACGAAGGTGGGACAGCTAACAAAGAGTAATCATAACTCGAATTATTTATATATATTATATATATTCAAAATAATTAAATTGTTCATTTAAAACTCAATTAATAAAAAATGAAAATATAAAACTTTCAAAATAAATAAATAAGCAAAGTATTAGATGAAGGATATTGATTTATATAAAGATTTTTTTATGAAAATTATAGATATATAAATTTTTTATAAAAATTATGTATATGGAGATGTATATATATGTATAATGATTATGTGCTGATTTTTATTACTTTATTTTTTTATTTAATTGAGTTTTAATTTTTAAATAAACAATTATATTATTTTGAATAGTAATATGACATACACTCAAAGAGTTGGAGTATTACTCTGAGTTAGCATAAGTATTCCTTAGGAATGTATTGGTACTACCGTAGCATTAAATGATTTAGTCACGCCCTCACACAGTCTTCTAGAATAATACGAAATCCAATAAATTACTGTAATTTAATTAATTCTATTCTTGAATCAATAATGTAACTTGCACGATTATGCATACGGGATTATATTAGCACATGAATCTACACATGGATGTGCAGATTATATATATATATATATATATATATATATATATATATATATATATGAGTATTGCTATATTATCATTTATATATATATATATGGGAAATATTATATGGACATCGTGAAAAACATTTAACTAGACATTTTTTTGTAAAAACATTCGAAATCAAAATTTGGTTAATGCAAATCTCCATGGTTTTACGACGGAAACACAAATATGCGTCTTGTTTTTTTTTCCGAGATGTATAATGACATGTTTTCGAAATTATGTTAAAATTTAAAAATTCAAAACATGTCATTATATATCTCAGGAAAAAAAAACAAGACGCATATTTGTGTTCCCTTCGTGAAACCATGGAGATTTGCATTAACCAAATCTTGATTTGGAGCGTTTTTACAAAAAAGTGTCTAGTTAGATGTTTTTTACGATGTCCATATATCCTCCCTACGTCTATATATAATCATTTTGTTTCTTGTGGGTACAGCAATATGTCAATTGTCACAATTTATTATTTAAAGACAAATCTTGCTTAATTATTGTCAGAAAGAAAAAGATTAGTTACTTCCTGAACTAGTAGAATTTTGGTTTTGGACTAATTGAAACTCACAACTCAACAACAGCAAATTCACGTCACTGATCAGCAATAAAATTGATATATTTGTTCTAATGTCATTTTCCTGGTGAGCTGTTTATCATGCTCATATTGTTTCACTATCTCGTTTCTTTTGGTGTTTTCCTTTTGTACTTGTGGTTTAGTGTTCTGGACAGGAAAGCTAAGTGGGGACGATCGGGTGTCACGGCACCCATATAATTTTAGAAATCCCAAGTGACGCAATTTTTTTTTAGTACAATTTATTTTTAGGTGTAGATTTGGCATCCCCATAAAAATATGTTACTTGTATATATATTTTGGCACCCCCATTTACACATCCTGGTTTCACCTCTGATTCTAGGTAAGCACCGATCAACTAACTATATATATGTGTGTGTGTGTGTGTACAGAATAAATATAAAATCGCGTCCTGCGATTAAATATTTAGTCATCTCGCCATGTCTTGACCTTTTCCCCTTGACATATTTTTTCTTTTAATAAAAGTCACACCACATTTACAAAAAATTCTACTAACTATATGAATTATAGAAAACTCATAACTGATAATTAAATTACTTGGTAAAAAAAAACACTCAACAAAATAAAATGTCTGATAAGCTAAAATTAAATTAAATTCCAAATGATAGTCTCCATAAGGCCAGATTTTAAATTTTAGAAATCCTTATTAACAAAAATCATAAAAAAATTCCGGATATGCATTTTGGAACTTTAAATTAAAAGATGACAATTTGTTATTACATATGGACCTTTACTTTTCAGATATTTTATTAGTAAATTTTAATTATTTTCTTATTTTATATTTAATTACACTAGCCTTCTTAGTGGCTCTTTTATTAAATTATTACTTTTTGGCCCTTTCCTAATGAAAACATGATTCTAATTATTATTTGTAATTATCACTACACCAAAATGACCTTTTTGGAATAGAAATTAAGTGTTCCTAATAGAATTTATGGTAAATTTTAATTAATCGGCAGGTAAGTTTAATGCATAAAGATAGAGAGGAGAGACGTACGAGAGAGTATATTAATTTAAAGGGTATATTGGAAAAAAAAATAGTATGAATCAAAGTTTAAAAGAGATTTAGGTACCGGTTTTTTGATAAATAAGTATCATTCATATGTATCTTTTGATATTTTTTCTTATTTTTATTCATAGAAGTATATTTTATATATAAATATACACCGGCCAAAAAGTTGAGACATGATGTTTTACTTGCATTTGTAGTTATCAATATATGTATTTTGTTAAATCATTTGTAAATTTACTTGTTATTCGATTTTTAGTTCAGAATTTGAAATGAAATGCAATTAAAAATTTAATTATAAATTTCTAGGATTGAAAAAATTGGTTTATGTTGGAATTGTAAAAAAATTAGGTAATTTGAGTATAAAGTCTTGTTTGGCCTCCAAATATGCTTATGTGACAGTTGGACATTTTTTATAACAATGAGAACATCATATAATCTTGCTCAAGTACTATTTATTTGATAATTTTAATTAGTAGGAATATTAGTTTATTTTGAACTATTTGGTATTTTTTTTAACTAATAGTCTAATACTATGTCTTTGGAAACAACTTACGTAATGAGCAGATTTTTGGCTTCATCGTGCTTATTATATTGCTTTTGATATTATAAACTCGAGTTTTTTATTACGTTCCACGAGGAAAAAATCCTCGTTTTTTGTAGTGGCCTGCAGCCCCAAAAGGGCTGGCGGTGGCTCTGTCTAGGTTCATGGCTAATTAATAAAAGCAGGGTGGAATTTATTCTAAGAAAAATATTTATAACCTTTTTATTCTTAATTAGGCCCTTGAATACGTCTGCTCAGTTGAGAAACAAACATACACTGGAAGTTTGCGGAAATAGCTCAATATAATTAATCACCTACCTGATTATCCATTATCTAAGGTTTGTGGTGCCATGCATAGATGGAGCACCAAAAGGAACTGATATTCTTGATCGGATATTTGCTTGAATGGTTGCATATCGCAACCAGTCATGCTATTTTGAAGATTCTGGTGGTGAAACTAGTGATTGATGGACGTGGCAGGTATATATATACACACTGATCTCTGAATTCTGGTGGAGATAAACCAGTGATAGATGGAGTATATAAATATTATGTTACACTAATTTTTTCGGGAAAAAATTGGAAATTTGCATCTCCTTGTTAAATGTTTACTGTCTATATAAAATTCATGAGTCTTATCCTTAATTATATCTGCAATGTTTTACCAAGTTAAATTAACCCCGGAATTATTTGGAGGATCTGATCATTTTTATTAAATATTGAACGTACCGGCTACTCCAACCAACTTTCGTAAATATTGAACGTACGGATCTTATCATTTTTTCTTAATTTTGATAACAATTAATTAAGTAAAAGTTTTTCATAATAAATTTGTTTTATCCATGTGCACTTTTTTTTATAGACATGCAGTGAGATGGTCATGTCCATTGGTTGGTATATGGTATATGAGACTGTGTTCGAACCAGCACCTTTCAACCTACGCAGCTTCGAAAAGGACTGTAAGAGAATGTACGGTGTAACACCTCGACCACATTGGGTCACAGCTTATTATGGAGGCCATGTAAGCATACCTTGAACCATTATTTCATTACACACTATATCATGACCGGCTATTCGAAAACTTATAGTTTGTTAGTAGATAAACTAAATTTCTGCTCTCAATAATTTGTTCAGAACATAAAAAAGGATCATGATTTTGCTAGCAATATCATTTTCTCAAATGGTCTCAAGGATCTTTATAGCAGCGGAGGGTAAATAATATACAACCCTTATTTATTAATTTTTTTTTCTTTATATTATTTACTTTTAGATATTTTGTTTGCTTAAATGATTGTTTTTTCCATCTTAAAATTTGTTAGGGTGCTGGAGAATATATCAGACAGTGTTGTTGCGATTAATACGGTGAATGGTATGTTAATTAAAATCCGATTCAAATAATATATGTATATTACATTTGTAACGATTTGAGTACTTACTGAAATATAACTATAACGTGTTCAAAAAAGTTACACATCTAGACCAGATACGTGTCCAGTCCAATATGCATAATTTTACTTGAGAAACATAAATTTCACAAAAAGTTTTTTTTTATTCCTCATCAGTTGCAAGTTTGACAACATTTGAAGAGAGTTTAATGGACTTTCTGATCAAATATAAAAGTATTGAAAATTTTATCTTTCAATGTTAGTGGCGAGACTTCTTTTCTTTCAAGATTCGGCTTAATCAATTCACGTCGGCTCCGATCTTTCGAGCTGTCGGTCATGGATCGTATCTGCTTCGACGACGGGGTGCTCTCCGTTCCTGCACAAGAAACGAACAGGGGCCCGGGGTTGGTACCATATTTTCCCTCTCCGACGATCAAGTTAGTACTGGGTAAGACTGAAAGTAGGTTTATAACGAAGAAAGAGGGGTCGGGCCGGTTACAACTTGTGGCGTCGGGTGTCAGAGGTCGTGTTTAGGCGGTCCGGGTGATTTTAGCTTTATCTCTCCTCTCTGTCTGTTTTTTATCCCCCACTAAGATGTGTTAGTGAGGGTATTTATAGTATGATCAGAGGTGTATTAACCCTTGGATCACTGTACTGTAAAACACTGATCCAACGGCGTTTAGGTCATTTATGACTCTGACAAGAGTACTGTCATTCTCCGAGGCCCACTAGAGATGGCATGTGATTGGGCCACGTCGATGAAACAGCTGAAGGATCCACCAAGGGAGCAGCAGTATTAATTGGGGAAGTGTATTCGACACGTTTTTCTAGGCCGGCCTAAGCACAGCTCGGCCCCTCCAGATCCGGGACGTTACGTCACTCAGGGTTGAAGTGGCCCGGACTGCCTGCTATGGGGGTGGTATCGGCCCAAACGAGAGGATGCCGACATTCCCTCGCCGATTAGTACTATATTATTAGTTGAACAACTCCGTCTGTCCCAAAATATAAGCTAAAGCAAATAGAATATATATGTTAATTTCAGCATTTAACTACAGGAAAAAGATATGCTTGTAGGTTAAACAGACCTAGTAATATACTATATGGTCCGATATTTATTTTTGCACATATAGTCAACGTCCAATTAAATATAATTCATCTATGTGTTTACACGAAATGTCTCCAAATAACGATGCTTTATATTACAGGATCTCGTTATGTTGATATCCTCGTAGCAGAGGAAAACGACCCGCAATGGCTAATTGAACAAAGGAATAAAGAAGTTGAAATAATCGAAGGGTGGATAGCAAATTATTACGATGATCTTCTTTTGTTCAAACAGTGATCATTTATGTTTATTTTCTTCTGCTCAAACAGTGATCATTTAACTATTATTATGGAGATTAATTTTAATCAGTTGCCTCTTATCAATGTAACTTTCTTTAGTTTGAAGATGTCTTCTGTCCTAAATTTGGTTTACAAGACTTAAAACAATATTGCAATATAGTTACAATGGCAGGGGTGCAAATTAATTGTGATGTTTTCATTAGGTTTGATGTGACTCACCTGCCTGATAGAAACGTTCTTTTTGCCAGTAAAACATTGGGTTGCCGGTCATAGTTCCCTTGGGTTTTTTTTACAGGCAAAATAGAAAAAAAAAAACATATAAAAACAACATTTTTTTAGACTACTATACAAATGTATAGTTTTTTTTTTTATTAAACACTCATTATTATTAATAACAACGAACGGAATTATATAGTTTCAGTGCACTTGGAACAAGTTCCGCGGTCTAAACAAATTGAAATAATATAAAAGAATAAATTGTGTCAACATACCCACAAACTCCTAAAAGCACACACAACTTATCCAACTCTAAATAGACGATAAAACTAACCCAAAAAGACGTAAAATACAACATAAAAAATCTCAGCTATCACGAAAACGTAATACTGAAATATTGTCGAGTACACCAAACAAAATACGAATAGTAATAGAATGATCGCAAATGAAGGCACCGTACAACACCATCCGCACAAAGTGACCAAAAGAAAATTTACCAACAGCTCAACAAAGCGCCATCGGAGTGCAAACCCGGTCTAATAAGGCTAGTCATGACAAAAAAACTTAAAGGCGCCGACCTCACACTAAAATAGTCAAATTTAGCCAATCAATCACAGTTCCCAAATTACCCATCATAGCCAAAACTCTACCGAGTTGTGAACGATAACACTACAACGACAATCTCCTCGTAATCAAAAATCGAGACATAGTCACGTCACATAAAACATCAATAAAGCTACAAAATTACATCTGACAGATCTGATACACATATTAAACGGTCCTGTTTGGTATAAGTAAGAAAACAAACTCATGTCAAGACACAAGTGAAAAAGGCGGCAATATACCAGACATTAAATAGAGACAAAAGAGCCTTGAGAGTATTTCATTCAATCCGGTATTTGAGTTGCGACCGAGGTGACAACACACTTTTATTACTCGATCTAGTCAAATCTACTTGTCAAGAAGCTCAAAAATTGCCCATGCCCACACTATTAACCACGACGGATTAACCCGTCTCAACTCTAGTAAAGACCCCGAATGCAAAAGTGCTACCACTAAATAGGCAAACATTTGAGACTCAATCAAATTCAAAAGGGAAAATAGTTAGAGGATATAAAGGAGGAGGCCGGATCTCACCTAAAAAGGCTAAAAAACGGCGGCATATATGGTGGGGGTGAGAGGAGAGGACGGATGAGAAGAAAATAGTGAATTGGAAAAAAAAGTGAAGTAACAAATTAGGGAAGAAGAGAGGAGATCGGAAAAGGGTTGAGGTGGGAGATGAGAGAAGAAAAGAGTTGGGGTGAGAAGGAGAAAGATCTGCAGAAAGAAAGGAGGTGGGACGGAGGTGAAAAGGTCTGGGAACAGGGGGCGGCGCCGCCTTACCCGCCCCAAGCTGGCGGGTGTGATTGAGGGGTTTTTGGGTTTAAGAGTTTTTTAAGAGAGATGAATGATATAATTTGAGTGAAAAATACCTAAAAAAAACATACAAATGTATAACTTGTATCTATATCATTTCACTTAATAAAAAAATTGAAAAGAGAAACATTTTACGAGCTTAAAAGGTTGTGGTTAGTGTCAAGGTAACTTTTAGCCCCCACTTTTCCAATTTAATTTGACCGAAAATAAATGGCATATTTGAACTAGTATGATTTATGACAAAATAATGGATGAGAAATTAGAATAATTACCTTGTGAGAGAAACAATATCCATCTTTTTCTCTTACTAAAAGTTGAATAAAAAGGTTTTTCTGGGTACGAAATGGTTATTACGTCATGTTGACAAGTGTACAGTTGATTCAAGTACCTTAGTTAATTTTACCATACTCATTCTCTCTCTAGTTTAATTTATAATAATTAACTTAATTATGTATTTACTCATATTCCCATACTTTTTATTGTCTCGTTATTTTCTTTTATATATAGACGTGTTTAACTACAAAAATGGTAGATATAAATTTAATATTTGAAACTAAGAAAATATTTAATTCCTTTCCTTTGAATAACAGTTTTTTTCTTTACATATTCTTAAGTTTATATTAACTCTCTTTCAGTACTTAATTTCTTTGTATATGATAGTAAAATTTCCGATAAAAAATTACTATCATATACAACAAGTCAAATATATATCTTTTAGAGTAAAAACGATTATCAAACATAAAAAAATGATATTAACTTTCATGGTCAAAACTAATAATGACAAGCTCTTATCTATAGATAATATATTAAAACATTTTAAGTGAAAATGATTAAATGGTACATATATAATTATTTATCAAAAAGTTGGTCTCAAAATCTTTTTTAAACTTTGCTACATACTGTTTTTTTTATTACCAATATACCCTCTAAATGAATACACTCTCTCCTCTCTCCGAATCTTTATGCGTTAAAGTTATTTGTTGGTACTACATGTAAACCTATAATATCCATACAAGTTTTTATCATGCTACTATATATCATTAAAATATTTTATAATGGTAAGTATGAGTAATTTTTTATAAACCACATACTTGATCGATATGTTGGATAATATAAACTTTAACACTCTCACTCGATCGTGACCTGGCATTTCAAGCAACGAGCGGGTATAACGAACGGGTGGAGGTGAGACCCAACATCGATGGTCCGTTCTGATACCATATTGAAGTTCATATCCTTATCCACTAAAAAACTTAATAGTACTGAAGAAGAGTGATATATATTAATATTCGACTTTGATAATGTTCAAGTGATGTCAGACAATTCCAACAAATTTATGATGCTAAAACATATTATTCCTAATGCTAATACATATTATTTATGATGCACTACATATTATTTACGACGTTACTATATATTATTTTATGATATTAAAATCTAACTTATTCTCGTGTCACTAAAAGACCTGATATTTTAATTAAATAGTTAATTCATAATATAGTTATTTTAATTATCTTAGTATACCATGTGATTCAAAGGCAAATTTGTCCAAAAGAGGCCAAGGAGACTTGGTCGTTGAATGTTGGGACGATTTCAGTAATGATAATGAAACATTGAGACTAAATTAACAAACTTCTATGACTAAAAATCTATACGGATTGTTAAGCCGAGGGGTCCAAATTTCATACAAAAAATTTCATACGGATATTTTATGTAATATGGGAGTTAAACTGTTAATTTTTAATCAAAATATATAGATAAAATTATTTTTTCCGTAATTTTTTTACGAAATATGGGGTGGGTGTGGGGGCGCAGTCCGGACCGCTCCCACCTTGCTTACACATAGTTTTTATCAGCGTATTAAAAAAAAATTCACCTTGCTTACACATAATTGAGGCTCGCTTTTGCTTAAAATTCAAAAAAAAAGTATTAGAGTTTTAGCCTAAAACTCGAACTAATAAAAAACAACGCTTTAAACGCGTCAATGCTAAAAAAAACCGCCTCAAACTCAAAAATCTTAAGCTTTTGTTAAGAAAAAAAAAATTCAATTTAGTCTCACAAATTTGCACAAACGTAAAATCAACTAAGTGGAACTTTGTTTTATACACTAAAATGTCTACATCTATAATTATGTGCTAAAAATTGAATATTAAGGTACGTTATCAACGATAATTTGTTAGTATGTAACTAAAATACGTGAATAATAATTATTTATACTGTTTTATAACTATTATATTCATGTGTTTAATAGTAAATGACCATATATAAATATTTACGTTTTTTTAGTAAATCTTACGCTTTTAACGTCCAAACTTACGCTTCAGTTAAACTCTTCCAAAAACGCTTCAACGATGTTAGTTTTAAAGTTTACTGGGATTCTGTGAACAAATTCTTAAACATGGATATATTTTTTTTCCTTTTAAATTCTCAAACATGGAAAATTCACCTGCCAAAATCCAAGCATATTGGACTAAATCTTCATTTATATGACGCGTAATCTAGTCAGTACCTAAAGCAGTCAATTTCTCATTTTAATCAGAATGTGTCCATTGAAGTCATGAATTTACCATGTTGTACAAAACTAGGCAAATTTGAATAGCAAAGAAATTGTAATAAAACTGTCAAAACAAACTAAAGTCAAAGTTGATCATGAAGTTTAACAAATGAACTAGTATTACAGATTAACTTCTAAAAGTTTTTTTCACCGATATAGTCCAGATTTATTGGCGGTCAAAAATTACATGTATAATACAATTAAAAGGAAATAAATGGTTAATTTTGAAAATCATTCCCTTATCTAATGACATAATAAATAAATGATAGGACGTTTTACTCGGAGACCAGAATCGGATAATACAAGACGAAAAATGGATAACATTTATGGTGCTTGTTACAACATTTTGAAAATTGATAATGTTGCAAAATTTGTCATTTTAATTTATAGCATACAAATCCTAATTTATTTTTGAAATACAATCAATTAAATAACAAATATTTTACAAGATGCACTCTATCGTAAGTATCTATAAGGAGAATACCATATAATTAAGGAGCATTGTTCAACATTTATCTTCTACATATAAATATTAATTATTAGTTTTTTTCCTTGCCTCAACCATTATTTGAAGTGAGACAATAACTAAATGTGATTATTAAAAGTATTCTTTTGCCAATAGTCAAGCAGATAATAGAATATCTCTACGGTCATACACCCTAAGGCTTGGAAAAAAATATTACTATTTATAAGTTATTTCTAAAAGGAGATTCATATAAAAAAAAAAGCATAATTTAAATTTATATTTTACATAATATAACATACATATAATACATTGTTAAGCTAACTAAGACAAATACTTAAGACACTATTACATGTATTTACTTTAACCGACTATGGTTACTAACCAAACACATGAATCAAGGAAGGTGAAAAGTCATTAATATAATAAAGTCATGAAAACTTAATTAATTACACGTATTTATAAAATCAAGTACATGTATTTGAAAGTTGGAAAGACATCTAAAATATAATATTTTTCTTATATGTATAAATACTATGTATAATATAGCATAAAAAACAGTTTTAATGTAAGGATATACATACATAATTTTACAAATTTATGTTATTTATTATTTCATAAATTTAAATTTTTCTCAAGGCAAGACCACTTTCTTATAAGATATGGTAATATAAAGTTTATTAATATAGTTAACTAATCCACGTTGGGACGGATAATTTTTATTAGTTTTATATTTTATTTCTACCGTATTTACATTTTAATTGAGAGATGTTATTCGTAAGTAACAACCAAATTTCACAATTCACCGACAAATAATAGTAATTCATATAAAAACAAGGAAACTAAATATAAGCAGAAAATTTAGGGCCAATCCCATCTCTCTCTCTCTCTCTCTTCAGAGCTGTATTCTTTTACTCTATAAGCTCAAAGTCACAAGCATCTCCTTCTTTTATTAAATAATATTTACACACAAAAAAAAAACACTAAATTTTTTATTCTTAATATTCACAAACCCAATTCTTGATGTGATATTGTTGATGGGTTCATTAGAAAATGGGGTTTCAATGAAGAAAGAGAGAGAGAGGGCAAAACCCAGATCAAATAAATTAGCAAGATTTGTTCTTTTTGGGAAAATAGATTATCTTCAATGGGTTTGTGCAGTGGGTGTATTTTTCTTTTTTATAGTATTGTTTCAGATGTTGTTGCCTGGTTCAGTCATTGAGAACTCAAAGGGTGAGGTGATGACGTGGCAGATGATTAGTGAGTTGGATTTTGGTGAAGGTGTTGAGTTTGAGCCCAAAAGGGGTTTTTTGACTAGATTTAATAAGGATTTGTCAACTAGGGGAGTGAGATTTGGTACTAGAAAACCATTCATTGCTTTGGTAATTCTTTACCTTTTTGTGTTTGTGAATTTTTTATTGTTTTTTAGTTTAGTATCCCTTCATTGCTTTGGTAAATCTTTACCTTTTTGTGTGAATTTTTGTTGATTTTTAATTTAGTAGCCTTCATTGATTTTGTAATTCTTTACCTTTTTGTGTGAATTTTTGTTGATTTTTAATCTAGTAGCCCTTCATTGATTTGGTAAATCTTTACCTTTTTGTGTGAATTTGTGTTGATTAATTTAGCTGCCCTTCATTGCTTTGGTAAATCTAATACCTTTTTGTGTGATTTTTTGTTGATTTTTAATTTAGTAGCTTGTTAGTGCATTTTGGTTGATTGGTGTTTTTGTTTTTCGGATTAGGTTTTTGCAGATCTGTTAATTGATCCACATCAGATACAGATGGTGACTGTTGCTATTGCTCTCAAAGAGATTGGATATGAGATTGAGGTGACTTGGGGAATCTCATTCTTTGAATATTTTCTTTTCCTCAGGATAAAAAGATGTAGTATATACTTGCTAGTGTATTGTAAAGTTTCGGATTGGAGTAAAAAACTGGAATTAAATTTTCTTGACAAGAAACGTTGAACTATGTGAGTGGGTTTAATATTCATGTCCTACATGTTTGAACTAAATTTCTTTTAAATGAGGAACGGAGAGAGCATGCTAGCATTCCCACACGTACCGGGAGACTAAGAAACACGTATGTTAAAAGCAAAATCATAGAAGCTTTTGTTGTATTGTCGTTTTAGCTTATTCAACGTCACGTTGAACTCCAAATAAATGAGGAAAGCATATTTTCAGTTGCATTTTTTTTGACAGAACATGATTAGGTTTTCATACTAGTGGCATGATTTCTTTTGTTCATACATTTCACGTAGAATATTTATTTTATATAGCTTTGTTTTAAGTGTGATACAATAACGCGTGGATAGTAAATAAACTGACTTTCTTATGTCATTTTTTGATTCATTGCCTGAATACATTTTCCTTGACTAAACCATCGGGTGAACTCTGTAAGAAATTACTTATGGAATCTAATTTGTGCAGGTTATTGCAGTTGAGAATGGTGTTGCTGGTGATATTTGGAAAAAACTTGGAATTCCAATCACTATATTTAGAACCGAAGAGAATAAGGAAGTTGTTGTAGATTGGCTACGGTATGCTCGTGGTATCTATTTTATCCTTTTTATCCACCTATAGTTAAACATCTTAAATACAACTATTATATTGGAATTTCTTCAGCTATACTACTGCAGTTGTGGATTTGGGGGGTAAAACATAACATCAGATGCTAGCCTATAATGTCAGATTTGAAACCATTAAATCACATAACCCAAATCAGTAAATGACAGGACTATATCTTATAAGTTATATCACTTAGCCGAAATCTGTATGTCGCATGATATTAAACTTTAGGTATATGTTCATTGTACAATTTATTATAACTAATAAATTTAAAACTTAGGACTCATTGAGTTGTTGAATTCTGCAGCTTCGATGGCATAATTGTGAACTCTATTGAAGCGAAGGAACCCTTTTCTCGGTAAGGTCCATTCTATGCAATTTTTAAAGGGATATTTCCCTTTTTCTTTGTGACCAATATTTGTTTTTATTTATTGTATTTGGCCAAAGAAGTGATTGATTTTACTTGTTACAGTCTTCTGCAAGAACCCTTCAAATCAGTACCTGTAATATGGAGCATTAATGACAGAACACTATGTATGCACCTGAGACAATGCCAATCCGATGGCGAGTTTGATCTCGTGAATGAATGGCAAAAGCTTTTCAACCGCTCTTCTGTTGTTGTCTTCCCAAACTATGCCTTACCGGTAATAAATTATTTTCTATAACATCTAATTACTATTATGATATACATTAGCTGGAAGTATTATAGCCCTTAAACATGATAACATCTCATCTCCAGATTTGACATTGTCCTGTCATGATGATGAAAATATTCTTTAGTTTGTTAAGATCCTAATACACTAACGTTGTACTGTCAGATGTACTACTCTCCCTACGATTCTGGAAATTTTATTGTCGTTCCGGGTTCTCCTGCTGAAGCTTGGGAAGCAAACAACTTAATTGTCTCACACAAAGATAACACGAGCGAAAATACAAATAATGGGTCAAACAACTTTGTTATCGTTATTGTAGGGAGTCAATTCATGTACAAAGGCTTATGGTTGGAGCATGCCCTTGTTCTCAAGGCTTTGTTGCCATTACTTCCAGAATTCTCTCTCTCTCTGGAGAAAGAATCAACTTCTCGTCTCAAAATTATCTTCTTAACTGGCGACTCTACTAGAAATTATAGCATGGCTATGGAGGTAAAACCACTTGGTATTCATGTTTGATTATAGTTCTGGATCTTCTTTTTACTTTTTTATACCTCTCCAACCATAATCACTCCTGAAAATGTAATGATTTTTAAGAGGCTATTTTCCATCTGTGTTTTCATTAACAGGCTGTTGCTTCAAATCTAAAATACCCAAAAGACATGATAAGGCACGCTGCTGCTGATGAAGATGCAAATAATATCATAAGCATGTCCAATCTTGTAATATATGGATCCTTTTTAGAAGAGCATTCTTTTCCCAGCATATTGCTAAAAGCAATGAGCTATGGGAAGCCAATAATTGCGCCAAACCTGGCAATGATCAGTAAATATGTAAGCTTCAAATATACTTCCTTCTCGATCCTGTTTCCGCTTGTTAATTTTTTATGTACTTGGGACTTACTAGGTTGCAGCTTTCAAGCAAATAAGCCTGGCTTTCTAAGTTTGAGAAAAAACTTTAAATTTTATCCAGCTTAAAGTTTTTTGCTTTTGGAGGCAAAGAAACAAGAAAAGCTCAACTTTTAAGCTGATAAATCAAATGCAGTTCAGATTTTACTGGGGAAAAAAGACGGTTAAAAGGCTGCAACCAAACAAGTCCTTAGAACAGAAGAAAGAAAGATAGACAAATATGTTTTTGATTTTATGGAAAGGGTACTGACCGCATTGACATTAACAATTAGGTTGATGACAGGGTGACTGGATATCTTTACCCGAAGGAAAATATTTGGGTTCTTTCACAAATACTAATGCTTGCAATATCAGAAGGGAATTTATCGCCTTTGGCTCATGAAATCGCATTAAGAGGAAAAGACTCTGCCCAAAATCTTATGGTTTCGGAAACAGTTGAAGGGTATGCTTATTTACTGGAAAACATTATCAAACTTCCATCTGAAGTCGTACTTACTAAGCCTGTCACAGAGATACCTAGCGTTTTGAAAGAGGAGTGGCAATGGAAATTTTTCGAGTCAGTATCGTATCCCGAAACTCCTAAAAAAGCTCATAATTTCTTGGAAAACATCCGCAAACAGTGGAGGAATAAAGATAATATCGGTGCTCTGAGTGCTTCCGATGAAACATTCCTTTACGCTCTCTGGGAGGAAGAAAAAAGCAATGATATAATAATTAATGCAAAGAAAAGAAGGGAGGAAGATCAGGTGATGCCCTTTCTTTAGAAAGTTTCACTTCAATTTCATCCCGGTGACATTTTTGTATATAGTTTGGTATATTCCACATTAATTTTTTTAAGACTTTCCTCAATTTTGTATGCAAATTCAGCTAAAGGACAGAACTGATCAGACTCGTGGAACATGGGAGGAGGTATATCGAAATGCCAAAAAGGCTGATCGAACTAAGAATGTGTTGCATGAAAGAGAAGATGGAGAGCTTGAAAGGACTGGCCAACCATTAACAATATATGAACCATATTTTGGAGAAGGGACATGGCCTTTTCTGCACCGAAATTCACTGTATCGCGGACTTGGGCTGGTGAGACCTTTATAACACATTTTTTACATTTCTTTATATTTTCATAGAGAAAATGCTACATCTTTTGTCCCTTTCTTCCATTTTGGTCTTTCACTTTTCATAAGTAACAATGTTGCTTTCTTTTTTGCTTCAATCTTTTATAACATGAAAGTGCAGATAAATCGTTTTGCAATAGTTTTGTTAAAAGCATAAAAATCGCAAGTTTTTGCGGTGTAAAAAGTGTAAATTCGTAAGATTTTTCGCAATGTGTTTCCAAGTTTTCAATTAAAACAGTACTTTAATTCATTACAACCGGAAATTCCCAAAATTTATGCTCAAAAGATTTTAAATGTGCTATCAGTGAAAAGTTGGGTGTAAAATTTGAGGTATTTTACTGTTATGTAAACAGCCATCTTACATATCAACCTTTCATGTTTCTAGATACTCGACTGTTTTTACACTTCCGACTGAACTAACAAAAAAAATACTATGTTGCTCTTCAAATTGGAACCAGTTAATGACGTCATTTTTTCCAGTTAATTTTGATGGAAGTGTACAAAACTCATTAAATTAGTAGGGTTAGTGTACAAATTTAGAAACATGTAGGTTGCTCAACTAACTCGAAAAGTGTGTTAAGCTAGGGTGGAAAATCCCTTTACTGTGAAAATTTAAGTGTATATACATGTGTTAAATCAAGTGTAGAAAAGGTAAATTTGTGTATCTACCTAACTCTGTTACTTGGAATTTTGGAAATGTTTAGTTGACTAAAGGTCGAAGGCCAGGGACAGATGACATTGATGCACCATCTCGTCTTCCCCTTCTTAACAACATCTATTACCGTGATGTTATTGGTGAATTTGGAGGCTTCTTTGCACTAGCTAACCGTGTCGACCGGGTCCACAAAAATGCCTGGATAGGGTTCCAATCATGGAGAGCAACAGCTAGAAAGGTTTTTGGTTAATCAGTATATTATGAATATGTGATTTTATGCAAATATTGGTACGTGTCTAATATGAAGAGTCAAACAGGAATCTTTGTCAAAAGCTGCTGAAACAGCAATACTAGAAGCTATTCAATCAAGAAGGCATGGTGACACCCTCTATTTTTGGTCCCGTATGGATATGGATCCAAGAAACCCGTCAAAACAAGATTTTTGGTCTTTCTGTGACGCCATTAATGCTGGAAATTGCAAGTAAGGTTTCTATTTTTGCAAGGCAATTCAGCAATCTATCTTTTTTTGTGCTGTTTCCTTCAAAGCGATCAATCAGAACTTAGGTTTTATGCCGTAAACAAATCACCATAAGATATTTTTTTCCCCATAAACTAAAAGCTTTTAACCTTTGAATTTCACCCCGATGCAGGTTTGCCTATTCAGAGGCTATGAAAAAGATGTATGGAATTAAGGATGCCGACTTTACTCTTCCATCTATGCCCATAGGCGACGACACATGGTCTGTTATGCATAGCTGGGCTTTGCCAACTAAGTCCTTTTTGGAGTTTGTGATGTTTTCCAGGTAAGAAATAAGAATCACATGTTTGCCGTTTTTAATCTAATTTTTTATAACTACATCTTCACACCTTATGCCATATTTCCATATCTACTTTTCCTTATAACTAAATCATCGATACGTACAAGTCTTATGCTGTGTTTGTGACATCATTTGCAGAATTTTTGTTGATACGTTGGATGCGCAATTCTACGACGAGCACCGTCAAACCGGTCACTGTAGATTGAGTTTATCCAAGGTCTTATTTACTTCTCTCTTTCCAAATACTTGTCCATCTAAACTCTCATTGAAGTTTTTCTTGCTATTCTTCTTGGAAAGTCAAAAAACAAAATACGAACTTGATGAGAGTTTTTTCTTGTTTGTGTTCAGGACAAACATTGCTATTCGAGAGTGCTTGAGCTGCTCGTAAACGTTTGGGCATACCACAGCGCAAGAAAAATGGTTTACGTAAATCCAGAAAGTGGCGCAATACAAGAACAACACAAGTTAAAAGGGCGTAGGGGTAAAATGTGGGTGAAATGGTTTTCGTTTCTTGTTTTGAAAAGTATGGACGAGGATTTGGCTGAGGAATTTGATTCTGAGAACCCTCGTAAACGGTGGTTGTGGCCAAACACGGGCGAGGTTTTTTGGCATGGAATGTCTGAAAGGGAGAGACACATGAGGAACAAAGAGAAAGAGGAGAAAAAGCGAAAAAGAAAGGAAAAGATGGACAGGATGAGTAAAAGGCATGGCCAAAAAACGATAGGGAAGTACATTAAGCCGCCACGTGAGGAGGTGGAATTGAATTCAACGGTGGCTAAGGTCTTGAGATAGCATGGTGTTTATGGGTTTTACTGGGTTGGTTATTCAAATATTTTATTTGAGTTTCACCTATTTATTTAGTTTTACTTCTATTCTTTTGTTGAAAAAAATGTGCCTAGGTTCATATTCTTTTGTATGCGAGGCTGCGAGGGATTTGTATGTAAACAGTTGAGTCCTTTCTTCCGATGTTTTCTTCGAAAAATGCTTGATTAATGTTAAAAATTGTAAAGATTGTAACAGAAAATCATGAATCTTGCAAGTCATGATGGGGAAAATTTCTACTAAATAGTTCATGACTTCTATAGCAGTTAATCAGTTATCAACCACAGCCACAGTTTTACTAATCAGTGATAAACTGATAATGTTAACCATTTATATGCAGAGGTTCAGGTATACAGCTAACATGTCTTCATTAGTTCTTAATTATAAGTTGTACCTCAGTAAGAATTAATTACGAATCAAAATATTTTGTGGAAAACAAAGTAGTAGAGCTTGATAGTGCTTGATTCTAATTTATGCCTTCAAAACTATAACGATCCAAAATAGTGAGGAAAAGGGAGAGGCGTGTTTGTACAACATAGTATCTGATGAATAAATGAGAGGAAATAAGTTGAAATTAAAACCCTGGCCAGAGGCAGTTTTGCCATTTCCGATGACCGACTTGGCTAGGCTGGGAAATTGTGCTTGCTCGATATAGCCATATAAACAATGTACGTAGTTGCATATGTGTGTACGTAGGCCGTAATATACAAGACATTTCGATTTAAACATCTTTAGCTCTATAGTTCTTTAGTTTTCGGAATAAGAAAAAAGCCGTGAACAGCTTTTTAAAACAATCAAACACTTTTTTGTTAATTTGTTCATAATTAATCAATGTAATAGCCGTGAACATAATTTGTTCCTTTTTCTTCTAGATTCTAACCTAAATTCTTTAACTATACACCTTTTCTTTAGTAGTGCCTCATCCAGAAGGGAGTTTTAGTAATCACTTCTGGGATTGAGGCATCACAATTGAGAGGATTTGCATGCTTTTTTATTCAAGTAGTGTTTTTTTTTTTTTTTGAAATATTCGAGTAGTGCTTGTGCATAGGGAAAAAAGGTCAAAGTAGGCATGGGAGACATTTTTTATTGCAGAATATAGTACAAATCTATTGAACTCCGAGTACAAAACTGACTTTGCAGGATCAATAGAAAGTACATGCTCAAAGTATACAAATCTATTGAACTCTGAAGTATGTACTATCAAGTATCCTATTGAGTATTGACTGCAATTGAACATGCTCAAAAGTATACAAATCTATTGAACTGCAATTGTACATGCTCAAAGTATACAAATCTATTGAACTCTGAAGTATGTACTATCAAGTATCCTATTGAGTATTGACTGCAACTTTCAAGTACAATCACTTTGTGAAAAGGATTTTTCAAGTAAAGAATAATGCGCAATCTATAGTGGAATTCACCAACTTATTTTAATTTTTTAACTGGCTTATATATATAGTTATATGCTTCCCTCCTTTTGTTCCATATATGTACTACTGGAGCATGTTTGTTATGCAGTTGTTTCTTGTTTGTGTGTGAGAATGAAGTTGAATAATTAAAACCACACTCTACCTACATATATTCAGCACAAAACTAAACTGATTCATAGTTACAGTAAAATCTAAGAATAAACTACACAAGTACTGAAGTACCTGGTATTTGATGACATTGGTGATCAGGTTCAATACACTAGAAACTAGAAAAAAAATAAAAACTAGATCATGACATATTCAGAATTGGTAGGATTAAATTAGTAAAATCCCTTCCTTGCAAAATCCTACAAGTTTCAATATAACTACTTTAGATGCAAAGAGAACAAAATATGCGAAAAATAATATCGTCATGAAGTATTGTGAAATCGAAATAAAAAGAAGCTGTACAAAGACACCGAATCGATGTAGTCAAAAACAGCAAGAAATAAAAGAAAAGAAACCTTCACAAAATCAATTCTTAACGCACATTAGGAAGAAACTATTCTTCTTCTTCTTTGCTTTCAAACAAATTTGTTTGTTTCCCAAAAATTCGTCTTGTTCCATAGCGAACCCTCGCCAATAACAACCCTTCCCCACCTTGTTCAGCGTACCCTTGGAAACAACAATCTCCACCTCCAACTTCGCCTTTTTTATCTTAACACTCACCTTCTCTTTTATCTCCGGAAACTCGTCTCTCTTCTTAGTCTTCCTCTCCTCCCCATCCCTCTCCTCCTCATCTTCCGACCCACTATGCTCGTTGGCAGTATCATACTTAACTTCATCTTTTCCATCATCGTTAACCTTGTTTTCAACTTTCAAGCTGTCCAACTTGACCTCAACTTTTCCTAGCAAAGAATCCTTCAAGAATTCATTCTTCTGGAAAATCTCAAATTTGATCGAGGATTTTCCATCGAAAAGTGCTGTGCTTGGGACCGCAAACACAAACCCTTGGTTCCACGTTGCACGAAAAAGGATATCCTGGGAAACAGATCTTGTTTGAAGTTTTTCTTCGGGGGAGTACGAAAGCTTCACATAATAAGGACCATTACTTTTTTTGTATATATCAGCTGATCTAACATGAACTGTCAAGAGTCTATGCCTGGTTGAAGAAGATGACATCTCTGATCTCTCTCTTTAATTATTAGAATGTTTAATGTACTAGTTTGGTGCGTGTATAATATAAAAGTTTTGTTGGTGCTTATGTGCATGTATGCGTATAGGCACATATACAGTTACCTTAGTTCCTATTCCTACGAGAACTTAAAACTTAGAAGGATATCTATCATTCTGTTATGGAGATGCTCAATATCTTTTAAATTTTGGATTTGATCATTATCTACAACCTTTAGATTCAAAATTCTGAATTTGTCCAATTATAAAACGTGAAAGTATGTGTGTTTTCCCTTTTGAAGTAAGAATGAATAATATTAACAAAACAATATCATTTTGTTTTACAACAAACTTGTAACATGTTCAATATCCGCAAAAGTGATATTATATCACTTGTTATATAAAATTATTAGCTAATATATATGTTTTTTTATTCATAATAGTGTTAACTAACTCAATAAAATATTGTTAACATTATTGTTATATTTAACAACAAATTTAACATTGTTAGAGCATCTCCAATAGTATTGTTATCTCTATTGTTAAGTAAAATAGTTAGTTAACAATACATTTTTTTATTGTGTTAAAATATGTGTTATCTTTATAGATGTTAAAAAAATTATTAAAATTAACAATGTTTTTTAATGTTTGTAACTGATGACGTGACAAACACAGCCTAGGGCTGGGCAAAAAACCGGAAAAATCGAACCGAACCGAACCGATAACCGGACCGAAAAAAACCGAAAAAGACAGAAACCAAAAAACCGAAAAAATTTCGGGTCGGTTTCGGTTTTCAGTAAAACCGAACCGAAAAAGACCGAAACCGAAAAAGACCGAAAAAACCCAAAAAAAACCGAAAAATACCTAAAAATAAAAAATAAAACCGAAAAATAACCGAAAAAAACCGAAACAGGATCGGAAAAACCGGTCCGGTTCGATCCAAAAAATAAAAAGACCGAAACCGAAAAAAACCGAATGAAAAATATGCTCGGTTTCGGTTTTGCCAAAAACCAAACCGGACCGGACCGAACCCAGTCCTAACACAGCCCATAATTAATATTATTATCTATTATAAATTCTCCACATAAAAATAGTAACCACTAAAATAAAAGATAAATGGTCAATTAAAAATTGATAACATTGTTAATGTGAAACTAATATGGTTATTAAATTTAAGATGCATATATGTCATTTAATACATTTTTAAACGATGATGTATCAGTACTTAACATTAAAAAGTTAACAAAAGTATTATGGATACTATTAAGTGATTACATGACAAGTTGGTTGACCAACTCCTACGTTAAATCATATAATAAAGCAAAAATAAAATATTCTTTGTTTCTTTTCTATTTACAATAATATTATTGTTCATTCGAAATCAATTATTTATTATAAATTAATTGATAACGTAGTAACGTAGTTAAGAAAAATGTACTAATGTGAGACTTATATGGTTGTTAATAAGATTAACATATATATGTGGCATTTAGCATTTACATGTGTCGCTATTTAAAAAGAAAAATTTAAAACGACTATTATAGAGGCTCTAACTATTAAATTTTTGTTTGTTCTCGCAAAATTATTTCTGCCTAGTGTGGTTGGATGTTTTGGAGGAAGGAGTTTAGTTGATAGATCGACATTTAGTCATTTAGACAATTATCTTTGTATAATTAACCATTCCACAATATTGTCTCTTTATCTTTTTTTTTCTCCTTCTCTTCACATATTCTCCGTACACAACAACACAATATTTTCTATGTTTTTTTTCTCCGCTTTCTCCCCCATGGAATACCGTCGTCCTTTTCAACCTCAATTCTACCAAGATTACTCTGAAATAACATCGGAATCGAGTTATCAACAATTTTCTCAACAATATGCATACAATATGCAATAACCTTTGGCCTTTACGACTCTCAATTTTCCGGGGACCAATCTCAATATCCATATCAAATTAACACTATACACCATTCTACCATTGTATATATATAAAAATCACAAGAAATACGAAAGAGTAGTGCACTATTGATGAATAGGGAGGATATATGAACATCATGAAAAACACCCAACTAGACATTTTTCCGTAAAAACGCTCCAAATCAAGATTTGGTTAATGTAAATCTCAATGGTTTCACGACGGGAACACAAATATGCGTCTTATTTTTTTTTCCTGAGATGTATAATGACATGTTTTGAATTTTTAAATTTTACCATAATTTCGAAAACATATCATTATACATCTCGGAAAAAAAATAAGACGCATATTTGTGTTTCTGTCGTGAAACCATTGAGATTTGCATTAACCAAATCTTGATTTGGAGCGTTTTTACGAAAAAAGTGTCTACTTGGGTATTTTTCATGATGTTCATATAACATTTACCTTGATTAATAATTAAATTTTAATTAGAAATAGATAGTTTTGTTAAATAACACGCAAAAGTGAGAGTAAAATATAACATACACACATGTCACTTATTAACTTGTTAACTAAATAATGATGTGACACTATTTAAAATAACTTACAAATAGATACATATCAATCAGCTTAATTATAAAAAATGCACATATGCATATTTCTTTACAATTATGTATATATATTTATTTATAATTAGATACAAATGTCATAAAAAATAACAATATATATATATATATATATATATATATATATATATATATATATATATATATATATATAAAACAAATCAAAAAACAAATAAATAAAAAATTCGAAAAAAAAAATATTAAAAAAATCCAAAAAATTGCACATTGTATAAAACATGATTAGACATGACTGGACATGATTAGATATGATTAAATAGTATTAGACATACAAGATTGACAGGATTGGACAATATCAAACAGGATTAGACATATAAGATTGAATATGATCAGACAGGATCACACATATTTTCTGTATAAGAAATGTAATTTTTAAAATTTTGGTTTTTTTTAAAATATTTTTTTGGAATTTTTTTGACATATGTACCTATTTGTAAATAAGTCAAAATATGTATTTTTTTTAAGAGTTGTCAAGTTCTAAACAATCGGGCTTTTTGTAAATAAGTTTATAAATATGCATGGTCTTAGTCATAAGACTGATCATGTCAAATAGCTTCGTCTTTTAAACTCATTATTTAAAGTTTAAACCCTCTAAGAGCATTCCAGTCTATTTAATTTGGCTATTTATCTATGTAGATATGTAGAGAAATTTGATTACTCATCAGCCTATTTTGGTGGCCTCTTTATCTTCAGGAAAAAAAATAATGTAGATATATATAAATTTACTATTCACATGTGGAGAGTCGATTTAGAGATATCTACAATTTTTTTAAGGATAAATTAACAAAATATACTACTTTTGAAACTAAATTAACAAAAACATACCTAAAAATTTCTAATTAACAAAAACATACCCAAAATTTCATACCCTAATTTGTATATTTTATACCCTTATTCTAAAAGTTCATACCATTGTTTCAAATGTTCATACCCTAATTTTTATATTTCATACTATTATTCTAATAGTTCATACCATAATTTGTATATTTCATACCCTTATTTCAAAAGTTCATACCTTTATTTCAAAGGTTCATACGCTAATTTGTATATTTCATATCCTTATACCAAAAGTTGATACCCTAATTTGTATTTTTTATACCCTTATTACAAAATGTCATACCCTTATTTTAAAAATTTATATCCTAATTTGTAGATTTCACATATATTTTCAAAATTCATACCTCAATTTAAATAATTCATATCCTTACTTACATAATTCATATACATAATTTCAACTTCATAAAATTAATTCACGTAATTCATACACTTATTTTTCAACATTATATACTAATTAAAAAATACAACTCTTTCCCGTTCTTCGATCTCGAACTACCACGTCGTCGTCGTGGGCCTCTCATTAGACGATCGCATATCCGTCGACATAAAGCTCGAGTTTTCGATCTCGCTCTATACCCTCGCCGTCTATTTCTATAGATGTGTCTGTCTCAATTTTCACGGAAGAAAGAGATGAAGGAGAAGAAAAAGATCGAAAAAATAGAGATAGGATGCAGAGAGAGATCGAAAAGAGAGAGCAAGCATAAGAGATCGGAGAGAGTGAGAAGGAGGATGAGAGATATTGGAGGGAGAAAGAAGAATGAGAGAGATTGGAGAGAGTGTGAATGGAGGAGAGAGTGAAATGATGAGAGAGAGAGAAAAGAGATTGAGAGAGATGAATCAGATTTATTATTATTATTATTATTAATTATTAATTGAATTTATGTTTTTAATAATTTAACTTTTAAAGCTATGTTTTTGTTAGTATAATAGATGTAAGGTATGTTTATGTTAATTTCTCCTTTTTTTAATCAGTCAACTGCCACCACGTTCTTTTATCTCCCATTTTTTTTATTTTTTCATACTATCTTTTTTTTCCTATGAACTTACTCTCTTTCTCTTTCATGTGATCTCTTCTCTCCTCCAAAAAGATCAAAAATCTCGTCAACGCCTACATCTCATTTATTTGAATAGTCATACCACGTACTGATGATTCGTTTGATTAATTCGAAATTACTCCAAAAGATGAAAATAAAATAAACCTTTTTTTTTGTGTGAGGTGTTTTCATTTACCTTTGCTAGGGATTCGTTCTCATTAATTTTTTTGATATTTATTTATTAATGATTACACAATACTAATCTGTGTGATTTTTTCAATGAGATAAAATTTGTTTTAATAAAGATGTCGATTTTCTTGTATTTAGATTAATAGTGATGGATTCTGAATTATTATACTTCAAAAAAACTTGTTATTTGAATGTTTGGGTAGTAGAAAAAAAGTTAAGAAAAGAAAAGGGCCAAAAAAAAGTTTTCTTCTTTTATATATATATCAAATTTTTATAGCACTGTTGTGCACGATTTTAAATCATAGGCTATACAGAGTTTAAATTTCTATATATAGTCATATGTAGAAAGAAAAATTAGAGAGCCTATTGAAAATGCTCTAAGTATGTTTAGTTTTTATTCTCTCTTTCTGTATCGATCATGATAAACTTCTCACCCTCTCTGCCTTATCTCTTCTTGCCCTCTCGCCTCTTCTCATCCTTTTACTTTAAAATTTTTGTTTTTACCGATTTGTACCAACCGACCGTTTTTCGAACCGAACCAATCAAGTCGGTACCAAAAGTTTGGTATACCGACATTACGGTACGGTACAACCGAACTAATATTTGAAAGTCGGTTCGGTTTCGGTATTCGTTTTGTGAGTTCGGTATGGTACCGATTCAAACCGAAATATTAAAATATACTATATAGACAAATAAACTAAAAGACTTATATACACTTAATTATTAACATTGTTATAATATACTTATATTACTTTTTGTAGTGAATATTTATACCATTTTATTTTATTTATAATATTTACTAGAAAGGTCTAGTAGTGTTTATGCTTTTATTCAAATAAATAAGAAATGTAACAATAATATAAATAAATATATATTTTTAATATACTAATTTTAAAACTTTATACTATTTTTTTTCTCAATACTCACCACTTTTCTATCATCACTTGTAAAATCTAAAGTTTGGTATAAAAACGAAACCGAACCGAACCGAAAGTTCGGTATACCGAATTTTTTGGTTAGGTAATGGTATAAAAATTTTCAAATCAAATTAGTTTGCTATGATATCGGTATATAGTCAAAAAGTTCGGTATCGAATCGATGACACATCTAGGAATCAGCATCACCAAGAGTTATAGTTTTCCGGCTTTGTATCGATTTTTTATCCATTAATTGCGATTCAAGATTGTAATCAATTAGCCGTTAATTAACTAGGTGAAATCAGATTTCTATTTACATTCATGTGATTGGTAGGTCACCTTTTGGTCTTCTATTGGTTGCTTTATTTAGTTTTTGAAGGAGAAAAAAGATGAGCTAGCAGATAGATTTGTTGTTGGTAAGAAACCCTAATTTTGACATGAAAGCTAAAAGAAACAGAAGCTGGTCATGCAATTTTAATGGGTATGCAAATTAAGAAGAAACGGATACACTTAAAAAGTTGGATATGCATTTTGTAGACACTTCAAAAAAAAAAATGAAGTAATGTATTTTTTTAAGTGAACCAAATTATATTTATTGATACTTGCATAATAATATAGTTGACCAAAACTTAAATAAACAAAAAAAAAAGACCAACACTTAAATATGTTTTGGAGTGAAACAAATCCTTAAAAAAATTGTTTTCTGGGACCGGGCTCTAATTTTTCCTATAGCGAACCTAGCCATTGTTGACTTGATTGTTGTACTCGGTTAAACCTTTTTCTCGACAAACTTCATAACATTCTCAAGCCACGTACAGTATTCTCTATTTTGCTTTTTTCCCAAATAATTATGCACGAAATTTGTCAAGTCTGCGGTAATTCCACGAACTTCGAGATATTTCGTAGAAAGCATTCTTAAGATTCTCATCCAATTTCCCAAAATTAAGACCGTCATATGTCGAGTCCTCATAAGCTTTTGTTTCCTTCAAAAATACACCTTGTATAAGCATCTGATGAGGCATAGCACTAATATGCACGGAACTCAAGAGAGGGTCCAACATCTTCAGTAATTTTGACAGCAAGAATCATAGGGGTTTGTGCCTCCCTTGTTGTCCTGGTCTTTGTCATTCTTGTCTTTGTCTCCCGTGTCCTCATTCGCTGTCAACATCGTCTGTGTCCACATTGTCATTCGTCAATGTCACCATCGTCGTCGTCACTGCCGTCCTTGCAAACACGGCACTCAAGGAGAACATTTCCAAGTTTCAGACAGGTAGCTTCAACTTCTATGGTTTCACCTTTAAATTGCCTGAACAAATTTACTACATGTTCACACGAATTATCCTTGATCTCGAACTTTAACGCGATGGAATTGCAACGATCGATGATATATGGATTTGATACTACATATCCCCACTTTTTGTCCATCCCATGCTCAATGACACAGTCAATTGTGCAATCGAGGATCTTGAGAAGCCTTTTATCAGGGCTCGAGACTGTTGCTGGCTCTGTCAAGAAATGTAGCACCGACGGGACAAATCTACAGCAGAGCTGATGGTAAGAGGCGCCGCCACCATGCTTGGCAGTGGAGGGTAGCAGATCGGCAGTGGTGTGGTGCCGGACTTTTCCTAACAATCTGATCGCTAGAGAGAGGGAGGGAGGGGGAGGCGATGTCACTAGGGTTTTCTTGATAGACCACTTTATTCATTGGTTGGCTGCATGGTTGGTAGGTTTTGGAGAAGTAAAAGCAACAGCATCAGGTGCTCTAAATTTTTTTCTATTTATAAAGTGAAATTCACTTTTTTTTTGATTTTAGGAAACTATTTAAGTTTATAGAATTTGTCAACTTTCCTACCAATTTTTTTATAATAATCATATACTATTATTTACTATTAATTTATTATCCATTTATATATTTCCTAACTTACATGTGAGTGTCATTAGCATAAGTCGTGTGATGGAGGATAAACCCGGAAAACCAAAACGGAACCAAACCATTTGGTTCGGAATTTTAATTTGAAAATGTGAAATCCGAATCGAAACCGAAACCCAAAAATATCATAATATATATAAGCAACTATTTTTTCTTGACTAGTATGTTATGTTGTGAATATTTTGTAAAATGTTTTGTCTCAAGAACGATTTATTGTTATTTTCAATTTTTAAGGTTTAAAATTTTATCTTTTAACGTTTTCGTTAAATAAAAAAATATTTCACTTTCTACATAAAACCGAAACCGAACCGATTAAAGTTTTGGTTTTGCTTTCATCCAAAACCGAACCGTGACCACAACTAAGCATAACCTAAATTAAAATGAACAAAATATAATATTTTATTTTTAAGGGAATGCTAATGATTTCTTGAATATAAGGAATATTTGGAAGACCCAAATTTTCATGAACACTCAGGGAATGAGATGCAAGAGTTTTTTTCTTAATAAATCCCTAAAACTAAGGTAATGGAGAGATACGAGGCTTCTGATGCAAATGCTGTATTTAACGAAATCAAAATAATGGTTAATTAGTTATGCACTCCAAAGGAAAATAGATGCAAGTTAAAAAAATAGTAGTGTTGTAATACACTATTACCTATGTATTTAGGGAGACAGAAGTAGAGAGAGGGGAGAACAGTATCGTTTTTATTAATGAATAAATATGAATGTATGAATACAAGAGAACCCTAACCTTCTTTATATACTAGAGGTTAGGGTTATACAAGATAGAAAGCCCAACTTAGGCCCACTATGAGTAAGGCCCAATAGTCCAATAATATCTTACAACACTCCCCCTTTGGACGTCTTGAATTCTTCGTCTTCATGCAGTCGATCTGAGTCGAGTTCATTCGCAGTGCTAAACACATAAAAACCTTAGGGCCGGAAAACCCAGTGTGGGACAAAACCGGTACCTAGGAGAAACTGTGTAGCCGAATGATATAGGCCGAAATATCATGTAAGTAACTAACCACAAAACAGTGTGCCTCATCAAAACCTTGCCAGAGCAAACCCAATGGGAAAATCTCTGATCGAAGGAAAAAGAGTGCAACAGTGGTAGTAGTAGGAGATCAACCACAAAACAGGTGCCTCATCAAAAGCTTGCTAGAGTAAACCCAGTGGGAAAAAATCTCTAGTCGAAGGACAAAAGAGTACACAGTGGTAATAAGTATACAACAGGATACTCCCCCTAATTTCGGCAATCTTAAGTGAGATAAGATGGGAACGTGTCTCGCTAAAAAATCTTACCAAGGAAAACCCAGTGGGAAAAACCTTGGTCTAAGGACAAAAAGAGTACACGAGCATGCGACTGGATGCTCCCACTCACTTGCACACGACAGGGTGCGAGGATTTCGACTAAGTAGTAATTAGTGCAATAAGCATTCACCTGGATGCTCCCCCTCACTTGCACACGACTGGGTGCAAAGATTTCATATTCCAGGAAAGAGTACGAGCATTCGACTGGATGCCTCATTTACTTGCACATGACTGTATGCAAGAAAATATAACGTGGAATAAAACGAGCATTCGACAGGATGCTCTTAAACTTCATATGTGAAGATTTCTTTCGACGATAAATGCTAAATAGCATAATGTAGTCATGTCTCTCTTGATCGATAACAACAAGTTGTCTTCTATGACAAGTGTTTTATCTGTATCGTGAGACAGAGCATATGTAATTCAAATATGGCTAATACTAGCTCGAAACCATATACACTCTCAAGTCGTCTCATAGAGCACGAGCAGATCATAGTGATTCGTTTGGAGTCATTCCAAGACCTCCAAGATATCGCCTTATTCCTAATGACAAAGACATACCATGTTAGGAATATCCCTTATGCGGGTCTGATAAGTAACCAGCATCGGTATAACCGAAAAAGGGTTGCGTTAATTCGAGTACCGAAGGGGGTAGGTACACTCGATGACGCAAAATGGGATAAGACAAGCCCTCATCCACAATTACCTTAAGGTAATGGGAAAATGTCTTTTATGTCATTTCGATGGCAGCGTGTTAGCGCGATGCTGTGTCGAGCTATACCATTCACACCAGACGAGATGTTCGTCCTAGCACATTAGACCAAGTACAATAATGCGCTTATTGTACTTAGATATGAACATCATGGTTCAATATCTCTTCATCGTCACATCAGGGACGGACTGGGTCTATATCAATGTCTAGTGATCGAACGATCATGGGAGAATCTGACGACTTAACGTCATGATGACTACAACGTCATAACACCTTCTGGGTGTAGTCTGAATCATGGACTTAGATTCAATCTTTTCGGGACTCGATCATCAGGCCGAGTCACTACCATTTCTTTCCAAGATCCTTCATCTCGAAGGCAAATCCAAAAATGGATCGCGTAATAAAACACGCAAGGGCATAATACTTGTTCAAGTATCCCAAGCTAATCAAGTACTCACTTAGGCGGGTATACCACATCCGCTCGGATTATATTAATCCATATAGTGAACGTCTCAGTCAATTGAGATCGTGTTCCATGGTCAGGAACTACTTGATTTAAGCACATGAAGTCACACAGGGACCTTCATCTATATCTCTTTGTCTAAATCCCCATAGAGATAAAACCGTGACCACATTCATGGCTGTATACTCAGTTTTTCGGAAACTACTAAACTGGTAAAGTAGGGGACTGTTATAATGTCCATTACGAGGAAATCAACTATCTCGTAATCAATTCCAAGGTGTGAGAGAAGCCTTGCGCTACTAGGCGAGCATTCTACAATCTCATTGTTCTCATCACTTTTCCTTACGAATAACCAAATAAACGAACTCGTTTAACATTGGTGGTGTTGGAGCTACAGGTCCGAACACACTTTCGCTAAGGAGTCTACTTAGATTACATGTTTCCATTAGTCCAGTCTATTCTACATTGACTTCAGGCAACGGTACATGGTTCCCTGTCATAATTTGCTCATATTATCAGTCGTCACCGAATATATGAACAAGTAATCAATGACAGTCTTGTTTCGCTTCAATATCGTCTAAGATATCATGATCGACAAATATTTCGAGATTCTTAGGATGAGGAGGAAATCACACATCTCTTTGATCCTTTATAATCTCGTGCGACAAACGGGTTTCAGTTCACTACCTCTGGGGCCGAACGAATTAAGAACCGGTCAACTTCCTCATATCTTGGGAAGGACTACAGACTGACGGCCGATGGCAGCGTCCTTTGCTTGGCGGGTTCGGCCAAAGCAACGTGTTACGACAGGAACACGGCGTCCGACAGGGACGTCTATCCTTGCAAGTATTTTGCAGCAGGTATAAATGATCTCGTGACATCTCATAAAGTCATTAAATGCGTCTGGCATTTAGTTAGACTTGAGGGAGTCTATGCACTTACTTATCAAAGTGCAGTTTTGGGGATCAAGCTAAGACTGAGTGGGTTATGCCACGTTACTTCACGTCGTTCCTTATCAACGGTAACGTGCAAATCTCCCCCTAACGACGGGAAGAACAGTCTTAGCGATGTCACTTTCGCATATCATGCGGTAAAGAGATCGCTTGTCAAGGTTACTCTATCAAATGATAGGCAGGAGATTCATAATCGACTTATGTCCCCTTCAGAGGTCCATATTTTGAACGCTAGAGCGGCTCAATCAAAATATTAATTAATCACTCTAAACACGCGTTAATATGAGACTTCTGGCTCATAACCAGTAACCAACTGGTACGCATATGGTGTTTGAGTGTCTATGGGCCTCATAACGGACCAATGCAGCAAAATAACATAACCCCACACGGAAATATAAATCTTGGTGTGCAAGACCAAGAAATGCGTGCAATCATTTGCAGTCGCATCATCAAACTTTCCGTGAGTCCATTTGGGTCTGAACATAATCGACAGGATGTTCAATTTCAATTTCAATTTCCAAACTCAAGTAATTCAAATCGAAATTTCGATTATTACTCTTCGGAATTATCAAGTCGACTAGACTTTTCAGGATAATCCGGATCATGAGCCATCAACTTAATGATAGGGCTAAAAGTTTGGAAAGTGCTGCATTTATGTGGACAACAATAATCATGTGACCTTATTGTCGATGCATCAACCATAACCATTTATATTTATGGTCCGTCTTATGGTTGGATAAGTCCACAATAACTCCTTCAATTCTTTACAAGAATTCTACGAGTTCATTTCGTGATCTTTACACATACTAGTCTTTCAAAGTGAGCATTAGTGGAATTAATTTCGGATTAATCACGAAATATATCCTCAAAGAGAATCCAAATGCGATGCGATTATAAATCAACTATCGTCTTTTGACCCGGGAACATCTCATCCGGTCAATGCCACAATATCAAAATGCTCTTATCAATCGACGACAGGCGAATGATAGTACAGACAATCATGTCTTAGCATCTAAATCATTTATCATTCGACGACAGGCGAAATGATAATGTAACTTTAAATGCTTTAAAGAATGTGGTAGCAACCACTTGAAAGACATTTCAACTCCTCTAAAATACGCTTTTGGTCGTATTGAATGGAGGCTATGTAAAGAAATTTTAATTCTTTCATGAGCTATTACCAGATAACACTGGTTTTCTCGAATATTTTATAACTCAACAAGGTACGGCAGGACCTACATGAGTATAAGACCTCATATTTGACAAATCAATTTGGTTTTACCAAAGATTTCGATTGGAACGACAGGTCCGGAATCATTGTCACTGAGTACTCTTTTAGGCAAATAGTTGATGAAATTATGTGGTACACTGTTACCCACTATTTCCAAAAAAATCAACTACCCCACAAATATTGCCTAAAATTTCATAATTTAAAGTTTGGTCACATTTGTCAAAAAAATTTGCTCAAAACACTTTAAATTATTTCGAGAAATTTCGTAAACAGGCAAACCATAATCCAAAAGTATGTCCAAATGGAAAAATTATAATCCAAATGGAAAAATATAATCCAGATGAGCGAAAAAATGGCTCAATGATTTATCAAAATCAATAAAGAAAGGTATCAAACTCATTTGAGCCACAAAATCGGGGGTCTCAAGAGTTTCTTTCAATTAACTTTAACCACATTAGCATCGGTTTTTTCACCTTTATAATAGTTGTGAACTATTTAAGGAGTAACCGTGTATAACCTTTGTCTTTATAGCATAGTGTTGAACATGGGTTCAATAATTGATTTTGATTATAAGTATGATTATGAATTAATGATTTTATATTTCGATGAAATAATGCTTGATCTTTTCCAAAAAGAGTAAATGTATATTTCAGGTCTTTAAAAAGAAAGAGCATTCGAAAACGAAGCCAACGGTTCAAGCGGAACCAAATTCGGAGCTAAAACGAAGAAGATACAAGCATTCGAAGGTTAACGAGACCAGGACAAAAACGACCGATCGACTGTACAAAAACGACCGATCGTTTTTGGTCCAAATTCTTCCAGTGAGCAGGTCGAAAAGTCGACCGATCGTTTTATGAAATGATCGATCGTTTTCCAAAAGAAGTAAATGAAAATTTCAGCGCCAGAAAGATAGAGCACAGAAAAACGAAGCCACAGGTTCAGACGGAACCAAAATCGGAGCTAAAACGAAGGAGTTATGAGCTTTCGAAGAATAGCGAGAAGACCGAGAAACTGCCAGAAGAACAGTCGACCGATCGACTGGACAAAAACGACCGATCGTTTTTGGTCCAATTTCTTCCAGTGAGTCCAGTATAAACACGACCGATCGTTTTCAGAGAACGACCGATCGTTTTCTGGAAAACGACCGATCGACTGTAGAAAACGACCGATCGTTTTCTACAGATTTCGAAAACAGCTTTTCAGCTTATTCTGGAAAGTTGCTTAAAACCAGTGGAACCACTTCCAACGGTCATATCCAGCAAAAACAGACTTTGCTGTTATAAAAACCACCCCAATATCTCTCATAAATCACCAATCACAACAACAATCAATCCTTCAACCTCTCTCATATACAAAAACCCAAAATCACCATTTTGGTGAAATACTTCGAAAAGAGAGAAATTGAAGATAAAGAGATACAAGCTCCAACAAAGATCAAACATCATCGAAACCACATATTAGCTTATTTTAGAAGCAATCGATTGTGGGTGTTGTTTCAATTTTCGATAAAATTGTAACGAGTATTTTATAAACTCATTTTTGTGAGCGAGTGATCGGGTAGAGGCTTTGTAAGCAAGTGAAGCTTAAAAGCTCTAGGTCTTTTCATTCGGGACACTCATAAAGTGTGGGGGAGCTTAATCGGTTGATTAGCTCATTAGGATTGTAATATCCGGGAAAAGAATTTTTAGTGAAATACTCGGTAGTACCGAGGAGAGGACGTAGGCGCGTTTTGCCGAACCTCTATAAATCACGGTGTCATCTTCTTCCCTTAAACTTTTATTTTCCGCAAATATTTTATTCTTGCTTGCTTGCATTTGAATTTAATAACGATTATTAACGATTAAGCTTAGAATTGCGTAAGTTGGGGTGTTAGTTGCACTTAAGTTTTAATTAGGCGAAAATCGCCAAATCCTTATTCACCCCCCCTCTAAGGATTAGCCGCACACGGGCCAACACATAGAGTTGCCTATTGAGCATTATCTCTTGCTTTGTGACAATGGGCCATATTGTTCCTTTCAATTACTGTCTTGGAGCCACAGGTTTTCGATTTTGACGATTGACTAAAATCTCGCTTGGCTAGGCGATTCATCGAGATCGCGACAGTTCAAGACAAATAACACTTGTCTCGGTTCTCGATTCGTGGAAAAAAAATATACACGAAGAGCATTAATATCAGGCAAACAATTCGCCATTGACCCAATAGGATTAAAATTACTCAACGGGGCAATTTTCTTATCCAATAACAGATGGACGATAAAGGAACATGGTGAATATAAATTCACGATACTGCTTATGGAATACAATTTCCAAGCTAGTATTTTGGTGAAAAATTGCTCCAATATATCAATTTCAGACATTTGTTCACCATAGACGTCATCACGTCTCAAATGTGGCGGCGGAATAAAATCAACGCCTTAGCATTCATCTCGAGGGTAACAACAAACTCGTGTTTTACTCATCAAAGATGGCATCCAAAAAAAAATTGGGCATCACATTTTCACACATCAGGGTGAGTAACATGTGGTGACGGATTAAAATCAACGTTTATACAGTCATTTCGCAAGTATGTTTTACGATTTTTCTCATCATAGATGGCATCCAACATGTGTTGGGAGTTCTGGATTATTTATCATATAAAACGACTGGTTTATATGTTTATGGTTTGCACAAGCATAAACGTTTTTTCGAAATGACAGGTTCGAAAACATTAGTTTTACTTTTCATGTGAATCGGTTCTCATTGATCGAACGACGGGTCGATACTAAAACACCAATTCAGCGAAACATACATCACTATATAAACACACTCGGGGAAATTATTATTTAGTCAACCCCTTTCGGTAGCTCTATTTGAACACGACCAGGAAAGACGGTGAGGGGGGTGGGCACGAATGCCTCTTAAAAACCGACATCATTAGGAGAACGACTTCCGCCTTTATCTTTCCTAGACATCGTATCCAAATAGGTGAGCCTATTTGGGGAAGATTCATAATTTTTCCAACTTAAATGTGAATATATACGATTTTCGCTTTTTATATATGGCAATAATATTAACAGCATAGAGAATATCTATCTAGATTAACCACACATATATAAACAGGCAGTAAATATATTTTAGAATCTATCTAATCATGCAGTAGATTTGATGTTATAAACAAATCAATTTAAGATTATCGATCAATCCATGAAGATTCTAACATATCAAATCAAATCAATTTAAGATTATCAATCAATCCATGAAGATTCTAACATATCAAATCAAATCAATTTAAGATTATCAATCAATCCATGAAGATTCTAACATATCAAATCAAATCAATTTAAGATTATCAATCAATCCATGAAAATTCTAACATATCAAATCAAATCAATTTAAGATTATCAATTAATCCATAAAGATTCTAACATATCAATTTATTCAATTAACATGCAATTTTATCTTGTAATTAGAGATTCAACTCGGTTATACACAACTTTTTTTTCATGTAATAAGTTGACATGCATACCATAACAAAACATATACCAAGATTATACCATACCAAGACGTGTTGTAATATCATGGTTAACATGCAATATTTTTTTTTCACTAATAAAATATTTTTACAAAGCAGTACCCAAGGTACGGAATAGGGATGTTAGCTGAAGTTATCATGTAATTGCATTGAAAAATAATCTTGTTTTGTCTTCATGAGGCATGATAGAACTTATGATAGTTCATTAATGCCTGCCTATGTCATAATTCTATTTATCCATGCAATTAAAAAGGGTTCTGTATGCAATTCGTGCAGATACAGTAAACATACAAACATTGCATAGATACAGTAACGTTCATGTCATATATAAAATGTAATATGTAAGGTGTACGGTATAAAAAAAATTATATCCGGATACCTTACGCACGGTATGTTGGTGAAGGTCGATATAGCAAAACCCTAAAAAAAAAACCGGATAAACCTCAAGGTTTATATATACCCAATATCCGTGCGTTTACCAAAAATCTCCAATATCCGCGAGCGTATATCCTATTCTCCGCGAGCAAAGTGCCGATAACGTGTTGTAATACACTATTAGCTATGTATTTAGGGAGACAGAAGTAGAGAGAGGGGAGAACAGTATCGTCTTTATTAATGAATGAATATGAATGTATGAATACAAGGGAACCCTAACCTTCTTTATATACTAGAGGTTAGGGTTATACAAGATAGAAAGTTCAACTTAGGCCCACTATGAGTAAGGCCCAATAGTCCAATAATATCTTACAACAAGTAGTTATATTTGAACTTTAAAAAGCGGAATGCACTAAAAAAACTAGGTATGTAGTACTATAACAAAAATATGCTTAGTAAAATGTGAAGCACCTCAAAAGTTGGGTATGGAGTATGGACTTTAGAAATGAACTTTTTCCATCTTAAACTTTTTGCTTGTTTTGGTTCTTTAATTGAACTTTTTGGCTTCGATCAATGACGATTTTCAGGAGCTCCTCAAAGCTTTGTGAAATCTTTTAATACTCACGAGACTTTGTCATAATTGCAATGAGATTTTTTTACATATCTTGAACTCTGATCAGATTTTCAAGTTTTGTAACAAATTATTTCATTTTGATATGTTAAATAGATCTAGAATATGTTGAACTTGGTTTTATACTTTTATCTTATGTTTCAATATAATTTTTAATTTTATTTATTTATTTGGTAAATATTGTTACTTTATTTTTAGATAAAGGTGAAAAGGTGTCAATTTTATTTTGTGAGATGATGTGTTAAATTGTTAGGGTCGTCTCTGCATGCAACAAGTAGTTATGAATGGTATGATCGCGCCATCGCGGCGAGGCTAGATATGTGTTGGTGTGAGTTTCGGATGAAGTATAGAGAGAAAGTGCTTTTCTAGGGTAAACAGAGATAAAGTGTTGTTTTTCGGGTAAACATAGAGAAAGAGTTGTAAATACAATAAATCAATAGAACTACACTTAGATGGGACTTAAACATTAGTTATAACCTATTGGTATGAATATAACTAGAATAGGGAATTACTACGGAACAATCACCCTATATGATTGGTTTACAGGTTTGTATAAAAATACGTCAAATGGATAAAAAAAAAAAAAATTTGATTAATATTTAAGTTTAGATTAAGCCCCCTTAGGGTTCTATATTTTTATTTGATTTTTTAGGGTGTTGTACAATTTGTTTTTAATTTATCAAATTATAATTTGTTGAAAATAGAAAAAATAAATTAGTTATTAAAAAAATATTATATAACCATTTATTTTATAATCTAACGGTAGTTAAGTTGACTGTATCATAAACAGTTAAATAAGATGATTGTTCCAAAAATGTACTCCTAGAATATGAATATATATATATATATGATTGTTTGATTTTACAAGCCGTGTTTGGTTTTTTATTTATTTTAGTCTTTCAATAATCATAGACCAATATTGGTATTGCCATGCGATAAGCTAGCCTCAACCTAGAACCAAAAGAGGACAGTAGCACCGGATAGGAAAATAGTGCCCTTCCACACAATTGCAAATAAACATAGTAAACTAAAGAAAAACACATCTTTCCTACACCAAATGTGGCAATTGCCCATAGTGTAAATTTCTAAGCCTGAGTGTAGAGGCCAATTACAAGATTTTGCATAAGAGAAATGATTTAGCTCACACATATTCACCTAAAAAACCAACCCTTTGGCATGACATACTCATGTGGGGATTTATGACTAGGGGATTTATGACTAGACCTAATATATACATGATTAAGAAGATTTAATAATAACTTGGAAAGCACAACTTTTAACAAATAATGGAGGAAAATATACTTAGTTATAAATATTTCGGTTACAAACAACTGTAAATATATTGACTAAAAAATCTTATTTAGTTTTATTAATTCACGGACAAAAACAACAAATTATTAAGAAACAATTTTGTTTTTACGATTGAAGCTACAAAAATCGTACAAAAATATAAAAGGAGTAGCAGGTAATTTTTTGTTTAATACAATTATCCCTTGTTACTTTGTAATTATTTTTTTGATCGTTTATTTTTCATAGTTCACTATCTTAAATATTCAGAATTTTACATGGCCAATTATAACAAGTTAGTGTCAAAAACAATTAATTCTCTAGTATACAAGAGACTTCAAAGGAGCATTTTAAAAAAAAAATGGCACTAATTACTATTGAAAATAGGAACTACATTTTGTTTTCTATCAAATTAATTGCTTCTTCTTGGGACATGAAATGATGAATGAAACTACTAACACGCATGAGGCTGACTGGTACCATTCCATCTCAGCATGTAAATGTTTTAGGTACACTACAATAACATTTTTTTTTTATTTTTTAAAAATTATTGGTAAACTGAGTGTCGTTAAATTTTAACAACAATTTAGCAACAAAAACTGTTGCTAAACTGTTTCTAAATTTAGCGACACCCACTCTACTATCAGTTTAGTAACAAACGTTCTGATGGTAAGCTGTTATTTATTTTTAGTGATAGATTTTTAATTAGGTGGTAATAGCATATCTTTGCATAAATGGAGCACACATATAATTGAAGTCAATTAGTCAAAACTTAATTAAAGTGACGAGAGGTAAAATGGTAAACAATTATAGTTAAAACTTTCTAAATAAGATGTAACTGAATTTGGTTTTGCTCGGCTAGGCAAAAACGTTCTGTTTAAAAAATTAGAAAAGATGTAGAGAAGAAAGTTCTTTGAATATTTCTTATGACAACTTGGGGGAGTTAAAAGCAGGGCGAAGCCAGGGTCATATATATACGAGGGGTGCCAAAATTTTAAATATAAAAATAATTATTGTTAAGTTATCGTTTTTAACGTATTTTTAGTGAAAATGCATGGTAAATTTTTTTTTAAAAAAATTACGATTTTCGGAATTATGGAAGTGTCGTCACTCCGATGGCTTGTAATTAGCTTCCCCTAGTTAGAAGTACTCTTTTTGTTACGTCCTTTTATTGTATTGTTATACTTTCTTTTGTTGGTATTCAGTAGAACTGGTCGTTATCTGGCTGTTTATATCATGTTATGTAAGGAGTAGTTGTTATTATTCAATTGTGTTCTTAAAAAGTCCATTTGTTTGGCATTCAATGAATCTAATCTCCCTCAGTACTGTTGGGAATCACTTGTTTTGCATTATTCATAGTCTTTAACATGTTTTATGTCGTTGTTATAAGAAAAACTTGTCAATATAGCCTGAGAAAGTCATATTTCTTGTACTCATTTGCAATTTATCTTTACAATAAGTGAATTCATGATTATAGATTCAGAAATTGAAAGATTGTCATATAGATAGGGCATTGAACAGTCGATTAATAATTAGTTGATTTTTTTGTACTTTCGTGCTCTGAATAACATCATTATTTTTATCACCAAAATGTCCATGTCTCGATTATGGCTTTAAAACTTGTTAGCGACGAAGTTCCCAATTTCTATCGCACATAATTATCTTCATGAAAACGAGAGACACCGATAGGTAAAACTCCCACTTTACTGATTTCCTGGCCAGAAACATTCTCTGTCTTCTTCATGAACAGATATTCAAAATCCCCCAATCTTTTAATCATAATGATCAAATCTAAAAAGGCGGCTTCCAATTTTCCAATTAAAGGGGCTTTGTGAAATTTCATACAGTTTGAACGAGTTGGGGGATTTAAACAATTTTGAGGTCTTGAAAGTTCTAAAACAGTTTTTCTACTTTGAACACTTATGTTTACCAATTACATTATTCTTTATATTATACATCCACTTTTCACAAATGCAAATTTGTACATACATCAATTACAATTCTTATTCTAATTTTGTAAACTTCCACTATTTGTTTGTATGGAAGTAGTATTAAGTGTCTATCACATGCTAAATCATGTTTTTTTTCTATCTATTAAGCAAAATTTGAAGCTTTAGAAAAAAGTTGCTTCAATTTTTTTTTTGTCAAATAGGGAGGAAGCTAAGCTTTAAAACCAGTCAACCAAGTCTAATTAGGGGTGAGAGAAAGCAGTTCATTTCATTTTTTTTTTGACGAAATATGTAGACCATAGGCAGGGGCGGAGGCAGGTAGAGGGACGGGGTTCCATGCCTCTTCAAAATTTTCAGCAAATGTAATTACGAAAATGACTTTAAAATTTATATTAATGCATAATATCATTTCTTCTTTTTTTACATATACTATACTTTTAATTAACTTTTTTTTTCATTCGGTAAGATGACTTTATTTTCTATAAGGTTACAACAATACTCTATTCTAAACAAGAATTTTTGTACAAATTTACAACAATACTAGTATTATAAACAAAAAATAAGATTATAAATCCATCTAATCTCAAATGCATTGAAAGTTTTTCCAGAATAAATTAATTTGTTTATTGAAAGTGAATGTGATGATGTACCCCACAACATACTTATAACTGAGATATAACTTAGATGTACTTGAATCGTGAGCTGAACTGTTTATAATTAACGTTTATTGATATGATTATTTGAAGGCATTGAAGGTTTTTCCTATACAAATTAATCTGTTTATTCTAGAGTTTGATAAAATTTTATAGTTTGTTTTGTTTTTTTACTTTCTATTATATCGTGACGGTTTTTATTGTACTCTTATAACATTCAATGTTCGTTCTGTCTATTTTGTTTGTAAGCAATTCGACCAAACTGGACAAACCGAACAAAAAACGTCAAATGAATTATTAATTGGTTTATTTTTTTGGAAAACTAGCTATATAAACGAATTACATTAGTTTTGTTTTCAATTTAAATCAAACCAAATCGATTATTCTAATTTATATACAAATATTATATGCATATATATATATATATATTGATTTTAAATAGTATACCCGAACTTACTTATTCAAATATTATAACACATTATTTTAACTTCACATGAACTTATAAATTTTTCGGCAACAGTCACCGTTAATATTATAAAAAATTATGCCCCACCGAATCTAAAATTCTGAATCCGCCCCTGAACATAGAAGAACGGAACTTTGACCAGAGATCAGTTGCGGAGAGATCGATGTAACTGAAGCTTGAGATTTGTCAAAATGAGTAGTTATCAAGCAAAGAAGGGGTTCAACAAAAACTTAATTAATAGTGTGATATACAACATTGATACAACAAAAAGTACTATTTGACACAACATTGCAGAGATTCACTTAGAACTAGCAATATCTACTTTAATTTGCATGGGTTAAACGACCCTTGAGTACGTGTGCATTAGTGTGTCAAAAGATCTTTAACTATTTCACCACGCATTAAGTCATTCCATATAACTTTGGCTGAAATTGCTCAAGTTAATCTTCTACTTTCAGTACAATAGTAATGACCGATAAAGATCAATCATGCATCTTTACTTTTTATTATATTAGAACTTAGTTTATGGTAGATATCAACAAATTTTAAAAAAACTTTATTCTCATTCAGTCATCTTTATATTATTTTTCTTCCGTCTAAATTTCTAATAACTTGGAAGAATATTACAACAATGAAAACACAATCTTTGCAAGGTATAATAGCAGGACAATATACCCTCTTTAAATAATAAATCAAATTGATAATTTGAAATTTTGTATGTTTGTGATCGGAATGTGCATAATTTGAGAAAACATGGGGATTAAAAATCAAAGAAATGTAAACAAAGTGTCACAAATTAATATTTCTGAATAGAATGACATAAACTCCCGTAAGCCATTCAACATGATACAGCTAGAAAGGTCATACAACTTCAATGATACATAATTTCGAAGAAATGATCGTGTATCTAAAAATTAGAGAAAACCACAAACATAGCAGACAAATTAGAATTTTGCCATAAAGGAGTAGATAACGTGATAGAATTACTATTTGGAAAAGATGCATGAGCGGAATTTCCAATAAAACTAGCCGAATATTGCACCTTTTTAATTTTGGAGTAAAGACAAACTATACATGGTCCACTTCTGACTACTCAATGAAAATCACCATATTGAAAATGTGTCCTTTTGTAGTTTTCTTTTTCCTAATATTACAAACTGGTGTTGTACTCGAACCAAGTAAAAAACGACATGGATCTACTTTAAAACCTACACCCAATACAAGAAAATATATGTTTTAGCAACGAATTCGTGAAACGATAAAAATATTTGTTGTTGTACTGTACACTTTTGGCAACGTAATTAGGGTTCGTTGTTGAAAAATGATCTTTCGGCAACATGCATGTTTTTGTTACTGTTAGATAGATTTTAAGCAGCGTTTTAAATAAATTGTTGCCGAAAAGATCGTGTTCAACAACGATATTAGAGTTTGTTGTTAAAAAGCCTGTCTTCTAACTGATGCCTTGTTGCCGATTGCTTGAGTTTTCTTTGACAATCTTTATCTAATTCTTAATTAAAAAGAATAAATTGTTATATTTATATTACATGTTTTTTTAAAATATAAATAACATATTAATAATGTCCAAAATATATATATACAATAAACAACTCTCTCTCTCTATATATATTTTTTTAAAAGTCAACAATTTTAAATTTATATGATGACTTCTTTTAAAACTAATTAACAAAAACTTGTTAAGAAAAGACTAAAAGAGAAACCATATATATATATATATATAGTATCACCGAGAGAGAGAAAGAGTGAGACGACTAGGGTGAAAAACCCTAGCCGCCGCCAATATGGCAGAACTAAACTCTGTCACGCCGGAGAGAGAAAAACCCTTTACTATCAAACGAAATCCCCAATGCATGACACCAGACCCTCCACCCACGAAGTCCTTTGCAGCAATAGTAAGCTCTCAACCAAAGAAAACTGCAATAAATTTGAAAGAAGTAGGAAGTTACAAAGGTGAACCTCTTATACAATTCTCTATGGAAGATGTTAAACAACTATCGGAACCTTTTAAGTACACAATAGTAGGAAAATTCACACATGGAAGACCAGAGGTGGAAGGTATAAGAAAAATGTTTGGTAAACTAGACCTAAAAGCAAACTGCAATATTGGTGTGTTAGATCACAAACATATATTGATTCGATGCTTTCACGAGGAAGACTTTACAAGAATTTGGCTAAAAAAAAATCTGGTATATAGAGCACTATCCTATGCGTGTTTTTAAGTGGACATATGATTTTGATCCAGAGTTTGAGACACCTATTGCACCTGTTTGGATTAACCTACCAAAACTGCCTATTCATTTATATAATAATTCTAGTATTTTTTCTATTGCAAGAGCTTTTGGAAATCCTTTAAGGGTAGATGAACCTACTTCTAAATTATCGAGGCCAAGCTTAGCAAGAATCTGTGTGGAAGTTGATCTAAGTGAAGTATTGGTTCAGAGGGTTCGGATAGGTTATGGTGAAGACAATGATGTGGGATTTTGGCAGTATTGTGATTATGAAGATCTACCTAGTTATTGTAGTTACTGTTATAAGCAAGGCCATATAATTAATTCATGTAAGTTTAAGAATGCTAAAAAAGAAAGTGCTGAAGAAGTAATAAAGGTCAATAACATTCTGGATCAAGAAAGTAAGAAACCAAATCCCAAATTGTTCAATACCAAAGTCAAAAAGAAAGAAAGTACCAGAGACTGGGTAGTCAGAACTTTTAAAAAAGTCAAAGAAGGTCCAATGATTGCAAAAAAGAACCATTCCATATCAGAAGCTCCTGCAAAAGATGTTGTGGTTATTTGTGAGGAAGAAAATAGAGAAGAAGAAAAAATAGATGAGGAAATAATATGTGACAGCTTGCAAATTAAGGACAGAGTAATAGAAGAAATAGAGGAAGGAGAAATCAACACAGCTATTAAAAATGGTGGTAACCTTGCAGATAGAGAGCAACCTTTGGTCATTTATAAAGCTAGTCAATTGCTGAGTAAAATTCTGGGTATAACTGAAATTGAGGAGACAGAAGAAGTAAGAATAGAAAATAGTATAGCAAATACTAAAGAAACAGTTGAAGAAGAAGAAAAATGGGAAGAAATTCTTTCCAAAAGTCAGAAAAAAAAGCTAAAGAACAAGGAAAGTGCTAAAATAAAAAACCAACAGCAGATGAGCTTAAGATCATCCTCTAATGTGGGGGAAAGAAAAAGGTATAATAAATGATAAATGCCTTAATTTGGAATGTTAGAGGGCTTGGAAATAGAGCCACTTGTAGAAGAATAAAAAAACTTTGTATGGTGAATAAAATATTGATTCTTGTATGTATTGAACCTATGGTGGGTTGTGACAAGTTAGAAAATTACAAAGACAGGTTAGGGTTTGATAATGCATTGGGTCATGGGGATAATAAAATCTGGGTATTCTTCAATCAAGTAGAGATGAAGATGGTTATGCAAATGGATCAATGTATGCATATGGAAATAAAATGGCAAAAGAGTGTTATTTTTCTGTCTTTGGTATATGCTAAGTGTACAATGGGGGAAAGAGAGGCTTTATGGGATTTTTTAAGGCAGAATTTCACTCTACTTCCTTGGTTTGTTACAGGGGATTTTAACACAGTTTCTAAAGAGGAAGACAAAGTAGGAGGCTTACCTATTAACCTAAGAGCTGCTAATGATTACTTACACTGTATAGATAGTATTGGGGTTTCAGAACTAAAATTTAGTGGTTCCAAGTTTACATGGTGGAACAAAAGAAGTGGAGATGGTACTATTTTTGAGAGAATTGATAAAGTTTGTCTTAATAATGCTGGTGCTAATCTATTTTCAAATGTTAGTTTGGAACATCTGAGTAAGACTACCTCTGATCATAGTCCATTACTCCTTACTCTAAAATCAGAAATGGATAATAATCCTAGAAGGTTTATTTTCCAGAAATTTTGGACTAAACATCCTGACTTTTTCAAAATAGTCAGTATGAACTGGATTTTATTTAAAAAAGGGAATGCTTTATATTCATTGGCTAATAATCTAAGGAAACTGAAGAAAGCACTTATTATGTGGAACAAATGTACCTTTGGGAATATCTTCCAACAAGTTATTGATGCAGAGGATGAGACTTTGAGAGTGGAAAAACTATATGAAGATGATCCAAGTCCTGCAAATAGAGCTATGTTAATGGAAGCTAAAGCAAAACTCAATTATAGGGTGAAAATAGAAGAAGAATTCTGGGCTCAAAAAGCAAATCTAAAATGGGCTAAAGAAGGGGATGCTAATACTAAATTCTTTCATGGAGTTGTTAAAAAGAGAAGAAATAAAAGTATTATTACATCTATTTCTAATTCTCAAGGAGATATATTGACAGGCAAAAAAGAGATTCAAGATGAGGCAGTCAATTTTTTCAGAAATCTACTGGCAGCTAATTCTATTCCACAAAGTTATATTTATAAAAGTTTGGAGTGTGTATCCAAAGTTATATCAGAAGAAGACAATGTTCATCTCACTAAAGATCCTACTTATGAAGAAGTCAAAGGTGCTATTTGGGAGTTAAACAAAAACAGTGCCCCAGGTATAGATGGATTTAATGGTCATTTTTTTACTGGTTGTTGGGATATAATCAGTGTTGATCTATTTCAAGCTGTTTTACAATTTTTTTCTGGAGCTACATTGCCTAAAGCTATGACTACTACAGTCATAACTCTTATTCCAAAAAAGAATGATCCTGACTCTTTTGCTGACTTTAGACCTATCAGTCTATGCACTTTTTTCAACAAGGTTATTTCTAAAATCATGTGTTCTCGTCTCTCAGATATATTGCCTTGTATCATCTCAGAAAATCAAAGTGGTTTTGTTAAAAAAAGAGATATAATAGATAATATATTACTGTCTCAAGAATTCATATCTAATTTGGATAACAAAAGCAGTGGTAGTAGTCTAGCTTTAAAGCTGGATATGAAAAAAGCTTATGATAAAATTTCATGGCATTTCTTGGTATCTACTCTAAGGAAAATGGGTTTCTCAGAAATTTGGATAGATAGGGTTTGGAGACTTATCTCTGATAATGGAGTTACTGTTATGGTAAATGGAGCAACTTCTGGTTTCTTTTCTCCTACTAATGGCTTGAGGCAAGGTGATCCTCTTTCTGCAAGCCTCTTCATCATTTGTTCTGAAGTCCTGTCCCAAAATTTGAACAAGTTAGAATTTAATAAAAGGTGGAAAGGGTTTAAAGCACCAGTTGGAAGTCCTTTAATTACTCATTTAGCATTTGCAGATGATCTAATTATTTTTTCAGCAGCTAATACAAGTTCAGTTAAAAGTGTGAAGAATGTGTTGGACATGTATAATAAAGATTCTGGTCAAGAAATTAGTGTAGACAAGAGCTTTGTTTATATTTCCAAGGGTGTGAGTCAGAATCAAAAAGATAAAGTGTGCAAGTTATTGAATATTAGGTGTAAAAAACCTCCTTTTACTTATTTGGGCTGCAAAATCTATTCTGGAAGGAAAAAATGTCATTTGTATCATGAATTAATTTTGAAAATTAGAAAGAAGCTATCTGGATGGAAGGTTCAGTTTTTAAATATGGGGGGAAAATTGATTCTTATAAAGCATGTCTTAAGTTCTATTCCTATATACACTATAGCAGCAATGTATCCTCCTATAAAGGTTATAAAGGAAATAGAAAAGATACTGGCCAATTTTCTGTGGGGGGAGAAAGATGGAAAAAACAGGTATCATTGGGAAAAATGGAAAAACATTTGTAGAACAGAGGAAGAAGATGGATTGGGTATAAGAAGTATAAGAGAAATTGCTGATACATATTCTATGAAGTTGTGGTGGAAGTTTAGAACAACTAATTCATTGTGGGCAAGATTCATGAAAGCTAAATACTGTAAACATGCTCATCCTGTGGAGGCTAAAGTTAAGAAAGGTAATAATACATGGAGGAGAATGCAGCAAGTAAGAGAAAAAGCAGAAGCTAATATGCAGTGGCTAATTGGGGAGGGGAATATTTCTGTCAACTTAGACAATTGGCTGGGTACAGGGAAAATAAATGATGATAATGTCTACAATGGTTTAAGTGTCAAAGATTTGATGCATGAAGGTATGTGGGACAGTCAAATTATAATAGCAAATATTCCTATTCATCTAAGACATCTGTTTACAGAGAAATTCAAAGCTAATAAATATGGCAAGGATGAAATAATTTGGAACAAGGAGAAGTTGGGAAACTTTACTTTTAAGTCTGCCTGGGAAATTACAAGATGTAAGCATGAAACAAATTGGTTTAATCAGTATAAGTGGGACAGAGCATTACCTTTGAAAATCACATGCTTTGTGTGGAAGCTCTTCAATAAATCTTTGCCTCTGGACTCTGCTATAAAAAAGATTGGAATACAGTTAGCATCTAAGTGTGAATGCTGTGGTACTAAAGAAGAAGATAGTGAGCACTTGTTTAGTACAGGGAAGATTGCAAAAGAAGTGTGGTCATACTTTGATAATTTGCTGGGTATTATAACTACTAATACCAGTATAAAAGGGAGATTCTTAAAGTGGTGGTCTACATCAAGAAGTGAAAAAAATAGAATTCATTCCTTTCTACAAAAGGTGTTACCATCTATTATTGTTTGGGAAATTTGGAAAGCAAGGTGTAATTATAAATTCAACAATAAGGAGATGAAAATTTTTGATATCTGTTCTCACATTAAAGAAGTAATGTATTTATGTTCCAAAAATAACACAATTTTTCCAAAGACCTGGAACATAAATGACTCAAACATTGAAGAAAAGGTTGCCCAAAACAGAAAGATTTCAATAGTGAGATGGCTACATCCTCCTAGTGGATATGTGAAAATCAATACTGATGGGTGCTATAAACTTTCCTCTACAAACTCAAGTGGTGTGGGAGGATTACTAAGAAGCTCCACAGGTAAATTTATCTATGGTTTCCAAGATAGGGTATCAAGCCAGTCAGCTATAGAATCAGAATCTAAAGCAATCTTACATATTTTACAACTAACAAACTTGAATTCCTTTATACTGGAGACTGATTCGCTTCAATTGGTTAATTTCTTCACAACTAATAAAGCAATTCCTTGGCAAATAAGAGCTATTGTGGAAGAAATAAAGTTTTATCTAGAGGGCAAAGATTACCTGATACAACATGTAGTAAGAGAAGCTAATTGCGCAGCAGATAACCTAGCACACAGTGGTAGCAAAGAGGGCTTCAAAGAATATTTCAACAAGGAAGAGTTAAATCAAAAACTGAGGAATATTATAGAGTTGGAGGGTAAAGGAATTCCAAATCTAAGGTTTTGAGGGTTGGATTGAAAGCTTTAAGTGGTACAAATGGCGACTGGAGAAGATGAAGGAAGACGGTGGGAAGAAGGGAGGTTTTCTCTCTCTCTAAAGTGACTTTTCCTATGCACAGTGAAGAAATGGGGGATTCATTACACGTATCTATCAAGTTTGTGAAATTACACAGGCCAGTGTTATTATAGTCCTTTAAGTTTACGTGTATTTGGTAAGTAGCATACTCAGTTGTAAAGTTTTTCTTTTTAGTTTGTTTGGATTCAATTCTTGTAATTTTGGCATCACATTTTGTGATGCTATTTAATCAATAAAATGTGGGAATTTCCCCACGCCTTATATAAAAAAAAATAATTAACAAAAACTTGTTACTCCATTATTTATTTAAAGTGAAATTTCCATGTAAGCCACGGTACCGTTCAAAATAAATTTCACATCCTCAAAAGAAGAAATCATACAACATGTAATTTTTAATTAATAGTATAACACACATGATTTTCTAACACATTCATGTTTTATGGACAAATGCATACTTATATTATAGTTGTTAGATTATTTGAAATATATGTAGTGCATTTTTTTTTTTATAAGTAGAAATTCTATTAAATGAATCATGCAGTGCATATGTTTAGTAAGCATCATGTGGAAGTTTTAATTTAACTTTCCTTTTTTTTAGCCCCACCACTCTCTCCACTCATATCTCTCTCCGTAAATAAAGTTTTCATCTATGTATCTCTAAACCCAATGGTTATAATAACATCTCTCTACGTAAAATTTTTGCCTGTTTTTAATTTGAAGGTAAATTAATCCTTTTCATTTTATCTTATTAGTTTATTACTCTGTCTACAGACTACAACTCCATCTCTCAAATTTGTATTATTTTATGTTTATATTATGCCGGTTGAAAATATATATAAGCTTTATTATAATTTCCAAGCAAATAACTTAAGGTATCTAACCAGAAGTCTCAACTTGTTTTTTAATCGCATGCATTCTAGATAAAAAAAACTTAATTTTGATACTAAAGATTTGAAACTAATGCAGGATACGAGGATACCAAGTGACGGACTCAGTACATCAATCAAGGAAAGAGAAAACAGAATTTGAGATTGAACAAGAAAAATTTAAGATTTAGACAATTAATGTATAAATGTAATTTGATTAAAAAAGAGTGAAATTCTGACAAAATATTAAAATAGTGAGAACACAATTATAGTTAAATTTAAATATAATATTTAAAATCAAATTAAATTGCAGCAACAACCAAAAGTAGTAAATTTGCAACGAAACAATTAATTTATTATCAACAAACAATTGTTCATCGGCAACGATAAGGTTTCACACTAGCAACAAATTATTCCGTTGCACATATTTATATTTCTGCCACGAATTTTTAGTTCGTTGCGGGAGACTTTCGGTAACGAGGTTTCCACAACGACATGGCAACGGCAATAATTTGATGTAAATTCGTTTTAGCAATGAAAAATGAATTTTCTATAACACTTTTTTTTTTGTTACTAAAAGCGTATTTTCTTATAGTGACCTTTTTTATTCACAAAAAAACAAAAAAGTTTGGAGGCTATATTTTTATCTGCAATTTAGTTACTGTGTTTTTTTAGTACTAAGTACTACAGTACTACTTCTTAATATCATGTTGTTTACCTGCTGCTTATTAGTAAATTTTGACATTTTGTGATTCTCAAAAGCGCACAAATAATTACTCTCAATGACTATATTTTGAATAACAGAAAACGTTGTTTAGAACCCCTACAGACTGTTTTTTTAACTGGAATTTTTATGTTTGGATGACATTTTCTTCGTGATGAAAGCCTATATATAACTTTGGAATTACATGTTCGATTCAGATGGTAAGATATTATTTTTCTGGATAAGCTATGTACTATATGTTGTTTCTTCGATTTTGTGAAATTTGAAATAAAATTCAGATTTGAATTAGAAATTGAGATCCAAATCGAATTTACAAATCATATTGTTCTTTGAATATACACATTTTCCTACATGTTTATTTATTTATGAAACTTGACACTTTTAATTGTTCTCGAACACTATAAAAATTAAACGTTTTGTTGCTATATATTCTGGTTTTATGGTGGGTATGACTAAATTGTTGATATCAAATTGCTTGTTTCATTGGCCACTTTCCCTATAACGGCACAAGCTCCCTTACAATCCTGACGTTTTCTGCGATAATCCCATTCACGACAAATGTTTCTTAATTAGTAAAAATGATGAATATGTACATACTGATACTTAATTAAACAAAACCTACAATTTAAAATAGTTTTAAAGATTAGTACTACATAAGTATATGTACAAATTAAGACTGTTAATTTTGATGTTCACTGATCACTTTATTCACCATTTTCGAAACTCAATAAGGAGACTATTTTTATATAAAATAATTTCCAATCTTCATCATGATACTTTTTTCATTGGGTTTTCGCAATGTTCTATATAATGCAAGAGAATATTTCTATTGAGAACACTCTTCATTAATAACACTATTTATCGATCACTACGCAACTTTCTTTACTGAAGGTACAATTTTTATTTAGGAGTCAAATGCATCTTAGCGGAGCCTTAGATTTTGGGCCTTTTTAACTTTAACAGTAAAGATTAAAGATCACAATGTAAGTAAAGATGTTAAATTTGCATTCTTTTGAAAATTGCAAATGAACACAGCAGTAAGTTTGTAACTTTATTTCAAAAAGTTTTTAACTAATTTCTGTCCTAATGTTCAAGAAATTCCCATATTATTTCACAAATATATACTCGTACATACACCCATTGCAACTGTATTTCAAGATAAAATCCACTTTTTAAAAAATATAAAGCATACTCCTACTTAGACTTGCCTATAATATAACTTTGCTATGTTTTTCAACTCAAGTCATTATGTTGTGATTCTTTCAATTAAATCCCTAATACTTCTTGTAGTAAGTAATTATTATGAGTTAATTAAAACCCTATAATAATATAACATTTCAACTCCTGTAATGTGAAAAGAAATTTATAGAATATTTTTTATTATAAATTGGTCAGTAAACCCACTATTCATTAGTAATTAATGGTTATACCGACCTTATTACAGCAGAAACTCTCAACGAAATTTATAGAACATGAGCCCCTCTCATTTGGTCTCCAGGATCCCTATGCTACATATAATTATATAAGGTGGTCGTGCTTGTGACGAGATCAAAAGGGAGTTTTTTTTATTATATTTTAGGCATGTCTTTTTTGGTAGTTTATGAAAATTTAACCACTCCTAGTATTTAGCAACTTTGGACTTGGAAGTTAGTAACTGGACTGAAAATTACTTGTTTTAGATTGAGTGTAAGTATTTATTCTGCCTCGTTCAAATATTATACCTCTATTTTCTATCCATTTTCTTGTTCATTTGCTTCTTTTTTTTCACTCAAATTTTAAAATTTCTTAACTTTTTTTGCAAATTTAAAAACTTTTATGTTATATTGTATTCAAAATTTTAAACATTTGAACATAATAATGTTTTAGTTTTTCAATTTTTTTTAAGATTTAATGTTTAATTTACATTAATTTATTCATTTATTCCAAAATAAATTACGTGCGAGTTTTCTTTTAAAAATAATTATTGGAATGTATTGATATATGTGTTACACCAATTGTATAATTTTTTTAAAGTTTTTTATAACAAATTTTGTATAAAATAAGAAAGAGAACACAAAAGAGAGAGAAAATAAGGGATAAAAGATTTAGACTCATATAAAAGTTATTTGTTTGAAAAAATAGACACATTTACGAAAATCAGTAACTACGTATATAGTCTAGATATCTATGATTAGTAAATAGTAATATGGACTATGAATAGTTGAAAAACTTCGATACAAAAGTTGGAAATCTATGATTAGTAATATGGACTATGAATAGTTGAAAAATTTCTGTAGAAAAGTTGGAAAAGATATCTAAGCGGAATTTACAATCGAATAGTAAGAGACAACAACAAGTGACTAGTTTGAGGAATAATCTTACTTATTAATTAACAGGTGTCATGCTTAACGTTTTCATGAACCTATTGTCTATGGCTTGATTAGAGTTGAACTGTAATATATTATCAAAATTAAGTATTACAGTAGATCTTTGTTTATGACACCATTACTGATTGGTCGAGGCATATTTTTGTGGACCAGGGATCATTTGTAATTGGTCAAAGCATAACTTAGTGGAAAAAAGAATCGGATTTTAAAATTTAAACCCTATATGCATTATATATATATATAGGGGCGGTTCATGCCCAGTAATAAGACTTGACCCTGGGACACAGATTGGGTTGTGATAAAAAAAAAAATTGTAATGGTTCAGCTCAATATAATTATATAAAATATAGTTTATTATAAACTCAGTTTTAGTTCAAATTGTTAATTGGATTAATTCAACATTTACAAAAGAAAACATATATATATATATATATATATATATATATCAATTAAAATGAAGCTGTTTTTATTTTATTTTTGTTTGATAAAAATGGTAAGGGCAACCGAATAATTTGAGTTTTGGGCAATGCGTGGAATCGGGCCGCCTCCATATATATGTCAAAGCTTCTACTCTATTGAATGATTCAGTCTACATATTGTTTATTTAGTTCAATTTCAGTTTACACGGTCATACTTACGATAAAAGAATGTTGATGATTTGCACTTTGTGAGAATGCGGACTTTCTAAGGAATATTTCTGGGATTTTTATGTAGTTTTTTCTTCTTGGCATTTACGATAAAGTCAAGTTCGCTTGGAATTTATGTTCTCTGCTTGGCCATCTTATGACAGAGAAAGTAACTTAACTATAATATCCATTCAAGAGGCTTTTATTGTGTCACATATGGAGGCCTCTGCGGTGTGCTCTTTTATGTCCTTGTTGGTTTCAGCCTAAGAAATATAAAGACAGATTTTCTGATATATGCTATTAACTTTTCTTTTTTTATTGTAAGGGAATTGATAACTGCATAGTTTAGCATTAAGAATCTAAGATTTTATGAAATTGGAGCGATGTTGTTTTCCGAATGGTTATGCCGCAAGTGCGATGTGGATAAGCAATACATTGAGAGCCCAGCTGAGATGAATAAAGTGGAGACAGTTGATAAGAAGCACCGTGTCTTAAGATCTACCAAATCTAAGTTAATACTAATGCAAAGCTGGAATCTGCGTGGTAAGACAAAATGTGTCTCGAATAAGCCAAATGTTGTTGAGGTAGTAATCTGCAGAAAGCACTTAAATAATGAAATTCTTCAGGCCTTGCAGATTGGAATCAGGTATTTCTTAAGATACATCTTTATCATTCGAATCACGATTTCCTTAAAGCCTTAATTTTTTTTTCTTATTCCTTTTTTGTTTATTTTTATCTTCTGTAGGCACTTTTCTGGGCAACATTTGGTAGTGCCAAAAATGGAGATCTCACCTCATGGCTTCAAATCAAGCCAATGTACCTGCATTCAGTATTCGGAGCTTAACCGTAAAAGTCATACTCCAAGCACACTATCCGACTTTGAATGGAAAGACTACAGTCCTGCAGTATTCAGGTTTAGTATTTATTTTCATTTTTGCCTTTTGAGTTTTGATCCTTTGTTTAATTGATGTTACTCCTTTTTATGTTATTTAATCTTATCAAATCTTGCAAAATCAAGAAAGGCATTTCATATCTATCTTCTTTTTTTGTTACTTTCAATTGTTTATTAGAAGAGTCAATAATACCACCACCTTTCCAGGCGTTTGCAGGAGCTTGGAAACATTAAATACACGGACTATATGTTGTCAGTTTGTGGACACGAGACCTTAACGGAAATTTCTTCACCTGGGAAAAGCGGTTCCCTCTTTTTCAAGTCGAAAGATGACCGATTTGTAATAAAGACCTTGCGGAAATCTGAAGTGAAAGTAATAAATCTATTCACTCATCCCATTCAAACAATAGTACTTAAAGTATACAATTACATCGATACAATCTTACATAAAATGTTCGCTTGCATGTATAGGTTCTCTGTGAAATGCTTCCAGAGTACCTTCAACACATTCGACAACACAAATCCTCGTTGTTGATAATGTTATATGGACTTCATGCTGTGAGGCCAGTTGGCGGCCAAAAGGTAAGGTTGCACCTTCGCACTCACTCTAGCTATATGGTATGGTATTGTAAAATATAAATATATTTCTGTTCACAACCTTAGTCCTTACCAGCCCACAACCAGTTTCATAAGTTGTACAGACTGAATATATGATCTTTTTTTCCTTGAGCAAAGCTATTAGAACACAATTTCTGCACTGGTGGAACTAGCTAGGATATAATATTTTCATATTGTGGAGCTATAAGGTGTTCTAGTATGAAAATTTAAAATAAAATGCATCGCAGAAAAATGTACTTACATGTTGATTTTTGTCGAAATGGGGGGATACTGCAGCAGGCTTCTGCTTATATAATCTTTTCTTTTACAGGTTTACTTTGTGGTGATGGCGAATGTATTACAGTCAGATTTACCCCTGCACAGATTTTACGATCTCAAAGGTTCATCACAGGGTAGAACCATCGGTAAAGCAGAAGAGGAAGAGGGAGCCATATTTAAGGATCTCGATCTCGATTTTCAGTTTTTCCTCAAGCCATCCACCCGGCGTAAGCTTTTAATGTAAGTTACTCTACCTTTAGCTTCGAAATAATTCATCTAAAGTTTGAGAATAAGACTTCGGGCATTTTATACCTGAAAGTGTTACTTGTAACATGAGAAGTTTTAAGTTTTTGAAGTTTGTATTTTGGGATTCGAGTACTACTCAAGTACTCATTACCCCTGTGGGGCTGCTACTGAATACGCTGAAGATGCGTTAATACTGACACATTCCATAAAAATAAGACATCCTTTTTAACTTAAATGTTTCGTGACATTTTCTTCAATCCCACATTCTGACTCAGAAACAATTAGATACCTCCTTATGCTAAAAAAACTTAAATTTCAAAAATTGGCACTTGTCTGACTTGTCTTACCAAAGCCGGTCTGTTAAGAATTGAGATTAAAGGAAAACAAACAAGCGTAATTAAGTAAAGTGATCTATTATTGGTCTTGTATTAGCAATAGAAGAAGTGTTAACTCTATCATTTACCTTTTCAAGCACATTAGTTTTTTATTTTTCTAGCTGATAAAACTAACAGAACATTTTGATCTTCATGATGGAGTAATGTTTATAAAACTATGATTTTGTTCAACGAAATAGGCACGCTTAAAGGTTTATATCTGGAGTTGAAATATTGGATTTCATAGATTTTATGCATCCTGGTCTGCAGACAAATCAAGAGCGACTGCAAATTTCTCGAAGCTTGTGGAATCATGGATTATAGTCTCTTGCTTGGTTTACATATTATTCCTGCAAATACAGGTACCATCCCAACAAATACTCCTATACATACTAGAATTGACACAAAAGTGTACAAGCTTATGCTAATGGAAATGAAAAGATTTTCATTTGTGATGTAGATTTATTACCAAAGTAAATTTGTACAATTAAAATTATTAGTTACAGCAGCAGAACTTGTCTTTTTTTTTTTTCCTTCTCGTCAAAAGAATTCATTTCCGTGATCCTTTTGAAATTCTCAGCATTATTTGGGTCCATAACTTTTGGAGCAAGTGCTTATATAAGAATAGTCAAAAGCACTAATTGCAGATACATGAATTATGCAATCATATTCGTATGCAATTTCCTGTTAACAAAACTCTTATAGACTTGAGGCCACTGACGGAACCAGGATCTATAAATGGGAGGGGCTGTTTTTTTTTCTACACCCTATTTGAGTTTTTTTCCTATAAAATGTGTGTGTGTGTGTGTGGTGGTGGTGGTGGGTGTGTGTGTGTGTGTGTGTGTGTGTGTGTGTGTGTGTGTGGTGGTGGTGGTGGGTGTGTGTGTGTGTGTGTGTGGGGGGGGGGGGGGGGGGGGGGGGGGGGGGGGTTGTGTGGATTGCCTCCACCTAGTTCCTTCCCTGCTTGAGTCCATTTTTATATGAAAACACATGATTAGCAGCAACTCGGAATATTAAAACACGTGTAGTTTATGTAATATGAAATTGTCGGATGCATTCTTAATTTTTTGGTTAACTGTTCTCAGATGGCAATGACGTAGAAGCTCGTGGAAGGGATTTTTCGAATAATTTCCGAAAATCTGAAAGGTGGTAATACTTTTAAAGTACGAATATTATAGCATACCGTTAATTTTTTCTTCATAATATTATTTTGATATAATTCGTAAAAATAGTCTAATATAAGAAAGATGGACCGGTCCAAAAACACAGTTCCACTCAAAGGATGTTAATGTTCCAAATGTAGTAGTACTCCTTCATTTTTCTTACAAATTCTGGTTTTTGACATTATTTTAAACTGTGTTCTACGGTTCTGGGGTTTGACTTTGAATTTTGTTATGTTAATCCAATGGTTTTCTCAATCTAGTGAAGGAAAGGCAAACCATAAAAGTTGATTTTTTTGGACAAAAAACTCAAAATTAAATTACCATAACCCCTGTCTTTAAAAGAAAAAGTTACTATGATGTGTAAAGAAATTTTCTTTTTGCAGGGTCGATGCAAAATTTGGAGTGAGAATGCCAGCTCGAGTCGTTAGAGTACCTAAAAATGGAAAAGATGGCATTGCGCTAAACCAAGTTGCTATTGTAGAAAAAAGTTGTAGTGCTTTCTTACAAATTGGAATTATTGATATCCTACAAGACTACAATATGAAAAAGCGTTTAGAGCATGCTTACAAGTCTGTACAGTACGATTCTCGGTCAATTTCATCCGTTAAACCCAAAGTATATTCTGCTCGATTTCAGAATTTCATTTCCGAGGTATTTCAAAACGAAGAACTAGCTTCCTGACTAATAATCATTCACATTTTGATAACATTGGATTCTAAAGGAACCATGCAGGACCGATGAAGATTTCTTTTTCTCCATTCTTCGACTTTATATGTTCATTTCATATATATTTAATTGATTAATTTATAATAGATGTATTCGAGAACTTGATCCGAAAACATGGTATTTCACCAACTTTTGAGTCTTGAGCAAAGTTAATTAAGGTCCAACTTATATTGTTTCCGAGAATTGAGATAAAACCCTTGACCACAGTACTGTATCTTTGAGATTATTGAATATATGTAGTTCTGAATTTTGAAAGTTGTAATTGTTCAAAGCTATTAATAACCAGAAGGGGTGATGAAAGATTAACTATTATCTTGGGAAAGTAAACATTAACCATGACTACCACAGTTATAGTCCTGATTCCAAAGACTATTAATCCTACTTCATTTGCTGATTTCAGACCTATAAGTTTGTGTACCTTCTTCAATAAAGTTATTTCCAAAATTATGTGTAATAGACTTTCGAAAATTTTGCCTATGATTATTTCAGAAAATCAAAGTGGGTTTGTGAATAAGAGGGATATTATAGATAATATTCTGTTATCCCAAGAACTTATTTGTAATTTGGATAATAAAAGCAGTGGAAGCAGTCTAGCTTTAAAGCTAGATATGAAAAAAGCTTATGATAAGATTTCATGGCATTTCTTAATTTCAACTCTTAGAAAAATAGGTTTTTCAGAAACTTGGATAGATAGAGTATGGAGACTTATCTCAGAAAATGGTGTGACTGTTCTGGTTAATGGTGCAACAACAGGTTATTTTTCTCCTTCAAATGGTCTGAGGCAAGGTGATCCTCTATCTTCAAGCCTCTTTATTATTTGTTCAGAAGTGCTGTCAAGAAATTTAAATGAGTTAGTATTAAATAGAAGGTGGAAAGGGTTTAAAGCCCCAGTTGGTAGCCCTATTATAACTCACTTAGCATTTGCAGATGATTTTATAATTTTTTCAGCTGCAAATACAAGTTCAGTCAAATGTGTGAAAAATGTTCTGGATATGTATAATAATGACTCTGGCCAAGAAATAAGCATTGATAAGAGCTTTGTCTATATATCTAAAGGTGTAAGTCAAGTCCAGAAAGAAACAGTGAGCAAGCTGTTAAGTATAAGGTGTAAAAAACCTCCTTTTACTTATCTGGGTTGCAAAATTTATTCTGGAAGGAAAAAATGTATTAATTTTCATGAATTGATATTGAAAGTCAGAAAGAAGTTGTCTGGGTGGAAAGTTCAGTATCTAAATATGGGGGGAAAGTTGATTCTTATTAAGCATGTTCTTAATTCCATTCCTATATATACATTAGCAGCAATGGATCCGCCAAAACAAGTTATAAAGGAGATTGAAAATATTATGGCAAATTTTCTATGGGGGGAAAAAGATGGGAAAAATAAGCATCACTGGGTAAAATGGAAAAATATATGCAGAAAAGAGGAAGAAAATGGATTGGGAGTAAGAAGTATGAAAGATATTGTAGCTACTTATTCGATGAAGCTGTGGTGGAAACTGAGAACTTCTAACTCATTGTGGGCCAATTTTATGTTAGCTAAATATTGTAAAAAAGTTCACCCTGTTGAGGCAAAAGCTAGAAAAGGGAATAATGCATGGTCTAGAATGCTGTTAGTTAAGGAAAAGGCAGAAGAAAGTATGCAATGGCTTGTTGGAGAAGGAAATATGTCTGTAAACTTAGACAATTGGTTGGGCACTGGTAAAATAAATGATGAGGGTATTTTAAATTGTCTACATGTTAAAGATTTGATGCAAAATGGTAAGTGGGATAGCCAAATTATTAATGAGCTAATTCCTTCTCATCTAAGACAGTTGTTTAAAGAAGATTTTAAAGCTAATTTGTTTGGAAAGGATGAAATTATATGGAATAAAGAGGTATTGGGGAAGTTCTCATTCAAGTCAGCTTGGGAAAATAATAGAGAAAAGTATGAAGAAAGCTGGTTTAATAAGTACAAATGGGACAAAGCTCTACCTTTGAAAATAACCTGTTTTGTGTGGAAATTGTTCAATAAATCTCTACCACTAGATTCTACAATAAGACAATTTGGGATACAATTAGCTTCTAAGTGTGAGTGCTGTGGTGAAAAAGAAGAAAACAGTGAGCATTTATTCAGTTCAGGGAAGATAGCAAAGGAAGTGTGGACTTTTTTTGATGGTTTGCTGGGTATTATTAATACTAATACCAGTATTAAAGGTAGATTTGTAACATGGTGGTCTATATCTAGAAAAGGAAAAAACAGTATTGATTCTTTCATACTTAAGGTTTTACCCTCTATTATTGTGTGTGAAATTTGGAAAGCTAGGTGCAACTACAAATTCAACAATATGGAGATGTCAGCAAGTTCTATTTGTTCACAAGTCACTGATATATTAAAGTTATGTTCTAAGAAAAATAAAATTTTCCCAACTAATTGGAACATAACTGATATTTTCACAAAAGAGAAGACTGTTAATCTAAAGAGGGCTACTATAGTGAAATGGCTAAATCCACCAGTGGGGTTTGTTAAGTTAAATACTGATGGGTGTTTCTGTCCTTCTTCGAATATTAGTGGTGTGGGTGGCTTAATAAGAGGATTCAAAGGTAATTTTGTCTATGGATTTCAAGCTAGGGTGACCAGTATTTCAGCTATAGAAGCAGAAGCAAAGGCTATTCTATTCATGCTTCAATTAACGAATATAAAGTCAATTATTTTGGAAACTGATTCTCTACAATTGGTAAATATTATAAACAATAAATTATCTGCCCCATGGCATATTAAAGTGGTTACAGAGGAGATCAAAAATATATTAAAGGGAAGAAATTACCAAGTGGATCACGTCTTTAGGGAGGCTAATGGTGCTGCAGATGCTTTAGCAAATGATGGAAGCATAGATGGTTCAAAGCATTTCCACAAAAGGGATGATTTGTCTCAAAAGCTGAAGAATATCATTGATTTAGAAGCAAAAAGGCTTCCAAATATTAGGGTTTGATGGGAGAAATGGTGGGTATAAGAGATGAAGGAGTGGCGATTGAGGTGTTCTCTCTCCTCACTGTGACGTTTTGTTTGCTGAAGAAATGATTTGGGGGTTTTCCTACACGTATTATCTTGGCCTGTATATTTACACAGGCTAGGTTTAAATTGGTCCCTGAAGTTTTATTTAATTACAAAGTTGCTTATCAAGTTGTAATGTTAATTGATTTAATTCTCTAAGTTTCATTGTTTATCAAGTTGTAATGGTACTTGGTTTTATATTAATAAAAAAGTGGGATTTTTTTCCCACAAATTCATTTAAAAAAAAAAGCAGTAAGCAAGGAATAAGTTATGGAAAAATTGTGATATTTTGCGGAGGAAAAGAAATCATATAAATTTATCATAAAAGTTTCCCCACCAATCTGGAGCAAATGAGAAGATATAAAAATAATAATAATAACATATGTTAAAATCTGCCTACTTTTGAGGCATACGTATTTCTTGGATCTCAATGTTTGAGACAACTTAGGGCTAATAAGGAACATATAACTGTAAACTGTTCATGAAAAATTTCATATCACTACTTGAAACATTATGCATTATGTTCATGTTTGTTCATTTATAAACACCGTTCGAGACTTTGAGCCGACAGACATATAAGGCACCTAAAAACGAATAATATGAAGACAGGTGAGTATCTCAAAACTTATGAAGAAGAAAAGATAGCTGGAAGCACTCAAAAGAAGAAGTCAAATATTGAAAAACAACAAAGAAGATAATCACAAGGTGAAGAACCATATTTTTTTAAGGCCGTTCAGGTATTATAAAATTTGGATATGATGATATCATCATTCCTTGTTCATCTGTATACACGTTCCACCTCCATATCCAGTAGTGACGAACTCAAAAGCTAGAGAGAGAAGGAGAAACTTGCGTATGGTTAATGGTTGTAGTTTGCCGACGTTGAATTCCACATCACTTCTAAAGTTATCGTTTATTGTAACTTTTTCTTTTTCTTTGTCGTTATTATATTAGTAATCGTATACTGTTTAAAAAATAGTACTCGATGTAGTTGCATATTAGGATCGATTTACTGTCCCAAAACGTGTACTACTAATTATAAAGCCTAACTTTAAGATCCAGTAATGAAGGGATCAAGTTTCTACGCGCCATGTCGGAGCCATTAATGTCCGGCCAAACTTAAATCCTCCCTTCATTAGCAACCTAGCTAAGTAGCTAGCATACTTTTTTTGAAAATATAGCTAGCATACTTTCTTGACTGAATCTTATGATAAACGTGTTTTCTGTACATGTATGCTACCCGTACTACATTGTTTTTCTAAGATTGCACTAACTATTGTTCTCTTGTGAGGCCATCTAACATGAAAAAACACTTCACAAGCATCGTTACCTGGGAAGTGGGAACGATAGCAAGAATCTATCATAAGTCACTAGGCCTAGTTTCGAAGCCTTTAGTATTCTCTGTTCTCTAAACAAATATTCAAAAGTAATTTTCCATTTGCACACACTCATAGATATGAACAATACATTTTCTTGGATCGTTGATGTTTTCTGTAGCCCATCCAGATACCCTCTGTATGAACATCTTATCAGAGTATTACCTATCCGGATATCTTATCGATACCTGATTTTACACCCCAATTCTGGTCGCGAATAGTGGACCATCGAGATGTCCTCCCGCTTCTCAAAATGTTGGTCAGCCAGATCCTTCACATGCCTCCATAAGACCTGTAAACTTAGTTTTCTACTTTTCTTCTCTTTTTGGGTGTACAATTTACACTTTCCTAATTGTACTATCCAACAATAATTAGACTGTGTTTTGAACCATTGTAACTTGAAAACTCAATTTCCCTTTCAATAATAATGTCGTTTCGCACTTCCTATTATTTCACGTGTAAAATTTAAATTTCTTAATTTTTTTCTTTGTTTCACGTCTTGCGGGATGCCTCTGTTTTCCATCATGTCAACTATGGCTGAACTAATAGATTTACTTGCATTGTATAAGCGGGAGTGCTCATGACCCATCGAAGATTCAGCCAAGACTCGGTGCTAACATCATCGCTGGCGGGACCATGTTGGTTGGGAAGATTAATGTTAGTATCGCTATATTGGTATTGGATGACCAATTAAAAAATAAAAACATTAAAGCATGACCCATCGCGAATTAAGTTAATTTCGTTTGGCACGTTTTCAAATTGCCCATAATTTGTAAATTAATTACCCAAGTAAAAAAAGTTCTCTTTGGGTAAAAAAATAAATTAGTCAATATCACTAAATAACACTAAATAGCACTAAATGAAATATAACAAATTAGAACAATGAAAAAGGTCATATACGAAGGATTTCAACATTTGTTTCTAAATTTGTCTTGGTCCAGACACATTTCATTGACTAACACACTGTCTAATTACATTAAAGTTAAGAAATCAAATAAAAACAGCAAATCGTGGAATGTTAAATTAAAGGGTTAATTCATGTTTTGTATACCAAATTATCGGCTGATAATAATTTTTATATTCAACTACAAAATTTAACAATTTATATACTAATTTAATAATAATTGATCAATCATCATATTTTTGCTGACATGACATAACGTGACACAAATTAACCAAAACATATGTCAAATGCGATGGCAACATCTCATGATATGAGTTTTTATTTATTTTATGATTAATATAAAAAAATCAAAAAAATCGTAAATGTTAAAAAGACCAAAAAGATTAAAATTTTTAATAAAAATTCATTAAGAAAATCAAAATACAATTTTGTAAATTCAAAACTCATTTTCTAACTTCTTTAACCATGTTATACTAATTTTTTATTTTTTGTAATTTTTTTAGAAAAAGAAAGCAAAAAAAGTCAAAAATAAATAAAAAATCTATAAACATTTAGAAAATTTAATTTGTAAATTTATAAACTCAGATTCTGACGAGTGTAACCAAGTTTTAAATATTTACGATTTTTTTCAAAAAAAAAATCATAAAATAAAATATAACTCAGATAATGAGGTGTTAGACACGTCAATTGACATATGTTTGGTTAATTTATGCTACGTCGTATCATATCTATTGATCCATTATTATTAAATTAATAGGTAAATTGTTAAATTTTATAGATAAGTATGAAAATTGTTAATGGTATAGTTTGGTAAACACAAAACATGAGTTAAACCTTAATTAAAATTAAATATACCTGGACCACCTCTTAATTTCTTTTATATAATACTTATTATTGACCTCAATATTTCTCTCCCTCTCTCTATCTCCCTCTCTCTATATATCTCTTTTAGGGTTTTCTGAGAAATAATTAATTGAGAGAAATGAGAGAAAAATTATCTGAGAAATACCCAATAGAGAGAGAGATGAGAGAAACAAATTTGGATCTTGTTGATCCAAAATCAAAGGCTGAGATAGATGTTAAATACTCGAATAATACGGGTAGTTTTGGGTTTGCATTTAATGATATTAATTTCTCGGACCGGGTTATGCGGATTGAGGTTGTTGGGGAATCTTCGGATTTTCGATTCGATTGTGAAGAAGGTTGTCAGAGTGTTGTGGATTGGGCGAGACATCGAAAACGCCGAAGAGAAGATGTTTTGAAGGATAATGGTAGCTGATTTTCTTTTTTATTTATGTTTATATTAGATTGCTTTTTCTTTTGTTAAGTTGGTTTATGCTTATTTGTCACATTTTGGTGAGGAATGTTTGTGTTTTGTTATGTTTGGTTGTTGTTTCTAAAGATTTTATCTTTTTAGAGAATTTAAGTTGGGTTTTGATTGGTCTGTTTTTTTTGTCACAATTTGGTGAGAAATGTTTGTGGGTGGTGTTATATTTGGTTGTTGTTACTAAATATTTTGTCTTTTAAGGGATTTGAAGTTGGGTTTTGGTTGGTTCGTGTTTTTTTTTTGTCACATTTTGGTGAGAAATGTTTGTGGGTTTGTTCTTAAGGAAGATTAGAGTCGGTGCTTTTTTGTCTTTTAAGAAATTTAAGTTGGGCTTTAATTAATTTGGTCACATTTGGTGAGGAATGTTTGTGGGTTTTGTTCTTAAGGAAGATTTAAGTCAGTACTCTTACAGGTATCTACTTATAAGTTTTTTTTTTTTTTTTTTTATCTTTAAGGAGTTTGTGAAATCATTTTCTTGGAAAATATAGTGGGTTTGTTGTTTATGTATCAGTGCAGTAGTCAGGTTTTTGTAAGATATTAAGGGATTGCTTGATTGCAGCTTATAAGCGTAATTACTTTTTTCTGATAAGTTGCACTTCGTTTGCTTGACCGGTGTTAAAAGCAGAGGTTTGGGCGGTTACAGCAGGAAAAAAGGTTGAAGATTTACCTTTTAAGCTGAACGAACCTAACTTTACTTTATGTGTTTGAAAGTTGCAGACTTGCAACTAAATTAACATGTGTTGAAGGTTGTTCCTGTTTGAATGTATCTGTGATTTGTGAACATTGTAACAATGTCTAAATGTTTTATTATCTTAGGGATAGCGATTTGGGTTTCAGGTTTTATCTTTCAGGCTGAGGTAAATTGTGGTTTTTGCTGTTTATTAATAATGTACTGTCTACAAATCAGTTTCTAGTAGGATATATATAAGGATAGCAGTTAGCACCTCTTACGAGTATATATGTGTTTTTATCTAAAGATGTTATCTTTTACAAATTCTATTTCAGGCTTGATTTGTTTTGTATTTTTGGTCTCTGTTGTTAAATAAAATCTGTGATGCCATTGATTACTTAGAAACTTTGCGGTACTTAGCTTCTTGTGACAGTGGGCAAAGATATTATGGCTAATATTTTAACTAGTCATGCTAAACTTGTGAATATGAGAACCTGGGCATTATTTTTGCAAAATTAAGTAAAGGGTTTGGTTAAGAGTTGACTTTCTTTAAACATAACCGAAGTGCTGTGTATTCATCAGCTTTGCCAGCTTTGGACCATGAATTAGTATAATTACTAAGGAGTCGTGTATATACTTGGACTAATTCATCGTTTTGTTCTGACTTATCTAGTACTCTGACTATTGTCTGTTGATTCAATGCATCTAAAGTTCTTCATAGTTGGATCATGACTGTTTTGAATGAAAATTTGACTATGACATGGCTGTCTGATCAGGTTATTAACTGATGTCAGAATTGTTTAAGTATAAAAATTTTACTCGAAGGGGAGCTGTCTAGGAAATAAATACCGTGACAATGTGATATTATGATTTGGATACATGTGCTCGACTCTTTTCCGTGGCTTTTTGTTTCTCCCTTTTGTTGCATTTCCTTATACAGCCTTGTACTCCTATAAAAAATGACTCTCTGTCAGCAACAGTGTACAATTGTGAACCCTCTGATGGAACTGATCTCTCACAGATTAGCAGCTTGATGTATTTTGGAATACACAATTATATGGCCTTCTTAGCAAGTTTTAGTTTTAAATTTCAAATTGGATCTTTTCTTTTTAAATTTCTCCGAATGGACAGTGAATATAACTGCTATTTGAGTTTTTTATTCTAAAAAGTTGGTAAGAGTACTGTCTTTTGCACAGACTTCCTTTGCTTGGAGTGAAATAAGTTTACCCATATTACATACTCAGTGGGTTCCATAAAACCTTGGTCGCAGAAGTTTGCATTCATTTTATGTATAAATATGTTCATATATTTAAACAAGCGATTGTAATTGTTTGCAGCTGCTGATGGCTTGGAAGGGCCTGAAGAGCAGATTTTATCATGTGACCCTGCTGATAACGATGATTGTCTGCAATTTGAAAATCAAGAGGAAGCAGTTCCAATGATTGAAGAGCCGCCTTCAGGTCTAAACACACTACTTTGTCCAGCATCTTACTCTTGTTTGGTCTATTTTTAGTACTGTTTTTTCATAAATAAAATTCTATAGAAACGACCCGCGTTCAGGTTCTACTGATTCCAACTTCTGTGAATAGATTTCTAAATCTTTTACTGTCTTTGGTTGCTGAGTTTCTTTGAAAAACTTTCACCAATTCCTCGGACTTTTATGGTATATTTTAGCATAGTCAAGTATATTGGTCATTTAATTAGATCTCATTGTATTTCTAATAGATAGTGTAACGGATCTGCCATTACCAACTGCAATTGCTTTATGAAATGTATGAATATTTTATCCTTATAGTAGGATGCTGTAGTCTGCAAGTTCGATAATTTAATATTCAGAAATCATGCGCCCAGAAATGAGAACTTGGTGGTAGATGTACCATATAGACATACCCCAGCCCTTTCTACCTTGATGAGTTTAAGCCTTCTCACTTTCCAGTTCTCTAAAATGGCAATGGTAGAAGATTTTTATCTTGGGTGCATAATGACTTGGTGGGTCATTATCTGCTGTTGATTCTATATGTGAAATGTGAAGCAAGTGATCCCTTAATGGCTTCATTTTCAACCAAATCAGAGGTTACTTGAGAACCATCAGTATCCTAGCCTAAGAATACTTAAAAGTGTCTTAAACTTTATAAGTTGTTTTCTCAGTCGCTGCTTAATTTCACTGCACCTGATGCAGGAAAAGTCTTTAAAAATGTTTTCCTTAGCATTTCATCAGAAAAATTGATGTGCACTGCCCTATCAGCTGGTGATATATATTATATTCACCTCATCTTCATTTGTTTACCTCTTGTTATTTTTATTACCATTTCTAGTCATGATACCCTTCTTTTCTTCTTGCAGACGATGAAGCTGCGAATAGCAATGGCTCCAACTGGAGCATGGAATGTTCAACAGTCGTGAGGGTTGAGACGCTTCATATCAGCTCTCCAATTTTAGCAGCACAAAGTCCGTTTTTCTACAAGGTAAGATTCTTCAAGTTGTTTTCCTTTTTTATCTTGAAGCGGCTTAAATAATGGTTTATAATGTTTTATTCAGCTTTTCTCCAATGGGATGAGAGAATCAGAGCAGCGGCATGTCACTTTAAGAATCAATTCTTCTGGTATGTTTAAGTTTGTACACCAAGTTATTTTTTTTTAAATATGTAGACTCTTGTTGGTCATCCATCATGGTTGATCATTCAGTACATATCTAGAAAACTTAAACCTGTTTTTTGCTTAATATTTCTTGAGAAATATGTGACTAAGACCTTAATTTGTACATGGTTTCCAATTTTCTTGCTACTAAATAAAAAGAGGGGAAATATAACTTTCCAATTTGCACATTTTTCAAGAGGCTGCTTTCACGACTAGAGCCTGCGACCTGTTACCTGCCTATATTTGCGAAATATAATTTTATAAATAACTGCATCCTTGTTTGATGTGCAACAGAGGAAAATGCTCTGATGGAGCTCCTGAATTTCATGTATAGCAATACATTATCTGCGTCTACCGCACCTGCTTTATTGGATGTGCTAATGGCAGCAGATAAGTTTGAGGTTGCCTCGTGTATGAGATATTGCAGCCGATTATTACGCAATTTAGAAATGAGTCCAGAGTCTGCTTTGTTATACTTGGAGCTTCCTTCTAGTGTTCTAATGGCCGAAGCAGTTCAGCCCCTCACTGATGCAGCAAAGCAGTACCTTGCATTCCGCTATAAAGATATTACCAAGTAATTTCCAATTCATAGTTTCTTCATGGTATCAACATCGTATTTGCACTCAGAAATTTATAAAGGTTTATATTTGATTAGTAGTAGTTTTTAACCATGCATGCATAGGTGTTTATGACTTTCTCTTTGATAATACTTCATGAGACAGGTTTTTAATTAGTGATCATTTCTATAATAGTGGAATTATGTCTCTTCAGGAAGTTACCTCAGGCCACCTGCTTACTTGAAAGAAGTGTGTTTTGTGCCTCTGGATGAACATCTAATTTTGGTTCTTATTTCATTCCATTAAGGAGCATTGCTTTTGAAAAAATAGTAATAGTATAATACACATTTTTTTCTATTCCTGAACCACTCAGGTGGGAAGTTAATGATATTATTGCTTTGCTTTTGTGATAGTTAACTTCTGCCAAGTTCTTAAAAATCGTCCCCATTAATTAGGCTTATTATATATCGACTTAAAAAAGTGGTAATTGTCAAATGCATTTTTCGCCATCTTGATAGTTAGTAGTATAATTTTTACTATTTGTCGCCCACAGTTCTATGAGCCCAAGCACAAATATTTTATGTTATTCTGTTACCAAACTAGGTTTTTTTATCTTTTTTCTTTTGACAGGAAATATTGAACACCGGAGAGTGTTTTTACACTTTATCTGGTCTTTTTCCGGTTTCTTAGAGGTTTTTGTACTTTTCCTCCAGGTTGCAAGACGAGGTTATGATGTTACCGCTAGCAGGAATTGAGGCAGTTCTTTGTAGTGATGATCTTCTGGTGGCATCTGAAGATGCTGTATACGACTTTGTGTTAAAGTGGTCCCGGGCCCACTACCCTAAACTCGAGGACCGTAAGGAAATCCTTGGTTCTCGCCTTGGCCGATGTATACGGTATCCTTATATGACATGTCGTAAGCTTAAGAAAGTTTTAACCTGTAATGATTTTGATCATGAGTTGGCATCCAAGGTTGTCCTAGAGGCCTTGTTTTTTAAGGCTGAGCAACCACACCGCCAGCGGATCCTTGCAGCAGAAGACATTTCCGCCACAAACCGGCGGTTTATCGAGAGAGCTTACAAGTACCGACCTGTTAAAATGCTGGAATTTGAGCTGCCACGTCACCAGTGTGTGGTGTACCTTGATTTGAAGAGAGACGAGTGTGCGAATTTGTTTCCATCTGGTAGAGTTTACTCCCAAGCTTTTCATCTGGATGGTCAAGGTTTTTTCCTATCGGCCCATTGTAACATGGATCAGCAAAGCTCGTTTCATTGTTTTGGATTATTTTTGGGTATGCAAGAGAAGGGATCAGTTAGTTTTGCGGTTGATTATGAATTTTCCGCGAGATCAAAGCCGACAGAAGAGTATTTAAGCAAATATAAAGGGAATTACACTTTCACCGGTGGAAAAGCTGTTGGATATCGTAACTTATTTGCTATACCATGGACTTCATTCATGTCTGAGGACAGTCTCTACTTCATCAATGGCATCCTCCATCTTAGGGCTGAGCTCACAATGCGGCACTAAAAAAGATCACGTTATCTCCATCTCGCTCTCTTTCTCTCTCCAAAGACAGTTTGTTGTTGTTGCTTGTTGATTATTGCTAACAAAATGTATACCTTGAGAGAAAACAGTAGAGGTAGTGCTCAAGTCCTTTTGCTAATGTCTGTACTTTTTTAAATGGAGCCTTGAGATCAACTTGTGCAAATTTGAGATAGTTTTGTTTATCTCACTGTTTTCATCTTGCGCATAGTGAGGATAAGAAAAAACAAATTTGATAACGGGTGTGCATTATTATTTGTACATGAATTTATCAATTTCAGTTTTTCCCTTTCAAGTGGAATGAAATTATTGGATATTTGCTGTGACGTTGAAGGATAATTTAGTTTGCATTTTCATTTGTGTTTGCAAAAAAAGCTATTTAGAAATCTAACTTGATAAGGAAGAATTGAAGAAGTGGAAGCTTGAGGCATATCTTCTTATTGTTATGTAAGAGGTTTGATTTATAATTGTTTAATCTATTAATTCTAGTCATTAATTTATTTTTCAGGCAAAAAATAATAATTGTCAAAAACATTAAAAAAATTACTTGTTACTGATTTTTATTTTTCATAGAAAGTGCTGTAGTGGAAATTTAAAAAGTTTCGATCAGAGTACTAAGTTTCTTTGGGGGGAAATTAGAACAAAGCTCCCTACAAAATAGTTTATCATATGTTTGTTTGCAACTATATATTGACGGAGGAAAAAAAAAAAATCAGTAGTTTTTTCATAGAAAGTGCTGTAGTGGAAATTTAAAATTAGTTTATATGGCAAAACGGGGACTCGCAACTTCAAAGTGGGTGTCATTTTGACACTTCAAGCTTTTAAGCTCATAAAAATGCTTATTTAAAAAAAATATATACACACACTAATTGTTCGTCTATAATTTTAGTTTCGAAATTTTTTGTCCTTGTGATTTTTTTGGTATTTAGTTAATTAGTTGTTTTGTAAGATTTTTAAAACCCATAATGACAAAAAATTACCAAAACAACATTTTTTTCTGGAAACAAAAAATATAGATGTGTAACTAGTGTTTACATCGTTAGATTTAATTAAAAAAAAAAGATGAACACTTTTATGAGCTTAAAATCTTAAAGAGTGTCAAAATGACACCCAAATTAATGGTTTTAACCCCCCCCTTCTTCCATATCAATTTGAGAGCATTAGTGCACCTTTAACTTTCATGCATTCTCAAAGACGAAAGTATGAAAATACGTATAATAAATTAAGAAATGCATAGTCTATAGTATATATCAGTATTGTGCTATGCTCTATTTTAGTGCGAGTCGTTTTGCAATGTGAAACAACATATATAATATCATTGTCCTACCCTTGCCGTATGATGTACCTTAAAAACTTAACTTTTACCGCATCTTCGTACCCAACGATCGCACCCCCACATCGTTGGCACGCACATCTATATTTATTTCGATATTTTGTGTGGCTACTTTACCAATCGTTGAGCTTTTGTTCACTGTAATCTTGGAAGGACAAAAATTAATTCAGTTAGTTAGTAATTTAGTTTTTTTTTTTGGACAAGTATTCTAGCCAGGAGTTATGAAATTTGAAGATTTTGTATGTTTGTGAGACCCGCTCAGGAAACAAAATATTATGAAGAAAACAAAATACTGGAAAGGCCAAGAAAATAGTTAATCATGTGGCATATAATACTCAAGACCATTTCATAGGACACATATATAGCAGTAAAGTTATATATATATATATATATATATACATATATATATATATAGCAGTAAGTTATTCTCTACCCCCTTCCGTGCCCCCTTACTTATTTTCACTCAAATTTTAAATTTTCACAACTTATACCGCAACTTTTTAAACTTTTATATTATATTGTATTCAAATTTTAAAATATTTGAACATAATATTGTTTTACACAATTTTTTTAATATTAAATGTTTAATTTACACTAATTTATACATTTATTCCAAAATAAATTTTGCGTGGATTTTCTTTTAAAAATAATTATTGGAATGTATTGATACATGTATTATAGTAATTGTACAATTTTTTTCAAGTTTTTTAGAATTTTTTTTTTGATAAAATAAGCAATGGGGCACGGAAGGGGGTAGAAAAATGGGATAGAAGATTTGGACTCAATTGTCCTATAGTATTTTATGTAATTCTTTAGAATTACTTTTACATCCCGATCAAAACAAAAATAAAAGCCCAAATACAATATTTATGGAATCATAGTTGAGATTACCCAAAACTTAAATATCAATTAAAAATATTTAATTTTTTTAATAATTTTAATATATTTTATTTGATGATTCAATAAAATAAAATATTAAATATAATATTATAGAACCCTATTTGAGACTATATTAAAATTAAATATTTATTAAAAATATTAAATATATGACCGAATAACAAACGGGAAGAGGTGGACATTATTACCGATTATGAAGACACGGAGTTATATGGAGGTAATTGCTAGCTTCCATATAAAAACCTATTAAACAGAATCCATCTAAAACACAGCAGACGTGATATCAGTGGTTTGGGAAAGCAGAAACCAAATGATGTAATATCTGACTGGATTAATTCATTACATCAGGATATTCTACAAAAGAAGGGGTTTTTTGAAGAGACAAGAATTGATTTCAATGTAGGTTTCATTATTCATATTGTAATGATCCGGACCTACGTTCTGAACCGTCACGCCCATATCAATAATATTGTCCGTTTTGGCACAACTTCCCAGGGGAGTCACCCATCCTGGTACTATTCCAAGCTAAGCACGCTTAATTATGGAGTTTCGTCCTCGCTATTGTGCCGCACGGCTTTAAAAGACCTTGTTAATAGGAAATGAATCTTTAAGCTCATATACCACACAAGTACTCTCATATCTGGGCGATGTGGGACTGACGCACAACACCGCACCACAAAATTTTCTTCCTGGAAATATGGATCGTCACAATCACCCTCCCTTTAAGCACGACGTCCTCGTCGGACACGTCGTCCTTCAGTGGTCCATACACGTGCTAGTCTCCATATTTCCGGCCAGATAGAGGCTCTGATACCATCTGTAATGACCCGGCCCTACGGACCGAACCGCTACGCCCGTATCAACAATATTGTCCGCTTTGGCACAACTTCCCAGGGGGGTCACCCATCCTGATACTACTCCAAGTTAAGCACGCTTAACTATGGAGTTCCGTCCTCGCTGTTGTGCCGCACGACTTTAAAAGGCCTTGTTGATAGAAAATGGATATTTAAGCTCATATACCACACAAGTACTCTCATATCTGGGCGATGTGGGACTGACGCACAACACCGCACCACAGAATTTCCTTCCTGGAAATCTGGGTCGTCACAATCACCCTCCCTTTAGGCACGACGTCCTCGTCGGACACGTCGTCATTCAGTGGTCCACACACGTGCTAGTCTCCACATTTCCGGCCAGATAGAGGCTCTGATACCATCTGTAACGACCCGGCCCCACGGGCTGAACCGCCACGCCCGTATCAACAATATTGTCCGCTTTGGTACAACTTTCCAGGAGAGTCATCAATCCCGGTACTACTCCAAACTAAGCACGCTTAACTATGGAGTTTCGTCCTCGCTATTGTGCCGCACGGTTTTAAAAGGCCTTGTTAATAGAAAATGAATCTTTAAGTTCATATACCACACGAGTACTCTCGTATCTGGGCGATGTGGGACTGACGCAGAACACCGCACCACAGAATTTCCTTCCTGAAAATCTGGATCGTCACACATATATTGGAAAGGGTATGAACCAAATAATGTACTACGAGAATGAAGATATGTCGGCTCCTCTTACACTTTTACTTGTCCTCCTTTGTGAGAGGAGTCATGACAAAAAATAATTTTTGTCATCGCGTGTTTTGTCCTTAGTCTCTTCGGAGTGTAAGGACAAGTGTAGCAGCAGTGAACATAGCGTTGTCCATAATACGAACCGGACATTTCTACTTTCGAATAGCTCTGCACGTTCTAAAGGTTACGTCGCCTATTATGGTTATGGAGACGAACTTTTTCATCAATGGGGTTTTGGACTACTTATTCAACTTTGAGTCGCTGTTCAAGAATGCTGCTATCAAGTTCAGTGCTTGTATGTGTTGTCATTTTTCTCTTTTCTCTTTTCTCTTTTTCTTTTTCCTGCATGTGTAAATTGGAATTCTCATTATATGTTTCTTGCTTATGTTACTACCTTGTTATAACCATCGATAACAACTTTGTTACGGATCAAAAAAAAAAAAATTTAAATTTCGGAGTAAAAATAAAATTTTAAATTTACATTGAATACTGGTGTGTTGAGATTCTGAATAAACTAATCTGGGTAATTAGTATTATTGCATATATAGGGATCAAAAAACATTTAAAAAAAGTTTCCACTCCATCCATTTGCCTAAAGTTGAGCACTTCCCTCATATTTTTTATCCTCACCTAAGCTTCGTTGGTTCCGTCTGTCATGGACACACTTTCAATGCTGCATTATGATCATAAAGCATATATTGATATTTTTTAAGAAATGATTTTGGTGACATGTCATTTTTCTCTTATTGCCAACCCTTACAAGAAAGGCTTATAAATAAATACTTGTGTAGCAGCTCATACCCTATCACTTTAATTTTCTAAGCAAGTAACATTAACATCACATTAATAGAAAATCGTCCATTCAAATTTAACGTAGGCATGTACGTCTGCTACTTTTTAATAATGCATGGTTTTATTTTGTTGAAAAAAAATATTGTTCATTCAAGTTTAACATTTATTACTTGTAGTAATATCGGTTTGTTAGATTATTTAACAGCCTTGCACCTTTATAACTAAAAGTTGCAATAAAACAATCACTATGATATAATAAAAAGATTTGCGTGCTAACAATAACATAAAAGCCATACCATTTGGAATTATTATATATGCTGAAAATGATTCTGGTACAGATATATAAATAAAGAGCTTATGAATTATAGTTAAAAATAGCACAAACAACTTATAACCACCCTAAAAGAGAACCTTTTTCTTCGTGTGCCAGTCTAATCTGCCACCCTCTTCATACAAAAATAATTTCCATGAAATTCCTTGAAACAGCTCATATCCCTCTGCGAAAATATAAAATTCCAATTGGGTCACGACAAATAAATACATATATGTTTGAAATATTCTTGATCAAAACTCCTAGTTGATATCTCCTCGTTTGTTCATACAACCACCAATGTTTTTTGTTACAAAACCATCTTCTTTTCTCAATAATTGCTGTTGGCTTCAATTTTCTTAAAAGGATCCAAGCAAAAGAAAGAAATATCAATGGATTTTATGTGAAAGGCGACAAGAAATCGGGTTATTGTTGATGGGGTTAAATAATTGTTTCTTCATCGTCGGTTTCATGTTTTGTTTATGTCAATCAAGGTTTATTCAAGGGATGGATCAGAGATACAACTCTGATTTCTTGAATGTTTTTCTTCGGAATCACGCATACACGAATGTTGTTAGACCCCGGACGGGTACTTTGTATCATCTCTCTCTACCCTCTAATTTTTCTGGTATTGAGGCGTCGTTTGCAAGATTTAGAAGCAAGAGTTTTCATTCGAATGGGGTTAATTTCAGCTCTATCGATATCCCTCCAAACACCTGGCCATCACCTTTCGTGAGAAGATTCGACATAATTTATGAAAACTTAGGAAACTGGTCATCTTACTATTTTAATGTCCCTAATTACACATTAGTTTCTCCGGTGATCGGTTTCTCTGTTTACAACGGTGCAAATCCGAACACAACAAAGAACTCAAGTATACATTTAAGCTCACAAGGGAGCCCTATTCTTGTCCATTTCCCTTGGATAATCATACCCAAGAGAGAGGGAAACGCGACACTTGAATGTGTTAGGTTTGACATGAATGGGTCGGTTGAAATTACCAATACGACCTCAAGGAATGTATGTATTACACGACAAGAAGGGCATTATGCATTGGTGATTCGGCCGAGTTTTCATCTTCGTAAGAAGAAGAACGAGATGTTTTGGAAGTGGTGGGTAATAGGATTTGGGGTTGGAATTATTGGTGTGGTTACATTAGCATTGTTAGGGGTGTTAGTGTACAAATTTGTAAAAAGAAAGAGTATTTTGCAAATGGAAAACGAGTCAGAAAGAAATGAGGCCTTAGGAACAACTTGGGTTGGGAGTAGCAGATTACCATCTGCAAATGGTATAAGGACACAACCTGTTCTTATGAATGAAGATAGTCCTTAACTAGCTATTCTTCTATATTCCCAATAGTCATTCTTCTTTTTATTTTTATTTAAATTTTCAGTTTTATTTAAATATTCTTGATTGACAAGTGAATATACCACTTAGTTTGTGTCCTGATTGATTGATCATTGCCAGAGAAAATTTATCGAGTGACTGAGTCGATGAGTTCAAGTAATTTCTAGTTTCATATCCAGCTTGCTGTACTAATCAGGCCCTCTTGGCTGTAGCTTTCAAGTCAATTAGGTTGCTTATCTAAACTGATTAAATGTCGTTCATCAATCATGAGCTTAAAACTTCCAAGTAATCTTTTGATTAAAATCCCAAAACATTAAATTTTAGAATTTAAGCTGGTGCAACCAGTTATAATCGAGTTATACGGCAAAATTTTAATATAAGAGTTTCAAGTATTTTTTTTACTTGGTCAAATTTATTTCCTGAAAAGCCGGCATTATTCACATCGTCTTTAACACCACATACTTACAAATGTTATTTTCCTGAGCCTGCTTTAAAAAGACGGTCAATATTGGAATTTATTCTTGTAATATCCTCCTAATATAAAATAAGAGAGGAAGGAGTTAATTTTGAGCACATAGACAAGACTCGGTTCAATTAATTTTCCCATATACGTATTTAAGAATATTAGCTGAAAACTATGAGAAATGGTCACATTTATAAAGTATGTAAGTGATGATTATCGCCAAAAGGGGCTATATTCTTTAGATGTTTACACTTCCTTTATGTCTTATTCTTTTGTCAAATTATTAGTTTAATTTGTTTAATGTATTTGCTTTTCCCAGAATCCAAGGACTATACATCAAGTCATAACCACATTACAGATGTTTACATTCTTTTAACTGTATATTGAGTTGCTGATATTTAAACTACCCTATTGAAGTGTGACAAAATTATCTTAGATCAGCTTGTTCAACTTCATTTGTGTTGTTTATAACTATTAAACAATATTTTAGTGATTTTTGAGGATATGTTTTACTTGTGTGATTGTTACATTTCGTTTCAGACTTAATACCACCTTCAATGTGTGCGTCACATGGTACCAACATTTTTTGAAAGTAAAGTCGTGTAATTTCAAATGAATTTTATATTACTATCGGAAATTGTGGCGATGTTGTGAATTATTTATCGTCACTTATGCATCCCAGTCAGACTTGAGTTCCAATTGATTCAACCGACCTTAGCTACCGTTCCCACGGTAAAAGAAACCAATTATTTTTCAGTTCACTTGGCTAGGCAACTCGCAAAGGATTTTTCGGGATTTCAATAAAGAAAAAAAAGAACATAAAAAACCTTGTAGATTTTTTTTTATTAAATTAAAAGCTTAGGGAAACCCAAGTAGAACACATCAAAATAATAAACGTGGCAAAATATAGAAAAAAAATGTCCAAATGAGTCATTTCGGAATACGTTTGCAATGACAATGCTCCTCTCACTTTCTTACAAACATGACACGTGAAATATCATGATGAAGTATTCAAACATTTCAAAATTAAATAATTGCTAAAAAAACAATACTATGACTATCAGCGTAACCACATCATATATATATATATATATACATGAATAATCATGTGACATGTAAAAATTATTCTTATTTTAGGCAACTTAATAGACGAATAACTAGATTTGTTCTATTTAAAAAAAAAAAACAAGATTTGTTCATGAATTTAGAGAAAAAGTGTCTCTATCAATCAAAATTTCATGTTTGCTAATAAAACTTGACCGTGTGTACATCTTTATGTACTCCACGTATCTCCATGTCCTCTTCGTTTTACTCAATAAATGGATAATATTTATTCTTTAATTTTCTACTTATTCATTTTGTCTCCCTCCTCCTCATTTTCCTTTTTTTTTTTTTTTAAAAAACTCAATACTCTGTATACACTTTTTTCTTAAACCTTAGTTCATACTTCAATATAATCTCAAATTTATTGAGCTTCACTTTAACTTATGTCCAAGCAGAGATTTCAAGTGTTTTTATGATGTGGGTCTGTTGAAGAAAACTATAATAGTACAGTAAGTGTTGATATTTTGTTTTTACATTTTGTAGTTTAGTTGCTATAATTAATGCTTTGGTTTTTGTCTGAAATGGATAAAAATGGTTTTTTCTTTTCTTTTTTTCTTTATGTTTTTTTGCTTGTTAGCATTTGAGAATTAAGATTAGATTCAAAATAGTGGGATTGGCTATATTCATGTAAAATTTATTTTTTTAGAACCAAAATAGAGGTTGCATTTAATGTTTGTACATAGTATTTACTCGCTTTCCTAAAACACATTTATTAAATTATCACTTTATCTGCCGTTCCTCTTTTTCTTTTTAATTTTTTCCTTTATTGTCCTTATCTTTTATTAATGACAAGTTTTTGGGAAATTTGGCAGATTTTGTGAGAGATTGATTACTCATTTCTTGTCAAATATTGCATTTTGGTTATCTAAATAGTTTCGGGTAATAGTGTTTTTGGACAGTTTAATTATATACTTTTTAAAGTCTTGTAATCTGGAGATGTTTTAAATCTATGGGTGATATTGGGAAAAAGAATTAATTTTGGTGTTAAGAGGCGTTACAATAAGGATTCTCAATATCTGAAGGTTTTTATCCTTTTCACGTTTTAGGTGTGAGGTGGCTCAAAATGAGATTAGCTTTGAGATGACATGTGTTTCCATCTCATTCATCATTGTTTGCTGGGTTGGAGAATTTAACTGGTTGATTAGGGCTTAAATAGTGGAGTTTATACACAAGATGGGTCATTCTGCAGCAATTTGGGATTGTACAGCAGCAATGGAGGTGAAAAAAGATTGGAATGGGATCGACCAAGTTGTGCTTCGTAATCCACGGGGTGGATCCGTTAATGTGAGATACGTATAAACTCTTACATTTTTATGAGCAATGTGCTTGTGTTTAGGGGTAAATCAAAAAAAAAATTATTGGTAAATAGCTATCAATCTGTTTTAGCTTTTAAAAAAATATATCATTACAGAAAATTTAATTGAGTTATCGGATACTATCGTAGCTTGGTTTAGTAGTTTCTTATTCCTTTGGTGTGTGTGTATTTTAAACTGTGATTCAGATTAGCTTGTTTGGCGGTCATGTCACATCGTGGCGAAATGAAAGAGGTGAAGAACTTTTGTTCAGTAGCAGCAAGGTATATGTTCGGATGTTCCATTTTCTTGTTCGATTCTACTAGCTAACACTGTTTAATTTTCTTGTTCGGAGTAGTAAATATTCAGAATTTTGGTATGTGATGAATTGAGATATGATGAATTGTGAAAGCATTTTTCTTTGGGTAGCTGGTCGTGTGAATCATGGCTTGAGATTGACTAGATAATCTTTTAAATAAGACAGCTTTCATTGAGGGATAATACGCTTTTCTTACGAAACATTATTTTGTGAGATGGTCTTTAAACACTTGTTGGATTTATAGCCGGTATATATTACGAATTTATGCATGAGGACGACATTAGAAATCCTAAAAGACCAATGTTTGACTCTAGATCAAATATTGGATTTATTCTATAGGACTACCTTTACTGTAAATCAAGACTCAAGAGTAAGCAATTTGGGTTTCACCTTTTGAAATAACCAATTATAACATCTGATTTTGCTTTCTACCTTCCTGCATCAAATTTCTTTCATAATTAGGATTTTTTTTTTTTTTTTTGTGGTTGTTTTTTCATTTGTTTGTGTTGGAATGAGATTGGCGAGTTCGCTGTTTCCTTTTGTTAAATATGCGTCCATTCCTTTTCTCGCTTGAGATAAATGTGAATGTCATGATTTTAAGATGTGTTTGGAAAATAAAAAATAAAAATTTGTTTGAAACAAGGGGATCAAAGTCAAAACTGTTAGTATGACATTTGATTAGTAGTTTTAAAGAGTAACTAAAATCACCACTCTCTTTGTGGTTTTAGGGGATCTTAAAGTCTCCAAAATTGATTCGAGGAGGTATCCCTATCTGCTTTCCCCAGGTATACACTCGATCATTCTCCCTAGGTTCTAATAACTTATTTTCTACAGACATGAAAATTATAATTTCAAATTTAATTTTCACCTATAACATCTAGGAAAAGTAGAGTTATAGAAGAACATGCACACCTTATTGTGTTTTTTGTGTGTGTAAAGTATGCGTATATTATCAAAGCTTAAAATGCCCGAAGGCTACAAAACTCGTGTGCGTTCAAAGTTCTCTTATAAAATGAGAATCTAGACGCCACGCTATCTTTATAAAGCTATTTCTAGCATTACATCGCACATTTCTAAACTTGTTAAGGCTAAATCTAACAAAATGTTCTATATCTATAATAATAGATCCCGGAGACTGTTTTGAGCTTCTATGAATTCTTGCATTACGTTCAATCCATATGCAATATGTCGCACTAACCAATAAAAACTTGGCTAACTCGGCCGAGACCGACTTGCCTTTCCAATGTGTTTCCGCCCATACCACCTTATTGTGTTAAACATGGTGCAAAACCAAAAACTTTAGGATATAGAAAAAGAATTTTGGTTGGTGTGGAACTTTGTTCTAAGGACTTGTCAGTTACCTGGAATCTCCTAAAAAAACTGAATATTGGAACGTAAACGTAAGTTAAATTAGAAAAAAATTGAAGCTCATTAAACTCTTTCTATGTGGTACATTTTGGAATGAATCTATTTTATGACTGTATTCCTGTGGTTCAGTTTGGAAATTGTGGGTCTGTTGAGCAAAATGGGTTTGCGAGGAACAAAATGTGGACCATTGAAGAGAATGCTCCACCTCTACATCCAAACGATTCCCAAGGAAAATCTTTTGTTGATTTGTTACTCAAACCATCTGATGAAGATCTCAAGTGCTGGCCACATAGGTATAACCAAGGATGCTTTATAGTTCTGTACTCTTAAAAAGTATTTTCTTGACTTTAATTTTTGACTTGGCACTAATGTTTGGATACATCATACATTAGCTTCTGTACAATCATAATACAGTATATACAAGGTCGATTTGTTTTGTTGGATTACCTAGTGACTAATGAGCTTGGTTTTGTGTAATGTTGTTGATAAAGCGATTTATACTTTCTATATGGCGAAACTTCTCATGTTTTCTTTGGCATATATCTAGATTAAATTGCAGGTTTGGTTTGAAAGATTTCAAAGCTGATTTGTTGTTGGAAATAATAGAAGCTAGAGCATGCCTACTGTTCGGCTGTTCCATTTACTCATGTTTTGCATTAAAAATGTCTACATTCTTGATGGAGTTCAATCTTCTCCATGATTCCTTTTCCTCCTACAATCTACTTTTGGCAAATTCTACCTTTGTTGATATATCTGGTGTGGATTAATTAATTTCTTTATTTTTCAGTTTCGAATTCCGTCTAAAAGTCTCTCTTGCAATAGATGGAAAATTAAACTTGATACCCCGCATCAGAAACATCCATGGGAAGCCATTCACTTTCTCATTTGCGTTTCTTACCTATTTGGCTGTGTCTGATATAAGGTACGTAGGATCGATACTACTTTCTAGTTTCGTTTTTTGAACATTGTACGAGTTTTTAGGTAAATTTTGTCTGTCAGGGATAAAAATGAAATGGCACGTAAACTAGGATATTGGTTAAAATGCTTTCTTTTGGTTTTCCTACGAGTTTGATAATCGGGTTTTAACGAATTTGAGCTTTACAGTGAAGTGAGGATCGAAGGACTGGAAACACTTGACTATCTGGACAACCTTCTAAAGAAAGAGCGTTTTACTGAACAAGGAGACGCTATTACTTTCGAATCTGAGGTATCAATAAAACTACTAGACATTTTACAATAAATGAATTTTCCTAAGTTGAAACATATGATTATTTATTTCTTTATATTAAATGGCACCATTGTAAGGGGGCAAAATGGTTACATTTATTTGTTTCTTCAGTCTTTTCATATATAATATTTGAAAATTTGTAGGTCACTATGATAAAATCCATTATTTCAAGAAAAAAAATTCAACTACTGCGCTTACGAAATTCGAAGAAGGCTGTAATCTTTGGATAACTTTTTATTCTTTCTTTAATATATCTTTTGACTTTTGCCTCTTCTTACATTGCAGCTAGACCGAGTTTATCTTAGTTCTTCTGGTGCAGTTGCAGTCCTTGACCATCAAATGAAAAGAACATTTGTGATAAAGAAGGAAGGGCTACCTGATGTGGGTAAGATTCCGTTTGTATATTTATGTATTTACGTTTACTGCGAGGGCTTATTCTTTCCACAGTGCAAAATGGCATACAGTTTTGGTTTTAAGTAAAAAGTACCAATTATCGTACATATAACAATATGTACCGACACTTCTGCCACGGACAATGTTCAATGGAACCCTAACACATTAACTGCTACACTTCCTGCCTCCAACCCGCCTTTGCCACCTCACTCTTACCTGATGTCATCAAGAATGTGGCAGTAATAACATATTAGTATAGCCTTATGTACCTGCCATAGGGAATAAATTTTGAACTTTGGACAAGATAGAAGAAAAAAGATATTGTCGAAATAGCTTAGTATCTTATACGGCCAAAGGCTAGGCGTTTTAACATAGTTTTTGTAACCTTACTTTTATAAGTTTTTTTTTTCCTTCTGGTGTTTAATTTTTGCTAATTCCTCTTTATATCAGTGGTGTGGAATCCATGGGACAAGAAGGCTAAATCGTTGCTAGATTTTGGGGACACAGAGTACACGCAGATGGTATGTGTGAACGGGGCAGCAATTGAAAAACCCATTACTTTGAAACCGGGTGAGGAGTGGAAGGGGAGGTTGGAACTCATGGTTGTACCTTCAAGTTTTTGCAGTGAGGGCCTTTAAAAGTTTTTTTTTTTTTGTTATTAGAAGCCCCTTAAGGGCTATGAGTTAAGTAGTCTTTGGTTGGATGGGGTTTTTCCCTTGTAACTAGATAAAGTAAATTATGGCCTGAATCGAATACATTGATTGGGATAATGTAGTTTTGTAATGGTTGTCTTTGTATTTTCCAAAATAAGTCGAAGTTTTGACTGTGCATATAAAAGGCAATATATAATTTACATGTTTTGGTTGATAAATTTGAGAGACATGTCTATCAAATGTAGTGCTTAGGTATGAGCTCCGGCCTTCGTTTCACGTGAACCTCATGTTTCCGGACAAAAGAGTAGAAGGGAGATACTGTGAGCAATTACTACTGATTGATATTCTTCTTTCTTATTTCTGAATTCAACGTCATTCCTCTTATGCTATTAGATTTAAAATGTTGTCTATTTGTTGAAGTAAATTTTGTTGAAATGACTTGATCAATTTTTAATAAACACCGGCTTACCGCTTTTTCTGATGTTCTCATGCTTATAAATCCCTAACTCCAAATTTTCCGGGTTAATTATACTTTACTACCACTCACTACCTATCACATGTTTAGTACTTTAGTACCATAATATTTAACTTTTTAATCAGTACCTTCAATTCTGAAATAATTTATGCATATAAGTTTCCCTCGTGCCACGTCATCGTGTATAAGAAGCCCGTGTATATCGTGCTCAAATTTCTAACTCAATTTTCTCACATCCGTTGCATACAAATTTATTGCTACTTTCTAAAATTCAACAATGTCCTCACCATCATTTTCTGTTTCCATATATTCATTACCACAATTTCCTAAACTCTATTCAATTGCCTTAAAACATTTAGCCTTTTCTAAAATCAATTAGGACTCTACCAAATTCACCGAAATTATTCCCAATCACATCCCATTGGCACCATTTCCAAACCTATGTAACTAGCATTATCTCATTTCCAAATTAGTCAAAAACATTTAAAAAAAAGTTAAGAAAATTATTTATTATTTCCATCTATACCCAATGCCACAAACCATTTGAACATCTTCCTAATTCATCACATTTCCAAAATCTCTATTTTTACCTTCAAGTTATCTCATTTTCAATCTGAAAAAATATAAACCATAATTTCATAAAACATTTCCAAATTCCTATCAAAACCAATGTCACAATCATTCTAAAATCGCAGAAATCCTATCTTTCTAGCTAAAAACCAATGTCGAATCCAGAAAAACCGGTCTTGCAAAAGCCACCAGGGTACCGAGATCCAAGCGTTTCACCATTCAATCCACCACCAGGCCCACCACCACCTCGAAAATCGATCCTTCCCACATCTTACCATGCCTCTAAAAAGAGGAGCTGTTGCCGAACATGTTGTTGTATCACGTGTCTAATCCTGTTCCTAATGATCTTATTTATCGGGGTTATCGGGAGTGTTTTTTATCTGTTGTTGCAGCCGAAAATACCTGTTTTCCACTTGCAGTCGGTTGAATTTTCCAGGTTTGATGTTACGAATAGTGTCGATGGCCTGGTGCTTGACTCGCAGGCGGTGGTGAGGATCCAGGTTAAAAACCAGAACGGCGTCTTGAAGGTAAATTATGGAAACACGGATGTGGCGTTGAGAGGTGGTGACGTGGATCTTGGGAAGGGGACGGTGCCTAGGTTTTCTCAGGACACGAAAAATACTACCGTCTTGAAGCTCACGATCAAGGTTAGAGTCTTAGAGACATATATGAACTCGTTTTTTAATTGTGAAATGAGATTTCTTGAATTGTTTAGATAGTCTGTATGGGGGAATTTAAAGGCTTTTGGTACATCAAATTACCAAACTTTAACAATTGTTACATTAATTAAAACAGAATTAAACAAGTAGCACATGTACACAGGTGCGGCTCCGACTTCACCGATTGCAAGGCTTAAATTATTCGGTTGACCGTAACATTTTTATCAAGCAAAAATAAAATAAAATCAGTTTTATTTTAATTGATATATATATATATATATATTTATATATATTTATATAGGTGAGCGTTTTATTTTGCAAATGTTGAATAAATCCAATTATCAATTTGAGTTAAAACTGAGTTTATAATAAACTGGGCTTTATATAATTATATTGGGCTGAACCATTGTCCAAATTTTATTTTATTTTTACCGCATGCCCAAGACTTATTGGATTTCGGTCTGAACCGACCCTGCATGTACATCATATTCAATATTCACAATTTAGATATCAATGTCAACATAATTGAACAATTGGTATGAGAAGCTATAAGAATATTCTATCTAGTGTTTTTGAAAGTGTAAATCTTAATGCTGGTGTATTATTTATTCCATTACATATCCTTTTGTGCTTAGTACAAGAGTAATCGAATATATAAGTATAAACTAGCGATTTTTAGTTGAAATGTTATGTACTAATAATTTCTTATTTCTTTTAGATTAATGCAAAACTTGTCCATCGGTTTTTTGACTTGTAATCAATGTTTTAAATAGCGTTATTGCTATCATAGCGTTTTTTCGAGAGAAATGTTAAAAGCGCTAATAGCGTTGCTACATAGCGCTTTGCGGTGTATTTTTTTTGCCTAAATATGTACTAAACTTTAGAATATATAACAATAAAAAAAAGAAATGTATAGTTATATTAGATAATAATAAAAAAAAATCAAAATTTTTTTTTGTTGTGGGTGAGTTTTGAACTTGGGTCTATTAGAAATTACAACACCTTCTCAACCATCTAGACTGCACAAACTTTTATTAAAATTACACGGTATATATTAATTATTTAGATCCGCTGTTTTTTTTTCCTAACTCGCTATTTACGCTTTTGGTCCAGAATTTCACGTTTTTTGCGTTTTTGGTCCAATATAGCGTGATTTTAGCGTAATTCCAGCCAAATAGTGATTTTTCGTTGCGTTTTTTTCCCAAAAAACGCTATATAACGCGATTTTTAAAACATTACTTGTAATAGTCGGCTGTTTTCTTTTCTGTCTCAATCTACTTGTTTGTCCTCAATCCTCATTAATGATTTTCCGGTGATCCATGTATCAACAATGCACTAGCTTGATATGGTTGGTGTTCCACGTTCATAAGGTCATGATGCAGGCTAGTTTAATTTCAAAACATATTAGCGTATTCGTTACATAAGCTTTTCCTCTATTAATCTGTTAAAATTGCTGACGGGAACAAACTTTCATGAGTAAATGGATAGATTGATTCTTGAGAGTGCTAAAATTTAGGTGTTTAAGTGAGACAAGATGTACTAAAGATGTAGTTTCCTAGAATGATTTAGGTACATTTTAACATGCTTTGTTCACCAAATTCGTACATAAGGTATGGGACTATATGGCACTTGTAAGAACACGGAATTTTCCTGTGCCTATTCATGTGGCTTCTATTCTCAGTATAACGATATTAGCTCTCAAATTAGCATTGAAGTTTCTTTCGGGAGGTTATGGGGTCGATTATACATGCTTCCAGTTGAGAAAGTGAAATTTTCTCCCCACTAGGCTAACTCTGGTTAAATAAACATATTCGTAATTATATTAGGTGCCCCTTTTTTGTCATTGCAGTCATTTTGGTTGAAATTACTAGTCATATATATAGCATTTTCTTTGATACACATCAAATGTAGTGGATTTATGGTACACCTTAAATGTAATAATCTTTTTTCCATTTTTTTTGGCTTTCATAGGTGAAGGATATGTTGCTAGAAAGTGGGTCAGGTAAGAAGGTGAAAGATGGATTTAAAAACAAGAGCTTGAATATGGGGACAGAAGTGAACACAGAGGTTGGTGTCGGTTTCAAAGGGTTGAATACATTTAAGTTCCCAATCAAGGCTGTTTGTGAGGGTGAGAGCTTAAAGAACATTGAAGGAGGTGATTCTGTGCCCAAATGCAAAATCACTATACTCAAACTGTAAGTTATCTTCTTCTTTTAAAAAAAACATTTTATCCTTGAAGTTGCACGAAAACAGTTCAATGACGTCGTTTTTCCCATTATTTTATGCTCAAGTACATAGCAGTTGTTAAACTAAAAGTTTAGAAACATTTAATTAGTTAGTGTACAAAATTAAAAGTGTAATGGTTGACGTAACCATAAGTTTAATAGAAGTTTCTAACTTGATCATCTGGCTTTAACAACTTTTATTTTTCATTTTTTTTTATATCGCACACTAGGGACCTAACTGGTTCAAATAAAGTAGGTTTAGCTCAAAAATACGTAGAATGTAAACACACATGCATGCAAAGAAAAGACAACTTTCACTGGAGTCCACAAAAGAAATAAGAACAATATTATGGAAGTTGGTTTAACAAGGTAACAAGCATAGTTATGCATCGGAGGCATTACAATTACTATTACATAAATTAGCTCATTGGAGTAAAAATTACTTAAAGTTCTTATAGTGACAAAGCCGGTCCCCAAAATGATGGATTTTGAGACTTAAAGTTTGTTGCTCAGCCTGACGTAGCTAGATCTGTTACTTTCTAAACTGTAACAGTTAGAAACTGGCTTTAGAAAATTGCTTATTAGCAAAATTTAGACAATATTGAGGTGGTAATTAATTGCATTTACTTTAGCTCAACTTATTTCACTTCTGTCCGAATTGATCAATGAGATTCTTCAAGTGACTGCATATTAGCAAAAACATTTGAGTTTCCACACTCGGTTTTGTATGACTACTACCAAATATTATTTCGGGGAGACTCATCTTGCCATGTCCTTTTCCACTCTTTTACGTTGGCCAACTTGAGATCCTTATACTAAATCTCGTGGTAGTATAATCGAGTGTGATCAACTTGAAATCCTTATGCGTGAAATCTTGTGGGTTTGCTAACTATATTTCAGGTTTAAGACCAAAAAAAAAAAGGCTTTTAACTTATTTAATTTCATAGACATTAGCTTTTAATGCATTTGATTAGTTGATTTTGAGATAATTTGTTGTCTTTGAATGCACTTGTTTTTTTATTTTGCTAACTGAATCTCTGTATGTTGCAGATTTAACATAAAGATATGAATCATGGCTGACGACTCCGCGTATTAACAGCATTCCTGTACCAAATGTTTTACGAAATTATGATAGTAGTGCTTACGTACATTTACTCTGTATAATGCGAATTTGCGACGAGGCCTAGAAATAGATTCTATTATGTACAGTACAGTATGATACTTGTATGGAAAAATGCTAAAATGATACTCATCTGTTATGTTTTAGCGATTTGTTACTCAATCTTACACACTTACTAATTTTCTATCAAAGCTATACATTTTCGTTCCAATTAAGGAATTCAAACCACATCCGATCATTTTAACCTAATTAACTCAAGCATATTAAGTTGTGGTTTCACTTTTAATTTTTTAATATAACAATTGAAGGTTTCACATATGTTAATCAATAGTAAAGCAGACTTAGTATGCGTTAAAAATCGATGATCAAAAACAAATTAAGTCCATTAATTGGACTGAATATGTATAGATTGGGTACCAAATTAGAAAAAATGTTAGGTTGTGTATTAAATTAGAGCGAAACATACATGTTGAATATTGAATTACAAAAAATGTTATGTTGGGTAATAAATCGCTAAAAGTTAATAGGTTATGTATCATTTTAACAATTTTTTCGATACTTGTATTATTCTTCGAATGTCTTTTCTATATTTATCAATATTTGAGAATTGGAATAACATGGTAAAATAGAACATGAGGGTAGTGTATGTGACTATACTCGATTCTCATAAAATACGTTATGTTGTGTGACATATTAGCTCGTTATAGATGTATGTATAGATATAAAGAGAGGTATGAGAGACAACAATAAGAGAGACTATTAATCAGAATGTATCAATACAAGGGGACCCTAACCTTTTTTATATAGAAGAGGTTAGGGTTATACAAGATAGAAAGCCCAACTTAGGCCCATTATGAGTAAGGCCCAATAGTCCAATAATATCCTACAACACTCCCCCTTTGGACGTCTTGAATTCTTCGTCTTCATGCAGTCGATCTGAGTCGAGTACATTCACAGTGCTAAACACATAAAACCTTAAGGCCGGAAAACCCAGTGTGGGACAAAACCGGTACCCAGGAGAAACTGTGTAGCCGAATGATATAGGCCGAAATATCATGTAAGTAACTAATCACAAAACAGTGTGCCTCATCAAAACCTTGTCAGAGCAAACCCAATGGGAAAATCTCTGATCGAAAGAAAAAAGTGAAACAATGGTAGTAGTAGGTATCAACTACAAAACATGTGCCTCATCAAAACCTTGCTAGAGTAAACCCAGTGGGAAAAAAATCTCTAGTCGAAGGACAAAAGAGTACACAGTGGTAAGAAGTATACAACAGGATACTCTTCATAATTTCGGCAATCTTAAGTGAGATAAGATGGGAACGTATCTCGCTAAAAACCTTGCCAAGGAAAACCCAGTGGAAAAAAGCCTTGGTCTAAGGACAAAATGAGTACACGAGCATGCGACTGGATGCTCCCCCTCACTTGCACACGACAGGGTGCGAGGATTTCGACTAAGTAGTAATTAGTGTAATAAACATTCACTTGGATGCTCCCCCTCACTTGCACACGAATGGGTGCAAAGATTTCATATTCCAAGAAAGAGTACGAGCATTCGACTAGATGTTTCATTTACTTGCACACGACTGTATGCAAGAAAATATAACGTGGAATAAAACGAGCATTCGACAGGATGCTCTTAAACTTCATATGTGAAGATTTATTTCGGCAAAAATGCTAAATAGCATAATCTAGTCATGTCTCTCTTGATCGATAACAACAAGTTGTTCTCAAATAAGACAAGTGTTTTATCTGGATCGTGAGACAGAGCATATGTAATTCAAATATGGCTAATACGAGCTCGAAGCCATATACACTCTCTAGTCGTCTCATAGAGCATGGGTAGATCATAGTGATTCATTTGGAGTCATTCCAAAACCTCCAATATATTGCCTTATTCCTAATGGTAAAGACAGACCATGTTAGGAATATCCCTTATGCGGGTCTGATAAGTAACCGGCATCGGTATAACCAAAAAAGGGTTGCGTTAATTCGAGTACCGAAGGGGGTAGGTACACTCGATGACGCAAATGGGATAAGACAAGCCCTCATCCACAGTTACCTTAAGGTAATGGGAAAATGTCTTTTATGCCATTTCGATGGCAGCGTATTAGCGCGATGCTGTGTCGAGCTATACCATTCACAGCATACGAGATGTTCGTCCTAGCACATTAGACCAAGTACAATGATGCGCTTATTATACTTAGATATGAACATGATGGTTCAATATCTCTTCATCGTCTACATCAGGGACGGACTCGGTCTATATCAATGTCTAGTGATCGAACGATCATGGGAGAATCTGACGACTTAGCGTCATGATGACTAAAACGTCATAACACCTTCTGGGTGTAGTCTGAATCATGGACTTAGATTCAATCTTTACGGGACTCAATCATCAGGCCGAGTCACTACCGTGTCTTCCCAAGATCCTTCATCTCGAAGGCAAATCCAAAAAAATGGATCGCGTAATAAAACACGCAAGGGCATAATACTTGTTCAAGTATCCCAAGCTAATCAAGTACTCACTTAGGCGGTATACCACATCCGCTCGGATTATATTAATCCATATAGTGAACCTCTCAGTCAATTGAGATCGTGTTCCGTGGTCAGGAACTAGTTGATTTAAGCACATGAAGTCACACAGGGACCTTCATCTATATCTCTTTGTCTAAATCCCCATAGAGATAAAACCGTGACCACATTCATGGCTGTATACTCAGTTTTTCGGAAACTACTAAATTGGTAAAGTAGGGGACTTATAATGTACATTACGAGGAAATCAACCATCTCGTAATCAATTCCAAGGTGTGAGAGAAGCCTTGCGCTACTAGGCGAGCATTCTACAATCTCATTGTTCTCATCATTTTTCCTTACGAATAACCAAATAAACGAACTCGTTTAACATTAGTGGTGTTGGAGCTACAGGTCCGAACACACTTTCGCTAAGGAGTCTACTTGGATTGCAAGTTTCCATTAGGCCAGTCTATTCTACGTTGACTTCAGGCAACGGTACATGGTTTCATGTCATAATTTGCTCATATTACCAGTCGTCACCGAATATATGAACAAGTAATCAATGACAGTCTCGTTTCGCTTCAATATCGTCTAAGATATCATGATCGACAGATATTTCGAGATTCTTAGGATGAGCAGGAAATCACACATCTCCTTGATCCTTTATAATCTCGTGCGACAAACGAGTTTCAGTTCACCACCTCTGGGGCTGAACGAATTAAGAACCGGTCAACTTCCTCGTATTTTGGGAAGGAAGACAGACTGACGGCCGACGGCAGCGTCCTTTGCTTGGCGGGTTCGGCCAAAGCAACGTGTTACGACTGGAACACGGCGTCCGACAAGGACGTCTATCCTTGCAAGCATTTTGCAGCAGGTATAAATGATCTCGTGACATCTCATAAAGTCATTAAATGCGTCTGGCATTTAGTTAGACTTGAGGGAGTCTATGCACTTACTTATCACTAAGTGCAGTTTTGGGGATCAAGCTAAGACTGAGTGAGTTATGCCACGTTACTTCACGTCATTTCTTATCAACGGTAACGTGCAAATCTCCCCCTAACGACGGGGAGAACAGTCTTAGCGATGTCACTTTCGCATATCATGCGGTAAAGAGATCATTTGTCAAGGTTACTCTATCAAATGATAGGTATGGGATTCATAATCGACTTATGTCCCCTTCAGAGGTCCATATTTTGAACGCTATAGCGGCTCAATAAAAATATTAATTAAGCACTCCAAACACGCGTTAATATGAGACTTCTGGCTCATAACCAGTAACCAGCTGGTACGTATATGGTGTTTGAGTGTCTATGGGCCTCATAACGGACCAATGCAGCAAAATAGCATAACCCCACACGGAAATATAAATCTTGGTGCGCAAGACCAAGAAATGCGTGCAATCATTTGCAGTCGCATCATCAAACTTTCTGTGAGTCCATTTGAGTCTGAACATAATCGACAGGATGTTCAATTTGAATTTCCTAACTCAAGTAATTCAAATCGAAATTTCGATTTTTTACTCTTCGGAATTATCAAGTCAACTAGACTTTTCAAGATAATCCGGATCATGAGCCATCAACTTAATGATAGTGCTAGAAGGTTAGGAAATGCTGCATTTCTGTGGACAACAATAATCATGTGACCTTATTGTCGATGCATCAACCATAATCATTTATATTTATGGTCCGTCTTATGGTTGGATAAGTCCACAATAACTCCTTCAATTCTTTACAAGAATTCTACGAGTTCTTTTCGTGATCTTTACACATACTAGTCTTTCAAAGTGAGCATTAGTGGCATAAATTTCGGATTAATCACGAAATATATTCTCAAAGAGAATCCAAATGCGATGCGATTATAAATCAAGCATCGTCTTTTGACCCGGGAATATCTCATCCGGTCAATGCCACAATATCAAAATACTCTTATCAATCGACGACAGGCGAATGATAGTACAGACGAAATGATTTATCATCTAAATCATTTATCATTCGACGACAGGCGAAATGATAAGGTAACTTTAAATGCTTTAAAGAATGTGGTAGCAACCACTTGAAACACATTTCAACTCCTCTAAAATACCATTTTGGTCGTATTGAATGGAGGCTATGTAAAGAAATTTTAATTCTTTCATGAGCTATTACCAGATAACACCGGTTTTCTCGAATATTTTATAACTCAACAAAGTACGGCAGGACCTACATGAGTATAAGACCTCATATTTGACAAATCAATTTGGTTTTTACCAAAGATTTTGATTTGGAACGACAGGTCCAGAATCATTGTCACAAAGGACTCTTTTAGGCAAGTAGTAGGTGAAATTATGTGGTACACTTACCCACTATTTCCAAAAAAAATCAACTACCCCACAAGTATTGTCTAAAATTTCATAATTTAAATTTTGGTCACATTTGTCAAAAGAATTTGCTCAAAACACTTTAAATTATTTCGAGAAATTTCGTAAACAGGCAAAACATAATCCAAAAGTATGTCCAAATGGAAAAATCATAATCCAAATGGAAAAACATAATCCAGATGAGCAAAAAAATGGCTCAATGATTTATCAAAATCAATAAAGAAAGGTATCAAACTCATTTGAGCCACAAAATCGGGGGTCTCAAGAGTTTCCTTTCAATTAACTTTAACCACATTAGCATCGGTTTTTTCACCTTTATAATAGTTTTGAACTATTTAAGGAGTACCGTGCATGACCTTTGTCTTTATAGCATAGAGTTTCCTCCTTGAGCATTATCTCTTGCTTTGTGACAACGGGTCATATTGTTCCTTTCAATTACTGTCTTGGAGCCACAGGTTTTCGATTTTGACGATTGTCTAAAATCTCGCTTGGCTAGGCGATTCATCGGGATCGCGACAGTTCGAGACAAATAACACTTGTCTCGTTTCTCGATTCGTGGAAAAAAAATGTACACGAAGAGCATTAATATCAGACAAATAATTCGCCATTTGACCCAATAGGATTAAAACTACTCAGCGGGGCAATTTTCTTATCCAATAACATATGGCGATAAAGGAACATGGTGAATATAAATTCACGATACTGCTTATGGAATACAATTTCCAAGCTAGTATTTTGATGAAGGATAACTCCAATATGTCAATTTCAGACTTGTTCATCATAGACGTCATCACGTCTCAAATGTGGCGGCGGAATAAAATCAACGCCTTACCATTCATCTCGAGGGTAACAACAAACTCGTGTTTTACTCATCAAAGATGACATCCAAAAAAAAATTTGGGCATCACATTTTCACACATCAGGGTGAGTAACATGTGGTGACAGATTAAAATCAACGTTTAAACATTCATTTCACAAGTATGTTTTACGATTTTTCTCATCATAGATGGCATCCAACATGTGTTGGGAGTTCTGGATTATTTATCATATAAAACGACTAGTTTATATGTTTATGGTTTGCACAAGCACAAACTTTTTTTCGAAATGACAGGTTCGAAAATATTAGTTTTGCTTTTCATGTGAATCGGTTCTCATTGATCGAACGACGGGTCGATAATGAAACACCAATTCAGCAAAACATACATCACTATATAAACACACTCGGGAAAATTATTATTTAGTCAACCCCTTTCGGTAGCTCTATTTGAACACGACCAGGAAAGACGGTGAGGGAGGTGGGCACGAATATCTCTTAAAAACCGACCTCATTAGGAGAACGACTTCCGCCTTTATCTTTCCTAGACATCGTATCCAAATAGATGAGCCTATTTGGGGAAGATTCATAATTTTTCCAACTTAAATGTGAATATATACGATTTTCGCTTTTTATATATGGCAATAATATTAACAATATAGACAATATCTATCTAGATTAACCACATATATATAAACAGGCAGTAAATATATTTTAGGATCTATCTAATCATGCAGTAGATTTGGTGTTATAAACAAATCAATTTAAGATTATCAATCAATCCATAAAGATTCCAACATATCAAATCAAATCAATTTAAGATTATCAATCAATCCATAAAGATTCCAACATATCAAATCAAATCAATTTAAGATTATCAATCAATCCATAAAGATTCTAATATATCAAATCAAATCAATTTAAGATTATCAATCGATCCATAAAGATTCTAACATATCAAATCAAATCAATTTAAGATTATCAATTAGATCTAATCCAATAAATTTACTGGCATATGTGATATTTATATATATGATAATATCAAAAATATATGATTATGCTAACAAGATATCAATCAATTATCTATGTTTATCGCCATATTAATAATTCTATATATGGTAGTTTTAACATGCAAGCAAACAATATATTTTTAATTACCAATCAACAAAAGGTTTAATTACCGTGTACATTTGTTAAACTAAGGTCACAGTTTATTCATGCATATTGACAGTGTATTCGATTTAATTATACATGCAGACCAATTCAATTCTATTTATGGTATAAGTTGCAAGGTCAAACAAGCATAATCCTATGAGATACAATCTACTATAACAGGACCATTACGAGTTGTTTTGGTAGAATTCATACATGTATCTTAACATATAGCCAATATTACATAAGATTAAGTACCTTTTACCACAATACTATAGCAACAAAAGAGAGTATTTTATTTGCTTCAATTATTATTCTCCAAACAATCACACATACATGCGTAGCAATATTAGTGAATATTAGTCCTGTTCATAGCATGCAGTGATGAATTATTATTGCAAACTCTCATAATCTTATATGGTTACGATTTCAGCTTATTTACGCTAACATACTTTTCTACGATAAGAGTCATAAATCAATTATGTACCGTACTCCTGCTATTTTGGGAAGGTCGATAGAAGAAACTTCAAAGTTTGGCCGTATGTTTATAACCCAATATTCGTACGTTTAGCCAAAATCTCCAAGAAAATACTTCAATCTCCATGAGCATCGTGCTGATAACGTGTTGTGTGACATATTAGCTCGTTATAGATATATGTATAGATATAGAGAGAGGTATGAGAGACAACAATAAGAGAGACTTTATTAATCAGAATGTATCAATACAAGGGGACCATAACCTTCTTTATATAGAAGAGGTTAGGGTTATACAAGATAGAAAGCCCAACTTAGGCCCACTATGAGTAAGGCCCAATAGTCCAATAATATCCTACAACACGTTATACTTTGTACAAAAATTATGAGGTGTACGCTTTGCAGAAGTTTGACTAACGGTTCGAAAGAAGTGAGGATGATGCCATATAACAAGAATTCACACACATTAAGAAAAGTAAAGTTGAAAAGATTTTAACGTAGTTTCCGAAGGTTACGGTGTCTGAACTCTTTAATAATCCATGAAGGATAGCTGGATAGGAGAACTTTATATATGGAAGCGCTACAATCTCAAGTCTCTCGTTCTCAACGGTCTCTCAAAGTGTTTCTCTCTACTATGTTATTTTGTAATGAAAAACTGGCAAGAAGATCAAAACCACTTGAAGCTTGTTTACATCGACTTACACTTACCATATACTCTGTATATAACATTTTTGGACAAGTTTAAGATTCCATTTGTACGAAGTAAGCAACGATTGTATGCCTATGTACAAAAAGGTTACAATTTTTTAAGATAAATGTTTTAGTAATTGCTAATTAGCTATATACTCCCTCCATCTCTTATTAATAGATATGTTTGGAAGTGTATGAAATTTAAAATAGTATGTATGAAGTTATAATAATGTCCATAAAAAGACAAAAAATATCAAATCCTAAATTTTTGTGTGTTATATGAAGGGTAAAATGATAATTTAAAATAGATACTTTTACTAAAACAGTAAAGTGGTCAATTATTTAGTGACGTATCAAAATAAAATAATGATAAGTTATTTATGAATATATATATATATATATATATATATTCACCGATTAAAGCTACAAATTGAAACCAGTAGGGGATAAGACGGAACTAGGATCTTCAAATGGCAGATGCTGATATTCTACATTTTTGATCATATAATGGGATAGTAATGATAGTGTAGGGTTTAGGATCATATTATATATATATATATATATATATATATATATATATAATGGGATAGTAATGATAGTATTTGATAAATAAATAAACTAGAAAATGGTGTCACCAGCCAGCCAGTCATGGAACTTTGCCTTAATATTTACATTGATAAGACTAACATGGTTGTGCAGTGAATGGTTAGGTTTTGTCATTTGCGTTTTTTTGCCTATTGTTACATCATACTTTCATACGTTATCCCCCCAATATATTAAGATGACTTTTGACTTATAACATCTATATATATATATATATAGCTGGAACTCACAGTGGTGATTATGTCATGAAACTGGGACAGTTGATTATATAGTAGCAAAACACTAAAGGCAGAATTTAATGAATGCAATACGGTTTGTCATTTAGATTTACATTTTACTTTACATGTGCCCACTTATAAAAAATAAGTAATAATTACATTATAATGTCGTCGCCACTGTACATATGCCATCGGGATCGCTAATCCTGTTATATATATATATATATATATGATCTCACATCCTTGTAGCGTCACTTTGCAACTCTTTTTGTCCATTATCTATTTTCTAATTTTTATATGTTTATTATACAAGTACTTTCGAGCTTTATATATAGAGACACAACGGGAACAAAAATCATCAAGTTCGTATATATGGTCAGGTTTTGGTCATATTATCGTTTTTTTTATATGTATTTATAATAAAAATTATTATTATTTTTTTGTAAATCAACATATTATTTTATTTGTAAAGTGTTTGTTCAAAAAAATATGTAAATTTTGATATTTTTTATTTTTTTATGTTTAATTGTTTGTTGAATAATTTATTAGTAATATTAATAAATATAAAAAAAATACAAAATGTTAAATTTTACAGATTTTTTTGATCAAACATTTTAGAAATAACATATTACGTCAATTTAAAAAAAAAATAGAAAAATAATTACAAATAAATATGAAAAAACGAATAAGTTGTCCATAACCAAAACCCACTAAAGAAACTTGAGCAAATTTGAACTCAAACACAACCTTTTAAACCCTTTAATAATGCATACTCTCTATTGAAAGGAGTCCTTTGCATCTCTCTCACGGAAAACGACCAATTAAGTTGATAACGATAAAAGTACATATGATTATAGGTCGTTGGGAACATTAAAAGGTGGCATAAAACAAAGTAGTTAGGAGGAAAAGCAATGGCAATTAATTGTTCCATCTCATACTATAAATAGAGACCCAACGTACGTATCTAGCATCTCCTACTAGTACAAAATCTAAAAAACTTTTTTAGCTCAAGCAACTTCAAGAGGAAAAAAAATAATACAACTACGCTCAAATATGGAGTCCGTGACAGGCCTACGGTGGAGAACGAAAGCTTTAAAACCGATAGTAACAAAGATTGAAGCAGCCGAAAATGGAAACAGGTAAGGAACTATGTATTATAGTAGGGTGTCATAAGACCTTCATAATTATTAAGAAATCATTTTTTAAAACAATAATTTGGTTCGAACGACCTTAAAAAAAAACTGGTTGTATAATTTTTTTATCTGAATTTTGGCAATCTGGCAGTGACTTTGAGGAGGAGGAAGGACAGCCTTTAAGTCCGGCAGCACGTATGTTTCACGAACCGGACTTCAACGTGTATATAATAGCGGTAATAGGATGCAAGGTTCGTATTGATCCTCAAGTTGCATGGGACCAATTGCCAAACACACTTCTTAAACATCCTCGTTTCTCCAGCTTACAGGTATGTTTTATGCAATAATCTGACCGTAACAGTTTTGTCATTTTATGTGCGACTATACGATTTAATAAGTTTTTAGCCTATGAGTTTTGGTTGCACGAAATAATTGAGTCTGGCTAGTGCATATATAAGTGCATGCATGATAACATTTTCTTATTAGAGAAAGTCTGGATATTGGTTGTGGCTAAATTAACAATAAAATAGCAACAGTTATATGTTTTTATATTGTAACGTACTTCTTAACAATTCAGACAACCACTATAACAGCAAAATAGAATAGAGATGGTTTGTCAGTATCCAAACTTTTTTTTTAGTGTTTAGGGAAATTCTCTCAACTTCCATTTTTTGAACGAAAAGCAAAAAAAAAGAATCATACACTTTTATATAAGGATTTGTGCTAGACATCTGTATAATGAAGTCAAAAATATTTCTTCAGGTTTATATAATGTATATAGATGTAGTTCAGAAGCTGAATTTGATGGAATATTTTGTACAGCAAGTTTAAAGTTGAGACTTGCTAGTAAAATTTTGCTGAGTGGATTGCATAATTAATAAATATATACTATATAAATACAAAGAATGACACACAAGATTTTGTGAAAATCAACACCATTGCAACGACAAATTAGGGAAAAGGAAATGGCGCCAAAAAAGGGTTTGGGTGTTAGAGACACAAAAGAGAGTGACACTTTGATGATTTTGTGAGAATATTGTTCCTTCTTGGTATGGCATACCCTATAGGATTTATTTAACACGATGAGGAGTTGGGGACAGATTTCTACATGTTTCCGTTATTTGATAGGTAGCTTGTGTGGTTGCACTTTTTATGGAGTTGAAACATTTTTTTTTATGATTAGTTGGAGTTGTGTTTTTTTATCATCGTTTGCTAGTAGATTTTTTTTTTAGTAAACAAACAAAGATAACAATGTGCGATAGTATAAGTTTTATTGTCCTTGAAACATGTTCCAAAAGACTAAATATAACCGAAAATACATAGCCACAAAAGCTCAACAACTCTAAAGTTCACCTAAAACATCCCGTTCAAGAAATTAACCGAAATAAAGCCTAATAAAATGTAAGTAAAAATTTAACTTATCTCAATAATTTACATAGAATAGTGAAATATCGTCGAATGAGCCAGTCTGAATGAAAAGTCGAGAAATAGCAAAGATAACAAAGTGTTAGGCTCGGTACAGACGAAATGGACTCGAGTAAGATTTAGTATTTTACTCAACGCGGCTCAATGATCACCATCGGGGTGCCCTAATTACCAGATCTAAAAGCACGAACAAAGCCTGATCGTTTGTTAGTAGATGATTTACTATTTCTATGATACTACATACGTACCTATTTGAGTGCCATGCTTTTTTAATACTGTTAGGTATAAAATAATAAAAGTGAATATTTAAATATTGACGAATGGAGTATTGTTTTAAGTAAAACAATTCCAGTATATTTTCTCTATCAAAAAGTTATTTAGTTGTGCCTTTTCTTAATTATAACTAAAAAAAAAAATCTAAAAATCTGTATATAGACATGCATGTATAAGTAGTCAAGTATTTGGAAACTTCAAAAGAGAATACTCTTTGGAACAAGACAATAATGTATACAGTAAAACCTTTATAAATTAATATAGTTCGAATCATAGAAATTTATTAATTTAAAAAGTTATTAATTAATAGATAAATTATTTATTTATTATTTTAAATAGGTTTTGTTTGATTCAATAGATATACTCGTTAATACTAACATAAAACTTATTATATATTACTAATATTACTCGTTACTAAGTCTAATACACTATTTAACTTACTAATATATAAATTTTGTTACATATTAAAACCGTGTAGGAAACTAAGAAAAGACATTAATACATTAAGCTATGCATAAGCTCCAAGAATATTTAAAATTTAATAGGAATCAAATAAATATCGAGTCATATTTCACTAAATCGTCATAGTAATTTTTATCATTTTGAACAATTACTAATTTATGATTTTGTGGGAACCAAATATTTATATAAGATTTTTTAAAATTTTATTATCTTATTAATTTATCGAAATGAATTATTTTTTACATTTGTTCAAATCGGCAACGGAGAAAAATATTATTTTAGAGAATTTATTAATTCACAGAGTATTAATTTCTAAAAGTTCTACTGTAGATTGAAATGTTTACATTGTTACACTTGATTACTGCATACAGTCACTACAAAAAAAATACTCAAATAGCGACGGGATTAGTGACGGTATTTCTTGTTACGAGCTTATTAACGACGGTTTTTGTGACAGTTTAGTCAATTTGCGACAGATTTGTGACAGTTTTTTTAAATTAGTGACAGGCTTGTGACAACTTTTGACTCTCACTCAATCAAACATTATTTTATAGTGAGTATTGATTATAATGACAAATGAAAAAACAGTTTTTTTTTTTTTTTTGCAGGTTACGGATGAGAAAGGGGTGATGAGATGGATACCGACCAAGGCAGATTTAAGCAAACACATCATAGTCCCGGACATACCCTCGGATTTGGACTCACCCGACAAATTTTTAGAAGACTACCTTTATAACCTAAGCAAAACAAAAATCAACGCTTCTCAGCCCTTATGGGACGTACACCTCCTAAATTTGAAAACCTCAGCTGCCAACTCTGTGGGAATATTCCGGATTCACCACTCTCTTGGTGACGGAACTTCTCTCATGTCTCTACTCCTCGCATGTACTCGTCAATTATCCGATCCCACCATTCCACCCACTATTCCCGTCCAAAAACCAAAAAAGAGCTCTAATTCTGGTATACCAACTTTTTTTATGCATACTTTACTTTAAATGCGGAACAAAATGTTTTAGAAGGTGTGCGAGAAATTTATTTTCTTATTTTGTGTGTTGATGAAACAATGTTGTATGTTTTTAGCATCGAGCTTTAGAGGGTTATGGTGGCCCTTCATGGCAGTTTTGTTGGTTTTGAGATTGATGTGGAATACTGTAGTTGATGCCATAATGTTCATGGCGACTGCAATTTTTTTAAAGGATACGATTACACCGCTAAAGGGTCCGCCAGGAGCCGAATTCATGCCTAGGAGATTTGTTTTCAGGACCCTCAACTTGGACGATATGAAGCTTGTGAAAAATGCTATGAACATGGTATGTCACATCTAATGCAATAGACTTTTCCACAAAAAAAATGTAACGTATGAAAAGTAGAGACACGTATGACTCTGTAATCTGTATTCTAAGATCAATCTACCTTCTTTTTCCTCGAAACAGACGATCAATGATGTGGCACTCGCTGTAACACAAGCCGGATTGTCGAAGTACCTCAACCGGAGATATGGTTTGTTTTCTCAAATATCTCATATTATATACGATGATAACAAAACAACAATACTTTACAACTAAAATCGAACTTGACCGTAGCGGAATCCATTTCGTTCATAAGAATTAAGATGGACAAATGCAACATTCATGGCAATACTATCGTATCAAGCATTTAGTTAAGAAAATGCACTAACGCGCACATGTCCAAATTGAATTATTGACCATGTTTGAATTCTTGACAGGAGAGATCAACAAAGTTGATGAAGGAGCCACCCAGAAAAAGAACAACCTTCCGAAAAATATTCGCCTGAGATCAACTCTACTTATCAACATTAGACCAGCTACTGGAATTCAGGTTAGCAATTGGAATTCAGGTTAGCAATTTTGTTTATATCAACAAGTTTATTACTCTTAATAATGAAAACAATAGTAATTACAAAATTTCATGTGTATTTATCTCGGGTTAATGCCCAAAACATACAACACCTAAAAGTTTTTCCAAAACATACATAACATACAATTACACATATTTATTAGAGTGGTATATGTTTTGGGAATAAATTTTTTTTGTTTGTAGTTTTTGGTAATTAGATTTAAAAAGTTGTATGTTTTGATAATTTTCCCATATCAGGCTTTAGCAGACATGATGGAGAAGGACACAGAAGCCAAGTGGGGGAACTGGATTGGATTTGTGCTTCTTCCTTTCAAAATTGCCTTACGAGATGACCCATTAGATTATGTTCGAGAAGCAAAGGCCACAATCGATAGAAAAAAGCTATCTCTTGAATCTCTCTACACTTTCTCCATATCGGAAATATTTCTTAAGTTTTTTGGCATTAAGGTATGCAAGGTTTTAAAAAGGTAAACATAATTTCCGAAGAAACTTTAACCAACTCATTATTTTTTGCTTATTTGGCAGACTGCGGGTGCATTATCACATAGAGTTATCACCAACACGACGATGTGCTTCTCAAATCTGGTGGGACCGCTTGAAGAGATAGAACTCTATGGCCACCCGATGGCTTATCTTGCTCCAAGCTCTTACGGCCAACCCCATGTAAGTATCTATTATGTAACAAGTTCTGGAAATTTCCGTCGAATAGTGTCTGATACAAAGTGCTAAACTGTAATACTAGAATATTACTATCATAAACTAAAATCCGTTTTTACATATTTCTTGTTTGGGTTATGCAGGCTTTGATGATAAACTTCCAGAGCTATGTCAATCAAATGACAGTTGTTCTATCGGTCGAAGAGAATACTATTCCTGATCCACACAGACTTTGTGACGATCTTGAAGAATCTCTTCAGCTGATCAAGAAAAGTGTACAATCAAAATTAACTTCTCAGAATCACTGATTTTATAGTTTGAAATATGAACAAAAATAAATTGGGCGGATAACACTGATGTATAACTGATTAGAAACTACATAAAAATAAATTGTGTACTTATATATATATATATATATATATATATATATATATATATAGCTGTTTGTACTGTGATTCTAATCAAAAAAGTGATTACGTCTTTCTTCCTTTTATCTTACGATCTCTCACACCTTCTCTTCCTAGGAGTCTGTCTGATCTCAAAATGGTATCAACGCTTAATCGTCGCATTCCCTGCATAATCGAGCTTAATCCATTGTTAATCAAGTAATTGTCACTTAATTCAATGTCTGCAAGTGGCTGCTATATAATCCGTTCATCATACTAGGTACTTTTTGTAGTGAAGTGGGGTTTATTCTGACTGTCTATGATCGGTTATAGGTTGATTAGGGTTTGATGATGCTTTCTGGTAAAGTTTGTGTATAAACCGATTTTTATGAACACTTGTATAAATTGGAAATTTGAGTACGAACACGTTTCATATACCTAATACACCGATGGCTGTAAGCCTGTAGGCTGTAACTGCTACTCACCTACACCGCTGGAGCAAACAATGTCACTTGAACTTTTCAACACCTTTTTATACAGGACCAATTGATGCATTATATGCGTCTTTAACAAGCATTGTAAATCAGTGTTAAATGGAACAGGATGTCATAAACGAAAAAGGAGCATAGTCCCGTTGATACTGTGGTAGGTGCTAAATATAAAGGAAGTTTTGTTAATGGAACCTTGCAATCTCCAGTAGTAACAATAAAGGGCCAGAACTTCATAGAAATTTTGTCTAACCGTCATAATTCGAGCAGGTAAACCTCGACTATCAAGTACTTGAGGAGTCTTGGGTCGTAAAAAGATTAGTAACATAATTAGTTAAAAGGTGGAAACTGGAGACAGACTTAAGCATAAGAATAAATATGCAGTTAAGAACTGCAAAAGGTCAGTCGGAAGGCGTAACAGCAGGTGATGCGAACAGCCAGAAGGCAGGACACTTCTGGTTAGACACCCACGAAATTGAGGAGTCAAATCTTGGAGAAAATATTTACTGTAATTTATCTATCAAGGTAGTGATGTACTTCTCAAAATTTACAGCTAAAATCAAAGATTTAACTGTTGTAAGTATCCGCACATCATAATTCTTCTCAGACCCGACTCTAGGACAATTAATCGAAGCGAGTATTTTTATGTTTTCTTTCCGCATAAGTACCAATAAATTTAAGTTCACTTCAGAAGCTCCCCCGAAAGCGACCTGACCTGATTCCAAGTTCATGCACAGGACAATTACATACCAAGACTAAAAGCTCACGATACATAGAGCCATAAGAGGCAAAAACTTGTGGATGCACACACGCATATTGCTATACCTTGTCATTTAATAATAGTCCTATTTCCTGGAGTTCATATAAGACCATACAACTTCCACTTCACTAAGAAATTTTCTAACTTCTTCAAATTTCGAGAAAAAACTACCCATTATATTATTTACATGGTGGTAACTTACAAACCCCACGTAATGGTACTAACTTATAGCAACTTTATTCATCATAAAAGCAATAGAACCAAGCCAAATGGAAGTAAACACTATACTATTTCCATGAATGGCTTCTTTCACCAATCCATATGGGTATAATGTGACCGCTTTTATTCAGTCAAATACGTACCAATAGATGATAACTTGTCAATGAACAAATTTCCATTCGAAAGATAAATATATATTGTAGAGAGGCATTTACAAAGATAAAGCACATTATTATTTTTTACCAAAAATACAAAAAAAGATGAAAACAATTTTCCCTATTGATTCTTTTTGTATTCACTTCGCACTTTGACATCCTCTGAACCAAATATACTAAATGTACAATTATTTAATTAAATTGAGCGTGAGGAAAACTACTTGTTTTCACAGGCTCAGGAGCATAAGATTGGAGAAAACATATCCTACACAGTCAAAAGTCACAATCTAGGGATCATGTTCTTGTTGTATTAGATGAATTCAAACGCCTATAATGTAAGGTGTACTTCACAACTTCATAAAATGAAACAACAATGCCGACTGAAGGACCAGCTCGCGCTACACGCGGACCGACTCCAGTAAATAATCCCTTCGTTCCCCCATCCCTGTATCACAGGCATGGATCAGTAAATATTAAGAAAAAATAGGGAACAGAAATATATAGGCTGAAAGCTGGCCCTATATAATCAGTCCATAGTAGATTATGCATGTCTGAAACATTCACCACCCACATAATTAAAATTACCCCTATCAAACGAAAACCACAATTCCACAAAGATGACCAATTAAAACTAAAGCTCAGAGCCGGGACATTTACACATATCAACTGCTGCACTAAGAGCTAAAACTTTACTTTTCTAAAGAAGTTTAAGATCATAAGAGATACAATGGTTCACTTATACTACGGTAGGTTCATGATTGCAGCACCTTAAAAACACCCACTTTTTATGATTTTACTCTAAGAACCGATGTTCTGTCCCTCATGCGGCCCATTTTCGATCATAATGAAGATGGGTATTTTTATTTCCCAACACTCGTAGGGTGGCAGAAAGTCTTGATTTTTCTAACATACTATAGTAACTAGACTAAAGAACAATCTAAGTTATGTTACATACCTCCAAATTTCGAGTAACGTCTGCTTCGTGGTCATCCTTCGTGCTCGAGCAGAATCCTTCTGAAAATGCAAAAATAGAACAGTTCAATTACCACAAGTACTCTCGTGAACCAATTGAAACCAGTTATTTAAAGTTGCAAGCATCAACGAATCTAAATTTCAACTTCTTGAACAAACTTGTACAAAAACTTGATATATGAACAATTTAAACTATCTGCCAGCATCTACTTGTAAAGTTTTTGTTTTTTTCATATATATTTTATTTCCACATCAAAGCTATAGTTAAGTCGGACATATTAGATGAAGAAAGTGATTTAAGACAGAAAGCGGGCACAGATTACTTCGTACGAGGAGCCCTCACATAATGAGTATCCCAACAATAGTGCTATATATGTTGAGATAAAAGCTTTCAGCCTTTCATAAAAACTAAAGAGTTCATATAAGCCAATAAAATAACAAATCAGTTATCTCCATACCTTACAGAAACATTTTTTTCGTACAAGAATAGCATTTCATATATAAACTTATTGTGTTTAAACTGGCAGCTTTCCCAAGAATAGGAATACTCAGTGTTGCAATTAATTTTAAGTTTGAATAGCTAACTCTGGTATTTGGAACTTGAACTGTGGAAAACCATCAGAGGAAAAGGCATTGTGCTCTAAATAGGCAGGCACATCACATGCGTTCAAGATTTCTTTCCTTTTTCCCTATTCTTTGAAGAATTCTATACTACAACATTGCAACGGATTCCTCAAGCATTTTTTATTCAGAAAAAATCACCTCAATCTGCCTCCGAGTTTTGGCAACATCTAGTGGACATGTGGCAGCAGCTGCAAGACTTCCAGCAATGAAGCCAGCACAGAAATTTGCTGCCAACAAATTGGCTCCATTCGTTTTTTCACCCATGACGCTAAGGATTCTTCTCCTAATCTATCCACGAGAAAAAAAATTGCATAAATTACTATCTATCATTCAATAAGATGACAAGCAAAGTTGTAGTTATTTAATCGTCAAGAATCAGTCTCACGGGTTCCAGGGTTGACCAACATATGGCAGAAAAAGGAACATCACGTGCTAGTTGTCCTCCAAGACCTGTCCACAAATTGCGATAGCTTTGCACTGCCACATTACACAATGTCATTAGAACTTAAACAAACAATGGCATTTAAAGAGAAATTCTCAAAGGCGGAATAACCAAATTCCACCGGTGTTTTATTGAAAGAGGAAACCTCTGATAATGGAAACTCCAGAGCACTTCAAATTAAAAAAGAAATACAGACATGATAAAACAAAAAACACTTTTCACAACTGTGAAAAATATACAGAAAGTTGAAGGAAAAAGTTTTGGTATATTAGGGATCGGACCTCAAATGCAACTTACTTTGGCTTTACAACACTTTTAAAAACTAGGCCTTCTGGCCAAAATACTAAGGTTTTAGTTTTAGGGTCATATTTTATTTACTCCAATCGGCCAATTAATTTCCGTTATAACCAAAATCACAACCCTGCCCCATTGCCGTCGAACACCCATTCGCCGGCCATGGTGCTACCGTTTCCATCAAACCATCACCGCCATTGCTTCGCAGTCAGCTCCGGACACCTCCACCTCCCTCTCGATCTTTTGCAGTGAGATTGGTGGTTGGGAGTCAGTTTCACGATTATGGCTGTACTTCGGAAGGTGGCTGAGGTGGCGTGACTATATGGCGGCGACAACATCGACGGACCCATTTGGTGGCGTGGCAATCGACTATATGAGCTGCATGTATGAGTCTTGGGGAAGATTTTGAGGTTGAGCTGTGGTAATTGAACAAATTGATATAGAAAATCGCAAATATTGTGTCTGATTACAGTATGCCTTTGTTAACATACTGATTTGACAAAATTTTGGACTGCGGATTTTTGTTGAAGATGAAAACATTATACTGTTTTGAATAATAGATTGTTTCCATTCGACTATCTTGTTCAATGATTAGATTGTTTTGAACATTAGACTGTTCTCATTACTGTTTTGAACAAAAGGACAAAAACTCAAGTATTTTTTGCTGAATTCACAAAGACGACCAAACTAAAATTGCTCCAAAAAATACTTCAGAAGGGACTACGGACGAGAATCATCCCTTAACACATCCCATTCACATCCTAAACTTAAAGAAACCATGACTGCATTCAATAAAGGGGAAAGAATAAAAGCACCATAAAAAATCTCAATACATTTACTCAAGAGATCATAATAAGTCTAAAAGAAGGTTAACTTACAATTTTGGAAGTTGTTTGCATTCCTAACCGGAGATATGACCTCGGCTAATGTCTTCCAGACTCCTGGAGGCTTTATTCCACGTTGCGCATCTTTAAATGCCTACAGAAAACAGAGATTTTCTGTCGAAATAGCTATAATCTCACGTAAAATGATAAAAGCAAACCAAGATGTAAATGAAAGACCAATGACACCAGAACGGTAACACAAGCAAAAAGAACATGACAACCAAAGATGTTTCATCAGGCAACAGAGCAAAAGAAATACAATTGGAACTGTTCCAAATAATGAACTCAGCAGTTAATTTTGTGCAATTTGGTGGACTAATGAAGCCAGTTGTTGAGACGACACCTTTAGTAGTTAGTGTACAGGTACTCTTAGAATAGGGCATACCACTTGCCCAAAAAATCACCCATGTAAGTTAAACTACATATCAAGGGCTATAAATCATACTTTAGGGAGTTACTGGACACAACTGCTAGCATAACCAAAACTGAAATATAATAGAGTTCTGTAACAAACACTTTATATTCAGATACAAAAAAAAGGGCGGGGGGGGGGGGGGGGGGGGGGGGGGGGGGGGAACGACAGTTTTAGGGTATAATAATATTCCTTTGATAACTCAGGGGAGTTAGTGCAAATTATGGAAGTACGAGGGATTCAATATTCTCCTTGCAATTTACATACGTCTAGTCTAAGTTCATTATATAGAGAAGGACGAGGAAATGGTAAGGGGTGATGAAAAACGATGACATTTTATTGCTAGCTCTCTGCACTTAACATTTAATTTCAGTGATTTGATTTCCAATACAAAAAATCTTCTTCAAAATTGATTGTTCTTAATTGTCTAATTGGTTTAATTTTGATTACTTGCTCAAACTCCATTCAGAAGATTGATCTTTACAAGTTCAATTAAGAAAATTCGGTTTCATTGAACGAAACCTGCATCCGAGTTCTTGCAAGCTCTACTGGATAGCAAGTGATGCATGCCAGTGACCGTGCCACTGAGCCAGCAACCAAAGGGACATACACTGTCATGCTCGGAGCATTCCTTATTGTGAATTCTTCCATATAATTGCGAAAAATGTCATAACAAGGCAAATATATTCCAACCTGGTTCACAAAATAATTATAATTAAAAACAACAGATGGCAGGCTGGAAAGAATCAACGCTGCTAAAGCAAAACACAAAAAGTAACCTTTAACAGTACCAATACAAAACCCACACTAGGCTTACAGTTGGTACAGCCATTGCTAGACTGGCATTTGTGCCCCTCCAGAGTCTTGAAACACCTTCCTGCATAATAGAAGCTCTTTTGTTAAAGTGATTATGGAGGTTCCAATGCGTCATGCTTTACAAAGACACCAACACTTAGAATATTTCGTCCAATTGGGCAAGAAGAGTTATATAAACCTCTTGCTAGAAAATAAATTTTCTTCGGATATTAAGGAAGCAACAAACAAGAATTCAGAAATTGCATGCTGATTGAAACTACGTTTAACAATATAAATGATCATAGCAACAATTTCATTTTTGGTTAAAGAGCTTTCCTTAGGTTGCACAACTAGATTTTGGTTGTAGGGAGCAATCAGACAAGAAACAAAGCCTATAACTTTATCAGAGAAAACTATGGGAGAAGGGTATAAATTCACAGGGAGCTACATTTTACAACAAACCTGACGAACAACTTTGTAGAAGACATCCAATGTCCCTGTATAACGTGAACCCTCTTGAGGACATGCAGGTAAGCCATTCACAATAGAACGAGTACAGGATGGAGGATGTTTCATGTCTGGGAGCATCTAAAACAATGACAAACAAACTAATGAACATATGAAATAAAAGAAAGTTAAAAAAAGTTTCCCCAAATTAAATTTTTATCGTAGATAATAATTGACTCTTAAGGATTTCGGAGAAAAGCCATTTAAAAGCTAGGGGAAAACAAAAATCACTAGGATCCTATTAAGTAAATAAACTAAAGAGGAAAAGCAGGAATGAATTAAGCTTCTTAAATTAGTGATATAGATACATTCTCTTTTGGTAGCTAACTTATGGCGCCATTGTTTGACAAACAAAGATTAGCTTATTGCAAAGTTTACACGAGGAGGTCATTTTTGGAAGATGAGTCACTTAACTGCTACATGAACATAAAATCAAAAGGATAGTCGATGAATCATTCAACTGTAATTTTGGAAACTAAACAACCATCACAATTACGATCTACCTATGATTGTATCTTGCAACTCCAAAGACATATTCGTGGAAATCAAGAAAGCAATTAATTGATGATAACAGATTTCAACTTTTTGGATCAAATCTGAAAAATATTATAGTATTTACATAAACTCAACATAAGTTCATACCGTGTTTGTCTCAAAACATGCAATACAAAGACCATCGTACGGGACACCAGCGGCCTGTGCTTGTAACCTTGTCTGGAGACGGTGTGTACAAACAACAACAGTCAGACTCAGTAGGAATTTTGTTAACTTGCATAATAAATGAACGGAAAATTAGACAACTATACACTCAATTATAGGAAAAGGTTTGATAACAATTATGATGACCCGTCAATCAAGCATCTATCCCAAAAGAAAAAGGAAAGCCACAAAAGCTACATAAGCATTAGAATGTCATGAGAAATCTGCCCACAAAGAAACGTTGTTTGTCAAACATCAGATGTCAGTAAAACAAACATTATGAGAACTGAAAAATACTATGGCCTTGTCAAGATTATTATTATAACACCAACATTCTTTCTAAAGATACGCATAAACACGGTCCAGCAGAGATGACCTAAATATAGAAAGCTAACAAACAAACGCAAAACCAAAATCGACCACGTCCAAGTTAAACATAACTAACAGCGAGTGAAATATGAAAAACCAACACATCTACTCTTCGAATTCACCAAGACCACGCAAACTCATAACCATGACTAAAACATTTACACCGATTGATTATTGTTGAATTAATGTATGGAATACCTCGTGGTTCATTATTGTTCTGATATAGAATAATCAATTTCCTCTCTTTAAAATTAAGTAAAAACAACAGTAGATAAAACATCTAAAGTTCAACATTTCAGTACACTCACCAAGATTTTACAAGTCCAAAAACATGACTATAACAAGCGTATTCAGCACTAGAAAGATGAATAGAAGTCTGTCCAGAATTTATTCCTATTACAAAGAAGCAAGAGATTACGAGAAGAGAGGGTCCAAATCCTTGAAAAGTCTGAAAAAATGAACTACTTATGATAGATATCATTTTCTGTATACCAAACTATCAGCCTTAACGAATTGAAAACCTTATATCAAATTTCCTAAATTCAGTCATTAATCTACACAAAATCATACAATTAGACTATCAGTACACCAACCTTTAAAATTCACAATCTAGATCTCATAACTGGTACTAGATTTAACTTTGACCTCACTGTACTAAGTATTCGACTTAACATGTATTGGTGTCTAGTACACCAACTTGATCTAACATTGAGGGCATGCATAACTAGTCAATGTGAGTTCAAGTTATTCATTGTTAACTTAATGCTGTATGTAATATTACATATTAAAAAGGACAACTTTGTCTTCTCCTATTATTTGAACTTCTTTTAACTTATTTAAGTTATACTGTTTAACATCGTCACTGGGGACTGTATTTTCAAAATTAGACGTTGGGTTAAATACAATCTCACATGACTCTATTAGGAACAATACTTAAATAAGTTGAACAAAAAGATTGCTACTTTACCCTAATATTAATAAATAAATAAAAAGGCAGTTTCTTGTACAAATATATACTTTCCCAACAGAGCCGGAGCCAAAGGTCCGGCCTGCTAGGGTGACACGCCCATGTTTTTTTTAATTTGTTTTTTTGAGAAAAACAATACAAAAGGCTGAGTTCTTTTTTGGTTTAATAATGGCGTGAAGGGTGAAAATTTGAACCTTTGGACCGACACTGGTTATAAAGAGCTAGAATGGGAAGATTAAAAAGGAAGGGAATAACCCATACACATACATAAACTCAATCACAAACTTTAAAGGGGGATGCGATGAAACACTAGTTTTGGTGAATGGGAGGGACGGACTCTAATTTTTGAAGGCTTTAATCAAAATACATAGAAAAAGATTTAATTTTTCATGAATTTTTTTTTTCAGAATGTGGCTGTACCCCGACTGTATCAGCTACTTTTTATAAGGAGGAGGGGGATGGTAATTTCTGAAGGTTTTCGTCAAAATACATATAAAATAGATTACTTTTTCATTAAATTTTCTCAAAATGGGAGAGTCGCGGACGCCCGACTGTATTCACCTACTTCATTACTGCATACATATATAATTCTAGTATTGATACACATACATAAATACACAAGGGTGAAGCTAAGTGGAGACCATCAGGGGCCACAACACCCCCATAACTCTAAATAAATTTTATGATCTTTATCAATTTTTATCATGTATTTTAACTAAAGTTTATTAAAATTTAATAATTTGGCAACCCCATGATTTATTTTCTGTTTAACATTGGTTTTTTTATGCAAATCCCCCCCACCCCCCATTCATGGTCCATGGCTTCAAGCCAGGAACCCTAAATGGAGGGTGCCAAATTTGCATGAAAACTAACGTCAAGTGAAATTATAAATCATGGGGGTGCCAATTTATCATTTTTAACAAACTTTAGTAAAAATATACGATAAAAATTTGAAAAAAAATCCTAAATTTTGGACTTATGGGTGGTGGTGCGCCCCGATGGTCTCCACTTAGCTTCGCCCCTACATACACACACACATATATAAATACATACATATAGATACATACATACACCGGGGGAGGAACTAGGTACGGGCTAAAAGGGGCTAAAGCACCCCCATATTAAGAAAATTCCGAATTTTTTGTACATATTTTCATATTTTGCGAAAAAAAGTCACGATTATAAGCCTTTCCGCACCCTCCATAATTTTAAAAAAAATATAAACATGCAATTTAGCCCCACCCACATTCAAATCCTGGTTCCGCCACACTAACATACACAAATACATAGAGAGAGAGAGAGAGAGAGGGGAGGGGGTTACTTTAGCGACGTCGAGAGGATTAACGAGAAGGGCAGAGAGAAAAGCAGCTCCGGCAGCAGAAAATCCCCTCTCCATTACACCTACGCCTTCTCTTTCCCTCTTTCCCCTCATTACACCAACTTTCTCTCTCTATATATATCTATCTATATATTTATATGTAACTTTATCCATCAGTATTGTTATTTATAAATCATGAATATAGTTAATATTTTAAGTGTAAAACTGCTAATTCATACCCACGTTTATTAGTTTTGGGTTTACTAGTTGAATTTGTGACACAGATCACATGATACCCGATTGATATCCAGCGTTCCCAACTTTCACAACTTTTTAACTGATCACTTGCTTTAAAAATTAATAAAATAGATATCGATTTGGTAAAAATAATAAAATTAACTCTTTAATTTTATAATTTTTGTAAAACATACGTTTTTCAATAATCAAACTTTTCTTTATAATAAATACAATTTTAGACATAATTTTTGAAAAAAAAAATGAATTTGAATACAATTTTTCCAACAAAATAAAACTACGTTTAATTCTTTTTTCTTTTCAGAAAGGTTTTAATCCGTAAAAAAATTGTTTTAATCCGCAAAAATTATACTAAATCAGTAAATAATTTTTGGTAATTAAATTTTTTTTTACTGATTAATGCTAAAAAAAAATTACATTACTGTATCGTGATTATTTGATAGTCTGGTAAAAGTGTCAATTGGTCTTTTTGTGAATCTTTTTTGTTATGAAAAAAAAGTATAACTCCATGCTGAAGTCATGGAAACGTAAAATTTCATGTGCGATAACTCCGTGTAATTTTATTTAATAATTTTCTGTAATTTACCATACAAATTTTAATATTAATCCGTACACTTTTATTTAATTATCAAAAATTATTTACGGATGTAGTGTAATTTTTACTGATTAAAATAATTTTTTTACATATTAAAATTTTTCTGAAAAGAACAAAAATTATGTCTAAAATTGTATTTATTATAAAAAAAAGTTTGCTTATCGAAAAAAATGTGTTAATTTTGTAAAATTGTAAAATTAAAGAGTTAATTTTGTCATTTTCAACCAATCAGTCTATATTTTATTAATTTTTAAACTAAGTGGGTTGTATTGTAATTGTTTAAAACTTATGAAGTTAAGTAAGTCATTAAATCAAAGTATATGTGAAATATGGGTCATCAATTCAATATTTTTGAAAGTCATGTCACTGAAATAAATATGACCCAAAATTCATGACACTAAAGTGATATTACCCCCATTTATTACACTATAAAAAATATATAAATAGGGATAGTTTTTTTTTTTTACGGGTTTATAACCTATAATTTTTGTGACGGTTTGTGATATTTTTTTGAATTAGTGACAGTTTTTTGACGGTTTTTTTTAAATAGTGACAGATTTGTAATAAATTTTAACCCTCATTAAATCAATATTATTTTGTAGTATTATTTTAACTAAATCTAATGAACATCTATTAATATTCCAAATAACTAACTCAACTGTTATTATGGGATTGAAGGAATATATAACTACTACACCATAAATGTCCGACGAAAATTCAACTTTTACCTACTTTCTTTTATCTAATTCTTAAATTTGGCTAGTATTTTTTGAAACATATTTTATTTCAAAGTTAATGTGAGAAGTACAATGACATTTCATAATAAATTGTTTCCGTTTATGAAGAATAAACTTATAAATTGGAACATCTGAATTTGAAAAGAGAAAACACGGACTTACAGTTTGGGACGAAGCAAGTACTAATATACATATGAACCTAAAGCTTCTCATTTGTAATAATTGCTTCTTATTATGATTTTAAAGATAATATACGACTCCCATTTCAGTTGTACTCAACAAGTCCCTTGCTGTGTACAAATGTTGCTAAATAGCAACATTTGTAATATCATTGAAACGCAGTACTAAACAATGCCATCGTTTGGTTGCTGAGGTCGGGACATATAAACTCTAATAGCCAATTTGCCATGCAGATAAGGTATTAAGTTATCTTTGGAAAGAGTGTTAAGTTAGTCTAATCCGAAGGGAATTGATAGTCAAACCCTTTTCCGAAACTTGCATATAGTCCGAACCGGGTTCTTAGTGATATCTAAAAGGAGCCCAAATGGGTTGGTTCGATGGTAATTAAACTCATGAGAGCACAAAAGAGGTCATGGGTTCGACATAGAAAAGTATCTTTTAGGAAGAGCTTTTTGTAAACGACTCATGGAAGTGGTGGCACACTCATTCGACCCTAATTAGGAATACATTAAATCGCCTCTTTCATAAACATATATGCTGTTATATATTCATTTATTTTTGGTAGGGTTGCAGCCTGCCATTCAAATTGAAGCTGAGTTTCAGAAACATAAGGAAAAGAGTAACCATGCAGTGGGTTGAAAATTAATTTGCTTTTGATAGGAAGGAAGATAATTATGATTGGTATCGTTTGGGACATCCCGACACCTCCTGCCGGCTGCGAGGTTAGTGTATTGTTACTTGTTAGTAAAACTTTCATGGATTGGTATGCAAAACCGTAAGAAACCAAATAATTAATACTGCATACAAAATGACAACTTGTACACATTAGAAACTGTGTCAATTTCAAACACATACATAACGAGGAGAAAAAATAAGAAGGGATATGAAATGAGTACTTGGTATGAGACCGAAGTAACCACATTGGAAAAATGTGTTCAAAATTTGTATTTTCTAGAATTTATTTTAGTATGAGCCAAGTTTGCCCTAACTTGTTCAGGATCTACTTTCTTGGTTTTGCAAACCACACGTTGTGTGTCATAATCCAAAACCTTTCGATTTCTTCCGGTGTCCTTCCTGGAATTCTTCCTGCAATTAGTGTCCACCTAAAAGATACAAACAATTACATACAGAACAATAAAACAACGGCTAGCTTCTACTCGACAAACTTGTACGTATAAAAACCATTCCGTTCTAATTACGTGCAATGAATTATATCAGCATATATGACATTTAACGAACTTGAGATAGAGAATGATTTTGTACCCTATCAATCAAATTTCGATTAAGATTTAAATAACAAAAGAGGTGGTTAAGTTTTTAATAATTTCATCTAAGATATTTTATGCCCATGGTTGCGATGAAACTGTAATGGTCCCTGAGTAATAAAATTGGATCTTACGAGAATTAATTGATATGTCTCGTGAAAGGGAGCAATATTGGACCATATTATATATATTAAATTCCTTATAAACATGGAGGCCAGTTATTGTTGAAAATGAAACTACAAAAAATAAAAATAAAAACGGTTGAAACTTGAAACTACAAACCGTTCTTTTTTTCCTCATTAAGCAGTTTTGTCTGATCCATGTTTTACTTTTGAGAAGAAGTACCTTATCTATACTTTCAAGCAGATAGTGTATTTTCGTTTAATTAACACTAGCATCAACTGTTTTCTACTATTATCAGTATAAAAAAAATATACGTTTGCTAGTTTATACCTTAGAAACATGATGCTATAACTTTAGTACAAGTTTAAATAAAATTATTCCGAATTTCAACATTAGAATATACTTTTGTACTTGTAAAATGCATCCAAACGAGACCATGCGAAACCAAATCAAATTATTCCTACCACTTAATGTATGTGTTTGATAAGTCTAATTTTACCTGTCGCCGACAAGCTTGTGCATTCTATAGATCATATCTAGCTCTTGATCATTCATGTTTATAAACTTCCATTCTTTGCTGCTCGCCTCTGGGAAAAAACATATCAGTTTAAACAGAGACAAAACACTAACTAATTAATCAAACAAAAAATAAACCTTCATAGTACACGAAAAGAAGAAGAGGAGCTGGTGGTGGGGGGGGGGGGGGGGGGGGGGGGGGGGGGGGGGGGGGAGCTTCACAAAGATTCATTAGGAAGGTAAGCTTCCATCAATTTTTATTTATATTTTTTTTACAAAAAAATACTTTACTTGATGAAAGGCCTCTGGCACTCTGCCGTAGGCAATGTCGGTTTTGAAAATATACTTGTTTGCTCCCCTTCAACAACTGGAGCCTCTAGCTAGGACATGAGTGATGAACTGATGATATCTCTTCGTTCGTAATATTTTTTATTTTATTTTGGAAATTAAGCGTTTTATTGATATGCCGAACCTTTCAAAACTATGCATGTATGTCTACAAGCAAAACTTAGAAAGATTAGGACTTCATCGAAGGAAGTGTGGTCCTAATCTCCAAACATTAGATCTAAAATCATTTCTATTGCTACTAGTTACATTTGAAAATCTATTCAAACTAGACGTAACCAAAAGCTCGATTTCTTTGATGACTTTACTGGGGGAAAGTCTAGTGTCTCTATAAATTCTAGCATTTCTTTCTTTCCATATACAATAAACGGAAGTCGCCAAGATGATACTTCTCAAAAATGCACTAACCGTTTTACCGTTACTTCGCGATCTCACTCAACGCATCCATTGATTCCAAAATCGGTTTATCTCATTACAACCGATCTTACCAAATAAGATGGACCAAATGCGTTTCGAGAATACACATTGAAAAAATAAGTGATCCCTCGATTCCGCATGTTGATGGCAAAGCTCATATCGATTGACTTGAACCAACCCCATTTTTTGTAGTCGGTCAAGCGCTGAAAGCTTATTCAAGTTCGCTAACCAAAGTATGAAATTACAACTTGGAGGAACTTTACTATTCCAAACAAATTTACTCCAAGGAGGTAAACGTTATTCTCCCTAAATTGTATTAATTTGTAAGTTAATTTTATAAAGCTCTAACTTTATGTCATATTGATGATACAAACAAATCCAACAAATCAACTTTATTGGAATAGAAGCTTTATATTTGGGTCTATATTGTTAAGAGAAACAAAAAAAAAGTTTGATAGAAATTAAAGAGAGAACAAGAATGGTACCATCTCTTAAATTCAAAAAATAAAGATGGTATCTCATGGAACAGGTTCCAAGAGAAACAAAAAGGTAAATTGACAACAAATTGACTGGAAGGCTACAAATGAAAAATGTTTTAACACCACAACAAAAGCTTCCAGCATTATTCACAATCTTTAAAACAGGAGCCAAACTGGAACTTCTTCTATGGGTCATAGCTACTACCTAACAATCCAACTAAAGCAGTCAAAATGACAACCAAGAGAGATGATAGTATTTAGAAAACAACACTAGTGTTGCTCCTTTTAGACTTGATCATGGAAATGACTCAAATAAACATTGAAGTCATTCATTTGATGTGGTCCAAATTTTGCTTATAAGTAGAGGAGTTTCTCATAACCACAGACTTGTTGTTTTTTGAACAGAGAAGAGGAGTTGCTCAGACTTTAGAGTGCTTACGATCTGGATCACTGAATGTCTTTCTAAAACAGATGATATATAATCTTATAGGAAACAAACATGTTTATAGATAAAAGTGCAAATTATTATTCCTATTAAAGGGGCTCACACGAAAATCCCTTGCAAATCTCCAATCAACCGATTACTTTAGCAGTAACACTGTGGCCTTACACAATTTATTTACCAAAAGAACTCCTCACAAAACAAAACAAAAAACAGTAAACTAATCGACAGATATAACCAATATACCATTTATTTTCTAATAAATATTTGGAAGTTTGGGAAATCCAAAATTTAAAAACGAAATTGATCACACATGGTTTTGTCCAAACTTCCTCTTAAACAAACTGTCAAAGTACCTTCTTGACAGATGCATATATTCTTATGAGCCAAAAAAAGTAACATCATAGTTTTGTTAATCTGGAAATACGAATCAACCACTGCCAGTACACTTGTGGCTTAGGGTTGAGAGGGTGCAGCTGATAAGCAACTCCTTTGGAAATTTTCGTCTTGAATTTAGCTTGCGATGTAAAAAAATTCTTTTATCTGCGTTTGACTTGGTTACCTAATGAATGAAATGATAAACTATTTCTTGCTTCCAAAAAAAAAATAAAAAAATCATAGTTTTGTTAATCGGTTGAGGAAATAAAAGAACATGACCTAACTGAAACATGCAAATGCATAGGAAATTAGGAATAGACTGAAAACAGTATTATAAATGGATAAATGGATTAGCCTAAAGAGAAAAAAAAGAAAGAGATGGAATAATAATAATAAATAAATAAATAAAAAGTGTAAGTAAATTACACACCGTCAGAGCAGCAAGAGTTGTGAGTTATATTTTTCTGTTTACGAAGACGTTTGGGCATTCTGTAGAAAAAAGGAGTTTGAGAGAAAGTTGAGAAATGGGGAAGGTGAAATTTGGAGGGAGAGAATGTTAGAGGTACTCAAGGATCTGACTCTAGCTATAGAGCTCCCCTATTTGTATTGGTAGCTAGTTCGGTAACTTCAGTTATATAAAAATAATACTTGCACCAAACTTTATCGAGTTCATTAATTATTGTTACTATTTTTTACAAAAATAAGTTTTGTAAAAAAATAAATATGAAAGGTAGTTGTACAATGTTTGTAATGAAACACGAAAATATGATTATTTTCAAATTAAATGAAATGCTAACGTTTTGTATATTTACTGAACCAAAGCAGTAACCTAGATAAAAATGAACTGGAAATGGTGAGAACAAGTCGCTGAACAAATGGTCAAACCAAACATACAAAACTTTGGATATGTTTGACTAGTTGTTCTTCATGATTAATGTTGATATATTTAATTATGAAAATGTTTTTGTCAGACCGTGACTAGTAAGGAACGTGGAACGCATGCATGGTTATGTTTTAAACACATTTTAGTTTTTTTTATTAACACATTTTACATCTACTATTGCGGGTTCTTTAATGAAAACATTATCGTCAAATGATTTGAATACAATCCATTAAAAGGAGAAGAAAAATGTCTTCTTAAAACTAAAGTGGATTGAGTAGCTAATCTGTTTAAAGGTATGTAGTTTTGGTAAAATTCAGAAAAATATATATTTCTTCGTTAGGAGAAAGGATTGTTTTTTTAATCATCATAAATTCTGTTGTATGATGAAATCGAAAATCTTATTTTTTTACATTTAGGTTCTGTTTGCTTTGTTTTAAAATAGTTGTAAACAAACATTTACGGGTAAAATATATTTTTTGGGTGATTGGTTCACCGTAAAACAGTTTTTTTGGGAAAACTTTTTCCACATATCCAGTAAAATTGGTAAAAACGATTACCTCACAAATAAAGTTGTAAACGATTTACGGAACCTCTCTAGTATTATAACTATTATTAATTATAGGTTTATCTTTCAAATTTATTTAATAATGAGTCCAATTCCATCTAATTAACCAATAAAAAAATTAAAAAAAAAAAGGAAAATAGGAAAATCTCTAAAAATAACAAAAATTAAAAATTAAAAAAAATCCAAAAAATGTAAAAAAAAATCAAAAAATTTGAAAAAGTTAAAATCTAATTAACCAATAAAAAAATAGGAAAAAATCTAAAAAATGGAAAAAAAATAAAAATAAAATCTGAAAAATAAAAAAACACATTTTATTTTTAAAAAGCTAAAATCAAATTAAGCAATAAAATAAACATAGGAAAATCTTTAAAAAAATAACAAAAAATCAAGTAAAAAATCCTGAAAATTCTAAAAAAAAAACCCAAGAAAATTTGAAAAGGCTAAAAAAAGTCAATAATATCTTCTATACTTCTAATTTATGAGTTTATAGGTTGAAAATTTATAAGTTATTACAAGTGACGTATAAAAAAAAGTGTTTAGCTAAAGTTTCTTATGCATGTTGAGATTTTTACCAATTATTTGTTAAAAAAACAATTTATAAAAAAAAAACTTGAGTTTGTATAAAATTTTAGTTGAAAAACTTTTATGCACCAACCGTCCGTAAATGAAAAGAAAACAAAAGGTGAAACTTTCCTATAAAAATAATTTTCTCATGTAAAACTTTTACTATGAAACAAACAGAGTCTTAAGGAGTCATTTATACTTTGTATGATTTTCTAATCGTACCAAAACATACTCTCTATAAATACTTAATTGTTGTTAGTATTATTTTTTAATAATAATTTTTTTATAGTTAGAAGAAACACAAGTGGTACGGTGGGATACAAACAATATTGATTTTTAATGTTTGATAAGAACAATTTCATCTCTACTTATGAAGGGAGACGGTGATACTCTTTAAAAATAAAAAATTAACTATGAGACTATATGGTAATGTTTTCCAAGTTGAATTCATCAAATACAGATACAATGAATTTTAGCGATAAAAATGTGAATGCTCCAAGAGTACTATACAACTGTCTGCATTCGAGAAAGATATAATTTATTTATTTTTGTAATCTCGAGAAAGATATAATAAACTCATCAATATTATACCCACCGTTATCAAAGAATATAAGATTATACTTGGTAAAAAAAAAAGTACTTGTGCGGATATTTGTTAAGATCCACTACAAATCAGACAAATAACTGGTGGAAGCAATTGCAGCCATGGGCGGATCATACCCCCAAATTTCCCCCCATAAAATTATCAAAATACTCCTAATGTGTTTTATCATATTTACATACATTTGTTTCAAGTTTTTAGTAGTATTTATATACACACATATTATTATATTTAATAAATTATTGGGAAAATCTAGGGTGAACCCGGTGTAATATTAAAAATATTACAATATAATGAGTATAGTTGTTTTTTTATTTAATTTTAAGACCGGTTCATAATATTTTCCAATTTCGTTCTTTATCTTTTAGATGTATATAGTTACATTTGCATTCATTCTAAACTTACCCACATTTTTTGGATTGGTTTATTTAGGAGAAAAATTGTCGAATGAGATCAATCTGTCTTTAGATTTTGGGGTATTTTATTTATACACAAGATTGTATTTCTAACAACCAATAAAAATGAATTTAATTATGTCAATTTATTATATTTTAATTTTGTGGTTTCTCTCTCTTGTATACATATTTGTTTCGGATTGAAAATACGTGAGAACAGTTGATGTAAAGAGTCGAATTCGAAAAAAAAAAGATTTAGTTGAATAATATGTTTCTTATTGTGTATGTCAATAAACATTTCAAACAATGTAACAAACGATGTAAAACGTAATGGATTCGAACGAGCTAGTTGTTGAACTCAATTGTAATTTTACCTTTAATTTGTAACAACATTTTTGTGTCACATTTTTTAATCGATATAAATTTTTTACTATGTGATGAGTATCTATATAAATCGTGTCCGTCCAAAATAAAAAATTTGCATCCGTCCCTGATTGCACCAATGAACTTAGACGAGAAGATCTTTTTTGAAATAATTTTCTAAGTATATATATATAATCTGAAATAAAACTACAATTATTGGAATCGAAATTTCAGCAGTGAAAAGAAAAAAAGTTAAAATAGGAAATTGATCATCCATTTTCTATATCTTCAACCTTGGATATTCTATTTATACTATTTATGTTGTTGATTACTTCTCTGACTTGCAAAAGAGTACTCTTAATTTTCCAAAATGAGTTTCTAAAATAATCGAATTTCAACCTTGATCCTATTCAATTCAAATTGCTTATCCTCCTCCTTTTCTCTCTTTTGTCCTTTGTCATGACTCATTACAACAATGCAAAATAATCTTTTTTAAGCCTTTGAGGTATATGAACAATGTTATAAAAGACGCAAACCGAGTTCTAGACGGAAATATCTCGGACTAATGCCTAATTTAGCTTAATCAAGTCTAACTCCGTTTAACAACCACCTAATCTGCTTAGTCATCTAGGCACTCATGCTCTGCGTACCGTAATGTATTTGAATAAATTGTAGGTGGTATTGACACACACACACACACACACACACAGAGAAAAACTTTTATACCTTTACAAATGTAGGGTTAATATAAAAAAGGACAAACCACCAGCTTAACACATTACATATAAGAAAACCATCTAATAAGAAAGTGACACTACATGAACTAAAAAGGTAGAAACTTAACAAAATTCAGAACTCATTGTTCAACTGCATCAGGGAAAACAGCAACTTTGTTATTGCAACTTGCAAATACAGCCTTAGCCTTCATGACTACCATCCAAAAACCTAACCTGTAATTGTAATGAGTAAAGACTATTTCTCCTAAAAAAGAGAGCCAGTGACCATTCAGAACCACCGGCTTAATTAACACATTCTACTGAAGAAAAACCATATTATTAAGGAATTAAAACTTAAATTTGATTTCATTTATCGATAATAAACTAATAAAAGAGGCACTAGATGAACTAAAAAAGTAGAAACATAACAAAATTCAGAACTCATTTTTTAACTGAATCGGAGAAACACTAACTTTTTATTGTGTTGCCTTAGCATGCATGACTCCTACCATCCAATAACATGACCTGTGAAGACCAGGGGCGGATTTAAGGGAGGCTGTCGCCACCCAGAAATTTTGAAAACGATTTTTTTATAGGGAAAATTTGAGAAATTTAGGTTATATAAATTAATAGTTCCAATAAGATATATAACTATAATTAGCTCAGTTGGTAATGCTAACTAAAATTAAACAAGAGTTTATTAATTTGATTATTTACTATTGCAACTTATTGTTTTTTATTTCTTTCATGTTTATTTAATTACATGAGTAACACTTCATTACTCATTATTTTTAATAAGAACCCTATATTTCTATCTTTCTTCTTAAAATCTACAAATAATTTTGGAATAACTCATTTTGATGTTAGGAAACAAAAAAAATATCTTTATAATTTTAAATTTACTTTGTTTTTTACAATTATCAACTCGGTTTTTCTAACACTTCATAATACACTTTTAAACTCAGTTTTCAATTATTTTAAACGTTGTTTTTTTAAAATTCTAGTAGCAATTTTTTTTTACGGCCCCCCAGAAGTTCCGCCACTGAGTGAAGGCTGTTTCGAACCTTATATAAAACGAGAATGTGTACTCATGGAAGCATGTCTCATTTTCGTTCAGCTGTTTTAACGTTTTTAAGCTACCAAAGTACCAATATAAAATACTATTAAATTACACCATGACTTGCTTGAGGAGGTGAGTATAAAATAAGCATTGTTATAGATACTAGAGCATTTTTTTTTTCAATATCCGATCTATTTTATTAATAAAATCGTAAAAATATTCTTTCATGGGTCACGCTCCCATGATAGCGTTTCCAATCAAAAACATTAACGGAAAATGATGGCATTACGACCTACAATCAAAAAGCAACTAGTGCTAATGAACCTATTTTACTAAGGACATGGCAAAAAACAACAAGATTAACACTTTTAATCTCGACTTTTCAAAGAAAAAAAAAATTCTGCGATGACTTACTATTTACTCCTTATGTCCCCTATCCTTATATCTCATATACATCGCCGTGATCAAAGTGATCTAAACAACAAGTTCAAGAGAACTTTTTTGCTTAAAAAGGAGATTAGCCATGTTAATTTAATGCAAAAACCAGTCCAAAAGTATGCAATATCAACTGAAACATCAGATTAGTACGAGCTAACTCTCATCTCACTTAGACAAACTTGTTGAAGAAAGATTTCATACTGCTACATCTTGAATTTTGTATGTATTTCCTTTAACACAAGGGGTTTCGCTCTGGTCCAAAACATACGCAGCATGAGTGAGCTTTGTGAACTCCATGGGTGAGAAAAATGTCTTGTTGGAGCCGTGCGCTCCTTGTTTTGCTAAAACATCTGCCATCTGATTCTGTTCCCTATATATATGACATAAATCATAACTCACAAGACCCATTAGTTCAACTAAATCCAACCATAAAGTATCAAATTTAGGCCCTGGTTTGGTGCCTTTTTTCCACCAATTGGCAATAAGTTCAGAGTCCGTTTCTATGCAAATATTACTAATATTTAACATGTAACATATAAGCAAGTCATCTCTAATAGCCCTGAATTCTGCATAAGTGTTAGTTTGATTGCCAAGATAACTAATAAATGCAAAGATTAAATAACCATTGTCATCTCTTAGAATACCCCCACAACCACTATTACCTGAGTTACCATATGCAGAACCAGTTTAGAGCATGCGTACCAGTTTAGAGCATGTGTACCAGTTTACTTAGTTAATTAACATTACTTTTATATTTTTAGGGTAATAGTTTAGTTTTATATATTTTTCAGCTTTCCTATCAAATTTATTATCATAACTAAATATTACTATATTTTAATATATCTATATCATTTTTTTCAACCCAAATTAATTTACTAGAACAACCACGTTAAATAACTTACAAATTTTATCGTATTTAAAGTAAAAAGTACATTTTTACAACTTATAAGTAAACGTTTTGGTTTATACAAATTATTATACTGTACTATCCCTATATTTAAAAAATTGCATCTTAGTCCTTGTAGTTTTAGCTACAATTTTATTATATTTAAATGATACATTATTAGTACCGGATTTAGAGTATATTCATAACTTATTTATGTATTGTTCTCGCTTATGTGATACTTTATTTTACTCCTCCGCCGTCTAAATTTTAAAAATATCATAATTACAAAGATTAGTGATTCGTGATTTCAATTCATTTGTCATATGTCGCATGAAAAAGTAAAAGTTCCTAATACCTAAAGCGAATTCGGTATTACACAATATCATGTCATTTATGCTATTAAATTACCTTTTGGATAGCTGAAGTTCTTCTTTTTTAAACCAAATATTCCCGACCCAATATCCTGTCATTTATGCTATTAAGTTCCTAATAATGAATTCAGTTTACACGATATTATGTCATACATGGGATAATTAATTTATCTTTATTTGAAAAAATTATGTTTACATTAAATATTTTATTTATGTGAGTGTAGAATAAAAATTATAAAATAGCTTTTAATTAACAAATAAAGAAGTCTACAAGAAATTTTGATAAAAGATTTGTGCTTATTTCCCCTAATAACAAGACCTTATTCAAATAATTTGTAATTTTAAGTAAACTAAATATATGCCCCGCAAACATATATAAAAATAGCTCGTGTACATATTGTTGGAATGTGCTTTCACATTTATTTTCAATATCACTTCTTTAGAATCACGCTACAATTACCCATTAAATAAGGAAAAAAAACCACACCGTCCGGGGCTTTCTTGTTAGTTTCCTTAAACAGAACGACATAAACCATTCAGATGACCAAAGGTTAAAGTAAAATACAAATTTGGCTCGAATTTTAGTCACCGTAGCATATGTAATGCAAGTGTAACCGGAATTAAAAACCACCATACATACCAAAAAAAATACTCCAAAAAGGGCCATATCAGAACAATCATAGACCATATTGCCGAACACGGTCTTCGCGCAAACAAATTTGAAACCATTATGATCTTGAAAGTGTCCAAGCTAATAAAAGTTAAGTTGCTTGACCATAAAAAGGATAAGGGGGAAAAGGAGACAAGAATAACAATTTTAAAAAAAAAATCATGCTTATGAGTTATGACAAGACTTTTACCAACTACAATCCAAAACTGCTAAGTCAGCAGTGGAATGCACCACAAATACGTGTGATAAATCATTTTCAGAACTTGCCTTATAAATATGGCCCCATTTTAAGACTTGTGGGTTACGGAAAAAATAAATGAAAATAGTGTAATAGATTTGTAATAACCCAATATTGTATTTTGCTGATAGAACATAAAAATTATATCCGAATATTCTATTTGGGTATTAAACAGCTCACCCATCATAGAGTGGTATCCAACGCTTGAATGAGCTATCACATGCCTTTCTTTGAGAATAAGAGTGGATATCACTAAAAGCCCAAACCCACTTAACAAGTGACCCATGTCAGAAAAATCCCATGAGATGGAGACATTTGTCGACATCCTAGGAGGCATAATTGCCTATAAATAGCCAAGTATCCCCCCTAAGAAAGGGACCAGAAAACATATCTAAAAAATATAGAGAGAAGGAGAGAAAAGATAAAAACTCGTCAGAACGTATTACATCAATAGCCAAACCGAGCAAGATCGAGAACCGAGCACCGAAGAGAAGAGAAAGATCATGTTCCGGATCGAGCAGCGAATCCGAGCATAAATACAGTGATAGAATTGTAGTCCGAACAATGGCAATTGCCGAATAATAATAAAGATCAAGAAGTGTTCATCGTTTATTGTCAATTCATTATATATTATTGTTGAAAAGCCTAACGCAACCGACCAGAGTTATGGCTTTGTCAAATGGCGCCGTATCCGGGAATCATCTAGTTCCCAACTAGCTTCGAAATCGAACACCAACGTTCTACCAGACGAGCAACAAATGGCAAACACCAACGAAGAAACTCGCCCAGAGGAAGTAGGCACATCGACAAACCAGGAAATCCCAGCCCACAAAGATGTGTTAGCGCATCTCCTCCACATCAGAGACCGCTACGAAGCGCTTCAGGTTGGATCTCGATGTACCGTCTCTAACGTCCAAACAGAACAACAAACCGACCATCCCCCTCAGGTCGACGGTCTTGTCGACGAAAACCCTACGGATACGGGGGCGGAACGAGCGCCATCCGCGACTAGGCATGCGGGGACACTCTTGCTAGACAACCGCCATCCCAATAATGCAGGGCCAAGCTCAAAGGCCCCCCAGCCAGTAGCCTCGGTCAACTCCAGTCCCCAACGGGTTCGTTTTCAGACGAACGAAACCCACCGGTATGGCATGCCCGACGACCCCATACTAGAACAGGTAGTCCCATATCCACCCCTCCCACCACGGATAATTACGCCGTATACTGTGGAACTACAAACCCCTGTTCGACAAGATAGGACTACGGCCGCACTGGCACGGGCCGTAGAAAAACGTAATGCCCTGCTACAAGCCCAGCTAGAGGCATGCATGTCGGCCATGGCAGAGGCCGACATCACGATACCGCCCATCCAACCGACAAACACGCAAACCGACACTCGACGGGAAGCGGAAGATTCCGCTTACCGAGCAGCAATGGCAGCGACGGGCCGACCTCATGATACGAGGATGTCGAGACAAGGAGAACCTGTCCCGAGGATAACCCCGACGGTCTACGATCACCAAGGCGCTCCTCCTCTACCTGACCTCGATAGAAATCCGAACAATGGGAGGAACGGCGACCACAGGGTCATAGTCGGTTACTATCCACAACACTCATATGGGGGATACGCCCCTCACTACTCGGCACCGGATGAAGCGTTCCAACAGGCTTGGGACGTATGCCAAGAGACTCCATGTACCGATCAGATAACTCGGTACCGCAATCCTACGGGGTTTGTCATCCCCGAATTCAGACTATATGATGGAAGGAGCTGCCCCATCGATCACCTCCGACATTACAAAACAAGGATGGAGTTGTGGAGTGACGACAGTGCACTGATGTGTAAATTTTTTAAGAACAGCTTGGGTCAGGAGGCGTCGTCGTGGTATCATAATCTACCACGGGGATCCATAAGAAGCTGGGCTGTGCTCCTCCGTGCATATTCAACCCGGTACGCCACTCATAGGAAAAAGAAGGTTAACATTGAAACCCTTCTAAAAATGGCTATGTTACCCAATGAGAGGCTCCAGGACTACTGCATACGCTTCATCGACGTGGCAAACCAGATCCCGCAGTACGCCAATAACATAGCCATCTAGAACTTCATCAACTCTATCCCCAGCGGCTATTGGGCGAGAAGGAAGTACATCGGCAAGAATTTTCCGACCATTGACGCCTTTCTCGCCTATTGCACCCACCTTACTGATAAAAATGAAGAGATGCGAGTCCTCAACCGGGCTCCACCAAGAAGAGAGACGGTCCGGGAAACGCAGGTGGACCGTAAGAGAGCCAAGAACAATCACGGGGAACCAGTCCCCCAATCCAAACGGGACAAGGGTCCCGAGGTTCAGCGAAGGGAATACAGACCCATAGAGCCCGAGCCCGAGCCCAAGCCGCTCCGAATCGCCTACCCAACGCCGCCCAAACCACCTCAGCAAGGTCGTGGGCCAGAAAGGGAACGCCAGAGGCGTTATGAACCGGTCGAGTTGAGATACACTTTCAATCTGTCTGCCGAAGGTATCTTAAAGGATATATGCAGAGAAAGTTGGTATTCCCGACCCGAACCAATCCACTCCCCCCTGATTCCAGAGACACCAAGCTCTTCTGCACCTATCATGAGGATCACGGCCATCTCACCGAGCATTGCCGAAACCTGCGGTGGAAGATGAATGCGTGGGGAGACGCGGGATTGCTCAATAAATTCATCAAAGGCGCTAGAGACAAAGGCAAGCAGCTAGTCATCGAGGGAACGGACAACCGACAAGGCAAAACGATCAACGTTGTCCACTTGTCAAGGCCCAAGAGCACCGGGGGAGATCGGTCCCAACAACGGCAGCTGGCCCACTTTGGGAAAGTAGCTAAAGCTTTGCAGGCGTCGACCTCAAAGCGGCAATGCATGCCGCAGAGACACCCACCCATTTCTTTCTCAGATCTTGATGAAGAAGGGGTGATATACCCTCATGGGGACGCCATTAACCTACGCGTCCAGATCGGCATAGACACCGTCAGTAGAGTGCTTGTCGACCAAGGAGCCTCTTGTGATATCATGTACAAAGAGCTCTTTGACAAGATGGAGATCAAATTGCAAGATCTACAGCCCACTGACGTCACCCTGATCGGGTTCATCTCTGAGACGACTAAACCGTTGGGAAAGATCGTCCTAAATGTTACCACGGGATCTGTATCTGTCCCCGTGGAGTTCTTAGTGGTCAATGATAATTCCGGCCACAATGCGATCTTGGGCCGACCGTGGCTTCACGTTATGCGAGCGATACCTTCCACTTACCACCAGAAGGTGAAATACCCTAATGCCAAGGGGGAGATCGAGACAGCCCGAGGATGTCAGGAGGATTCAAGACGCTGTGAAGACATCACCGCTACGTTGAAGAGACAACTTGTAGTTGTCAAACAGCCCACAAGCGCAGGGAAGCTGATCAACCAAATAGCACGGGCTGAGAGGGTCGTTGAAGAACAAGTCGGAGAAACACTCCGAAAAGTGTATATCCCGGATACGGATGAGGAGCACTACTTCCTCATCGGAGATAGCCTTCCTAAAGAGGAATCAAAGGAGCTAGAAGTGTTCCTCTTCAGCAACATCGATAAGTTCGCTTGGAGCCCCAAAGACATGCCCGGTCTAGATCCGAAAACAGCATGCCACCACCTCAGCATAAATGCCGAGTACAAGCCCATAGCTCAAAGGAGCAGAAAGGTGTCCGTCCAGCACAGAGTGGCAATAATTGCCGAAGTCTGAAAGTTGTTGGCAGCAGGAGCGATACGGGAAGTGTTCTACCCAAAGTGGTTGTCCAATCCGGTAGTCGTCCCGAAGAAGAACGGGAAGGAAAGAGTCTGTATAGACTTTACCAATCTGAATAAAGCTTGTCCGAGGGATCCATTCCCCCTACCAAGGATTGATCAATTGGTGGACGCCACGGCAGGGGCAGAAAGGATGACCTTCCTCGACGCGTACTCGGGATACCATCAAATCCCCCTCGCCCCCGAAGATCAAGAAAAGACTTCGTTCATATCGCCTTTGGGAAACTACTGCTATACAGTCATACCGTTCGGCCTACGAAACGCAGGAACGACATACCAAAGGATGATAACGAAGGTATGCCAAGATCATATAGGGAAGACGATGGAGGTATACATAGACGACATGGTCGTCAAGAGCGAAAGGGCCACTTCCCATCTCCAGGACATTAAAGACGTCTTCCAAACACTGGGCGGGCACAAACTAAAGCTTAATGCTAGCAAGTGTGCATTCGGCATCAGCAAAGGGAAGTTTTTGGGGCATATGGTCAGCCAAAAAGGAATAGAGGCTAACCCCGACCAGATAACGGCTCTGCAAAACCTAGCAGCACCGAAGAATAAGAAGCAGGTGCAAGAGCTCACGGGGATGATGGCCGCACTAAGCAGGTTCATCAGTCGATCCGCAGGTAAGGAACGACCATTTTTTGAGACCCTCAAGAAGGATAAAAAGTTCGTATGGGACCCGGCGTGCGAGGAGTCATTCGACAACCTCAAAGAGTATCTAAGGACGCTGCCACTGCTAGTGAGGCCGAATAAAGGAGATATTCTGGCCTGCTACCTAGCAGTTTCCACTACAGCTGTGAGCGCGGTCCTCCTAAGAGAAGAGGGACGAGAACAGTTTCCGGTCTACTTCGTCAGCAAAACTATGGTTGAGGCCGAAACACGATACCTACCGTTGGAAAAGTTGTGTTTGGCGTTGGTCGTTGCTACCCGAAAACTACCACACTACTTCATAGCTCACAAAGTCCAAGTCTACACGAAGTTCCACGTCAAGGAGTCCCTTCGACGGACGGATATCATCGGTAGGGTGGCGGCATGGGGGGTCGAGCTATCCCAATTTCATATCGAATTCGCACCCCGACACGCCATAAAAGGACAGGTGCTGGCTGATTTCATCGCTGAGTTCACCGAAGGTTATGACGAGCCCCTGACCATTTCACCACAGTCGCACTGGGAGATACTCGTTGACGGATCGTCCACAAAGGACGGATCGGGAGCAGGCATTGTCCTTAGGTCCAGAGAAGGGGCGATCATCGAGAAAAGCATCAAGTTGGGCTTCCGAGCTACTAACAACGAGGCGGAATACGAAGCCATGATCAATGGCATGCTCATCGCCAGATCCCTCGGATGCACCCACTTGATTGCTAGCTCCGACTCCATGCTAATCGTCAACCAGGCTACTGGTGAATTCCAAGCCAAGGACGACCGAATGATCCTCTACCAAGAGAAAGTCCAGAGCATAATGGTCATGTTCGCACAATGCGAACTAATAAGAATCAATCACACCGAAAACGCACATGCCGATGCCTTGGCCACCCTAGCCTCTACATTAACGTTGACCAACACTCGGACGATCATAGTGGAGCTTTTGGAAGCCCCGAGCATAACTAAAAGAATAGACCGAGTGACATCGGTACAATACGAGCTAGGGTGGATGGACGACATGATTCACTATCTGCGAAACGGGACGCTCCCGGCAGACAAGATAAAAGCGTTGAAGGTCACAAGAAAAGCCCCTCGGTTCTGGCTATCTGAGGACGACAAATTGTATAAATCCAGTTACCGAGGCCCTCACCTTTTGTGCGTCCGGCCCGAACTGCAACAACCTGTCTTGGAAGAGGTCCACGAAGGGTCTTGCGGAGCACACATCAAAGGGCGATCCCTCGCCAACAAGGCAATCACTCAAGGATATTGGTGGCCTTATATCAAACGAGATGCAGACATTTATGTCCAAAGATGCGACAAGTGCCAAAGATTCGCCAAAATACCTCGTCTCCCATCATCGATGATGACCCCGGTATCGGCACCCTGGCCATTCGCGCAATGGGCAATTGATATTGTCGGGAAACTTCCCAGGGCACCCAGCAGCGTGGAATATCTGATCGTAACGACGGACTACTTTACCAAATGGGTCGAGGCTAAGCCTCTCCGAGAGATTAAAGCCAGCAACGTTAAACAATTCATCTGGGAGTACATCATCACTAGGTTCGGCATACCATACGCCATTGTTGCGGACAACGGTACCCAGTTCAAGGACGCCAAGCTGCAGCTTTGGTACGAAGAGCTCGGTATCCGGAAATTCTATTCGACCCCAACATACCCACAGGGTAATGGGCAAGCTGAGGTTACGAACCGAACTGTCCTGGATGGTATCAAGACAACCCTCGAACGGGCAAAGGGAAGATGGCCTGAACGACTGCTCAACGTCTTATGGTCTTGCCGAACTATGCCAAAAACGGGCACCAAGGAAACCCCGTTCAGTTTAGCGTACGGCGTCGAGGCCGTCATACCAACGGAAATCGGACTACCCACACTCCGAAAAACTCTAGTCGAACAGGGAAACAATGAAAAAAGGATGAGAGAAGAACTCGACATGCTGGACGAGAAACGGGAGATAGCAGCCCTTACACTAGCAAAGTACCAGCAAAGCGTCAAGCAAGCCTATGACAAAAGGGTGAAAGGGACCAAAGAATTTATGGTAGGAGAGCTGGTGTTGCGGTGAGTAACGGTCTATACCCGAAACGTGATACATGGCAAACTGAGCCCTACCTGGGAAGGCCCGTACGAAATCGTCAAAAGAACAAGCCCGGCGACCTACAAGATCAAGAGTGTTTTGTTCGAAAATAGCCGAGGAGAAAAGAATTCTTGGAACGTGACGAATCTCAAGAAGTACTACGTATGAACTGTCTCCCAGTACAGGTCACAACGTACCTCAACTTTGTCATAACATTATTTTTTTTTGAATTCGTAAGATATTTTGCTATTTACCAAGGTTGAGGAATGCTAAAAAGTCCTCCAACGTAACCGGAGGCATAAGAAATTCCTAAACGGCATGTATGACTTATTGCCTAGGAATACTAAAAAGTCCTCCAACGTAACCGGAGGCATAAGAAATTCCTAAACGGCATGTATGACTTATTGCCTAGGAATACTAAAAAGTCCTCCAACGTAACCGGAGGCATAAGAAATTCCTAAACGGCAAGTATTACTTATTGCCTAGGAATACTAAAAAGTCCTCCAACGTAACCGGAGGCATAAGAAATTCCTAAACGGCATGTATGACTTATTGCCTAGGAATACTAAAAAATCCTCCAACGTAACCGGAGGCATAAGAAATTCCTAAACGGCATGTATTACTTATTGCCTAGGAATACTAAAAAAGTCCTCCAACGTAACCGGAGGCATAAGAAATTCCTAAACGGCATGTATGACTTATTGCCTAGGAATACTAAAAAGTCCTCCAACGTAACCGGAGGCATAAGAAATTCCTAAACGGCATGTATGACTTATTGCCTAGGAATACTAAAAAGTCCTCCAACGTAACCGGAGGCATAAGAAATTCCTAAACGGCATGTATGACTTATTGCCTAGGAATACTAAAAAGTCCTCCAACGTAACCGGAGGCATAAGAAATTCCTAAACGGCATGTATTACTTATTGCCTAGGAATACTAAAAAGTCCTCCAACGTAAACGGAGGCATAAGAAATTCCTAAACGGCATGTATGACTTATTACCTAGGAATACTAAAAAGTCCTCCAACGTAACCGGAGGCATAAGAAATTCCTAAACGGCATGTATGACTTATTGCCTAGGAATACTAAAAAGTCCTCCAACGTAACCGGAGGCATATGAAATAATGGTTCAGTCCCACTTATGCAGGTACCAACTCCATCAAGGAAAAAGGGGAAATAATAGTTCTGGCCCACATTATGGAGGCAATGAAACATCGAACGAAGAAATCGGCAAAGAAAAATCAATCCAATCAATGAAATATCAGTACGACAATGAGAAGATCCGAAAAACAAGAAGAAAGAAATAAAGCAAATAGTTCTGGCCCACATTATGAAAGCAATGAAACATCGAACGAAGAAATCGGCAAAGAAAAATCAATCTAATCAATGAAATATCAGTACGACAATGAGAAGATCCAAAAAACAAGACGAAAGAAATAAAGCAAATAGTTCTGGCCCATATTATGGAGGCAATGAAACATCGAACGAAGAAATCGGCAAAGAAAAATCAATCCAATCAATGAAATATCAGTATGACAATGAGAAGATCCGAAAAACAAGAAGAAAGAAATAAAACAAATTGTCCTCCATTACGGAGGCAACAAGATACAACCAACCACAACGAAATTAATTTAAGAACTACTACATGAGAAGCATGACGGCAATTGACCGAGCTCTACCTCTTCGTCATCCGTCATCGTATCCCCATCGGTCTCCTCGCCATCGAAACGCTCCTCAGAAACGAGGGCATCAAAGTTGGTCGTATGAGCACCAACCCATGTCAGCGTCTTAAGCCGCGCGGAGAACTCGGCTACTTTAGCGACCTCGTGAGCATCCGAGGCCGCTTTACGGCAAGCATCGTCGAAAGGAAGCTTACGAGCTTCGATCATAGCCGCAGAAGCATCAAATCTGGATCGGGACAGACGGAAATACTTCACCAAAATATTGGCTTGGGGTACCAACGATTTTAGTTTACCGAGGTATTTTTCCTTTACACGCCAATATCGATCTAAACGACGTTCCTGAACCTCAACGACATGCTCGGCATGACGAACGTATTCACGAAAAGTGGACGCCTGGATTTTCAACTTGGCCCTAAGTCGGGCACACTGATCGACCAACTTGACGTTTTTACCCATTAAAACGTTGTAAGGCCACTTGGCATGCCCTTCACTAGCCGCACCAGATGATACCTCGTCCCGGACAACACTAGTAGGTCCTAGCCCCGGACTAACTAGGCATGGAGAACCAGCCTGGTGCTACATAGTAGCATGTGCCTAAACAAAAAAAAAAATGGGGAAGGAAGAGATGAATATTCATCCGCAAATAAAGAAAAGACACGAAAGTAGATGAACGAAGATTTTTTATATACAAGCTACAAGTAAAATGATAAAACAAAGCTACTCAATCATCAATCCGATAACCCGTCAACAGACGCTGAGGTCTCTACGGCCTCAGCGAAATGAATATCTCGCAATGAGACAATTTGAGTCCCCAAACGTTCCTGTACGACCGCATCCACTCGGTTCAAGGCAGCCGTGGTCTAGGTTACCCCGGCCATAGCATCACCCATGCGCTCTGCTTGGGCAACACCACGCATCCCTTTTACATTATCGAGCACCTCTAATGCACGACTTCGGGCCCAATACGCTTTGGCAAAGGATAGCAACAGGTCCGCGTCCTCGAAAACGACCCCTAAAACCAAGTTCAGGCTCGTCACACGGCCTCGGGCTTCATCACGAGAGCGCCGAAGCGCACCAAGAAGCTCTTTAGCCTTTCCTTTATTTGCCGTATAATAGGCGGTCTTCTTGCTGAACTTCTCCCCCAAGTCACGTAATCGAATGGACAAGTTTGAAATATGAATATTCAGACCCTCGATTTCACGACGAGCAGAATCCAGTTCAGAAGTTAGCGACGCTTTAGATCTTTCAAGACTATCTATAACATCGCCTACACTACGACTAGGCGAGGTCCATACCACCATGGCAAGGGGGTTAACAGGTACCTGACAAGATTTTTTTTTACATCCTTCAAAAGACGACGACCCACAAACAAGGAAATTAACAAGGAAACCCAAACAGAAAGTACACGTAGTACCTATATTATCATTTCCCAAAAGAATTATCTTTCTAGTTACAAAAGAGACCTCCAATTCGGCTACCAAAAGATTTTACGCTAAGCTACATAGAAAATACCACAAGTAAATGGTCAAGGCTCCACCTGAGGGGATGCGGGTGGGGGAGTAACAGCAGCAGCAGCAGACCGATGAGTCGATGGAACCGACCCGGAATGGGGACGGAGAGCGGTTGATGTAGTCTGCCCCGGTAGCCGTGGGAGCTCCTCATCCCGAAGATTGGCCCAATCTAGAGGCTTAGGAGGGGCACCTTGCGGACAGGGATACACCAATTCCGACCACGCTCGGTCCGACAGTGGTACCTTCGCGAAGTTTAGAGCTCGGACATGAGTGCAAAAGACGGAAAAGTTAGCCATCATTGCAAACTTTTTCCGTTCATCTGCTTGCTCTACTTTCAGAGCAGCAACCTCTGCTGTTCCGGCCTCCACATCCTCCGCCATGACCAAGTTATCAGCCTCCAGTAGGTCGTATTTGTCGACCCAATGCTCTTTCTCGGCCCCCAACTTTTCGACTTCCTCAGTCAAGCGTAAGTTGTCTCCCACCAATTTATCATAATCAGAGGCCAACTTAGCCATCTGGGCTTTCTCCTCGGCCGTCGTTTTACTTTCGGCCATCAGCTTCTTGTTCTCCGCCTCTAGCTCGGAGACCAACTTCGTTTGTTGAGCTTTATCCTCGGCCATGGCTTTATTTTCGGCCATCAGCTTCTCTTTCTCATCCTCTAGTGCTGACAGCTGATCCCTTAACACCATGATATCCACGAAGACCTGTATTTAGAAACATCAGACACCAGCCAAAACAAGAGCATCACGACCTATATAACAAAATACGTGCGCAACATACCCGAAGCGCATCAGTGCTGGCCTGCTCTATAGCCGATATTATAGGCCGAGCAGCTATTTTCTCTGCATCCTTGACGATGAGGGGCTTAAGAGCCGTATACCCCATCCTCAAGACTCGGGGCTGCTCCAACAGTTCACCCCTACACCGATCAATGTAACGGGTCATTGCAACCCCGTCCACCAACACCTTTTCAGGTCCCTCGAGAACCTCATCCTCGCCACCCACCACAACATCCACGGCACTCTCTTTGCCGGCTTCCACCTCCACTTCCTCCCTCACATCCTTCTCCGAAGGACCGGTCTCAGGGGCCATATGCTCAGTCACCTCCTCAGTACGGATGAGCGAACAGACGGACAGATCTATCGGCTCCTCGGTACGGACAGGCGAAATGACTGGCAGGGTCATCGTCTCCTAGCCCATGTTCATCAGGAGGTTGATATGTCCGAATATGTTGTCGATCGACCCCTGAAACACAATAATACCCATAGACCGGGCAAGAGCAAGGGTAACCAACGAAGAGGTCAGTAGCTGAAACAGGATGACAAATCAAGCGACGAACAAGAGAATTAAAAGTAACAATTCACACACAAAAAAATATATATATACACGTACATCGGCATGAGTCGAAGCCCCCTCGGTGGTATCACCCTGCGACGAAGCAGCCACCTCCACTCCAGTACCAACATCGGCACCTTCCTCACTCACCAATGTTTCTGTCCCTCTAGCCCTCTTTGGGGTCCCAACAACAGGGTCCGATGCCCGGCGCTTAGAACGAACAGGCTTTTTCCCTCCCCGAGAGGCACTTCTAGCCTTGACAATTTTGAGGAAGTCCTCCTCAGTCTCGGTGGGAATCTCGGGCGCAGGATTGCCCTTGGTCACCGGCCCAGCAGGATAACCCAACAACATGGGAGCAGTACGGCTCGTCGGATCCTTCGTCGGTCCCGGCCCCCACCAGTTCCAAAGAGCTAACAGCGCTTCAACATTGGAAGCACCTAGGTCTGGAATATCGGGAGCCGTCGTGGCAGGTCCCGGAATCTAGTGCCCAGCACAACCCCATTCTCCGGAAGCAATAACGACGCCGAGGTTATGCTCTTTGTTAGTATCGGGAAGACCGATGACAAGCCGAGAGAAGGTGCGCAAGGTCTTCAAATACGAGCTGCGGCGCTCGAAACTCAAATTGTAGACCCCGAATACGTCTTTCAGTTCGATAGGTATCCCGGATAACTCCGACAACCTTTGAATACCGTTCAACGTGCGGTATCCATTCAGGGCTAGTTGGGCTGGAGCGATCTGGACGGCCTCAAAGAACGAAGCCACACAATCAGTAAAAGGAAGTCTAAGACCTCCAGTAAAAAACGCCGACGAACGAACGGCTACCTCGCCGGTCGGAACAAATCCGATAACCTCCTCATCGGAGACAGGCAGCCGAATACGTATGTTGGCAGGTATTCAAGCCGACTTCTTAAAATCTTCCTCCACAAATGGGCCAACTTGGGCCAGGCATTGGGCCAGAATGTCCTATCCAAACATCATAAACACTACATCAATATATTAACCAAAAACACATGACACGACAAGTCCCCCCCCCCCCAATTGATAGAAACCCTAAACGTTTTCCACCAAACCAACAACTATCCTATACAGGAAGAAAAACCACTACTCAACAACCTAGATAGACATATATCGACAACCAAGACCATATATGACCACAACCACAAATCAAATACGTATCCTAATCACAGAGGTATCCAGACAAACAACCCACAAAATACGAAGATACTTACAGTCATGTTCACGAGCAAGCGAGCAAGAACAGCAGCAAATCTATCTGCAAACAGGCGAAACCTTAGATGGAGAGGCAAGAAATTTTTTGGCGGGAAGCACAAACCCTAGAGAGAGAAAATAAGAGATATTTTTTCAGCACATTATGAGATAAAAACCAAAGGGATTACTTAGCACAGTTAAAAGGAGTGAAGCCACAGAAAGAATAAAATAATAACCATCCTTTCGTGTGACAGCGGTTTACCTTTTTCTCACCCACAGAAAAATCCCCAACTGCTGCTATTTTCAACAAATCAACGCTCCAGATCTGCCCACGTCAGATAATGTATCCCACTACCCAAGGCAGTTCACATCATTACACCTAAATAAACGGCCAGTGGATCCTACCACGAAAAGCTTCCAGCATACGCTACCAATATTACCAAACCGAGGATGTCCTCCTATTAAGTTCCTCGACGCCAAACCGTGTCATACCCGAATAGCACACCGAACAAGGTGGACGGAGACCGTTCCTAGCTCGACGACATTTAAGCATCAAGTCTAACAACGCTCTCCGGGAGGATAACCACGGTGCACCGTGCTCGGTGTCGTGTCCGATACTGAGAGACATCGAATGATCTCAACATAAAAGCAAAGCAAATAAAATAGACAGGATCGAGTTGCAAAACACAAGTTTTATTCATCCACAAAGGGAAAAACAACCAGTTACAACGGGAAAAATAAAAATTACAACTTCAACACTAGAATACTTCTCTAATTCTGAGCCCTAGAACTACCACCTTCCTCGGCATCCCTCTTAGCCAAGAGCTCCTGGAGATGATCCCTCTCCTTAATCAAACGAGAAATCGCCATCTCAGCCTGTTGCAAAGCATAGGACTGAGATTTGCATTTTTGCTCGGCTTTAAAACGAGCAGTGCCTTCCTCATCCCAATATTGCTTAAACCTCCTCACTTCAATCTAAGCACACTTAAGATCATGTTTCAACCATAACATCTCAATTTTTTTTAGCTGAAGAGGAGTCAAATACTCTTCCCCGAAACCAGGGGGACGAGGTAGCAAAAAAGTAGGCTCCTCTTCCAGAAGGGCTTTCTTTTTGGAGGCAGATCTAGTGATGGGAGCCATCTCAAACAAAAGCAAGTTAGAAGAAACAAGAGAGAGAAAAGGAGGTTGGATAATGAAGTACAGGCAATAGGGAGCGTTTATAAGGAATCAAAGGGCACAAAGTACGAAAAGGCGCCAAGAACGAGGCGTTGCAACGGTTCACAAGACAAAGGTACGAAATACGAAATGATACAACTGTTCAAATACAAGTTCCAAAACGAAAAATACATCAGAAAAATAGACTAATCTAATCAAGGATCAGTGGGTGGGACAACAGAACTGCCAGACCGAGAGGTAGTCTCCCGAGCAGAGCTAGCTAACTGAGCTTTATATGAGTCGTTCATGACGACCAAGCATTCATTCTCCCGGGCAAGGTATGCATTCTCGCCAATAAGGGCAGTAACTTGTTATTTAAGCCGAGCATTTTTAACAGTCATACTAGCGAGGCCTTGAGGGGAGTTGTCAAATTCATTCCGAGCATGATCCCAAATCTCCTCGGCTTCATACCAGGAGTGGACCAGAGTGTTCCTACGCACCAATAGGTGGTCAAGTTCACGACCCAAGGCTGAAATCTCGGTCCATTTAATTGTCTCCTCGGGGTGTGAGTTATACAAACTCAAAGCCAGGACACCATACTCCTTCTCAAGCTTAGCCATTCTATGACGGACCCAGGATACCTCAGCATCCAAGTCATTCATCTGAGCATGATATCTCACCACGGGCTCAGACATTAGGAAAAGATATTCTTATACAGAAGGAGATGAGAGATGAAAGAGAAGCAAACACAGTATGAAAAAAGATATATTCTGAAGAAAGGTTGAAGAGTATTTATAGAGCGAAGATAATATGGTATTGTCTGACAATGCTTGGGAACACGCATGTTTGACCAGCCTGCCATGCCTCAGATATCACATAGCACCGGTACAGTAAGAAATAAAAGAAAGAAGACAATCGAGTAAGCCTACATTCCATAAAAAGACAAACCACAAGTGCAACACAAAAAGAAGTGCAAGACAAAAGAAGTGCAAGATAAAGGGGCAAATATAATTTTCATTAATAAGATGGGATACATCACTGTTCATTACATCAGAGGACATCAAAAAGGAAATCAATTACATCCGAGAAAAATATCTATTACATCCGAGAAAAATATCTATTACATCCGAGAAAATCTATTACAAAAGATCATACAAAGAAGATCGACTATATCAGCAGGCCAAGTGAGCTGGCGACGATGGGGAAGAGGAAGAAAAATATGAAGAGGAACATAAAGAAGAAGTGAAAAGCAAGAAGAGGAAAATGAAAAATGACAAAAACCCTAGAAGTAACAAAAAACCCTTAGGATCACAGGGTTGATTGTTACATCATAGTGGTGAGAAAGAAGAGGAAGAAAGAGAAAAAGGAAAAAAGTAGAGAGAACAAAGTATAAAAAAAAAAGAGAAAAGAAGAAGAGTGCAAGAAAACGAAGAAGAAAAACGACAAAAACCCTAGAAGTAACAACAAACCCGAGGGACTCGGGGTTGATTGTTACATCGTAGTGGTGTAAAGAAGATGAAGAAAAAGAAAGGGGAAGCGCAGAAGAAAAAGAAAAACAGATAAGAAGAAGACAAAGAAATGAAGAAAACTGAAAAAAAAATAAAAAGAAAAGAAAAAGGGCGAGGCTAGGAGGAAGTCGATCGGTATCGATGAGAGGGCCCGGCAGAGACATTCCTGTCCCGAAGTGTTGGGTTCCCCCTCAACACCTCATTCTCTTCGACTAGAGCCCGACGAGCACGTCGACAATAATCCAGCTCGGATCTTAGCCAAGTCAATTCCCGAACCATCTCGGTATGGTGATAACGCATCACCTTTAACTCCTCCTCAGCATCCTTCAACAGCTTTAGTGCATGGCCATAGGAGGCTTCGAAAGCCTCCACTTGCAAAACCAGTGCAGATTTGGTGAAAGAACCAACCATTTTAAGGGAGTTATGGGATGAAATTCTGTATATAATGAAGAGAGATAAGGGGGAGATTGTGAAGAAATCCATATCTTAAAGAAGGTATTTATAGATAAATTAAGGAAGGTTTAGCGTGGGAAAGTGCAACCGTTCGTCAAAAGACTCTGGAAAACATGGGTAATTAAAAAGAGGCGCCTGTTGAGAAATTTAAAGTGGGGAGTTGCAACCATTCGTTATTAAAAGAGGCGTCTGTTGAGAAGAAACGCTTGGATTCATGCCAGTATTTAAAGAAGGTAGAATTCGAAAAGCCTCTGCACGTGTCAATCTGGAAAAGGTGCAACAATATTAAGATATAAGGGATAAGATTTGTGCACAGGGCTCAAGAAATCCCAGTGGTCCCAAGATACAAAGATTAAGAAGATCCAGTGGATAAGGTCAAACACAAGGCCCAAGAAAAGTCATTAAAGAAGCCACAAGCATGCGCAGTCAAAATAAATTGCATTGGGAAAGTAATTCAGATATAAACAAGAAAAAGAAGTCTTTATTGATTGATTGATACTTCATTACAGAAGAGGCAGTCAACATAAAGAGAGTACAATAAAAAGAATAAAATCATTTCGTAGAAGGGCCTGCTTCGTCACTCTGCTTCCTCTTAGACCGAGCATATACTTTCTTAAGTACCAGTTTGTAGGCCCTCTTGGAAGCAATATGCCTATCTCTAGAAGCCTCAAGCTCTTTGATCCGAGCACGAGCCCAAATATTGTCGATCAGAGACCTCTGATATTCACTCTCCATGGCCTCCAAGCGCTCGTCCATCTCAGCAGCTCGGCGAGCCTCCATGGTTAAAGAGGCCACCCTCCTTTCGAGGATACGAGCTTTCCTAACCTCCTCCTCTAGATGGGCAACGTATTCGGGAAGATTGTCACCACTATTTTCACGAGGAGAAGCCATTTGATTCGTTAATAGGGGGAAGTATACAAAAAGATAGGTGCAGCCCCCCCTTTTATAGGAAGAAACAATAGAGAAGATCAAGGGTCACCTCGAAGGAAGACTAACCCTGTTGAACTTTCCAAAGACATTTATGGCTAATTAACCACAGTTCCAAGTCCAATTAAATCCGTCCCATGAGGTATCAAGAAAATAAACAGACAGGAACAAAAATAGGAAATATTTTTATTAATATTTTCAATAATGCGATTACAACTTGGTGATGATATCCAATACAAAAGAAATCATAAAAACTAATTATTTCGAGGAAGAGCCTGCTTCATCATCATCCGATCCCGGCTTGGACCGATCATGCAACTCCTTAAAAGCAAGCTTATAGGCCCTCTTTGCTGCCTTTTCCTTAGCCAGGGAAGCCTCGAGCCGCTTTATACGATCAAAGTCCCAATCCAGGTCGGCCATCGTCCGATGATGAGCCGCGTCCATATCAGACAGCTTTTTTTTTACATCCGCTAGCTTCCTCTTCACGACACGAGCCCTTTTGACTTCATTCTCCAGATAAGCAACATAATCTGAAGAGTTATCTCCAGTAGAACCATGGGGAGAAGCCATTGCGTCACAAGCAAGGTAGTAATGGAATAGATTATTGGGGGAAGGGTGCTCCCTTTTTATAATAAGGTGATTTTTTGAAAGGTCAAGGGTTTCCACGAAAAAAGATACCAAGGGTCATATCATAGTCAAATAGCAAATTTGCAAGTTCCCAAGGAGTAGTTATAAATAGGGGCATTTGTCGAATAAAACATAGGGAACAGCTAAACCGAAGTAATCTCTTCGACAGACCAATCATGACTCCCTCGACGTGGAAACCACACCGAGGAAGTCAGGGAGCACTTGATAGAACATAAAAATTAGACCCGAATATTCTATTCGGGTATTAAACAGCCCACCCATCATAGAGTGGTATCCAACGCTTGAATGGGCTATCACATGCCTTTCTTTGAGAATAAGAGTGGATATCACTAAAAGCCCAAGCCCACTTAACAAGGGACCCATGTCAGAAAAATCCCATGAGATTGAGACATTTGTCGACATCCTAGGAGGCATAATTGCCTATAAATAGCCAAGTATCCCCCCTAAGAAAGGGACCAGAAAACATATCTAAAAAATATAGAGAGAAGGAGAGAAAAGATAAAAACTCGTCAGAACGTATTACATCAATAGCCAAACCGAGCAAGATCGAGAACCGAGCACCGAAGAGAAGAGAAAGATCACGTTCCGGATCGAGCAGCGAATCCGAGCATAAATACAGTGATAGAATTGTAGTCCGAACAATGGCAATTTCCGAATAATAATAAAGATCAAGAAGTGTTCATCGTTTATTGTCAATTCATTATATATTATTGTTGAAAAGCCTAACGCAACCGACCAGAGTTATGGCTTTATCATTTGCAGTTTTCACTTTCACCTATATAAAAGTTAATTATATTTTCTATGGAATATGGTTCAATACTAAAGTGTTGACACCTCGAATATCGTTATATATCGTGTTTATTTCATATTTATGTTTTCAATACTTATATTATTGAGCTATTAAGTGTCGTTTTATATTTGGTCACCAACCAAATATGTCTCATTAACGTATTTTTGGGTGTGCAGTATATGTTCCAATATCACCACCACAACGCACTAAAATGGGTCCACAACGACGTAAAGTATCTATGTTGGTTTTAATTTGCCATCTATTATTAGATATATTGAACCGTTAACCGGTGATTTGTTTAAGACTCGTTTTGCAGATTATCAGTTTGATGAGACTATTTTCCCACCATTAGTGAAAATAAACTCTAAACATATAGCAGAATATAAAGTTGAATGGAATGTACCGTCATTGTCTCATATGGACCCTCGTACCAGACAAAGTGAATTAGAAGTTCAGAAAATCATTCACCTGCAAAACATTGCTAATAATTTACCTGATGTATTTACTGATACAAATAAAGTATTAAAGTCACATGTACATGCATCTAACACTATGGCGCGTATTGATGTTCATATAAGGCAACAACAAATGATGAATGAACATAAACCATGCCAGAAGCGTGGAAGGCTCGTGGGTGCAAAAGATAAATTGTCCCGAAAAATGAGAGAACTGAGACCAAGTAATCATCCAGCAAAGGAAACGTTCCCAAGTAATTCTCCTGAAGATAGATGACAAAAAACCCCGGGAGAGAGTAAAGAGCCGAATAAAAATGCTCCTCAAGAGGTTGCACAAGTAATTTCGTTCCAACCCTCCGGACAAATTCCTCGTGAAGAGGTTATATCTCCTTAAAAGATACAGATATCTAAAAATAATAATGAGATCTCAATATTTTATGGGAAGAGATAGGATCATAGTAATGTGGTCGTCGATGAAAAATTTGCATATGTTATGACTTTAGAAATTGTTGCATATCCTGAAACAACTTCCATCGAATAATGTCGACGTAGAAGTGATTGGCCAAAATGGAAAAGTGCTATTGAAGCTGAATTAAGTTCATTAGCAAAACGGGAAGTATTTGGACCAGCAGTCCTGACACCAGAAGATGTCAAGCCCGTATGGTACAAATGGGTATTTGTACGAAAACGTAACGAGCACAACGAAGTCGTAAGATATAAATGACGACTTGTTGCTCAAGTTTTCTCCCAAAGAACTGGGATTGATTACGAAAAAACATACTCTCCAGTAATGGATAGTAATGGATGGTAGTACTTTCCGATTCTTGATCGGTTTGACCGTTGCTGAACGACTAGAAATGCGTCTAATTGACGTAGTCACTGCATATTTATATGGGTCATTAGATAGTGACATCTATATGAAAATTCCTGAAGGTTTTAAATCGCCTAAAGTAAAAGATAGGAGTTTACACTTGATTAAACTCCAAAGATCATTATACGGCTTACAGCAGCCAGGACGCATGTGATACAATCGGCTCAGTGATTACCTCTTAAAAGAGGGTTATGTAAATACTCCGATATGTCCATGAATTTTTATAAAGAAAGCAACTTACGGGTTCGCTATTATTGCAATTTATGTTGATGATATAAATATAATTAGGACTCCTGGAGAGATTTCAAATGCTGCTAATTACCTGAAAGTGAAATTTGAGATGAAATATCTTGGAAAAGCAAAGTACTGTCTCGGTTTACAAATCGAGCATACATCTAAGAGTATATTTGTTCATCAGTCTAACTACACTGAAAAGGTACTTCGCCAGTTTTATATGGACAAAGTACACCCGCTAAGTTCTCATATGGTTGTTCGCTCAGTCGATATCAAAAAAGATCTCTTTCGTCCAAAAGGCGGGGAAGAGGATTTACTATGCCCTGAAGTGTCATACGTAAGTGCAATCGGTGCCCTTATGTAACTTGCAAATTGCACTAAACCAGACATTGCATTCTCTGTCAATCTACTTGCAACATATAGTTCAACACCAACTTTAAGACATTGGAACGGTGTTAAACATATTTTGCGATATTTACGATGAACCAACGACTTAGGGTTATTTTACTCGACCGATGAAAATGGAGAATTAGTTGGATATGCGGATGCTGGCTACCTGCCTGATCCACATAATGGTAAATCACAAACCGAATTGTTTTTACTTATGGTGCTACTGCAATCTCTTGGCGTTATGTAAAACAGACATTAACCGTAACTTATTCGAATCATTCAGAAATACTTGCAATTCATGAAGCAATTCGAGAATGTGTTTGGCTAAGATCAATGATACATTATGTACAACAATAGTCAGACTTGACTTCGATAAAAACTCAACCAACGTTACTATATAAAGTTAATACAACGTGTATTACGCAGATTCAAGTAAAGTATATTAAAGGGGATCGAACTAAGCATATTTCTCCAAAAAAATTCTATACCCACGATCTTAAAAAAAATTGGTGAAATATTCGTTGGCCAAATTCGATCAACGGATAATTTGGCCGACCTATTTATTAAATCTCTTCTTCCAACAAGATTTAAGAAATTGATGCACAATATTGGGATGAGAAGTTCGATAAAAGTTTTGAAATAATCACTTAAAGTTCTGATCATCAAGGAAAGACTTGTAATATGATTATCGAAAATGAAATTAAGTTGTAATCATTAAGGAGTGTTATAAGTCAGCAATGTAATACACCACAACGTGGCACATGACCACTACTCATAATACGTGTGAGAAAATTATGAGTTCTCATTTTCAGAACTTGCCTATAAATATAGTCGTATCTTGCTACTTCTGGGTATGGAAAAAAGAAACAAAAATAGTGTAATAGACAGTAGAACCGAATATTGTATTTTGTAGTTTCCCACTTTCACATATACAAAAGGTAATGATCTTTTTAGTGGAATAGGGCTTAACCCCGAAGTGTTGAGACGCCGAACCACATTATACCTCGTGTTCAATATTCGGTATCTTGCTACTTCTAGGTATGGAAAAAAGAAACAAAAATAGTATAATAGACAGTAGTACCGAATATTGTACTTTGTAGTTTCCCACTTTCACATATACAAAAGGTAATGATCTTTCCCGTGGAATAGGGCTCAACCCCGAAGTGTTGAGACGCCGAACCACATTATACCTCGTGCTCATTTTATATTTACGTTTTCGATACTTATATTATTGAGCTATTAAGTGCCGTTTTATAACAAAAACTAAATTGAAATTACAGAATTGGAAATGAGCCTATAAGAACAGATCATAAAATATTCAAGAAGTAATCGAGGCCTTGTCCAAGTTCCCAAATAGAAATGCCAGCTCCCCATGAACTAGCTTCATCTAGTCTTCGAGAAATCGACATTTGTGAAGGGTAGAAAACAGCATGCTTAATGTTTTTATTGCCGGAATATATGAAGAAATGCTCCTCGCTGTCCTTCTCCCACTGCAATGAGGGCTTATGCTGCTGCAATAAAGAGAGGTAATCTCTTCCGGTGATAGCTCCACCACCTCCATCTGCAAAATCAAACATCATTACGACAGTAATAAATTGCTCTTGATTTCGTTAAAAAATAAATAAATTACCCAACTTTGAAGTCCCCAGCTTTAAGAATGAGGGAACTTTTGAGTCAATGAAATTTTCATTGCCACCTCTCAGTGAACCATATTTTGGTGGACAGCAGAACACACAAATTGTATGCAGTGTTTATATGTTCTCATTTGGTAAACAATCAAACAATCATACTAATTGCTACTAATAAAGAGAAAGTAAAGACTAAAGTAGTATCAATTTGACATGATACCAAAATATACTCTTTTCACGTAAGAGGATGTTACAAATGGTAGAATAATTGGTCCAGAAATCAAAGAACCTCTACCTTTCTTTCGCACGTCGTCATTAATTATATGTAACAAGTGAAGTAAAACTGATCTTTTTTAAAGGAAATAAACTGAATAAAACAGAACCAACAGAAAAAATATGGTAATACCTTCTGAGAGGGAAAAATCATTCCCATAAAAATTGATCCCGACAAATATCTTCTTATGAACTATGCTCTGAGCATCATTAGTGGTGGAACTGAGGAGAACCCGCAAAGTAGAGCGGACCCACTTAAGAGGAGCATTGGGGCCTGGATTCTGAGGACTTGAATAATCATAGGTCATGAGTGAGAAACCGTCCACGTCATCACCTAAGCTCTTGAGATCTTTGGGTCCAAAATCATAGGGTTGCAATTTCGCTCCATGTGGTGGACCAATTACATATACTAATTCCAAATGTTGTTGATCGATTCCCTCTAAGCTTACACCGTGCAGTGCTTGGCCGAGTTGTTTTACGAATTCAAGTGCCTAGACTTGCTCATAATCACAAAAAAAACAGACAATTACCAAACGTGAAAGCATCATAGCTGATTGCAGGTCCAACTTCCAAGTGATATCAGCTTGTATAGTTTTTTCATTAAAGAAAAAAAATTATCATGAAGAGTTTTTAAGTACCATTTTGCGCAATTCTGGATCATGCAAGACCCCAAAAGCTGCCCACCTTGACCAAGATTCTAGTACGATACCATCAAATTCCATTTCCCTGGTGTGAAAGGATAAAGAATCATTTCATAGAAAGATATTGAACAGCTTGTAAACATGGATGAATGAAAACTCAAACTTATTTTGGCTTAAGAAAATCTTTATTTCAATCGGTGGAGACCTCCACCAATTTCTAATCATGTTTACATAATTTAACTGAAATCAACAATGAATCTTAAGTTTTTCATCATTAATTAAATCCCTTACTTGCATTCTGCCACTATAAGATCGATGACTTTCCTTCTCTGCTTCTTCTTTTTCAAAAATTGAGCAGGAGATGCTTCTAAAACAACTCTTGGTATCATCTTCAACGGGAGAGAGAGACGTGTGAATGAGAAACTAATAACACATAAAAGTTGCAAAAAAAACAACTCATACAAATTTTGAATTGGCTTACGGAGTACCCCTAACTAACAGAGTAAGCCAAAAAAATAATAGTGGCATTTAGATAGAGTAACAGATGTATTAAATTCTATGTACCAAAAAACAAGATGTAATTTGTGCAAGAGTAGATTAGAATTGTACTTCCGTGAGCGCTACATGTTATGAGAAGATGACTTACTTTACCAGTTTACCTTAGCATTTCCTGCCTTTCTAAGTTCTGATATCCATCCCCGGTCAGCATTATGCCTTCCCTCTAGAACAAAAGCAGTGCCTTGGCTGGCATAAGAGCAATAGGAGAACATGATTAAATTAACAGCAAAAAACCCTAGCATTAAACCCTTAATTTCTCTTTTTCATTCTGAAAATGCTGAAACTTCAAAGTTCAAACCCAACTTTAGGTTAAGGGCATGGGAGGATACAACCTATCCAAAAAAGGCATGAACAGACCAATGTTACCAGAATCAGAGTTCGCTCTGGTACGTGATACTGGTACAGGTAAATCCTTAATTGTCGCAATACGTGGGGCTGGACAAGCTTAGTCAGAATGCTGTTCTGTGTTGTTGTATGCTCAATTGCACAGTAATAATATAAATGATGATGGAGTATAATTTAGTCTTCCCCATCTAATTAATTTCAGCCAAATTAACTTAAGTTCGTTTGTAGCTTTTGCAGTCCAAAAGCATAGCAAGAACAAATTGAGGTTGGCAGTTTGCCAAATATGACGTTATTGTATGGGAAAGTATCATGTTTCAGTAAATGTAAATTGGGACATGTTATCTAGAAAGTGGGAGAATTAGCTAACACTGGGGCGGACAATAAACACTTGAAAAAGGTTTTTTCAAACTTTGGAAAATGAACACAAGAAGGTTTCTCTCATTGTATTGTCATTTAGTGGGAACATTCATAACAATACTAGGGAGCCAATTACATAGAGGACTGTAGCTTTTGATAGTTCAGCGGTCAGGGGTAGAGGCTTTTAAAAGAAGGTAATTTTGTAATTGTATATTTCAAGAAATTCCCGAACAAAAATCAGATACACATACACTAACCTTTTAAGGTCATACCATACAGGTGATATATGAGTGAACTTGGAGTTGAACCTCTTCGCCATGTCATAGCCTTTTGAGTTCCTGCATCATAAACTGGTAATCAGACTACGAAAGTTGTTACATAAACAAAACACTCAAAAAAATCATACGCTACTAAAACATGCAAATTCTTTAAGAATGAGAGATATTTAGACAAATATCCAACCAGCGAAAAAGGAGCAAGTTGTTCTTTGGGTTCTTGTTTCTAAATACTATAATTCTTATAGGTTATTTTTTCCATCCAGCAGCTGATAAAAAAGACAATCTATATGGGTTGCCTTTTGGGGGTCCCAGTGTTTTATTTTTAGAACGGTTGTATGAAAGATAGAGGTACAAAGATACTGCCTGTTTCTATAAAGCGTACACTTTCACTTTCCGCAACTATTAACATTTAATTGCAGTATCCAACACCGACAAATTTGTACTTTTTTCCCAGTTTTTGGCACAGAACATGTTGCACAATTAGATGTTGTTTATGTCATGAAGAAAAAACATTGATATACAATACCAGAAGAAGGAAAAAATTGTCAAAAACGTTCTTCTAGAGTTAACTACTAATACCCAAACGATATGACGAGAAATTCAACGAAGGGGACAACTGCCAGGTACTTTTCTCCCCACTTAATTTATATCCTGGATTTGCTTTTCCTCAAGTCAAACAAACTAAAGAAAATATTTCCATACAGAGAAAAGTAAAATACTTTTTAAAGCTCCAAACACATACCATGGAGTAACATAAGCCAGAACAGGATTAGTGAAATGCCGGTGAGACTCATTGTCCAATACCTTTGAGTTTTCCTGAGTATCATAAAGAAAACATATATTAAAACCACTAACGTCTCATTTATTTGAAAATCAAATACAGATTGATGAGTGAAGAGGATGTACTAATGATTCTAATAAATTTGAAAAGATTCGCCTCAATTTCAATCACAAAACTAAGCCGAAATAGTGGCCTTGTCTGGCTGAAATTTTTAACCGTACAATCTGGTTTGTTTCACTGAGTTTGTAAAAAAATTAGGTTCACTCAAAATTCGTTTTATTCAGGCCATCACCAAACTAAATTCAGATTCTAAGCCCAAAAAAGGAAGCGAATAAAAGCTTAAATTCTCCCCAAATACTAATTAAACATACTACATTTTTCCAACTGCCCCGAAAAAAAACTATACAAGGGGAATTAGAAATACTTAAGACAAATAAGACCAGACAGTCAACAGGGAAACTGATACAACCCTCGTAATCAACCCTGAAAAATGACCAAGGCTTATATACACCCACCGGGGTTCATTTTTCAAATGATATAAACTATAAGGAATAAAATGCAAAAATACTTTTCGCACTTACTCTGTTCGGGTTAAATATGGAGGTAAACTTTCGGGTTTAACATAGTTACCAGCATCGGAAACCGAAGCGGGAATGTGATAAAAAAGAAAAAGAGAAAGAAAAAAGTTACACATAAAATAAAAGGGAAACACGGTATTTTAAAGGGGAAACGAATCTCCCGCCAGATAAGGGTCATACATCATTACTCTACAAACACACACGTACACAGAAACATGTATATATCTATGCACTTACTATCCTTTGTACCCATCCCATCATAATTCCATAATTAGCGTATTCTTGCCACGTACCCCCCGATAAAAATTGATGAGAAAATAAATTTTTTCCATGCTTTTTGATCAAAAACTTCAAAAATTAGAGTCCCCCTATTACGGAAAAAAACTCATATATGGTATGAAAAAAAATTATATGGAATATTGGCCCCTCCCATTTAGAATTCCTAGTTCCATCACAGGATACCGGTGCTTCACAGCAAAAGGGAAAATGATTAGTTCCCTCGTATAAACCCCGGAAAAAAGAGACAGGTCTAGGTACACCCACCAGAGTTCATTTCGCAAATGTTATAAACTATAAGGACGAATGTACAAAAAGACAATTTACCCTAACACTGTCTGGGGTAAAAATGTACGCAAACTTTCAGGTCAAACCATAGTTACCAAAACGGAAGTGGTAGTCGGTATTTCAAACGGAAACACGAAATGTCATAAAACTAGAATAAAAGTCAAAATTTCACACATCTTTTAACAGGAAACGGAATCGAATAACAGGCTTTTTGAAAAGTAAAATGACTATGGGTCAAAGACCATCACTCAGAACCCGGAAGCTGAGATTCTATACAATTTTTTTCACAGTACGGGAGCAAAGCAGGAGCTAGGTCTCCACAATGATGAATGACGAAATTCCAACAAAATGTATTACGGATGCTAAATCAATATTTTTTTTTAGAAAATTTTATCTAAATAGATAGTGAGTGGTAGCATTTTTCATAATAAGGGGTGGTTGTAGCCATAAGCCACAGACGGAACCAGTAATTTTAAATGCTAGGGGCCAAGATTCAATATAAAATTTCCATACCCAATACGAGTTTTTTTTCGGTAAAAAAGAATTCGTTTTCATCAAATTTTATCAGTCTACACCTAGTTCCCCCTTCATACCTCGGTGAAGCTGAATAGAGTGTAGAAGGAATTTATTATTTATTCATCAAATTATATGATAGTAATTTATATCAAAAGAAGAGACGCTACAAACATAGAAGGAATAAAACAAATGGAGTACTCCCTCTACTACGAAACTCAAAATTGCACATAGTTTCGTAACGAACAATTAAATGAAAACGGAGGAAGTAGTAAATAAGGATAAAAAATAAATGGAGAAACAAACTTACAGATAGTAAATCTAGGTAACTCAAGTGTGTAGTTAGTGATTTAGTCGATGTGTCTCTTTTTTTATTATAGCCGAATTGGACAAAATAAGCAAATATTAAAAATATAATGAAGACCATCATGATCACCAACACTCTGTTAAGGTGCATCTTATTTTTATTTATGTTGGGTCTTGTACCGCCCGGTTTCGTATCGCCAATCGGTTCGTTCTCCGGTTTGAACCGGTCCCGACCGGTGGTGACTCGTCGCTTTCCCATTCTTGCTGACTTGTTCGTTATATATATATATATATATATATATATATATATAGAGAGAGAGAGAGAGAGAGAGTATGTGTATGAGTACGAGAGAGAAGATGTAAATTACAAATTGGGTTTTTTTTTATACAGCATACTATTTATTTTGATTTTTGCGATTTTATATATTATATTAATACTATTTTCATTTTCTATAGATTTTATACACGTATAATAATAATGATTTATGTACACTCAACTTTTATATTACTTGGAGTATTAATTACGTGCGAACTCGTTTAAATTTTCAAATCTAGCTTGAAATTTAAGACAAATGATGAAGTATTTTCTTATCATATATTTTTTTTTATGGAATTTTTAATTTTATTTGACAAAAGTGTATAAAATCATAAAAAAATAGTAGTATGGTGTACTAATTAAATAATCTGATAGTATGATGTATAAAATCACAAAAAGTCAATAATATGGTATACAAAAGTGAAAAAAACCCTTACAAAATTTAATCCATGTTTTAGATAAAATTTATAAAAATTTATCTACGAGCACGTGTTTTTACTTTTTACTTTTTTTTTTATTTCTGTCCATGTTTTATACCCTTGTACCTAAATTAGTGTCTGGGTTGAAATTGTACAAATAATGAAAATTTATAATTATTTTACCTAAAATTACCAAAATACCTTCATTTTTAGTCAAATCATTTGTCATCTCATCTTTGATCCCAAAAAAATTAAGAAAAAGATGGGTCATGCATACTTTCATCATTTATTTGTTACTAGTTTGGATAAATGTACAATTAATTAGGAACATCCAAAAATAAAATAAGAAACAATTGTTTAGGGGCGTAACTATATATACTCGCCTACGCATACTAAAATGATGAGCGGAAAACTTGTTTTTCCTTTGAAATGTCGCAGTTTCCACTTCTCCGTCCTTGCTTTCTATTATTGCAGGTGTAAATTTCGAAAATTTTACTTTTCTTTCCGTTTCCGTTTCCCGTTGGTTTTCTGCTTCTGTTTTTCCTCATGACAACTATGTTGGTGGGTAATGATGGTATATGCCTTACGGTGCATCAGTGCTTGTAAAATTACACCATTCGTCTATGATTTATACACTAGTGTCGTTTTTTTTTTAATTCAGGGTTTTGAATATTTCAAACCTGGCATTGATAAAGAATTCTTACCAAGGTCTAAATTATTGGATCTATTTCCGATCGTCTAATTTGAATCAGTATAGTTCCGGTTTGTTTGTTAGTCATTTGACGTGTCAAAGCCAAGCAGACTAAGGAAAATCACTTGATGTGTGCAAATAAATTACCCGAAAAGGCCTAATTTTGGACCCAGTTTCCACTTAATTACATTGCTAAAATCGTCTTATTAAAAAATGTAGCTGATTAGCCACAATGGATGTGGAAAAGCCCAGCAGACAGAATTGGGACACTAAACTGGTCCATGGAAGGTCTTTATACTGGTAGAAAACTAAGCTATCAGGAGGACGAAAGGTCCATCTACTTGCTCGCAATTTGAACCTGACATTCAACTAAGAGTCGATCCCAACAGAGTAATACATGAGCTTCATTGTTTCCTCAAAATGCACAGACGGAAAAGGTTTTAGATTGGAAGATTAAAAGCGAGAAACAAGAATTCGAGAATTTTAATTCATTACCATATCCATGTTCTTCCATAACATAATAACATAATGAAATAATACATCAGAAAATTAGAAATATCATTATACAAAAAGATCATTACTGGCAGGCACACATTTATAAATGGACAAGTTTATCTAGTACGTAAGCCAGGGACATTCTTCAAGCCCATTTTACCAAGAACAAGTTTAGGAATAGCAGGAGGATTGTCGAGGCCCATGCTTCGGCTGAACTCATTTGCAAGCTCGACAAGTTTGCACTTATCCCGAGCAACTGTCTTGTTCGAGTTATAAAATCCAAGCCACGCCTGGTATGCTGCCTCTTTGTTCTTCATCTCCACATGCGACAATGCTCGTTCCACCTGTGCTCTTAAAGATTAGTCTGATATATATAAAAATATGCAAAACAGAAAACAATAGTAGCCTTCAGGAGCCTACTCTTTTTTTTCAGTCTCGCCTTCAAATGCAACACAAAAGTTGCTGGTTTGGGAGACAGATGCAGGAAATTATGCAGGAAAGTATGCAGTAAAAGAAACAAGATACATGGACAGTCTATAGGCGAAAGGGGAAACTTGGGTATGATCCATGAATCTGATAGGAAACTAATTGTTAACGTATATAAAACATCCGTTCAGATTAAGAACATAAGTATTAAGAATGACAGAAATACATAATTGTAATTGTATAGTTTTGACACCATTTATCATATTTAATTCTGATTCCAACAAAATCACAAACCTATCATGTTTTGTATTAAGAGGTTAAAAACAACCTACGTTCGTTACATTTAAAGAGTTCATTTTTCTCGTAACAAATTTTAGGTTTGTTTTTTTTAGTTTCTCTATTCAATTGTATAGGTTTCCAAGACGTATCGGACTAACTTTTTCAGGTTTCCTCAACCTTCTCCAACATTCGCTCAAACAATCAAAAGGCATTTCCATCTACAAATGCCATTTCCTGTAACCACCCACAACTCCACCTCAAGACATATATTCCTCTTAGCAACTTATGAGACTTCTCATTAAAGTTCTCTAATTTGCATTGGGTAGTGGGACTTTTTGAAGTAAAAAAAAAAGGCGTTGGCACAGTATGGTGCTTACCTTCTTCCTAGTCTCGGGATCAACCAAAGGCAGTGGAGCTTTGGTTATGGGCAAATCTTTGAGAGAAGACAAAAAGAATTCCTCCCAAGGTGCCAATACTAATATTCCCTCTCCTTCTTTACCCTTTCGACCCGTTCTACCCAGACGATGTATATACTGTTCCCTATCTGATGGCAGCCCAATCTGCAATAGCAAACAAGATCCTTCAGGTTGAGCCAAATAAAGCATGACATACATGTTTGCACATACTTAAATATGAGTACAATCTAGTCGGTCATACAGCCATGTTTATTTTACTCCATGCTAACTAAAAATAGGTGCAATCCAAAATCCAAACTGATTTCCAATCAACTTCAACTCAACATAAATATAAATATTCTAACACAATCCATAGTCCCATATTTCATATTGATAATGAATCATTTTGTTAAGACATACCTGTATGACAAGTGAAACGTCGGGATAATCTACGCCACGAGCAGACACGTCAGAAGTGACAAGAATAAGACCCTTGGACTTGCGGAATTCGTCAGATACCCTAGTTCGGTAACTCTGTGGCTTCCTAGAATGTATTTCTCTAACATTTAAGTTGAGCTCAGCTAGGAGGTTTGCTACAAGCCTCGTGACCATCGCAGTCGTGCAAAATACAAGGACCTGATCAAAGACAAGTTACTAATAGCACGAGAAGCTGAGACGATTATTTACAGAGCTGGCCTAAATTATGCTTTTGAGTTTTGACCTGTTAGTTTTACTCCAAAAGTTCAAACTGAAAGCGAAAGGCAGGGGTTTGTATATTTTCCAGATTTGGAAAGTTAGCCAAGGACATTGTAGCTATCGCTTTTGAAACTTCTCAAAGCTTTAAGTTTTTTTTTTAGAACTCTCAAAGCTTTAAGTTACTAGGCTGAACTCCGATACCAAACTACTTGAAACTAACAAACTGAGAGGATAAAAACGCAAAACAAAAAACTTCTTTGAAACTAAGAAGTATCCAAAGTATGTTCAATATTTTGGACCAGAAAAATAAGGGTGTCTTATAGCATTCCATCAACTTCAACAAGAACTATATATAGAAAAATACATTTGAGATAATACCTTGTAATCAACATCATTGGCAATATGGTCTTTCAACATAGAGTATAATACTGAAAACTGTTTGTCCAAAGGAGCAATCAGATGCATCTGTCTGACCTGCAGTTGTCAACATAATAACGTCACGGTTATAATTTAATTGGATCAAGTGACCTGCCTCTCTTTATAAGACAATAATAGCATATTCCCTTCTTCCAACCTGTGCATGTGTCTGCTCCGTACCCTCTCCAACAGTATCAACAAATTCATGATCTCTCCTTAAAGCAATGTGACATATTTGACGGACCTGCATATAAAAGCATTGTCATGTCAATGAAGAAAAATAAGAATAGGGGAGCATGATATGCCTACAGAAACTAATCATATTAAAGTGCAAGATGAAACCTCATCGGGAACAGTAGCCGAAAATAGAAGTGTCTGACGTTGTTTTGGTACAGCGGCTATGATCCTTTCTATATCTTTTCGAAATCCCATATCCAATAAATGGTCGGCTTCATCAAGCACGAGAACTTTCACGCCCATGAGACGAGTTGCAAATCCTGCAGTATTTTCAATGTGATCTTTGAGTCTTCCAGGCGTAGCTACAAGAATCTGAGTAATACGCCAACAAATCAGAATAAATAGAAAACGACACAGTTCAAATTTTTGATTGAGCCATTACTAGATAGCAGGCAACCAAATAAAGTAAGGTTCCATGTTTTAAATTTCGCCTACTTATGACATAAAATGTGAAACTCGACAAAGAAAACCAGGTTCCTAAATAAAAATACCAGATAATTTTAACTCAACTCTTTCTCCAGGGGCATTCCTAAAATTCCTTGGCATCTACTCCCTCTGTTCCTTTATATTTGTCCGGTATACAATATTGTGATATTCCTTTTCTTCATCTTGCTAAAATAGAAAGGATTTTTTTTCTTCATAATTTTATCCATTTTTATGTCTTTATACTATGATTTGTTCCTCTTTGAGCATCAAAATTTTAACAATGGGGGAATTTTTGGTAAAAACCGAAAAGACTATTATTTATACATAGCAGCATAAAAATTTAATGGCAGCAAGGTAACGGTACGAAATAAGATTACCTGGCAAGGATTTGCTTGCATACGTTTCTGCTCTAAAGCAAGCCTTGTTCCCCCAATAACCACTTGGACACCAATCTCAGGATGATACTTCAACAAGGTGTTGGCCTCATTAGCAGCTTGGTTAGCAAGCTCACGAGTTGGACATATTACAAGCACGTAAATTGGTGGTCGCTTTTGATCTCGACCTGCAGGAGGTAATTTAGCCACAACCTCAATAGATGGAAGCTGAAACAAAAAGAACATATCCAATATTATGTGTCAGCAATAAGACGAATCACACGAGAAAAGCACAAGATTGTACTCTGTAATCCTCCAATACAGGAATACACTGAAGCTTTTCTTTTTAAGTATATGAATGTCAACGAATAAAGAAGACCTTGTCCCAGATGTTAATTCAACAAAAAGTTAAGCATGTGAACTTGAGAAGAAAGTGTAACACCCAAAAGTGTATAATAGAACGGATGAAGTAATAAGGCATAACGGCACATCCTCTTAACACAAGAATTAGTGAAACAAATGAACCCTTTAATATTTGACGGATATAATCTGAAAAATCATTTATTCCGCCCCTTGCAAATAAGACACACCAGAACCATCTCAAGAACCAATCATCCGTCCACAAATCTCACTACTCTTTTTTCATTATTTTAATCAGAACTGCTCAGAAACATAAAGACAAACAATTATCCCTGCAAATCAAGACTCTCATAATAGGAAAACTAGAAAAACTTAGTTTATGCACTCATTAATCTTATTATAGGAATATCATGATTCCGCAAATGCAATTTTTAATGGGAATAAAGTTAAAAAAAAAACTTAGAATGTATTGACACGATTTGCACTCTTTTCAGATACAGAATTTGCAATAATTACAACTAAAAGAAAATGAGGCTTACCAAGAAAGCCACAGTTTTTCCAGTGCCAGTTTTTGCCTTAGCCAGAACATCTTTGCCTGTAAATCAAAATTACAACAATCAATTTAAATCTAAAACAGAATTCGCCATGCAAGCCGAAGCATGAGCTACTATGAGTAAATTAGTGTATCTGTTTCTGTTCAAGTACTCAGATATCCACGAAAATTGTAAAGGAACAAATATGCAGTGGTTCAAGATTTCATAAAGCTTCTTAATAGTGGTAAACCCTGGAGCTAAACATTGCGTATCGCGAAAAAATATATTCCCTTCGTCCCACATAGATAGCACTATTTCATTTTTTGCTAGTCCCAAATTATAGTCCTATTTCCATTTACGAGGTGATAGTTGTGCTTTAGTTTCCATATATATTAAATGAGCATTGGTAACAACTAATATTAGCCATTCATATTATTTCAAGGGTATGTTGGCAAAATTGTAGGCATATCAACTACTCTAGCTAACTTTTCTTAATATTATTGGTGAAAAGCCAAATAAGACCATCTTATTGAAACGGAGATGCAACATAATCCTTCCAACGGTAATAAATAATTTTAGAGGGAGCAAGATTTTGGTGTTCACTGTGGAAGCACCAAACCAATGCCAATCGCTCTAAGAGCTGCTTAGCTCCATAGTTGTTATAAATTTGTATTAATGATGAGAAGGACAAGTTTACTAATAATTTTCCTTTCCTCAATGCTCCTATAAAGACCGTTGCACAAATAAATACTACAAGCATCAAGTCATTTGTTACGAATTACAAATTAGGGCATGCAACATTTTTGTCTTGACAGTATAGAACTCTTCACAAAATGAAACTATAAAACATAACAGCTTTTACTCACTAGCCTACAATTGACTAGTCAGGTGTCGTTTATAGACTAACCTTTAAGGATGAGAGGAAGTGTAGCTTCTTGAACCACAGTCATCTTCTCGTATCCGGCATCCTTAATCCCTTTCAAGGACGATGGAGATATTGAGCACTGGTCAAACCTGTGAGTTCACACACAAATCAAGTCCCAGATATAGCAAAACTAACCAATGTTCTTCAGTTACATCTTTGATTTTTCCTTTACTTGCTCTAATCCTACTTACAAGTTTCACCAACTAAATGTTCAACTTCCAACTAATTGCATGACATAGTGCATAGAGACCCAATTCTACATTGATCAAATGATGACTATGGGATTATCTTTTTAATGTAAAGACATATATAAAAAGATTAAAACAATACCTTGTATCGCTCAAATACGAGTCGCTTCCAGTTGAATTAGGCGCAACACGAGGAGTAGCCTCTTTACCTGAAAGGGACAAAGCTCCTGAACCGTTGAGAAAATCAACATCTTCTTCTGCATCATCATCGTCATCCTCATGCTCATCGTCTTCTTCACTATCTTCACTAACCAACTCAGAAAAACTCTTCTTTAACTCCACTTCCTCACCCTCATCGCCAGACTCCTCGTCCGAAGACATAAAGTGACCTCTTGATAAACCTTTCTCACCTCTCTTCAACTCACCACCACTACCAAATTTCTCCACTCCCCTGGAATTTCCCGAACTCGGCCTAAACAAACCTCCACCGCCCTTTTGCCTATTCTCCATTCCATACCCTTTCGAATCTCTAATACCCATTTTCCTATCTCCACCTCTCTCTCCATCGAACCGTTCCCTCCCTCTAGAACCCGGTCTTGATTCCCTACTCATTTCCCTATTTTCATTTCCATAGCCTCTAGAATCTCGAAAACCCGTGTTTCTATCCCCACCCTCTCGAAACCCCACACCTTTTCTCTCTCCATCGAACCTTTCCCTCCCTCCTCCAAGACTCGACCTTTTCTCCCTACCCATTTGCCTATTCTCATTTCCATAGCCTCTCGAATCACGAAAACCCGCACCTTTTCCCTCTCCATCGAACCGTTCCCTCCCTCTTCCAAGACTCGAACTTTTCTCCCTACCCACTTGCCTATTCTCATTTCCATACCCTTTCGAATCGCGAAAACCCGTGTTCCTATCACCACCCTCTCGAAAACCCGTACTTCTCTTCTCTCGATCAAACCGTTCCCTCCCTCCTCCAAGACTCGACGTTTCGCCCCTACCCACTCGCCTATTCTCCCTACCATCATCATCCCTAACAACATTACCCCTTTTACCCCTACCCTTATTACTATCGTCTTCGTCGCTACTATATAAACTAGTATTAAATGAATTTGGTCTCAACCCACTTACCCAATCACTTAAATCAGCCTCATCGTCGATCAAGCTCTTTGAAGAACTCGAAGAAGCGGCCCTGTTGGGTTTTATTTGGGTGGAGAAAAGACGAGAGAAGTTGAGATTTTGAGAGAATATTGGGATGGTTCTAAGGGTTTTGAGAGTAGGGTTTAGTTTCATGGTGAAGAAGAGATGGTGGTGGGTTGTTGCCATGTGTGGGTTTAGAGAGAGACAGAGCTTAGGGAGGAGCTTCACTGGCATGCTTGGTATAGAGAGAGATGGAGGGATAGGGTTTTAGTTAAACCTCTTGTAATTTGTGAGTTTATATGAGTAAAAGTATAGCTAGTTTGGATTAAGAAAGAAAAATTAAATGTTTTTCATGATAAAACATTACTAATGACTAGGCATTGTTTAAGGAGACATGCCAATTGTTTTAATATTTTTTTATGTTAATTTCTTAATAACATTTTGATAATTTAATTTAATCAAATATATAAATTTGTTAAAACAATTATATTTATGGTATAAATGCAATAATATTTGTATTAGACGTCAACTTAAACAAGGTTTTCGCACTCATTAGCAAAATTGGATTTTCAAACCAAAACAACAACGGAAGCTAATCATATGATTTGATAAAATAGATGATAGGTCTCGATAATCTACCAGATCAACAGTTAGTTGTGTAATTCTCGTTTCAAAATGTTTAATAAAATTTATTTTAAGTATGACAATAACGTATTATCCTTATAACTAACGTCGTAGGGTTACATGTATGCATCAACCTCACATATTTGTTAGTCCATCCGTCCTAATAGTTTATTTAGGTTTTTCACGAATATAGATAAATATCGGTTATAGATAAATATGTTTATCAATTTTTTAAAATATAATTCAAGAGTAGCAATGATATTCATGATTTGCAAATAACAATAGTCAATGTTATATTTGGAAAAAAAAAAAACATAAAGACAAAGAGTATTAATTTGGGATGGAATCAAAAAATCAATCAATTTTATCAATTCAAGGATTTGGACTTATTAATAGTCTCTTTGTTTTTATGATTTTTTTGTTAATGGTGGGTTATTTGGACTTATTTCATACTTTCGAGGAAGACCTTGGTCTGAGAAGGTTTTTACTAACGTTTGAATGGCTTTAAAATTTCAGGTTTTTGGGCAAATGAAAGAGAAAGTTATATTTTTTTTAAAAGAAAAAAATACGTTTAGTGTATTGTATTAACAGTGATTAACGATTTAGCTATTACACTACCAATTTTAACAACTTTGTTACCAAACTATGAAATTTCGTCCAATTAAGAAACTAACAACATAAATTGACGAAATTGCAGTCACTATATCTCACATTTGGGGATCTATCTTTGACAAATACTGATAGAATTAAACTCACTATGTGATAGGCAAGATAATCTGAGTGAAATTTTATCAATATGTTTAGCAGTAGGTCCTCAATTGTGACAAATTTCGTATTTTGGTATATCAATTGTTAAAATTAGTAGTAAAAATAACTAAATCGTTAAATACCGATAGTAGAGTACACTAAACGTATTTTATCCCATTTTTCAAGTATCAATGAAGCGTTTTTTGTTATAGAAGGATATACTGTATATGATTTCATATATTGCTCATTTTATTGGACACTTGTTATTGTATTTTTGGTCATATAGTTTAAGTTGCAAAAAAGATTTTTGGCTGCTACATTTGTTATTTGTGTATTGTCGGATTCAATTTCATTTTGCTCTTTAGCTTTGAGACTAAGATCACATTGTTTTAAGAGTATGGACATATAAGGATAGCGGACATAAAGAGTATAATTAAGGCCATCGAAACAAAGTGGATTTGAACTTGAGAATGTTTAGGTTTCAATCGTTACATGTTTTTGCCATGATTTTGCAACTTTAGGCTCTTCCTTTGTTGTGTATACAGCTTAATTTATGATTTTTTTAGTGGAAGTTTGTTATAAGCCAACATGAAGGCTGTTATTCCGTATTTTAAGACTTTTTTTTTATCATTAATAAAATTGGCCTGTTAACAAAAAAATGTTTACTTTTTCTCAACTTATAAGTGACTCACTAAACCCATTTTTGAGGCACTCCAACAACAAATGTAATTGCTAACCTGACGAAGGTGAAAAGATAAAACATATCTGATTATTGTTTTGGTTCGAAAATAAAATTATTAATCATACTATGGAAAACATAATAGAGTTAATTATGAACTTATGCTGGCAGATTTGGAAGACGAGAAACAAAATGATTTTTGATACCGAAAAGCTAAAACCCATGCAAGTAATTACCAAGGCGATGAATATGTATACAGACTTCGTTACGGACTGCTATGTCCGGATGAAAAAGGCGAGCTTGGGTTCATAGAATATTTCTAAAAAATGGAAAAAACTGCCAAAAAGCTTAATTAAAGTTAATATTGATGCGGTCTTCACATGACATAATCATAGCGGCGCGGGTGGAGTTATTGCTCGTAATTATCTAGGCGAAATTTACGATTTATGGAGCGGTGGTTTTGTAGCAAATTCTCTGCTTATGGCAGAGGCTATGACTATTCGTATAGCATGTTCTCGTGCTAAGTATATGCAATGGGATAATGTAATTTTTCAAACGGATTGCAAAATTTTAGCAAAATATTGTTCGGATGATCCAAACGATCCTAGACGATCCTAGAAGATATTAGCGAAATTCGAGTTAATTTTGCTTGGAAGTTCGTTTAGTGTCCAAGATCGGCAAACGGTATTTCCCACTATTTAGCTAAATTAGCAATAAATAATGTAACTTATGTTAGTTTCGTGATTTTGTCTGACTAGTTGTGATATGTTATTTTGAAAGACTCGTTTTAATATAATATAGTTTCTATTTTCAAAAAAAATAAAATAAAATAGGAATGAAATTTCCCATCATTGTGCATGCTAGGAATATCTCTTAATTTGATGAGAAATAAAAAGGAATCTTGAAAATTTGAGTGTTAAAAATTGAAGTAGCGATTTACGAGATAACAGAAAGAAAACAACGATTAGCTAGGTTTGATTTCGGGTCAAAAAATTCCAAGAAAAATACTTTTGCATCAACAAGAATTACAACTAGCTAGTCGATATGTCAGGGAAAAAGTGAAGACACTTATTTAACCACAAACAATGCAGTGGCCTTGTTTGGTTGTGTAAATAAGTATACTTATTTACTTACTTTTACTTATACTTATTTTGTTTGTTTGGTTTGCAAAAAAATAAGTATACTTATTTACTTACTTTTACTTTTACTTACTTTTACTTATACTTATATTTAGTTTGTTTGGATGTTATCTCATAAGTATATTTTTGGTGAAAAGTAAATGTCTATAAGTATACTTTTTAAAAGTAAGTTTGATGATACTTTTACTAGTAAGTAAAATACTGCTACTGTTTATATATGTTATATGATAAACCTATTTCAGTCTTGAATTCAACTTGTTGAATCTGAATGTATAAAATCTGTTATATTACTCAAGTTTTCATAACCAGATTAAAATTTAGGTTTTAATCTGAATGTGCTTTTAAAGTACAGTTCAAAACCTAGTTCCTATCATCATTATATTTCCTAATTTTGTATTTTTTAATCTTTAAATAATGAAATATTTTTTTGCTAATTAATTATTTTGCTTTATTCTATTAATCGAAATAAACAATTCATTTTCACTCAAAAAGTAAAAGTAAACATATTTTACCAAACAACATTTTTAATGAAAAGTATATTTTTACGGTGTCCACCAAACAGTATTTACTTACTAAAAAGTAAACAGAAAAAGTATACTTTTCAACCCACTTATAAAAAGTATATTTTTGAATATAAAAGAGGCGACCAAATGAGACGGTGGTATTATTTTAAAATGGTCACAACTCACACCAAACCACTTTTGAAATTTTGGTCGGCTCATCAGACCTTTAAACAATAGACGACTCACTGCTAGTGTTTTTATGTGAATTAGATTCATCATACCAAATATAAGGAAATCGATTGGCTTTAATAAATGAGTAAAGCAGTACATGATTTAAATAAACACGATTGTTTTCAAATGTAAAAAAAAATAAAAATTGTTTCAAATGTACTCTACTAATTTCCCCAACAAATATCTAGTCCCAGACCCGTACATATCCATTATTTTCTACTCCTACATTATTAGAGCAAGCACATCAACCTATTTATTGATCACTTTTAGCTAAATTTTATAGATTTTGTCTTAAAATTCATGTTTCATCATGGTAATTATATACTAGATAAAATTAGCTAGTGTTAGTTTTGCTAACTAAATAAGAAAGACAAGTTGTCTAGCTATATCTCTTATCAATTTAGAAATAGTAAAATAAAAAATAGTATTTAATCTTAATAGATATCTTGATAAAGAGCCTAACTTTTTGTCAAAATACAAAATGAGTAGTTAAAGTTGAAAAAGTGAGATTTTTATGTTAATTTTATTAAGCGGGAACCATAGCGTGATGGTTTACTTATTCAACTCACAAAAAAGACGTCTGCTATCCTCCATTATACTACTTAAATATATGTGTAAATTAAAAGCAAAATGTATTAAAATTATTAAATAAAATATATTGAACGTAATTCCTATAGTTTAAAAATCATATGATTATCTTTTAAATATATTTTATGACGATTGACTTCGTAATAATTTTCAATCAATTAATATTGCACATAATTTGGTTGATAACAATGAAACGGTATAAATGTTTTTGATATTTTCAATATACTATCGAACCTCCCCCAATGGGTCAATAATAGTGGTAAAGTAAAACTGGTGTAGTATTTAATTACTCCTACTTCCAATCCTATTAAACTCAGACACAGGTACACAACACACATCAACTTACACTCCCCCAATCTATGGCACATGCAATCCGTCTCATCCTCCTCTCATCTAAGTAAAAAATACATCTAAGTGTAATTTGTTTTAAACCTACTGAACTATCATAATATTCACAATTTAGATATTACTGTTAAATTAATTGGATGCAATTTAGTTTTAATTTATATTTTGGTCAAATTGTCTGTAAGTTGTATAAATCTTACCATTAATTTTTTGAAATGTCTTATTTTAGTTTAAATTCAAAAATATATAATTATATCATATATATATATATATATATATGTATGTATGTATTTATATAATAAACAAACACATATATATATATGTGTGTCATATTAATGTATGTATAAAAATATATATAATATAATGGATGTATACATATTATTGTAAATAATGTAAATTCTAGATGATGTTTGTGTATAAAAATAAATTATAAATACTTAACAAATATATTCTATTTACAAAAAATAATACTCTTTGAAAAACATAACAATTTTCTTGCCCTTTTTTCATGAAAGTATTCAAATAATGATGTGTACTCAAATAATTTTGCTCGAATGTCATAAATCTAAAACTTACTTTATTTTCGTTTTAGAAAAAGTGTAAAAAAATTATAATTTTTTTATTTTAGAAAAAAATTTAAAGAAAATCTAGTCAAATAATATGTTTTTTAAACTAACATACTTTATTATGTATGTATATGTATGTGTTTTAGTAGAAACATTATAAATTGTAATGTTTCGAAAAGACATGCTTAAATTTATACAAATTACAAAAAATATGACTAAAATGAAAAGTGAAATTAAATTTCATCTAACTAAATTAACGTCAACATCTGAACTGTGAATATTATTATAGTTCAGTACGTCAATCGTTAACTTTGATAGTCTAGTACCTAAATCGTTAAAAAACATATAGTTCAATACACTAAATGTATTTTTTTTCCTCAACTATCACCAAAATGAAATTCTTTCAAAAATTAGTTATATAGTTTCACATTTCAACTTAACAAACTTTTCATAATTTTATTTTCAGCAATTTAAAGTTTTGAACAATACTCCTTCAATTTCGTTTCCATTTAATTCTTCTTTACGAAACTACGTGTGATTTTGACCGGCTTATAACCTGTATCAAAATTGTCGAAATGATTTTTTTTAAAATCTAATAATAAAATTTAATATTTGAACTATATGATCAACTTTTTAAAATTTTTATTCCGACAATTTTAATAAAAGTTCTTAGGCGGTCAAAATTACACATAGTTTCGTAATGGACAATTAAATCCATAATTTCCCTTTTAGTTTATTTACTAAGGAAACGTATGTCCGTAATTTTTAACACGAGCTATTCTTATCATCGTACTAAAAAGTAAAAACTCATGTTTGATATCTAACTAAATTTAATTATTGTTGTATAATATTATTAGACTATTAAGCTTGTACTTTATGGGCCCAAGTGTACTTATAACTCTACCCCTCTATCTATATAAAGAGGGTTAGGGGTCTTGTATTTCACATTCATTCATATACATTCTGATTAATAAAGACCATGTTGTTGTCTTTCTATATTCTCTCTCACATATATATGTATATAGAGAGAGACAACAACATGATATTTATTAATCATAATGTATATGAATGAATGTCAAATACAATACCCCTAACCCTCTTTATATAGATAGATGGGTAAGGTTACAAGCCCACTTGGGCCCATAAAATATAAGCTCAATAGTCCAATAATATACTACAACACTCCCCATTTGGATGTCTTGAATTCTTCCATGCAGTCGATCTGAGTCGAGTTCATTCGCAGTGCTAAACACATAAAAACCTTAGGGTCGAAAAACTCAATGTGGGACAAAACCGGTACCTAGGAGAAACTGTGTAGCCGAATGATATATGCCTAAATATCATGTAAGTAACTAATCACAAAACAATATATCTCATCAAAACCTTGCCAGAGCAAATCCAATAGAAAAATCTCTGATCGAAGGAAAAATAGTGCAATAATGGTAGTACTAGGGATCAACCACAAAACAGGTGACTCATCAAAACCTTGATAGAGTAAACCCAGTGGAAAAAAATCTCTAGTCGAAGGACAAAAGAGTACACAGTGGTAATAAGTATACAACAGGATACTCCTCCTAATTTTGGCAATCTTAAGTGAGATATGATGGGAACGTGTCTCGCTAAAAACCTTGCCAAGGAAAACCCAGTGGTAAAAAACCTTGGTCTAAGGACAAAAAGAGTACACGAGCATGCGATTGGATGCTCCCACTCACTTGCACACGACATTGTGCGATGATTTCGACAAATTAGTAATTAGTGAAATAAGCATTCATCTGGATGCTTCCCCTCACTTGCACACGACATTGTGCGATGATTTCGACTAAGTAGTAATTAGTGAAATAAGCATTCATCTGGATGCTCTCCCTCACTTGCACACGACTGAGTGCAAGGATTTCATATTTCAAGAAAGAGTACGATCATTCGACTGTATGCTTCATTTACTTACACACGACTGGATGCAAGAAAATTTAACGTGGAATAGAACGAGCATTCAACTGGATGCTCTTAAACTTCATATGTGAAGATTTATTTCGGCAAGAAAAGCTAAATAGTATAATCTAGTCATGTCTCTCTTGATCGATAACAACAAGTTGTCCTCAAATAAGACAAGTGCTTTATATGGATCGTGAGACAGAGCATATGTAATTCAAATATGGCTAATACGAGCTCGAAACCATATACACTCTCTAGTCGTCTCATAGAGCACGAGTAGATCAGAGTGATTCGTTTGAAGAATTCAAGACGTACAAAGGAAGAGTGTTGTAGGATATTATTGGACTCTTGGGCTTGTACTTTATGGGCCCAGGTGGACTTGTAACCCTACCCCTCTATCTATAGTGGTATTGTATTTCATATTAAATTATACACATTCTGATTAATAAAGACATTCTCTCTATGTTCTTCGTATGTCTGCCTGTATAATATATAGACTCACAACAATTATCATATATTTGTCTGTTATCGATTAATTAATTGTTTACAAACTGGGTAGTTAAATTTGACTTTATCGAGTTTTTATAGGATCGTTGTCCAATCATCTTCAAACTACTTATGCTGTTAAGAACTTTCACATTGACCAATTTGACCATGCCAAACAAAATAGATTTTTTAATCTGAAATTACAAAAATCATGTACTCTCAAGCTACTGAAAGTTCATATATTTCAGACATCATATTCAAAAAATAATCAGAAGAGCCGTCTAACATCATTAACGTTATAGAGGCAGATTGGTTTAATCAGACTGATTATCAAACAGTTATTTATTGATTTAATCAGACTGATTATCAAACAGTCATTTATGTAATTTTTAGAATTCTTTTGACACTCAACCAAAACAAAAATAAAACCTCAAATATAATATTTATGGAACTCTGGTTGATACTACCCTAAAATTAAATATTAATTAAAAATATTTAAAATTTTAATGATTTTAATATATTTTATTTGACTATTCAACAAAATAAAACACCAAATATAATATTTATGGAACCCTAGTTGATACTACCATAAACTTAAATATTAATTAAAAATATTTAAAATTTTAATGATTTTAATGATTTTAATATATTTTATTTGACTATTCAATAAAATAAAAACACAAATATAATATTATAGAACCCTATTTGAGACTAACCTAAACTTAAATATTAATTAAAAATATTAAATATATGGCTGAATAACATATTCTTAAATTTCGGGATGAAAATAAAATTCTAAATTTACATTAAGAACTGGTGTGTTGAGAGTTTGGTTGGATCTATCTGACTCATTATCATTATTGATCTAAAATTAGTAAAAAGTATTAGTATAGATCCATAAACCAGACAACACTAATGATCACAAATTCTTCATTTCCCATCACAAATGATTTAAATTCTGTTTGGTATCAGTTTTTTCTTTCTTTTGATTTTTAGATATTGGATTTTAAAATACTACGACTGTTCCAGATTATTCAGTTTTTAGTAAACATATTTCCAGTCTAAAAAAATCTAAAAGTCAAAATTATGTATTTTCGGTTGACTTTTGAAACCAATTTTTTTAAAATTTTGATTTGGACCTAAAATCATTTGTCAAACATTTTACTTTACAACTAATACATACTAACAAGGTTATATTTTACTTAATTCATAATAGTTTTATTAACATTTTAATATTAAGTAGTGACACATCATCGTTTTAATATGTGTTAAACGACACATATGCATCTTAAATTTAATAATCACATTAGTTTCACGTTAACAATGTTATCAATTTTTAATTGATAATTTCTCAATTATTTTACTGATCACTATTCTCATGAGGAGAATTTATATGAGATAATAATGTTAATTATGAGTTGTGTTTGTCACGTCAGCAGTTACAAACATTAAAAACATTGTTAACTTTAATAATATTTTTAACATATATAAATACAATACATAATTTAACACAACTAATAAAAATAAAAAAAAATACATTATTAAATAACTATTTTACTTAGCAACTATTGAAGATGTACTAAACTAGAATTACATTTAGTTTATTTATTATAAAAAAAAACAAAAAAGAATATAGTGGGGTAAAGTAAAGAGGTGTAGTATTTACTTTCACTTCTATTAAACTCACTCACACAAATCATCATCTTCCCCACTCACTCCACTCTCTCTCTCTCTCTTCCATGGAAGGACATGCATTCTCTCTCTTCCTTCTCTCTCTACTCTCTCTCTTCACCATCTCTACTTCTCTCCATTTCCAACCCTTAACCCTCAACTCTCTCCCTTCCCCATCACCACTCTCTCAACAAACTCAACAAAACTCACAATTCACAACAAAAACAACCAAATATGAAACACAAGAACCCATTTCACCATACACCCTCTCTCTATACCTCCACCACCTTGACTCTCTCTCTCAAATCTCCTCCCCCTCCTCCCTCTTCTCCCTCCGCCTTCTCCGCGACAAAACCCGTGTCTCTGACATTGAAAAAAGAGTTCAAAACATAGCATCCAACAACCAATGGGGTGCAAATGCGGTGCGTAAGGGCAAGAGGGACTTTTCGAGTTCTGTATCGTCGGGTTTGAGCTTAGGGAGTGGGGAGTATTTCACCAGGATTGGGTTCGGGACGCCTGCTAAGTACTTGTACGTGGTGTTGGATACGGGGAGCGATGTTGTCTGGATACAATGCAAGCCTTGTAAAAAGTGTTATTCGCAATCCGATTTAATTTTTGATCCGAAGGGGTCGAAGACTTACGGGAGGCTTGGGTGTGCGTCGACGCTTTGTCGTCGGCTCGAGTATAATGGGTGTAACAAGAAGACTAATACTTGCCAATACCAGGTACGGGTTTTTTGTGTTTTTTTTAACTGAAATTCTGTTCGGTTAATTGGGTTTTTGTAAATTGTTTCGATTTTCTTGTTTACTACCTTTTATTATCAATTTTTTCCTAGTATTTTGTACCTTGTATTTGAATTTTATTTTGTTTTGAACTTTACCATTCAATTCTGGATGAAAAGGATGTTTTTCTTTCATAGTTGGGTTGGAAAGTTGAAATTTCAAAAAAATAGGAATCCAAGTAATAATCAGAAAATTTAACAATGTACGGTTTTATTTTGTGTTTTATTTGTTGGGATTCTGTTTGGTATACTAATTTTGATTGACATGATTTAGAAAATTGGAGTAACAAGGTGGAGACCTGGAGACATTCTGGCCGCATTTTGATAATTAATACTATTTTTATATGTGTTTTGATTGAAATCTTTAAAAAATCAACATTTATCAAAATAATTGTTTCGGCCTTTTGATAAATAATATTTTTATATGTGTTCCCATTTTAAAGATTTTTAAAAGATTCTGTTTCTGGTTTGATAGAATCCCTAATTTATTTGCCTTTTTTTTTTTTCTGATTTATGAATATGTTATGTGGTCAGGTTTAGAAAAAAAATGGTTTTAATTGATGTAAATGGCTACACGTCATGCCATTTATTTAGGGCCAGTTGGTATGTTTTCATAGTTGATGACAATTATGTCACATTGTTACTTTACAACTAGCTAGTGTTTCAACTAAATTATGATTTGGTTTATGTGGTTGCAGTTTATAAGCTCCTTGTTATAGGATAATAGGACCAAGATCTTTTTATAGTATATGTTTTTTTTTGGCTTTTAGAGAAGAAAGGCTTCGATATGCCATTTTGATTGTTTAGTTGTAGTTTTTAAGCTCTTTGTTTATTGAGTGGTGCATTATTTGGTTGGTTATCTTATCAAAGTACTTTTGCTGGCTTAAAAGTTGCAGGCAAACCAGCCTGTATGTATCTGTTATGCACATTTGTTAAAGACCATCTCAATTTAATAAGAATATTTCTTTCACTACCCGTAGTTTATTTATTTCTTCAATCTAAGGATGAGTAATTGACATAATTGTATTGTGATTTGCATGTCCATTTGGATATTTCGTTTTAGCTTTCATTTTTGGGTGATGTTTAACTAGTTTTAATTTGGCATTGTGCTGCTACACCACATTTCCAGTCAAATATCCGAAACTTCCTAGGATCAATGACTAGTTCACTACATTTTAATCAGATGAGCCATTAATATACTTGCACAGAAGAAATGATATTTCAGATCTTGCAAACCTAGTCCCTCCGGATTTTTTCCTGCGTAATTTCGTTGTCCAGCAAGTGTTTTGCTATTTGTATTTGTGCTGTTCTTGTGTAATTATTGATCATTGGCTATGTTTGTTGCACAACTCACACCAGGTCTCGTACGGGGATGGTTCATTCACTATGGGTGACTTCTCAACCGAAACACTAACATTCCGAAACAACCGAGTGAAGAAGGTTGCAATAGGATGTGGTCACGACAACCAAGGACTATTTGTGGGAGCCGCCGGTCTTATAGGACTAGGAAGAGGCAGGCTATCTTTCCCAGTCCAATCAGGTCATCGTTTCGGTAAAAAATTCTCATACTGTTTAGTAGACCGCACAGCTTCTTCCAATCCATCTTCAATCATTTTCGGAAACTTGTCCGTTTCAAGAAAAGCCAAGTTCACCCCCTTGCTCACTAACCCAAAACTCGACACCTTTTACTATCTAAGCCTTGTTGGAATATCCGTAGGTGGAGGGAGAGTAAATGGAGTATCTTCTAAACTCTTTAAAATCGATAAAGCTGGGAACGGTGGGGTCATTATTGACTCAGGCACTTCGGTCACTCGTTTGACACGACCTGCTTACGTGGCACTTAGGGATGCGTTCAGGAAGGGTACTACTGATCTGAAACGAATACCGGATTTCTCCCTTTTCGATACATGTTATGACCTTAGAGGAAGAAAAGAAGTGAACGTTCCGACTGTGACGCTGCATTTTGCTGGTGGTGCTGACATGGCGCTGCCAGCATCGAATTATTTGATCCCAGTTGACAGTCGAGGGACCTTTTGTTTAGCATTTGCGGGGACAACGAGCGGGTTGTCCATTATTGGGAATATTCAACAGCAGGGTTTCCGTATCGTCTACGATCTGGCTGCTTCTCGTGTCGGGTTTACCCCCAATAGTTGTGCTTGATAAGTGTGGAAAGAGTTTTTATTTTGTATTATCTTTTTAATTTCTGTAATATTCCCATGTGTTTTGAGGGTGAGGATGTCAGTGTAGAAGAAACATTTTCACATGTTTATTTCTTGATGCATTATATATATCCACTAAATCATTTAGTTTCTGACATGAAATAGTATACAGATATGAATATGCAGTGTACTGAATTTAGTTTTTTTGGTTCCACATAATAGTAGAAAATAATATAGTTCTTCATGAAATGGGAAGTTGAAAAACTTGTTCTGTAGAAAGTTCTTGGTTTAGAGCTAATTCAATACGTGACAACAGAAAATGCTATTGCCACCTTATGATTTCCTTATAGTCTCTAAAAAAAAGTTATCTCTACACTTGTGTAACCTAATGATCCTTGAACATGAAATGGGAAGTTCTGTACATATTTATTGACTTTATTGATAGGGAAATCTAAGGACTTGGTCTTCATCTCTCTGAGTTGTTATTTGTTATTATTAAAAAGGATGAATTGAAAATAATACCACATGTTTACTGTCAAAAGATTTAAAAATAAACTGGTTACTGGAAGCAAATTTCGGTCCAGTCTTGCCTGGACCGCCTCTCATAGCTATACCTGGAAAATACTTGCTGTCGAGAAAAGGGATAAGGTAAAGAAAAGGAAGATGCAAAGGTTAATATTGTTCTTTGCTTCAAATGTAGATTACGTTACATACAATTCAATTTACACTTTGATACTACAGTGTGATTTTATGGGAAAAAAAGGATTTACATATAAAAGATGCTTCTAAGCATTAGTCAGTGGAAGGATCCACGTTGGGGTATTCCTAGGGCATGTTTGGTTGCATCACAAGGTTGGGACTGGATTATACAGTAAGTATTATCAGATGTTTGTTTGCTAAAGGCAACTAAACTAATAGTACGACTGGACTACTAGTGATAACCTTTTAGCTAGTGTTTTTGCAATACCATAGTGGTTGACTATATATGTATGGTTTAGATCAGTCGAATTCCGTCTAGAATGATGACCTTCATTTCAAATACTGTTCACAATCCGACCCGGAATGCTAATGCCAAGAATACTAATCCTGTAACTAAACGAGACCCTAAAGAAAAAAACTGTTAACCCTCACATTTTTTCAATGGCAACTCCTAATAATGTGAATGGGAATAAAAGGATTTCGGTACAGTTGGACCTCATGATCATGATTGACCTGAGTTGTAGCCTTGTTTAATTTAGATAAAGTTTACTCTCCATGTGCTCAGGGTGGTCCATGTTACAATAGCACTATCCCAAAAATTAGGTGCAACAATGCAAGGGTGGGATCCTAACATTTTTTGCATCCACTTATTGACAATAGTGCAAATGCATGCTTTAAGCCCACAAGATCTAATCCAATTAATGTTCTAAAGACATTAATTCTTTCCAACTCGGGAAAGATGATGTTTTCTCACGGAAAATTGGATTAAATTCTTAAGCTCTGATATTTGTTTTTGAAGGAAATTATTTCATGTTAAAAGTCATGTGTTATCTAAATATAAAAAAAGGAAAATCATGAACTCATGGCTAATGTTCTTTTTTTTTTTTTTCTTGATTACTGCTTCATATGTACTATGGGAGCATATGAAATGCTTATACATTTGAACATCGATGGCATCAAACAACTTTACATAAAAATATTTCAATTCAAAGAAATTGGTCTCCAAACATATATACATTACTTTGTAAGCGTTATCATGAGATGTTTTGGAAGTATATATAATTTCCACATAATAGTTGTGACGTATCATCAATTTAGGTCATGTCACCTAAATCAGTATTTGAGGTATTTTGTTCTAATTATGAGGTGGAATAGTCATTTATTGATGAAAATCACACTAACCTGTAACGAGAGTCTAGATGTAAGTTGGTCCTGTGAGCCGGCTTAAACCAGATCTCGAACGTCGTAACACTTTAATTTCAGGATGTCGAAATGAAACCATAACTATCGAATTGTTGATTAATTGCCAAAGATGGAGTAGAAATAGGATCACTGTCACTAATGCAACCTTGGAATAAGATTATGTTTTATGCAAGTCTAGAACATGAGTCACATGACAGATTGGAATTGATATCCACGCTATAAAACTTGATATTATCATTTTGTAAAACTCATATTCCATGGTCTTTTAATTACGTATATACTGCAGATTGGAATATATTGATCAAAAGTAAATGTGATTGGAACTTGACATACCATAGGGTATCACGAATACAAAATGAACTAATTATTTCAAGCAATTCTTAAATAGATTAAAAGAATGCAAGACCTTGCTTAAGCTTTTAATAACTATGTAATAAGAGAGGTTTCACTTTACAGAAGTATAACCAATAACTTTAACGATGAATGGGATAATTTGCCTTCACAACAAGTTCATCGATAGGTTTAAACAAATAAAACAAACGTATAAAAAAATGTGGATGGTACAAGAAATGTATATATAGCACAAACTCAAACCGTTAGATTTAAAATAATTTTCTATATCATGAATATTGTTTAAGAAAAGTTTTTTAAATTAAGATAATTACTAGATCTTTTTTCCTTTCTAGGCTACCCCATAATCCCATAATCATTCAGGTTAAAGTTTTCTCAATGAAAAGAAAAGACATACTATATCTACGTACGTATTAAATTCATTTCTTATTATGCCACCATGGAACAATGATTTTTTTTTTAATTTCTTTAAAAACTTCATAATATGCGCAGAGATAAATGAATGAAGCAAAATGCTTATTTCTGTTATTATCAAATACGTACGTAAACCACTTAATTGGCAATTCAGCACTGCTCAACTTCATGCACTGCTTGATATGCATGCCATCCACTAGAAATACTTAATTTTATTCATACATTTCTACAAAAAATGAATCCGGATATTTTCCCATTTTGCGTTCAATTCCTAAAAATTTTTATTTAGCTAATTTCGTATGAAAATTTAGGCTAGCTAGTGAAGTGGGCTTTTTGTCTGATTCCTTATATAGCTTTTTTCAAATTTTGATACGGAATAACTTTTTTTCATGATGCTGAAAGCATAATATACAGTAAATGATAATTTCCCACATCTTGGTCAGTTCCATTTTCTTTTTGGTTTATTTATTTGTGACTCTTTTTGTTTGAATCGGAAATTTGGTGCTTCTCTATCACAAATTCGTATCTAAGATGATGAAAGTATGTTTTATGGTCTTTAGTAAAGAGTCCTGATCTGTCCCAACCCCTTTCATGTCTCTTTAGATTTTTTCGCTTAATTTTTACAACTTTTTTCGTACGTTTATAAACTTTTACAATGTATTATAGACAAATTTTGGACATTATAATATTGGTCTAAACTTTTTAAGATAAAATATTTATTTTACACTACTTTTTTATATTTATTCCTAATAAAGTTATGTATCATGACTTTTTCTTAAAAAATGCGACCCGGAATGTATCAATACACGACTAATAATAGTTGTAGATTTGTTTTTCATTTTTTTAAATAATTTTTTAGGTTAAATTACAAAGGGATATGTATGACTTTCTCTTAAGATTTAAAATGTGACATGAAATGTATTAATACGTGACCAATAGTAGTTGTAGATTTGTTTTTCATTTTTTTAAGTAATTTTTTGGGTTAAATTACAAAGGGAATACAGGAAAGGACACGAAAGAGGGGACATAGAATCGTGACCCGATAGTAAAGTGTTGTCTATCGTGACCCGATATATATAGTAAAGTGTTCTATAAAATTGCTCAATGAACTTATAGATACTGTAACATTTTGAGATACATATTCCTCTCCGTTTCCAGAAGATAGCTTTTTAGATTAAGGTATAATAGTAAAAAAAATTACCTTTTTTATTTCATGCATGAGAATTAAGCTTTTTTTGACAGTAGTCCTATGATTAAATTTTGATGATTTAGGTTAAAAAAATGTAAATGAAATTATTTTAACCAACAACAGGTCTTACTTGTATTATTGACGATAGATCGATGAATGGAGTTCGAAGAGCATTGCCGAAGCTAGGTTTCAAATAGTAGAGGTTTTAGTATTTAATTTAGCAAAAACATCCCGCTTTGAGCCTCTAATGTGCAAGATGTATCCGCGACTTATAATCATATCACTTTATTTATAACTATTTCATATATAATTATAAGTGAATGTGTGTGTTTTATTATATTAATCTAAACATAGGAGACCGGTTGCATTTAGAAAAATAACCCTAAAAATATAGGGAGACATACAAATAAGTACATATCAATCAAGTTAATTACAAAAAACTCATATATGTGTACTTCTTTACAATTAGGTACGTATATTTATTTACAATTAGCTACATATATCATAAAAAATAACAAAATATACAGAAAAAATCAAAAAAAAAAAAATGGAAAAATAGGAAAACTTTGAAAAAAATATTTAAAAAAATTAAAAAATATGTACATAGTATGAAACAAGATTAGAAATGATTATATAGGATTAAATAGTACTAGACATACAAGATTGAACAGAATTGGAAAGGATTAGATAAGATCAAACAGGATTAGACATACATGATTGGACATGATTAGACAGGATCACACATATTTTTTGTATAAAAAATGTATTTTTTTTAATTTTGTTTTTTTCGATTTTTTAATGACATATGTAGCCATTTTTAAATAAGTTCACAAAACATGTAATTTTTTATAAATTAGTTATCAAGTTTAAAAGAATCGGGTTTTTGATAAATAAATTTTTAAATATATACTTAAATTGTCATATTTTTTAAGAATATATGAAATCCGGCCCATCTAGAAGTATCTAATTTGGTTGATTGGTTTCTATGCTATGTGATATATATTGTTATAAGTTTATGAAAACTCAACAAGATCATACCTAACTTTCAAAGAAAACGGTTAGACTAGTTGTCGACTTGTATCCAAGATTTCTACCGATATAAAAATAAAAGTTAGTTAAAATTGTTGGTTAAAATTGATATTTAATAATTGTACTTACAATAATTTCATGTTACAATAAAAATTACATAAAGAAGGGTCATGCACTACAAGAAATAAGTCATATAGCAACAAAAAAATTTGTTACGATTAGAGCTAAGTCTGTTGCAAAGTAAGATTAGCAACAATTTAGTAACAAAAATTGGTATGTTATTGTTTGCCTTGTTGCAAATTTTAACAACTAAATTAGCAACACAGAATTATACTTAGTAACATAACTGTAACATTATTTTTATATTACTATATTAGTGACATAACTGTAACATATTTCTTATGTTGCTACTTGGATAGTTTTTCTAACATTAAAGGCAACACCTTTGTAACATAAATATTTTTTGAAGCAAATTTGTTAGAAATTTTAATTATTTATCTATTGGCAAATTTTTCATTTTAATGCTTTTATTGTAGAAATTTTTATTATTATTGTACGTCCGATTTTTTTTTTTTGGTCTTTTACGAAAGAAAAACACCATTCAAATCAAACAAGAATTAGTAAAACACAAATAATCATTGATTTAACAAAGCATTTATGAATGTAACATTTACAATTCCAACTAACAAAAAAACATATATCCAGGGATTCTAATATACTACAATAACAAAGTGATCCAACTATCAACTGGTACAACCAAACACGCGTAAATTTCCGAACTTCTACACAACCGCTTATTTACATGAACAATTTCTCAAATTGTAGGAGAGCTATAACACATTGGCGTTAAAGTTTGCAACTTTGCGTTTAATGAAACAATAAGAAGATTCCTTGCACAACCCTGCGAAAATGTCGATGCCCATCTGCATATACATAACAGTTCTTAAGCACACCGAAATTTAATTATGAAACGTAAGTTATTTTAATGAAAAATCAATAATTAAAAAGTTTCAACTAAATTTCAACTGATACATCATTTTAGAGTTACCACAAAGTATATCTCAAAATAGTATTTTTTTTTGAAGTAACTCAAAATAGTCTTATATAGTTTAGAATTTATATCTTTTCCTTTAGCAAACTTCAAAAAACTGAAAGTATCAAGGCTCTATGGAGTATGGACATAAAGTTATCACTGAATCACAAATCATTTATCATCATCAGTGTATCTAAAATTCAAATTAGACTATATTTTAAAAATGGTACAAATTATACACAATGGAAACCCAGAAAAATGTACTATTCATTGACATGTAAAGTAGAATTGAAGTATAAAACAACCTCTCTCCAAAATCACAACCTTTTTCCTTTCCGGGTAGAGATCTCAAATTCACATATCTCAATTAGAAGGCCAACATCATGATAGATAATATATTGATAACAGAGGGTAATATTTGGGGATAATTAAAGCAAGGATCTCCTTCATAGTTTCAATTAAAATATTTCATCTACAAAACAATAGATTTGTAAAGTATCATAGATCTACACACATAAACTCAAGCGCAAGTATATAGATTGATAGATGAAGAGAGAAAGAGAGTGAGCCTGAGAAAAAAATAGAGATGGCCGAAGAGGTAAATAGACAGGTCGAGGCGGAGCGAATAGAATAGATGAGGCTTGTGCGGCGGCGTACAAAGAGTTGCAGAACTAGGTTTTTGGGCTCTGACGGTGTTTGTATTATTACACTTGCGAGTTTTCTTATGTTTCTCTTATGAGTTGGTATAAAGTGAGCTAATAAGGACATTTGAGGGGGAAAAGCAAAAAGATTTGGAGAGATTTTGAAAAAAAAGAGGGGGAATGTTGAAAATTTTGAAGGAAAATGGTGGGAAGGGGAATTTAGCCAAAATCTAATCGAGTAAAGTTGATCTTTTTTAAAAAAAAAAAAAAAAAGTATAGCTGACTTAAGTTTGCCGATATACTCCGTAGTTTTCAAAATAAAAATTAAAAACTGGAGTACCAAATAAACTTAAACATAGAGTACTGTATATATAATACTTCTAATATATATGTTCAAAATCTGTTATGAATAACTATGTTAACATAAGTGTTTCATAATTTGCATAATTAATACTTCATACAATGACAATATTAACCACCAAACGAATAAACATTGTTTAGGATCTAATATCAACAAAATTATCCAAAATAATATAATTACCACCAAAGTTTTCGCAACAATGGTTAGCGTTGCTATTTCTGATGCAATATTGTTAATACTAAGTTGCAAGAATTTCAAATTTACTCATAGCAACAAAAATTTATGTTGCAAAGATTTACGGGGTGTGTGTGTTATAATTTATTGGTATTTTTGTTGCTAACTTTACATACGAAAAATCAGCAACTATTTTAGTAACATTTCTTGTTGTTGCCAACTTTTCTTGAAATTTTTGTAGGTAATTTTGTTACAAAATGTTTATGAATTTTTCTGTTGCTCTTTTGTTGGTGTTTTGTTGCTGAATAGCAACACAATTTAATCCCTTAAAATTTTGTGTTGCTATATGGTGTTTTTCTTGTAGTGATGCCATCAAAATATATTTAGGCAATGTAAAAACTGTAATATTTATTAATGTGAGAGGTATTTTAGACATTTCCAATGACCCAACCGTCCCCTTGTTGGCTCCATCCGTGCTCCGCTGCTGGAGTGGGGCACATTCCCGATGAGTTCGCACTTTCTGACATCTTCTCCCAGATATTATACAACCTTGTCTACTTCCATGTCCGTCAGATTGATCACCATGACATAAAACACTTCAACATTCTCATAAATCACCTTAAATAATTCATTATTAGACCATTTGGGGTACAATGATTCAAACTCCAACACAGCATGCATAGACCTATGTAACTCCCACATGTCAATGATTTCATACGTGAATCTCAATAAGATTGTTATGGAATTTGTTGTTGAGGAGAAGTACGTATATACGATTGGTACGTTCGGAATATTTGGAGCTTTGATCTCCCACCATTTTGGATTCTGGAATTATATATTAGGAGGTATCCAGTTGCAATATGAGAGTAATAACAAGAGGTTGAGTCATTCATCCCGCTTGTTGTTTGATATAGCTATAGATTTTATCGCTTGTTGCTTAAAGAGTAATTTATAGACGAGGTGTAGCGCCGAGCAATTGTTGCAACACCCCTTCATCACGCATTCTCAGCTTAAGATTCATGATCAATAAGCTATTTTGAAACGAAACCTAAATAATAATATAGAATTTAGAAAACAAATTAAATTAAAAGAGGAATATGGTATTACTAGCCCGGATTACAATTAATGAGATTATGTGTGTTAAGTTGGTTTATAGGCCTTGTCTATATGTTTATGTTGTTTTGTTCATATACGCTATGTAGGGGGACTATTGATTTTGTAAATAAGTTGAATTTAGTCATATATTTTCTCTTTTACTGATTTTTTGGACAGTTTCCTTTTACTATTTTTTTGAATAGTTTCTCTTTACAATTTATGATTTTATGAAATGGTAAAATGTAAATCGATTGATTTGTTTGTGTGGTTATTTGGAATATGTGTTTGGGTTTTGAAACAGAATCTATGATTGTTTAGATGAGGATAAATCAGTACTACCCGACAGATGAATCAATTCAAGAAGACCAAGAGCTCCAGTCATGGTGGGATGAGCTCAAAAATGAAGGTCATACAGAGATAAAAGACAAGGAATGGTGGCTTGTTATTTACTCGCAAGAAGTTCTTACCCAGACCTGCAGCACCATCATCTGGATCTGATCCGGACTTCATTCTGCACTTAATTCCAGTAATCATCCATATGCCAAGCAAATTTTTTAGGGCTCAGATACTCGGGAATTCAATTGAGGATGAGTATCAAGCTCTACTTGGCCTTTCAGTCATAGAGATCATGACAAGATTAGATGCAGACGTGATTTACGGAAAAGATCCCGATAGGCTCTTTAAGACAAGAAACGTACAAGTAGAAGAATTATATGATAGGTCAAGGAGCTTGAAACGTGACAAGAAAAGTCTCGTGATATGAATGCTAATAACCATTTCAGAAACAGAACAAACTACAAACATTGGTTACCCTCAGTGGAAGATTTAAACATTATCTTTTGTGTATTTAAGTGACCGTGTTTCATTAACAATGTTGTTTCCTTTTAACCTCGGTGGAAGATATGAACATTCTATTGTGTGTATCTAAAACAATGTTGTTTCCTTTTAACCTCTGTAGAAGATTTGAACACTCTATTGTGCCCATCTAATAGGCTATGTTTTATTTTTATTTTAAAAGATGATGATGAATCAGAAAATGTTTTTCCTTCGGTAACTTTGGTACCCAATTGAAGCACTCTTCGAGGTCTTCGAAAAGGTATAAGGTATGTACAAAACCGGTAATCGGTGTGAAAGATATTTGCCTGCAAAATGGGGTTATGAGGAAAATTTCGGGAATGGATTAATTAACCCATACCGCATCGATAAGTTTGTACCATTCTCCTTGACAAGGGGTTTAGGCCTTGGGGTTCCGAGTTTTCATGTGTGATAGCGGTGGTCTTGGACAGTTTCCGTTTCGGTCTGGTTCCCCTATACTTTTTCTTGTCAAAATATTTACTGTTATCATCCAACAATTGCAAGCTTTCACAGACAGGTCTCTGCAAGTTTCATGAGTTGTCATTTGCACTCCTTAGTTGAAAAGTTACAATTGTTAAAACTTTTTTTCAAGAGTCATGTTCTATTCTTTTTGCACGCAATACTTTTTTCTGCCAAAATATTTACTGCATCATCCAACATTTCTAACCTTTGCGGAGAGGTCTGTGCAAGTTTGAAGAGTTATTATTTGCGTCCCTTGGTGTGAAAAGTCACAATCTTAGCCTTTTTTCAAGAGTTGTGCCTTTTTATTCTTGCACCCTTTTATATCTTATAAATTGAACTCTCCACCCTTTATTATTTCGATATCATTTTCTGAATTCACATATCATAATTTTTTACTCTCTCTAGACATTCCGGCCATTTGCTATTAGAATAATCAGGCATTCTATAGTGTAAGTTTTAGGAGAGAAACTCTGGTGTTGAAGTGTCCCATTGTGCGGAAAATCGTTACTTCCATTTTCCATAATAAATAAAATAGTTGTATCATGGGAGACTGTACTCCAAGAACCTAGAAGTACGACTATTTCATAGTACACATTTTCTAACACCCTCTTTATTCTTGGTTATAAATATTATTTATATATACTTGCATGTATAAGCTTGGTTGATATAAATTTTAGATATTTCATGTATTGAGATTAAATATATAGCATGACTTTTAATTCATCTGTAAAATATAGTTTGTACTATTATTATGCCGGTAATAAATAATATATTGTTCGTCTGGTACGAAACCCAACATTTTTTACCACTATAGAAAAGCCGCAGATGCGAGTTACTGAAACGGGAAATGACCAGGAATGCGGTTTTCCAGATCAGTTAAAAGTTTCTTTGTAAAGATTGATTCAACCCAATTTCTTGAACACTGCCTCACCTTTCCTTTTTGGAAGTACAACTTCAAAATTCATTGCCAACTTGGTCCCATATTATCTATAATCTCTTCTAGGTCATGTTATATTTTATTCTTGAATTTTTTGTCAAGAAAAAGTCTTTTACGAAGTACGTGTGGTGTGGTGTATAATGCTATTCGATGCAAATAGTCAGGAATTGAGGAATTGGAAACATAAAGGATACGGAAACATAACCGAATTTAACGTGAAACTGATTTGACATAATTAATTAATTTTTAAATAATAATAGTCTTTTTAAAAAATTTGAAGGTCTTTAACGCATCCGTATCAGCTATCTCAACAATTTTCTCAAAACTAACACATTTTATATCTTTTAAGGAATCGTTTACATTTACACAAAATTTCAGCTTTCTCATTAATTTTCTTATAATAACCCTACATTATTTTTTTTCTCTTTATAACAATTATATATTATTATTTATTTACTTTTGTTTATTAAACAAATTTATTTCATGCTGCTATCCATGTGAGTTAAGACTTTTGTACTAAATAAAAAAATTTTGATGGGACAAATAATATAATTAAACTTTTGATGTAATAATTACTCTCCTTGTATTTAAGGACAATTACTGTGTTTGTAAATATGGGGTAATACAAAAGGAACCTTTTTGAATAAATATGCAAAAGTTTAGGAAGAAATTGGTATTTGATGATACAAATACAGATGCTATAAAGGACTTGAAGTCAAGGTTCTTCCAATGCCGTCTCTAAAACTTTGAATGCTTAAAAGCAAAGAAAAAATAAGTTTTTTACCAAAATATTGTTATCGGACAAATTATTTACCAATCTATGGTTACGTTGGAAGTATTTACCACTTATTTTATCCATTTCAACATAGTAGCACTTATTTTCACAATCATGCTAAAAAGTTAAATCTAATTAATAATCTTAGAGTACCTGGATAATATTAAAGGTAAAATAATAACTTCATGTATAAAATTTAAGGTAAAAGGAGCAAATATGTTAGTATTTGCTAATACATGACAATAACCGTGTCGAACAATATTTTTTTCAGTGCCTTATTTGTGCAACTACATCATTATAGAAAAAAAAATCTTAATATTAAATAAGACCAACTTCTAATCCTATGTATTTTTTAGAGAATACATTTTTACCTTTCATTAAATTAATTTAATGTGTAAAGAGCAAGGGGGATGGATGTGACTGAGCCATACATAATTTACCAAACATGGAAAAATCAAACCAAAGGAGTTACTATATCAACGGTACAATTGTGCATCCAAACGAGGTATAGCTATAGCCAACAAGGGCTTCGCTTTAGGCATAGTCATGCCATACACTTCTTGCGTATCTATTACCTCTCCATTAGGAGGAAGCCAGTCGAATCCGTGAAACAGCCTGGCCAAAGCCATCAAGACTAACGTAACCCCAAGCGGTGCCCCAGGACACCTCCTTTTCCCAGCACTAAATGGCAAAATTTTAAAATCATTTCCATGGCTTATCTCAACTCGGCTCCCATCATGATTCATATGTCTCTCTGGCAAAAATTCGTCGATATTGTCCCCCCAAACGGAGATGTTTCGACCAAGGCCATGTGTGTTGATGAATATTCGTGTCTTAGCAGGGATATGATACCCGTTGATCTGTGTGTCGTGTGTGGACTCGTGAGGGATGAGGAATGGGCCTGCTGGGTGGGTGCGGAAAGTTTCACGTACAACGCAGCGTAGGTAGTTAAGGTGTGGCAGGTCAGCTTCCTCGACCATCCTGTGGGGGCCCACTACTGTATCGAGCTCTTGTTGGATTTTGAGGAGGACACGTGGATTCTTTATCACTTCCGCCATTGCCCATTCGTTTGTCACCGCTGATGTATCCGTGGCTGCAGCTATCATGTCCTGATTAAGAAAATAATGACTAATATGTCACTTATGATCTTCCCTACTGTAATAGAAGTTAGAACTACTCAGAAAAACTTAGATGTTACATAGCAATGCATGTGAATTAAACACTCAATCCCCGTTTTTAAAAACAAGATTGGTCCATCTATATTGTCAAGGGCTGAACAAATGATTGATTCACATTAAAAACCACTTTAGATAAGAGATGAGCTCAATTGAAAAGAGTTAAAGGTCTGTCTAACTTTTGTCTTAAATTATAAGCAAAATGAAACAAAGCAGTTGAAACTAGGTAACAAAATGTTACATATAGACAGTACAGGAACCGAAACTTGTGACACCACAGTTTGTAAACATAATGTATAAGAAGGTAATTAAAATAATGTAAACCTGGATTAGAGCTTTGATTTCTACATCATCCATGTGCTCTTTTCCATCTTCCCCTGGCAAAGACAACAAAACATCAACAAAATCCATATCCCGATCCCTGTCTTCCTCTCCCTCGATCCCATTTTCCTTTACTTTTCTATGCTCTTCAATGATCTTAGTGTGAAAATCGTCGATCCTTTTCTCAACTTCCCTCATTTTTTTCTCACATCTATATGGATCCACCCATCTCCAAAATGGCAAATAATCGCCCAAGTATATCAGCCCTAATAGCCGAAACAATTCATGTGTTATGTGCATGAACTCCATAGCTTCTTGTGGGCCTGCGGTTTCGGCCCCGAAATATTGCTTTCCTAGCAACATTCTAGTAACATTGTTCATGGAAAATGCACCCAACACCTCCCTCAAGTTCACTGTCTCCTCATTTTGGGCCCGGGCCCAAACATCTTGAACGAGGTGTTGGGCTTCCTCGGCCCGGTGTTTCGTAAATGACTCAAGCCTCTTTGTGGTCAATAGATGTTCCATGCAAATCCTTCTCATTCTCTTCCAATGTGAGCCCAATGGAGCAAGTGCCACGTCACCACATCCGTATGCCAAATGGACAGCTGCTAGGGTTCTAGGCCGAGAGGCAAACACATTGTCCTGACGGACTAAAATTTCACGGATCATTTCTGGATCGTTAGTTGTGATGGCTTCTACGCTACCGAGCCGGAGGTAGACCAAAGGCCCATATTTGTCGCAAAAAGAAGCTAGGTCCCTATGTGGGAGTAGGCCCAATTGAAGAAGATTACCCACAATGGGCCATCTAGTTGGGCCAGGTGGTAGCCTCTTAGCTAGCTTTCGTGTTTTCTTTGAGGCCCATAAGCTAGTAACTTGAAACAAGATAACTGCAAAAATAATAAATTGAGCAATAGTGACTAAATCCATGATGATCCAACTAATTTAGCTTCTGTGGGAGGTACTTTTAAAATATGATGACCGATTTGTTTGTAGGCAAGAATTAAATGAAATGTTTCTCACACTTTATACATGATAAAAGAGCTTCAATGTCGCTTAAGTAGAGGTTAGAGGGATGTTAGCTTTACCATGACCTTAGTGTGAAGCAAGTTTAACGATAAGTATTCAAATGTTGCGCGTTCTTTTACAAAGTATCAAATGCAACAGTTGCATCGTGTGATACCTGCCGTTCTAAAATGAGTCGTTTTGATGTGAATACAACCATAAAGTCTTATTTTGTTAGGTACGTTAGTTAAGTGGGAAATTTTTAGGAAAATTGAAGAGCATACTGTATAGATCTACACTACACATTAGGCTGAAGACTGTAGCTCTGTACATTTTCACATAATTTGTACAAGCTTGTGGCTAAAATGGAATTTATCTATCAAGTTTGAACTAAAAGGGAAAAGTGTCCTTATTTACAGCTACTGGTTTGAAGACGATAACATATCCAGTTGAGTTCCTATTTTAGAAGAATTGAGGTTTAATTATCTGTTACTATTTCAGAACAATATGGCTTTGTTTCATATATTTGTATAATATTAATCTTTTTGTTCAATCCGAGGGGAAGGAGCATATAGTTGCTTACTTGGTCGTTGTTCTAAACATGAATAGCAACACAAGTTTTTGTTAGTTATTTCTCTGTTTTGTTTTCTGTTCTTGTTCAAGAATCCTTAAGTTGGATATCCAAGTTAGCTTGAAATTTCAGACAAAACTGATGATACAAGCCCCAAAATCCTTTGATCAAGGAAAAAAGAAACTGCAGAAAAACTAAACCGCATAATAAAGGGAAAAAACATTGCATACATCACACCAATCAGATTATCAGATCATCTTAAATAGCTAAACTAGATTACAATATTCAAGCAAAAGCCAAGTATATTGCATAAACTACTACAACTTCAATATGGATGAAGCATATCCTTAATCAAATTCTAAATTACCCGTCTGAACTGTGTACCATACTCTAAACGACCAGAAAAGTAGGAAACAAACAAACGCCATTTGTACTGTGCCAGAGCCAAGCTTCTTCTGCTAGTTCACATAAAAAGTGCACACGGAAACGGGTTTTCCTCACCATCCGCCACAAAATTCTGCAAAGGAAATTAACATCCAATGAGGAGTGAAGACTTCCAAACAATACATAGCTAAGATTTCTTAGGCCATAGTTTCTAATATAAAGTTCTGTCTCATTCACATCATAAAGACATAGTTCCAAAGATACTGAAATAATGGATCAATTTATCATTGTGAAATTGTTAATGCATAATAGAGTAATAGACAATGACTTAACAGTGTACAAAGACCGAGTGATGCAGTAAGGCATACACCAAGGCTACCAAACAGTTAAAACTATTATTGATAGCCTTCTAGTATTTCAAACCACCTACGTTTTGACTTTGTGAAATAAGATTTGTCTTTGGGACATCAGCGAAAATCCAAAAATATAAGCTACTCGCTTGTCAAAAGAGGCCATATTTACTGTTTGTTTGAATTCAAAACTGGGTTATAATTTATAAATATAGCCTTAATTCAGCGTTTCTCGACTCGGAAATTTTAAGATATGTTCTGGATTTTGTTAACCGTAAAAATGATAATGTATTGGTGTAATAGAGAAAACAGTATATCTCTCATTGTAGGAGAAAAATACAAGAGGCAGGGTAACATAAAGGGGCACGAAAACTAGTTGTAGAGCATAATCTTTGCACTTCTTATGTCTACTTTACAGACAGAAAGCAACAAACATAATGGTGCCTAAACTTTGTAGTTCGCAGTTTCGACCATTTTCATGTCCAGGAAAAAAAACTGTTAAACAGGCGAAATATTACTGTGATTAAACCATGTTTTAAAACCAAAAATCTATAGACTAAAGCGTCAGTTGACTAGACTACTAGTCCCGAGAACTTTTGTAAAATAAAGTAAGATCACTAGAACCCTTCATGAAACAAAATGTCCTGAACCAAGAATCTATAGAATAAAGTGTCAGCTGATTCTCAGACTACTAGCAACCTTAACAATTCGGCAAACAAAATCCAGAATACACACCAGAAATCAAACAAACCAGACGTTCTAACAAAAACTGTTGATTTTCAAGCTTAAGAAAAAAATCACACCAGAAATCAAACAAACCAGACGTTCTAACAAAAACTGTTATTTTTCAAGCTTAAGAAAAAAAATCATACCAGAAACTAAGAGTCTGTTGGCGAATCTGGTTGCTGCGGAACCTGAGGCCACATTGGTTGAGCCATATAAGGATGAGGCTGTTGAGTATACATACTACTAGGATCTCCGATAACCATGCCAGGTGGAGGAGGAGATTGCTGAGGTGGCATGTAATAATACGGATATGCATCTGATGTCAGTGCCCCTCTTGGAATAGATGCAAGCGCCTCATCCTTGAGATCCTCCCTAGGCACAATATCGACTAAAAAGTCAAATATATCAGTCCGTGTAATAGCAGCGGCAATATCATTCTTCTGAAGGGTCCTCCTTTTATTCTCCTCTGTATGGTTCCACGATCGTAAAGTGAGCTCCAATATAAACATCTCACAAGCCCTGGCGAAAACGATGGGGGCCTCAGCTGATATCATCCTCACATCTTCATCTGCTTTCATTATCTTCTTAATCCTTGCTAAGGGCAGGCTGTGGTTTTTGAAATCGGTGGCTTTAATAACCTCTTGGTATTGGTTTCCCCAAAATGATTGGAGTTGTTGTTGGAGCTGTTGTTGTTGCTGTTGTTGGATTTGCTGGTATGCGAGTTGTTCATTAGGTGTCGCCATTGGACCCTGAGTACTAACTTGGCTAGGGTCGTATTGGGTTGAACTATAATGCATTTGGCTGGATCCCTGTGGCTGTTGTGGATCCATTCTGCCATTTGACAATAAAGCGTGAAGATCTCAAAACTAGAGAATCTAGCAAAATTATTTAACCAAGAAAGTTAATTAATACGAACAGCTGCTGCTCTGCATTTTAAGCTTGTTTTAACACCACATACTGCACAAGTGGATACTGATAAAAGACGCTCATTAAGAGTCAAAATTAAGGAACACTTGATATTTCTAAAAAGGGTTGAACTTTTGAAAAAGGATTGTTTTCATTTAGTTGATATGGTTAACGAATAAAACCAGCATGATTACAAGTACTCATGATATCATTGAAACGCCACAATCTCAGCAAGATCCATTTATTCTAGTCGAATGGCAATTCCAAAAGCACCATTTGCTTCCCAAACATGAAAAACAAAAGCCAAACCTAGGACTAATTTATAAGCCATATGTTTCTAGAGCCATATGTTTGTTTTTCGTGCAACACTTGAGGCTGCCTATAGGAAATAGCGACCCACATAGTTACCAATTTCATGACGCCAATGAAGGCGAATACAATATATGTGAGATCTTTCGAACGTCATCCTAATGCTGAAGCCTAAAGAAAACATATACTTTACTGGAATAACTCGAAAATTGAAGGATACAACAGAATTAAACACATCAAAATTTACTGAGATCCAAAGAAACACAAATATCAATAAAAAGGACCGTATTTCTGGGTCTGTTTACTAAATAATGCTTGATGCTTTAAATTGTCACTAGTAAATGTAAGATGGGAAACAACTCCAAGCCATCTGCAAGTGCAAAATGCATATATTTTGATAAGGACATTTGGGAATAGTAATACACAGCGATTCCGACAACAGTGGCGGAACTAGTTTGCTATAGCCCCTCCCATTTTGAAAAAAAAAATGCCGAAAATTTGATCTTTTAACCATCTATTTTAGTTATAATCTACATAATACACTACTTCAGCACCTGCACCCAAAATGAAGAAAAATCCACATCAATTTCTCCCTCCCGTTTCACATTTTACAAAACACCAAATCTATAACTCAAATAACTTCAAGGGTCAGCTCAGGGCCGGTTCTAACAATTTCACACCTCAACCTAAATAAATTTCGGAACCTATATACCTTTATCCGAAAATAAAATAATAATCTTCACACAAAAGAATAAAAACAAATGTAATTCCGACCGTAATATATCCGAAAATTGTATCGAAACATAACACAAAACCAAACTCAACGTATTTGAAATAAATTAAACTTCTCGAAACGAAACACTTTATTAAAAATCATAAAAAAGAAAAAAAAAACGCATTCCTTTCCGGCACCTTTCTGTTCATCACACCTTAAACAAAAGGACGGTTTCGGCTACTAGGCTGCCGACCCTATCTACACAACAAAAGCTTCCTAGCTCCTAGATCACAATTAAATACCCAAAACTCACAATAAAAAAGTTTATGAACACCTAAATTAGAAGAACCCAATCACCTAAATTAAAAGAACCCAATCACCTAAATTAAAAAAAAAAAAAAGGACATGCAAAGGAAAAACAAGAAAAAGAACCATATATACATAGAAAACAGACAAACAAAGAAAACAACTCAAAAGATACAGATCCTGGTAAATAAATTATCAGATACAGATCAAAGCAAGATTGGAAATTTATGAAAAGAAATTACCAATTATCTTCTGGGTTGTTTTTATTTTTTGCAATAAAAGTGCAGTTGAGAAGACAGGTTCCTTTTTTCTAGGTTTTGAGAATACTGTAAATACCCAAACCCAGAATTAGCAGAGACAAAACATTTATTAAATAAAGAAAAAGTAAAATTACTGGAGTACAAAATAACGCCTGAGAGTTTTATTAAAATCAATACCCCATAATCTATGTGATATTTTTCTAATTGCCCCGAAATATATTTTGAGTTTGGAAATTTATATGTATTTATCTGGTTTTTGTCAGTTTACTCCCTTTTCAACCTCTAATTTAACATAATACTAAATTTGTATTCTTTATTCTCTTTTATGTAATACTTTATTTGCTAATATATTTTCTTGATAACTACTATGTAAGCCCATAAAGTCTTTATTAGGTAAATAGTCTATCAGTCCCAAATTACAGTGTTTTGTTGGTAGCTTAACTAATTTTAAAAAATCGACTTGAGTGAAGTTGTATTTATTCGTATTGTATATTCTTTTAATCAAATCAATATACAATGTTTTTAAACAAAATCTAAAGAAACGAGAGCATCTACAACGCTCACCTTAACTTTCTTTTAATATCATATTATAGTCAATAGCAACTTTTTATAGTTAACACGTGTCATGTAATCACATGTCAGTGTTATACGTTAAAGTTGTTTTGTCAGTGTTATACGTTAAAGTTGCTTTAAAGTTAACAACAAAACTAGCAAGTTTTATGTTGTTCATGGATGATTCAATTTCTCAAATTTTTGTTTTCGTCTGTATTTAAAGTTACGTTTCATATCAAAAGTTATAACAAACGGACCATGAACATATAATATTGTAAAAAAAATAATACTATAAAATAGAGTATCTGTTGTTGAAGACAAATAGATGTTAAAGATAAAATGTGTAGATAGAGTTTAAATGATAATGTTTTGCATATGTAGCAACTTTAACTCAAAAAAAAAAAAAAAGGTTAACTAACCATTGCATATGCATTATTTAGTTAACTTTATCATTTTTTGAGTAATGTAATTTAGTAAACTTCCAAGTAAATTGAGAATTACCAAAACAGAATAATTACCAAATAAATTGTGACGGATCTGAGTATTTACTATCTAACTTGCATTTTGGCTATAGTTGCATAGATATAAAAACACTAGTAATTGTGTGTCACGCTCTGCGTGTGAGACGCGTAATACGATAAAATTTAGAAAATAATTGTAGTTATGATACAAATAGTTGGAGAATAAAAAAAAAAGTATAAGATAAGAAGACTCAAAAGAATTTTGAGAGCTTAAATATGGATAAAAAGTGTTATTAGTTATTACTTTTTCTCTATTTTTTATGAGAATATGGTATTGTGGTAATTAATAAAAAAGTGTAAGGGTATTTTTGGAAAAAAATGGCAAAATTTGACAGGCTCAACAAATCTTAGGTTGACTTATTATAATAGTATAGATTATAATCTACTATTTGGCATAAAAATTTCCAAACTTACCACAAAATAATCAAAAGAATAAATAAATAAATAATAATATATTGATGTTAGACACATAACATGCACACAACTCTCACATTCTCTATTTAATAAAAAACATATTTATCCCTCCAAATATACATAAAATACAATATATAATTTGATAAACCAAAATATAAATATTCAACATAATAAAAATTCAGCCTACTAAAAACTCAAATAAAAATATAGTAAAACCCTAGTTAACCCTACCCTAAATTTAAATATTAATTAAAAATAAAAAAAATTATTAAATTTAGTATTACTAATATATATATATAACTCACTCCATACATGTATATTTGGAAAGATAAAAATGTATTTTTTAACAAAAATATATTATTATATATGTAAGTGAGTCTGCACTACATGCAAGGGAGTGTGAGCCTATTAAAAACTCAAATAAAAATATAATAGAAACCTAATTAACCCTATCATAAATTTAAATATTAATTAAAAATAAGAAAAAATATTAAATTTAGTATTACTAATATATATATATATATATATATATATATATATATAACTCACTCCATACATATATATTTGGAAGGATAAAAATGTATTTTTTAACAAAAATATATTATTATATATGTAAGTAATGAGTGTGCAATGCAAAGAGAGTGTTAAGGAGTGACAAAGTTGTTTTACAAAAAACTTCATCAACGAGTGATTTCAATTTTAGACTCCAAAGAAGGTAATTTTTCAGCTTAAGAAATGCAGCTGAACAAATACTTAATCTAGACATAAAGTGAAATATCATATGTAATCAAAACTAAGTCATCTACGATACAACAAGATCAGTAGCGATAAAAATAAGTCAAGAGTAGAATGCAATGCATTAATATCCAGCAACAGGCAAGAATGACAAAGGTTCTCGAGATTCATCCAACAATGACCGCGAGTTCCAGGAAAGAACTCAAATGCTGACAGAGAAAAATTCCACAATGTTCCAACATTTCACAATATAAGGCTAAGTATATCAAATTTACAATTGTTAAGAGCTCAAGCGACAAGACAAAATATCAAGAAAAAATGTCTATAAAAACTTGAGTTCTCATCCGTAAGTAGCGAATTTCAGTAACTTGATTTCTCTGCAATCTTAATCTCTTCTTGAAGAGTTCCATAAAGCTTTTCAACAACATTCAACAAAAAAGTGTCTGCACCATGTTTTGCCAACAAGGAAATGGCCACAGGAAGATTGTCATACACTCCTAGTGGTATACTAACCTGCCATTAGTCCAACAGAATCAACATAAGTTCACCAAAGAGACAGGATTACATATTATGTGTAATAAGTTTGAGAGAGAGAGAGAACCTGGCAGAATCCGGATACCCCCGCAACAGACAACAAGCTAAAAGCCCTAGAACGAAAGGTCTCTAACGATGTTGGCTCTGTTTGTAACTTTGGAGGAGGCCCAGGAACCGTAGGGAGAGCTAAAATACCATTATCCTACACGATTAACAAATCATTCCAACTTATATCAGTTTCCCAGTGTAATATTCTACCCTTCAACCTCTGCATATAACAAAGAGACCTTAAGGTACATGGTATATATGCTATAAGAGGAGCATTTCTATGACTACAGCTAGGATTGCAAGGCCCCCGGGAAGGAAGTAGGTGCAGATAGTCGGGAGCTTAGCCCCTCCCATTTTGATTTTTTTTTGTCCATGCATCTTGACTAAATTCTTTAAAATTATCTAGAATACCAACCCATCCCATTTAAGTTTTCTGGTTCCGTGCTTAATATGCGTATTACCACTTTAAGTTGGCCACAAAACTATTATTCATCATCGGACAAAAAATATTTAAGCAAAAGTTAAGGACGTCAGCCAAATAGTTAATGGAATGACTGGCCCAAAAACAAGTCACATTGACACAACACGTAATATGTTTCCAAGACAAAACTATGCTCAAACAGCTAAATGGTAATTTAGTGGACGGGATTTAGAGCCTACGATGGTTCAAAAGTGTTTTACTTTAGCACAAATTTGGAACTGGTATATCCGAATTGATAGGTCCAGTTTAAGTTTAAGAAGGTTTGCATGTTGTGCGAGTAGCTGTGCGTGCTTTTAGGCACACACTTGTATTTTTGTGTCACAGAGAGAGAGTGAGAAAGGGTACCCCTAGAAGATCTGCCAGAGCAGCACGCAGTTCATCTCTCACGGTGCGGCAGGCATCAACATTTTCATCCAATGAAAGGACAGCTTCCCAAATCCGTTCGGATAACCCCGGACCAAGATCAGGTTTGGTGGATTTCACCCACTCACCATGATTATTCTTAAACTCGTATCTGGGCTCAGTAAAAGAAAGTTATTTAACTCATAGAACTTAGGCAGCAGGAAAGTGGGAAAATAGAGTAGGCAAATTTTGTGAAATCCAATACCTTTGGAGTATCCTCATGGCACTTGAAAGTGCTACTAAGGATGGTATATTGTAATCTTGACTTTTAAGTCCTTCACCCATAAAAAGCTTCAAGCTTGGAACTTTTTCCTGGACATATTCCCCAAGGTTTGCATACTTTACGATAGAACCTGCATTAAAAAAAGTTTGAGTTAAATCTCAGCAAATAGATAAGTCAGAGTACATGAGCTTTATTTCATCCGTCAAAGATAGTATTTTTTGACTGCTTGTGTATATCTACTTTATCAGAAATTTCACGATTTAGAAAGAATTGAGTTTAAGAGTTGAAATTAGCAAGCAACCGTATAATAATCTTTTAATGGGGAATCGCAAACAAGTGATTAATTCCTATAGAATATAAGTACAAAATAGGCTAATTATATCAAATGTTACTACGATTTGCCCGATTTCCTGCTCATCCTCTGCTGAATAGTGGCAAATCCATCCTCAAATTTTGAATTTTAGTCAAAATGCGAAAAGCATATCATGACCTTTTTTCCTAACGAAATAAATAAATAAAGGCTACAAAGCTACGTACAGTCGACTGAGTGTAAACTCTTTAGAATTTGACTACATCGGTGACGCATGTTGAGATAAGATCAATTTACTAACCCCCAAATACTTTCTCCACTGAGTTGAGAAGAAGTGTAGTTACTCTATGAACTGGGATGCTGAGAAGTTGGAAACAATCTTTAGGAATTATGATATTGCTAGGCCTAACCGAATCAACCTCTGGTGAAGGTAATAACACCCGCCCAACTCTTCCCAGTATTTCAGCATCTCTAGCAAACCAACCTGTAACAAGGAAGTCGTGTCAGAATAATTATTTCTATTAACTCCCAGAACTGAAAACTTTATTCGTAAATGTAAAATTAACTAGTTATTAAACAGACAATAATCATTAATCAGATTTAAGTGGAAATTTAAGAAGGCTGCCATGATAGTAACAACTTGATAATCTGTTCAAGGATCTTTACATTTTCAGTTGTCACATACTCACATATGTTTTAAACAGAAAACTAACTTGTCAGTCAATTCAAGAATTTAAAAAGAAAAAATAATTATAGTCGGTCTAGGTACCTATGAAGAAACCATTTACTAGTCCAGATGAAAAATGAAAGTTATGGAAGGTGCCCCAAACTTGATGAATTTCTTGTTCTGATAAATTGCGTTCAGCTATTTGAAGAGACAACTTAGGAGAAACAATCTAAAATACGGCTGTGGTAATAAAAGGTATACCGAGATTGGAAAAACCTAATAATGTATACTCACACAGAATTGAACATCTCTCTCACCCATTGTTTTGATGGCATAACTCTTCAAGTCATGAGTTATTCAAAGTGAAATTATGCCTTAGTTGAAGAGGTACCAAATATTTCTTAATTTAGGAGATAAAGTTCAATCCACAGGATCAAGTAGTGAAGGAAAAATAGATGTGACCTCACCTACAGTATCAAAACTCTGAGCCATGGGAATGACCCCAACAGTTGAAACAACACCATGAGATGGTCGAATCCCCATGATTCCACAAAACGCTGAGGGGACTCTAACACTTCCTCCCGTGTCAGTACCTGCAATTTGTTTGAATTATTTACAAAACAAAACATTCCATATTTTATAGTATAATATCTTAAACTGTAGCAAAATTTCACCTAAGGAAAAATCTACAAGCCTTGCACCAACTGCAACAGCTGAGCCACTGGAAGATCCACCAGGGATACGATCTGGCGAACAAGGATTTTTCGGAGTCCCATAGTGTTTATTTTCTCCATTTATACTGGAAAAATAATATCATTTCATTTGTCTTGCTGCAGATATGTACACCACAATCTCTATTTCATTGTTTAAAATGAAAGAACTAATTGCAGTCATATCGCGACGCAAAAGCTAATACTTTCTATTATTATTGTTATAGACTAAAAAGTGTCGGATATGCTTCTGGAAAACTGTGTTCCGGGTCTGAAGACTGAATTGGGGCAGGAAACGCATCTTATTATAGTTAACTCTGGAAAACCTTTTTTTTTTTTTATGAGATATTGTTGTTTAATATCTCTACTAAAAGCTTCTGTTGATGGTTTCAGACTTCTTTACATGCAATTTACTGTTCCGTTTATCATCTTTTTGCCTTGATAAGCATTTATTAAAAAGAAGAAGTAAAGTGTTGATAATGCCAACATAAGCATAAGCAAACAAACAAAACAAGCCACCATATCACACATGTCAAATACTACAAAGTTTAGTTTCAAATATCAACACTAGCCAGTAGCCACCAAATTTATTTATTTCTTGTTTGTAAAAGAAGAAGTTCAGATATCAATTATTCTAGTCGGGACTACTTTTTCCTTAGCTGAAATTTAGTGAAATAAGAAGGCTGTTTAAACTCCAACCTATATGCCATTTCATCCATGACAGTTCTGCCCGTACATACAGCACCAGCTCTTAATAGAGCCAAAACAGTCGGAGATGATGATGTCGCAGCTGAATGAGTTTTCATCCAATCAGGATTCCCAAAACTGGAAACATATCCATCCATGTCAAATCTGCATTGAATTCATAAAACATGACTAAGTGCTTTTAAGTAGTACTTAGTATTGGTGAAACATAAAATTCTATCACACCAACTCAGTAAGTCATAACAATAGCATACTGTTTTCAAAACTCTATCATACCAACACACTAAGTCATAACAATAGCATACTATTTTCAACGTATTTAATCCTTTTCATTAGCACCATAATTTCTTGTAGTCCAGTTTTGTTCGCATTTGTATTCTCAGTGGCTTGAAGACAGAAATGAAGCTTGAAAAACTTCATTGAGGTAATCAGTGGCGGAGCTAGGATCCACGTATGGGGTGTTAAATTTCAAATGATCTTTTTTGTTCGTATGAAGAAGGCTAAAACCTGTAATGTTTTGTTGATATGCATGGTAAAAAATCGATTTTTTCGTAATATGGGGGTGCGACCTCCACTCTCCAGCCTACTCGTAGCTCCTCCTAGTTGTTATTCATTCAGATTATACCAAAAAAATAAAAAATCGATTCAGCAAATCTTCTCTCCGAATGCAAACTGATCATGACTAGCATCAGTACAGAAAGTCTATAAACAACAATCAAAGGCAACCTGCAAATACGTGTTCGCTCAAAGACTAAAACCAAACAACCCAATATGCAAAGATTTAAGATTCAGCTGAATTTTACTCAACCAAAAACTTAAAAATCAAAACATGTTTTTTCCATAATAACTTTTTTTTGTTTATTCTGTTAGCTACCAACTCAGTTTCCATAATAACTGTTTGAGAAAAAAAAAAGAGAGTCTACTTTACCAAACAAAATGCTCTAGATTAACCCATGATATAATATTAGCAAAGACAGTAAAAAGAAGAGTGAACAGAATATAACAAGGTAAAAACTAAAAAAAAAAGAGTGGACATACATATCTTTAACTGCGAAAGAGAGACCCTTTAGAGGAAGATCTTTTTCAGTTAAAGACGGATTTTGAATAATAAACGTCTCCATGAAAGCTCCATTCCCACATGCTACAGACATCTCTCTCTCTCTCTATATATATATATATATATAATATTATATATGAATATGATAATATGAATGTATTCAACTCTTATCTATCTCTGTGGAATGAATATCTATGAACTGAAAGTGCAGAGTAATCATTTGTAACAAGTGTACTTCGAAAGAGTTACAAAGTGGATAATTTAACTAACGGTGCTTATGTTTTATTTAAAGTTCTAAATGATTCCCAAGTTTGGTTTAAAATACTAGTAGAAACTAGTTGTTTACAAGTGACATTTATTAGTTATTAGAGTATTATGGAGGAAGATTCGTTAAATATTAGAGGAGTCTTTAGTTTGTTTTGGCATAGTTAATGATTATAATTAAGGGTAAATTTTGGATTGGTCCATGAAAACAAAAGTATTTAAGGATTGGTCCATGAAATTGAAACTAATTAAGGATTGGTCCATTTCCCCTAACTAACCAATAAAAATGTAAAAAATCAAAAAAAATAAAAAAATTCCAGAAAATAAAAATACAAAAATGCAAAAATAAAAAAAATATGAAAAAATGCAAAAAAAATTAAAAGAGGCAAAACCCCGAAAAAATATGATTTTTTTTTTTAAAAATCCCAAAAAATAAAAAAAAAATCTCATAAAATCAACAAAAATCTAAAATCAACAAAATCCAAAAACGCAAAAAAAAAAACAGTCTGAACTATTTTAAATCATTTTAAAAACAGTCTGAACCATTTTAAGTCATTTTAAAAACAGTCTTAACCAAAAACAGTCTGAACCAAAAACAGTCTAAACTTTTTTAAGTCATTTTAAAAACAGTCTGAACTGTTTTTTTTTAAAAACAGTCTGAACTATTTTTTTTTAAAAACAGTCCCGACTGTTTTTTTTTAAAAACAGTCCCGACTGTTTTTTTTTAAACAGTCCGGACTGTTTTTTTTTTAAAACAGTCCGCACTGTTTTTTTTTAAAAAAGCCCCGACCGCACTGTTTTTTTAAAAACAGTCCGCACTGTTTTTTTTAAAAACAGTCCGGACTGTTTTTTTTTTTAAAACAGTCCGGTCTGTTTTTTTTTTTTAAACCAGTCCGGACAGTTTTTTTTTAAAACAGTCCGAACTGTTTTTTTTAAAACAGTCCGAACTGTTTTTTTTTCAAAACAGTCCGAACTGTTTTTTTTTCAAAACAGTCCGAACTGTTTTTTTTCAAAACAGTCTGAACTTTTTTTTTAAAAAAACAGTCTGAACTGTTTTTTTTAAACAGTCGGAACTGTTTTTTTTTAAAACAATCCGGACTGTTTTTTTTAAAACAGTCCGCACTGTTTTTTTAAAACAGTCCGCACTGTTTTTTTTTAAAGCAGTCCGGACTGTTTTTTTTAAAAACAGTCCGGACTGTTTTTTTTTAAAAACAGTTAAAACAGTCCGGACTGTTTTTTTTTAAAACAGTTAAAACAGTTCGGACTGTTATTTTTTAAAACAGTCCGGACTGTTTTTTTTTAAAACAGTGCGAACTGTTTTTTTTTTAAAACAGTGCGAACTATTTTTTTTTTAAAACAGTGCGAACTGTTTTTTTTTTAAAGCAGTCCGGACTGTTTTTTTTTAAAAACAGTCCGCACTGTTTTTTTTTAAAACAGCCCGGACCGCACTGTTTTTTTTAAAACAGTCCGGACTGTTTTTTTTAAAACAGTCCGGACTGTTTTTTTTTTTTTTAAAACAGTCCGGACTGTTTTTTTTTTTAAAACAGTCCGAACTGTTTTTTTTTAAAAACAGTCCGAACTGTTTTTTTTTAAAAACAGTCCGAACTGTTTTTTTTTAAAAACAGTCCGAACTGTTTTTTTTTAAAACAGTCCGAACTGTTTTTTTTTCAAAACAGTCCGAACTGTTTTTTTTCAAAACAGTCTGAACTTTTTTTTTAAAAAAACAGTCTGAACTGTTTTTTTTTAAAAACAGTCTGAACTATTTTTAAGTCATTTTAAAAACAGTCTGAACTATTTTAAAAACAGTCTGAACTGTTTTTTTTAAACAGTCTGAACTGTTTTTTTTAAACAGTCTGAACTGTTTTTTTTTTAAAACAGTCCGGACTGTTTTTTTTAAAACAGTCCGCACTGTTTTTTTAAAACAGTCCGGACTGTTTTTTTTTAAAAACAGTTAAAACAGTCCGGACTGTTTTTTTTTACAAACAGTCCGGACTGTTTTTTTTTTAAAACAGTCCGGACTGTTTTTTTTTTAAAACAGTCCGGACTGTTTTTTTTTAAAACAGTGCGAACTGTTTTTTTTTTAAAACAGTGGGAACTGTTTTTTTTTTTAAAACAGTCCGGACTGTTTTTTTTTAAAAACAGTCCGCACTGTTTTTTTTTAAAAACAGTCCGCACTGTTTTTTTTTAAAACAGCCCGGACCGCACTGTTTTTTTTAAAACATCCCGGACCGCACTGTTTTTTTTAAAACAGTCCGGACTGTTTTTTTTTTAAAAACAGTCCGGACTGTTTTTTTTTTTTAAAACAGTCCGCACTGTTTTTTTTTAAAACAGCCCGGACCGCACTGTTTTTTTTAAAACAGTCCGCACTGTTTTTTTTTTAAAAACAGTCCGGACTGTTTTTTTTTTTTTAAAACAGTCCGTACTGTTTTTTTTTAAAACAGTCCGAACTGTTTTTTTTTAAAAACAGTCCGAACTGTTTTTTTTTAAAACAGTTCGGACTGTTTTTTTTTAAAAACAGTCCGGACTGTTTTTTTTTCAAAACAGTCCGGACTGTTTTTTTTTTTTAAAACAGCGCGGACTGTTTTTTTTAAAACAGCCCGGACCGTTTTTTTTTAAAAACAGTCCGCACTGTTTTTTTTTAAAAACAGTCCGGACTGTTTTTTTTTTAAAAACAGTCCGGACTGTTTTTTTTTTTTTTAAAACAGTCCGGACTGTTTTTTTTTAAAACAGTCTGAACTTTTTTTAAAAAAAAACAGTCTAAACTGTTTTTTTTTTAAAAAACAGTCTGAACTATTTTTAAGTCATTTTAAAAACAGTCTGAACTATTTTTTTTTAAACAGTCCGGACTGTTTTTTTTTAAAACAGTCCGGACTGTTTTTTTTTAAAACAGACCGGACTGTTTTTTTTTAAAAACAGTTAAAACAGTCCGGACTGTTATTTTTTAAAACAGTCCGGACTGTTTTTTTTGTTCAAACAGTCCGGATTGTTTTTTTTAAAAACAGTCCGGACTGTTTTTTTTAAAACAGTCTGAACTGGTTTTTTTTAAAAACAGTCTGAACTTTTTTTTTAAAAAAACAGTCTGAACTGTTTTTTTTTAAAAACAGTCTGAACTATTTTTAAGTCATTTTAAAAACAGTCGGAACTGTTTTTTTTTAAACAGTCCGGACTGTTTTTTTTTAAAACAGTCCGGACTGTTTTTTTTTAAAACAGTCCGGACTGTTTTTTTTTAAAAACAGTTAAAACAGTCCGGACTGTTATTTTTTAAAACAGTCCGGACTGTTTTTTTTAAAAACAGTCCGAACTTTTTTTTTTTTAAAACAGTGCGAACTGTTTTTTTTTTAAAACAGTGCGAACTGTTTTTTTTTTCAAAACAGTGCGAACTTTTTATTTTTTCAAAACAGTCCGAACTGTTTTATTTTTCAAAACAGTCCGAACTGTTTTTTTTTTCAAAACAGTCCGAACTGTTTTTTTTCAAAACAGTCCGAACTGTTTTGAAAAAAAAAACAGTCCGAACTGTTTTTTTTAAAAACAGTCCGAACTGTTTTTTTTTAAACAGTCTGAACTTTGTTTTTTTAAAAACAACAGTCTGAACTATTTTTAAGTCATTTTAAAAACAGACTGAACTATTTTAAAAACAGACTGAACTATTTTCAAAACAGTCTGAACTATTTTAAAAACAGTCTGAACTGTTTTTTTTTTTGCGTTTTCGGATTTTTGTTAATTTTAGATTTTTGTTGATTTTTTGGGATTTTTTTTTGATTTTTTGATATTTTTAAAAAAAAAATCGTGTTTTTTCGGGGTTTTGCCTCTTTTATTTATTTTTTTTATTTTTTCGGATTTTTTTTATTTTTATTTGTTAATTAGTGGAAATAGACCAATCCTTAATTAGTTTCAGAAATGATGGACCAATCCTTAAATAAATTTTATAGCTGGACCAATCCTTAAATACTTTTGTTTTCGTGGACCAATCCTTAATTTTCTCTTATAATTATTGTTCTTTTTATATAAATCGGTGGGTAAACTCACACTATTTTATTTGAATGGTCTCAACAACATGAAAAACCTTAAAATAAAAAAACTTCTAATGCTAAACAAATAAAAACTTATTCATATTTTAATTTGTTTTTCTTGACACTCTAGTTTTAACTTTTTCACAACAGCAATTTATAATGTTATTGTTATTGATTAGTTGAATATGAATATTAATGAATAATGGTATTATGAGCGGATGACACACCATTTCACATGTACATTTCTAACTAAATATGGTTTACATATGACAAGTGTATGTACATGTGTCACCATGATATACGTTTAAGTTTGGCTATAAATACTTTCATGTCACACCATCTCCGTTCATCAAATAATAAATTTGGGGGTGGTCTGATGAACCTCGTCGTCAGAGGTCCAACGAAATGTGGTATTCGCAAAAATATATAAATATTCATGAGCCACACACAATGCTTATCTAATTCCTAAAAGTGCATACCCATTGGTAGTCTATCGTCGATAGAGGTCGGCAGAGCTTATTTGGACCTCCGACGAACTCATCAGAGCTTGCCACCAAAATTAAAAATTGGGTATGCAGTTTATATGATGAGTCAGTATCATTTTTTAAAATTAACGGGTATTTAGTTTTACGAATAGATATGCACTTTGTTTGACTTTTATCAGCCTCGTAAAAGTTCATCAGGCTTGATAATGTTTAAGAATTATTTTTCTCCAACAAAAAACTCAACTAATCGAGTCACAAGTTCTTATCAGTTTATAAAATTATAGATTTATAGTATTCTTTAATCAACAGAAAGATGCAAATTTCTTTAGACATGCATACTAGCTATTTCCTCTGGCGTGGACCAATCACTATAAAAACAAGTAAATATTTCAAGAAATAAAATGTTTCCAATTAAATTTAATTAAATCTCTTACAGGCATGTAGACGAATCTAAAAAAATTAAGAAATTGTGGTGGTCATTATCTATCAAATTCAACTTACTATTTTTTTCTTCTTTTTGACTACTCGATAGATAATTAGAAATCTTAGGGGGACATAGTCATATATCATATGGTGCATAAGAGATTTTTTTGAAAATTTAGGATACGATATTATAACTATAATGAAAATTATTATATATATATAAAATATAATGCTAAAAATTAACTTTTACTTATCAAACATTATCTGAAAATACAATTCCCAAAAAAGAAGTTTGATAATGGGATTACGGTACGCTATTTTAGAATACGTAAGTACTTGTGTATATTTGTACTTTCTTAGATAACAAAAATACTCCATTATACTAATATAACATGTATAACCCGTTACTTTAATGAGCTTATAATACTTTGTCTTAAAATTGTAAATAAGTATAAATTTTCAACATCACCGTATCTTGAAACCTATCGGTGAAGTATTTGTGAAGTATCGTTAAAGAATTGAATAGGTCAAACTTTTAAAAAGTAAATGATACGACATTTGGAGTATCCAATACGGGTATCGGATTGGTCAAACCTTTGAAAAGTCAATGATACGGCATTTGAAGTATCGGATATGCTATCAGAGTATCGGGGAAGTATCGTATCCCATACGATAATTTTTCAAAAAAAATGAAATATCCTTGCTACATAAAATATATCCCTATACATTCCACCCCTTCCCTTTTTGATTATTTGATTCTAAAAATAAAACCATTTGACACAATTTGTTAGGTTACATAAATTTATATTTAGCATCTTTCGTAAATTTTGAAATGGCTATATGAACATCCATGTTGAATAACAGCCAATAAAATCGTGTTAATTTCATTTTTACGTATTGAATACTTATATTGTTTAGTTAGTAGTGCTGTTTTTATAACAATCATTGTACAGTAGAACTTTTATAATTTAATACTCAGTAAATTAGTAAACTATGTAAAATAGTATTTTTATCCGGTCCCGACTTAGCAAATGTATAAAATCATTAATTCGATAAATTAATTATATAATAAATTTTTGAAAGATCTTTATGTAAATATTTGGTCCCAATAAAATCATAAATTAATAATTCTTCAAAATAAAAACCATTACTAAGAAAATTTAGTTAAACATGACTTTATAATGGTTTACTTATTTTTAAAATTTTAAATCTATGTGCAACTCATCCCTAATGTAATACTACATCTAATGTTAGTAATTTTTAATTTGTTACACGGTGTAAAATGTAATAAAATTTATATAAGTATTAGATTGTGAAGCAGAGTATTTGCATTGGAATAATGTTAGTAATATATACTACATCCGTTATTATTTAATTGTCCATTACGAAACTACGTGCAATTTTGACCGGCTTATAACTTATATCAAAATTATCGAAATGAATTTTTTTAAAATCTAATCATAAAATTTAACATTTGAACTATATTATCAACTTTTGAAAATTGTCGGGATGAAAATTTTCATTCCGACAATTTTGATAAAATTCTTGTCCGATCAAAATTACACGTAGTTTCGTAATACACAATTAAATAGAAACATAGTGAGTAATAATTTTAATGTATTCCACTTTAGCTTATCTCCCCCATGTAATACGGATTCATTTTTTATGCATAGTCTATGCTAATTTTTACAGAGCAATTAGATAAAAAAACAATCCCATTCAATAATTTTAAATAAAAATTATGAAAATATTATTATGTATTAACATACACCGCTCATTAACACGCATAGTTAAAAAAAAATTATCAATGCGATTACGATAAGTTATTTTAGAATAACACTATCGTAAAACCGGTAAAAGTTGTCACCCACTAAAAACTTAACACCTGCTAAAATTAATTTAAAATTAAAACTAAAATATTATATTGATTAGCCCACCCTAAATCAGAGTGCATCGTATAAAAATAAAAATAAAAATCAAATTTATCAATCGTATAAAAAAAAGTATCGGATACGTTTTAAATACGTTACGTAAAAAATAAAAAATAAATTTATCAATGATACCGAAAAAATATCGAATATGTAATCCTATAAACTTTTTTTAATTACTTTTTTTTCCTAGGTTGTATTGACCTGTTAGATTCTTTTTGATAGAGTAACCCATACAAAATTAGTATAGGCTACTCTGAAAAAAAAAAAAAAACAGGACAACAAAAATGAATTAATGTAATACTCCATACATGTCATTAAATACGAAATTGGCAATTTTAAGTTGCAGTTATCTGGTCTCAAAATTGTCAAATAAATACTTTATCTGTTTTAAAATATAATTACACTAATACGGGATTCGACCTAATTATGATACATTTTTTATACTCTCTTTAGAATTTTTCCACTATGTTTTTTTTAAAATAAACAGATAAAACTTATGAAAATTTCATTTTAAGTACAAACTCAAAATATTTTTCATAAAAAAAGGAAATTACAATAAAGCGAAGCAAAAGAATGGTGGAGGGAAGAACAGAGGAAGACGATGAAGACACCTTCGGTAGCTTCTCTTTTGCACCCACCTTTCTCAATAATAATTCCCATATAATTATTAATAATATTCACTCTAATTATAATGATAATTATAAAGATGATGATGATTGGGGTGATTTTGTAGAATCTCCTCTTAGATCCAATCTCTCTAATAATAATAATAATAATAATAATAATAAAGGCCCTTTACCCCTCTCTTTATTTGGCCAACTTGATGATGATGATGATGATGTAAAACCTGGATCTGTTGATAATGGGTTTGCTTTTAGTCCAAATAATAATGGGTCTAACTCAGATTTCATTGGGAAAGATTTAGGTTTTGGTGAAAAATATGGTAATGTTAGTGGGTTGAGCTTAGATTCTGATAAAAATGTTAAAAGTGGGGATTTTTCAGGTTTAGGGAAAGGGGATATAAGTGGGTTGAGCTCAGATTATGGTTTAGTTGATAAAAGAAGAGATTTTTTGAGTTTGGGGAAGGGGAATTTAAGTGGGTTAAGATCAAATTCTGATTTAATTACTAAAAGCATGGATTTTTCGAGAATACAAATTGATGATTTCTGTGGGTTGAGTTTGAATTATGATTCAAGAGCTACAAGCGGAGATTTTTCGAGTCTAGGGAAAGTGGATATAAGTGGGTTGAGATCGAATTCTGATTTAGTTGCTAATAGCATTGATCTTTCGAGAATACAAACCGATGGTTTAAGTGGGTTGGGTTTGAATTATGATTTAATTGCTAAGACTAAGAGTGGAGATTTTTCGAGTCTAGCAAAGGAGGATTTAAGTCGCTTTGGTTCGGATTCCGATTTGTTTTCTAGAACTGGACCTTTTTCAAGTCCAGGAAAAGAGGATTTAAGCGGGTTGAGCTCGGGTTTCGATTTAGTTGCTAAAAGTGGAGACCTTTCGAGTCGAGGAAATGGGAATTTGAATGGTTTGAGCTCGAATTTCGATATGTTTTCTGTAGATAATGGGTTGAGGTTTAGTTCTGATTTATTTGATGTAAAAAACGGTGATCATGGTACTCAAATGAAGGATACTAATGGGGACAACATTGTTGGTTTACACTCAAACTTGAACGGTTTGGTATCGAGCACTCCTCCTAGTGGGAACGAAGAATTCGACGCTGATGACGATGCTTGGGAGTTTAAGGATGCATATTCAGAATTGAATGTTGACACAGGGGTTAGTAATAGGATTAAGTTTAGTGCATGTTTCTTGTTCAAACTTTTGTTATGTTAACATGGTTAATTAGGCGCATGCTCTTGTAAACTTGTATTGGACATGTTCAGATGTATCTTGGTTACATCACACTATTAATATTGAAGAAACTAGAAGATGCTAAAATATATTTTTGTTTAAATTAAATTGAAATGCATTGGATCTTTTAAATCTTGTAGATTTTTTTTTCTATAGGAGAATTTGACCTATCTAAATAACATTTTGAAACTGTGAGGTTTTACTTTTGTTTGTAAAAGTCATACACACATTGGTTTTGCTGTTAAATGCTTATGTCTGCTTTTGTGATGAATATTGGAGTGCACATAGCACATCCTCTTCCAATTTTCCTAAGAATGGAAATACTTAATATACGATGAAGCAATAGTTGCAAACACCACTTCCGTCAAACTTAAGTAGTCTATTTTGTGACAGTTGTTATATCTAATCGGAGTTAGAACCTTCGAAGTAATTTATGCGGGAACTTGTCATGAGACTTGATTATTATTCTGTAAGGTTATATTTGTTTGAGGCTTATTCTTAAAATTATTGACAAATTTCACCAATTTCATTGTTTGAAGGTTAAAAGCAAGCTTCAAGAAAACTCCAAGGTCACTGGAAGTTTAACTCAAGCTGTCAACGGTTCACATGAATCTATTAAATTTTTTTCTTCGGCACCAGATGGGGAATCGTTTAAATCTATAGGAACAGGCTTATCAGCTGTTGCTCAAAACGGTTTTAGCTTGTACAAGTTAGAGACAGTTGCTCAAAATGGTTTGAGCTCGGATTCATTCTTTAGCAGCAAGCAAAGTGGATTTGACGGTGGACAAAATTCTGATCCGTTGGAATCCAATGAATGGGGTGGGAATTTTCATGGCGCTTTAACTGGAAATGGGTTGAATGAGGAGGTAGGTCCTTTTCTTTCATGTTTTTCTTATGTCATAGTTCATTATTGAAAGTGAAACTCTAGGATCTGAAATCGATATGTCCAATGAGTATCATAATTCATAGGTATTTAATTTGCGAGTCCAAATACTTCCTTTGTTTTTTTGTTCTATAAAAGCTTTCACATCAGAGATTTGAAATACTAGTGGGTTCCTTGTGTTAAATGCTGCTCAAATAATATTGTCAACCCAACTGAAAGATTTATCACTTATGAATCACAGATCCTGTTCATATCATATCCCTACATTTATCATCTATACTCAAAACTACATCTTATGTTAGCATTTTGTGTCACAGGATATTCCTACGACTGGTAAGGCTTCCCAGTCTGAAGTTGAAGTGCTGTCTTCTAATGGAAAAACTCAGGTGGGTTATTGATTTCCTTATACCTGATTATTGTTCGACTAAATTTCTCTACTTTTGATAACTAAATTGAACAATATGATTGAATTCCCATCGCAAATAGACTCGATATCTATGTTTTTTACTAAATTTAGTTTTTTTTTTCTAGTACACAATGAATCAGTGACGTATAATCAGTCCCAGCTCATTTTTCCATTGCTTCTCCTTAATCTTTTATTGCACTTTTTTTTATGTCTTTCTCAAGCAAAGCAAAACTGTTTGTCCGTGTGGATTTCATCTTTACAACCATTGAATGTTTTGAACCAGACACATGATAGATAGTTAACTTGAGAAGCGTCTTTGTCTTGCAAATCTCATGACTTTGAACTAGCTCCTATCTTACGGTTTTAATTTGAGTTTTACATAGAGAACATTCCCTCCAAGCAGTTACTTGCCTAGATTCAAAATTTCTGGAACGATAGAGATAGCAAGTCTCATACGTTATACGTCGAATCATCATTTTATACAGACATTAGGTAGTACATGTAGGATTACTGCGATTTGAAGATGGGCAAAAGCACTCTATTAGTCTATGATTAGTAAGTCTATTTTGGTAGATGATGTGTTGCTTGCGTTTCAAGATGACAAGTTGGTTAAAATACTTTTTAATTATCACCTAAATTGCATGCCTCTATATGGCTCCCTTTTTGCCATGCTTCTCGTTGACTTACATGATTTAACATTGTTCTTGGACATTCAGGTAAATGAGTTGAGAGCCAATAATTATAATGAGGCCTTGCCCCTGGCCCTTTTTGGTGAAGAAGAATTAGAAAGTTATGATTATTTAAATGCTCAAGAAGATATATTATATAAGCCCTCCTCGACACAAGGGAAGGGTATCAGCAATGAGGGTTCAAATTACTCTATCCATGATGTCATATCGACTTTGTATAGTCAACCTCAGCAGAACCCTTCAGTTAATTATCCGGAAAAACACACCGATAATGGGTTGAACTTGAAGCCCTCTGATGAAGTCCTATCTCATATTCCTGAAGATCTTGATGAAGATCTTGATGATGGTTCCTGGGAATTTAAAGATGCCTCTGCTATAACACATGCTTTAGAGCTAAGTAGTCATTTAGTTTTCTACCGTAAATTGGAGAAACAATTGACCTTAGTTTGCAGATGCCATATTGACAATCTGAAGGTTGGTGTGCTAGCTAAAACTTCATATATATTTACATACACAAGCGGCATTAAAATTAAAATATTTCTTTTTTGTTAGAAAGCTCGAGATACTGCTTCTTTTTCGGGGGATGATTTAGAAGTAGCAAGAATTGAGGAGGAAATCCAGGTTGGTCCTATTTTTATTCCTCTATAAAAAAAAAGGAGTATTGGATTTCACTTGGCATTTTCTTTACAGTTTAATTCAAGTTTAGTTTCACCTACTTCTTATCTTATTTTTTCTGCCACTTTTCTCTTACAGGAGGCCTGTAAGGAACTTCAAGAGGAGACTTTAAACTTTCAAGACCACTCAGACAATCAAACTCTTAGAGAAACTTGCCTGAATGAATTTTTAGAAGTTCTTAATGAACCTAAGTTCCAAATATTGGAATCACAACATGGAATATCAACGAAATTGCATTTGGTATGTATCACCTTCTTTAATCTTTTAGTGGACATCTTTTGTAAGCATTTATTTCAGGCTTAAGATATATGCATGACGATGTAGTTGAAGATGCTAGTTGATTTTAGTATTTATACTAAATTCGATAGTTACCGACATCTTAAGCTTAAGTTGGGTCCTAGCTTCTTAAAAAACTAGTAAAATTAATAGAGGACAAGAAACTAAGTTGTTCCGGTAACGAGGTGGTATAATGGACATTTTTTGTTTCATGCTATAAGCAGGGACCTAAAAAATCACATGTGTATTCCCACCACAAGTCAAAAAGACCTGCTTGATGGCCAATCGGAAAAGACTAAGAAATAATGGGAGATAGTTTTGTGTGAAATTGAAATAATGTAAAATTGAGAATGCTTTTAAGGTTTCGAACCGTGTTGTAATAGAGCAGCGTTGTTGCTGCTCTAAGGCTGAAATGGTACTCTTACTTTGAAGTTTTAACTTTCAAACTTATTGAAACTTCAAAAAGGTTTCTGCATGTTTAACAAGTTATTGCAAATTATTTTTTGAGGACTATGTGAAATTGTGCCAACTTTAGAAGTAGTTTTTCAACAATGTTGCGAGTTGCTTATGAATTTATATCCGGCCATCGTAGGCACAGAAAGATCTGACATCAGCAATTAAAGCCGTGAAGCATACCAAGTCGAAGCTGAATATCCTGACCATAGGATCATCAGATGACCAGTACAATTATGTATCTACATGGTCCAAGATCCTTTCTGTGTGTGCTCAAGAGCTTAAGCATGGGTCTTGGATTTGGAAACAGTCAATTGAAAATAATCTTCAGAGTCACATGGTCTCTGATCCTCGAGGTATCGTATTTTCTTTTTATATTTAATGTAGTTATCATAAATTGGTCAAACAGTTGAAACTATGGGTAGGCCCGTGACTGCTCTGTTCACAGCAGCACATTTTTTAAGTTTGAATAAAATATGTAGAGTCTTGTTAATTCTTTTATGTTTCCATTTGTCTTGGCATAAATGCAGGAAAAGATTTTGTCACTTCCCTGGCAGAGATTTATAGAGTAGTCATTATTCTACGGGCCTCGACGAAACTTTTTGAGCCATGGATACTATCAACAAATTCTATCAGCATATTTTCTCTCTTCGAAGATTGTAATACTCTATGGTCAAGTTTGAGTATTGAGGAAGCTCTTAATCTACATGTTAACAATGAATATCAAAGTACGGTCAAGGAATTATTGGAATCGATCAAGCGTGTACACGAACTTGATGAACTGGCACTTCAAGACCTTGTCCTCCATCAACAAGTATCTACTTGTCAGCTTTCTCTTTTGAGCTCCAAAGTAATTCCAGGTGAGGAAGTTCATTCCTTGAAAGGACAAAAAGTAACATATAAAGGGTTTACTTCATTTTTATATCCTAAACTATGACCATTGTCCAATTTCTAACCCGGATTTTTTCCCCTTAAGCAGATTTAGTCAATGAACTATACGAATCATGCATTTTGTGTCCCTAGACCTGAAGCCGTTAGTTTCCTCGTTAAATTCTTTCAATATTATACTTTTAAAACAATTATAGTTCTATTTATTCATGTTTCATCCCTCATAGTGATTGTTCATATTTAATTCCCCATTAAAGCTGATTAAATAGAAATAAAATAGTTTAAATTATAATACTCAAATAATGGGAAAACTAATGGTGTTAGGAATAACCGAATAGGACAAGAATTTTAAGGTTTAAAGTCTGGGTAATAAACCTGATACAAAAGTATAGGAAGAAAAGTGAGACAAAGATCACAGTTTAGGGATTAAAAACGAAGTGAACTCTTAAAATAAAGGAAAACAAAATTGAGAATACTTTGAACTGTATGAGATTTACTGCCTGGCAATTTTTTGAAAAAGCGTTTCATGTGTATTAGCTCAAATACTTTACAACTTTTAACACTTTCTTTATGTATTATTTTTTGGTTCCAGAGATGAGCAGGATTATGTGGAATGGTGAAACCTTCTTTGTGACGCTTGCAAATTTGTGGGTGAATCTCATAAGCTGTGATCTCCCAGACTTGCCGCACTTGCGAGTTGGCTCATGAGATTTCCCAGTTGTTTGCATGTCAAATGGTTTTGTGAGGCTATTAAAAGATTTCCTGTCAATATCATGCCACCAACTTTCGCTATATTATGCGAAAAGGAGTTTTCGTCAAACTTCTAGAAATCATGACTAGCACATCAGACCACACAGGTGAAGGTGTTACGGTCATTTTCTTTTTATAGGCATTCTTTTGTATAACGTGTAGCATATTTGGTTGTTTATTTTTTTATATAAAACTGTATTAGGGGTAAATAGCATCGACACCCATCCTGTTTAAAAAACAGGACCTCAGACGGGTTACCCCGTATGAGTTTAAGTGCCTGTTTGATAAATCTGAGGGTGTGTAGTCTAGATGTTATTTACCCTTTATATCGGTGCTTGTTGTGATGGTGTGGGTAGTATGGTAATCATGTAATTGACACCTTTTTTGGTTGTAGGAATGCAGAAAATGAGAAGTTTAATTTTTTGGGGATATTGACTCGTAACACCTGCATTTTTTTCTTCGCTTATAGCAGCATTGTCCTTGCACCCTTGTTTGTTCTCATGATGATTTTGCTTCATGGATCATTAAGCTTACCCGACATGGTTTTCACACAGTATCATGCTTTATTTGGTATTGCAGCTTGTCTGGAAGAGTTCGTGGAATAAAATTATTTACCATTTTGATAAAGAAATGGTGGTTACACTTAAACATGTATGTTAAGCAAATTAGAGGGTTTGCGTAAAGCCGTAAATGATAGCTTATACTTATTTATGCCGGTTTACATGATTGATATAAACAAATATCTGGCCTCGAGTTTCTCAAACCATGTTCCCCAAGAAAAATAAAAAATAAATAGAACAATGATGATTGCAATAGCGCATCTCTTTATTTATACAGACCGGAAAAATGTTGATAGACGAATACCTTAGACTGGTCAAGTGAATCGATTTCGGGGGATAACCTTCACAACTTTGATGTCCCAGAAATTCATAAACAGTGATTACAGTGTTTCTGTTATATATATTGGCGAAAGAATGAATATAATCTTACATTTGTGAGGTATTACTGTTTTCGAAAAATAGGAAAACAGACCAACAGAGGTCTCTATGCAAACAATAAAATGGAAAAAAGAGTTCGTTGTTCAAATGAGAAGATCCGGGACTTCCAACAATCTCCTAAACCTTCCATTATTTAACTTAACCAAATCGTCATAATTTTCAATCCAGCTATAACCTCGATTTTTAACTACATTCGTATCACTCATCATTTCCCTAATAGTCTTCACCTCTTCCCATCTACCCTTGGAAGAGAACATATTAGATAAAAGTATATAAGGTGCCGAGTTTTTTGGGTCCAAATGAAAGAGTCTATCTGCTGCTTTTCTCGCTAAGCTTACATTATCATGAACCCGGCAAGAACTAAGCAAAACCTCCCATACTAACGGACTATCTCTATATGGCATCTTATCTAAAATCATTTCAATTTCATCAAATCGGTTAGCACGACCGAGAGCATCTATGATACACGTGTAATGATTTATTAGAGGCTTAATTCCGTAATCAAGCTCCATTGAATCAAATATTTTAATCCCTGTATCTACTAACCCTGAATGGCTGCAAGCAGTGAAAACGGAAACAAAAGTAAACGCATCAGGTTTTTCACCCATAGCTATCATGCACTCATATAGATTCAAGCCTTCGTTTCCACGTCCGTTTTGTGCATATCCATGTATCATCACGTTCCACGTCACGGTACTTTTAACGAGCATCATGTCAAAAATCTTCCTCGCCATATCCACATCACCACATTTACAATACATATCCATTAAAGAACTTCCTAAGAACACATCGTTTTTGAAACCATGTTTTGAAATCTGTGCATGAACCTGCTGACCTTGAGATAGAGAAGAGAGCTTTGCGGAACAACTCAAAGCTGTAGTGTAGGAAAATTGGGTGGGAGTCGTATTTTGCGTTAGCATTTCCTTAAACAAATCAAACGCTTCTTTGTCTAGAAAATTTATAGATAAACCACCCATCAAGGCATTCCAACAAACAATATCCTTTTCAGGGATTCTATCGAATATACGACTTGCAATTTTCAAATTGTTGCAATTTGAGTACATGCCGATTAGTCCACTAGCTACATGTAAATCTGAATCTAACATATTCCTATATGAAGCAGCATGGATCTGCTTTCCACCATGCAAAAACCCACGCGCCGCACAAGAGCTTAGGATTATAGCAAGAGTAGTTCTATCGGGTCGAATACTTCGTAACTGCATTTTTCTAAAAAGCTTTATTGCCTCTTCATGGTTTTCAATTTGCAAGTACCCTGAGATTATAGCATTCCATGAACCAACGCTTGGGCACGACAGTTTATCAAATATCCGACGGCCAATTTCAATATCCCCAGACTTTCCACAAGCCGTAAGCATATTAACATAAGTGACCTCATCGGGTTCATATCCCTCATGCAACATTTTTTCCATATACTCAAGAGCCTTATGAATTTGTTTCTTTTGACCATACCCCCCAATTATTATATTCCAAGAAACAATATTAGGTCGTGGAATATCAGAAAAAGCGAGCACGGCGCTCTCCATCTCACCGCTTTTCACATACATATCAAGTAACGAATTGCTTAAGTGGAGATCCCTCTCAAACCCGAGTTTAACAGTAAGGTTGTGTATCTGTCGGCCATATATATTACAACTTAATTTGCTAAAATTCTCACTTTTTACGCTAGCAAAACCAGCCAGAACACTCGATAGACACACAGAATCAACACATATCCCCATTCTACACATTGATCCAAACATACCAAAAGCTTCGTCGACTCTGTCACTGTTTGCTAAAGCCCCCATCATTGCCGTGAAAGAAACTTCGTTAGGCTGAACCAATTCCTCAAATACCCGAATAACATCTTCTAAACACTTGTTCTTAGCATACATAGACAACAAAGCATTACCCACGTATATATTCTTCACCAACCCAATTTTAGCACAAATTCCATGACATTTACTCCCGTAAACAACATCCCCTAATAATCGACACGCACTCAAAACACTAGCCAAAGTATAATTGTTTGGTATAAATCCTTCCAAACACATCTTATCAAAAACAACCAACGCTTTTTTTTCATACCCACCTCGAACAAGAGCACTAATCATCATGTTAAAAGACATTACATCTCTCTCGGGCATTTCTTCGAACGTTTGTAGCGCTTCTTCAAAATTACCACCTTTACAATAACATTCTAACATGGGATACCAGGAATAAAAGTTATTTTTATCGAACATATGGCGAGCGGAGACAGTTTGGCCGCATTTTGAGTATAACAATAAAATCCGGTTAGAAAGGAATTTGTCGCGGTTTTTTCCGATACGAGTAATGTAAGCATGTATGGTTTTTCCTGATAAAAGGGCTTTCTTTTCTATGTAAGAATTCAAGAGATTTGCTATTGTTTTGATTTCCATAATATTAACTTGTTAGTGAAAATAGACTAAAGCTAAAGCAGAATGTTTTTATATGTAGCATTTAAGCTGATATTTATTAATGTTACAAAAAGTTTTATTGATAGAATTGTGTTCAAAATGTAAAAAGGGAAACACTTACCCTGCAAATTGAAGTGTTGGCTAAATCTAAAATGTAGTAATAGCAGTAAAACAACAGGTGTATTGTTAAATTTAACGTCACTCGTTTGACCGTTAGTATAACAATACAACGTCTGTTAAAATCGCTATAATAACATTTTCTTTCAGTGAGATCATTACTATAGAGTCAATATTTCAAATGATAAAAACCGTGAATACAAATTAACCATATATATTTTGTTTAGTGACTTATTATTAGGCTTGTAATTTTGTAAAATGAGTTGTATCGATTTCAGCTTTTCATTTTCTAACCGGTATTGAATTTGTCTATAAACCGATAAATACTTCGACCAACCCCTTTGGGAACTTGGTTCATTTTAGTTTATCATATTTATTAGACTTATTTGATTAATATAATTTGTTAATTGCAATTAGGGCCCCAAGTGTTTGACTATTTGCTAATGATCGTTATAGTGTTTGACTATAGCAAAGATAATATGTAATAGTCGTAGAGACTTAGTCATTCACCCTCTGATGATTCGTTACGTTCATGGATGCCTTGACTCTGATTTGGTGACAGTAGAGGTGGCAAAAAGCTGAGTTTTAATTCGATTTTTTAACCAGACTGACATATGTTAAATAAAAATGCATAATCATACGAGTCAGAGTCATTTTTTTTACAAACTACTTATTTAAAAAATTCGAGCAAAAAAAAAAAAAACGGATGCCTCATCTATCGGCTTTCTCTTTTTGTTGCTATTATGACACGTTCTACTTGCTTTTGTAACTATATATAGATACAACGATATTGATGCAATTACTCGTATCATATTATTAAAATAACCAAACTCGACCTTTGCGATTATCAAAATTTAGTCCAGTTTTTCTAAATATAGCATTATTGCTAGGTTAAAACTACAAAAATACAATATAAATTTAAATAGAAAATACCCCATGAAACCGCCTTATTTATTTTTTAAAATCCAAAAAAAATATGAAAAATGATAATTTAGTACATATTTAGAAAATTATTTACAAAAAAACCGATTGTTTTGAACTTGATGATTCTTTTACAAAAAAAATAAATATTTTGTGAACTTATTTACAAATAGGTACATATATTATTAAAAAATCCAAAAAAATCAAAAAATATATTTAAAAATTAAAAATCAAAATTTTAAAAAATACATTTTTTATAAAAAAAAATATGTGTAATCCTGCCTAATCCGGTTCAATCATGTATGTCTAATTATGCTTGATCTTATCTAATCCTGTCCAATCATGTCTAATCTTGTATGTATAATCATATTTGATCCTATCTAATTATGTTTAATCATGTTTGATACTATGTACAAATTTTTTGATTTCTTTAAAAAAAATTCAATTTTTTTCAATTTTTTTTTAAATTTTTGGTATATATTTTGTTATTTTTTATGACATATGTAACTAATTGTAAATAAATATATGTATCTAATTGTAAAAAAAATACACATAAATGAGTTTTTTACAATTAATTTAATTGCTATGTAGCTATTTGTAAGTGTAAAAAAAATAAAATACACTAATGTAATATATAAATGTACCAAAAAGAATTACTCATAATACGTATGTATGTATGTATGTTTATCCACCATGCTACCGCCCATCACTTTAGTCAAATAGATGACACGTCTCAATTTTAATGACATGGACCAATTACACACGAGTTACAAAAAAGGAGCACGATACCATCCGTATAATAAAATATAAACCACACTTACTAATTAATAAATAAATATATTGAATAAATAAAATAGCCGTTACCTAAATAAAGGGGCTTTTTTTATCATGAATATCGACCGTTGCATTTTAATTGATCCGTTAAAAACAAAACAAAATACCCCACCCACTCACTCACTCCTCTTTGACTATTTAGCTTTTCTATTAACAAATATTTAGATAGATACATATTTATACATATATATATATAGATAGAGTGAGAGAGAGAGAGTTATAAAAATGGTGGCGAGAACTCCATTAAAGGAAAGGAAGATGATGTTTCCCCAAATTGACCCAACCCTTTTAAAAGAAACTGTTAACAAGGTAACAACAATAGAAGAATGTTTTTATTAATACATTTTTTTTTCTGTTTTTATAAGAATATTTCCATCTTTATTCAATTTCATATCAGTTCTTAGTGTGTAACTGGTTTTAGTATGTATTGTGTTGCTTTTATGTAACCTGTAACATTATCTTTATCAGTTATAATGAAAATTTTAGCTATACTAGTTACATAATTTGGTCAATTATGGTAGCTCCATATAAATTACTTTCAATTTTTTTCAATTTTATTCATGTGTAACTGGTTTTAGTGTGTATTTTGCTGATTTTATGTAACATTACCTTTTATCATTTATAATGAAATTTTTAGTTATGCTAAGATACATAATTTGATCAATTATGGTAGTTCCATATAAATTATTATAATCAACAATAGAATATATGTATATTTCATATTTTTATAAGGAAATTTTCAATTTTATTCACTGACATATGTTTCTTACATTAGTTATACTAAGTTACATAATTTGATCAATTGTGTGGAGCATACAACTTACTATAATCATTTCTGTACAGTTTCGATCCAAAGGTTCTCGTCATCTAAGCATGTTAGCTAGGGGAGTAACTAGTAGTAGGGTAGGGTAAAAGGGAATTCAGCAACTCTCGTACGGAGAAAACAACGATCTTTTACCAAGTATTTTGAATTAATTTTATTTTATCGATTTTAGCTTTTCAGCATTCCATAACTACAGTTATAGTCCCTCCACTGATGTTGGCCGGACTGGAATGATTCACCCTTTTAATTTTATTGAAAAAATATACCCATTTCTATGTATAGTTTCTTTCATTGAAGAAAAGAAATTTTGTACCGTCACCCTAGCGAGCCAGCACTATTCTTCTTGTACATATTTTGGTATCATTGTTTTTTTTTACACTAAAAAATGCTGTGTTCAAAGGTAGTGATTGGGCAATATCAGTTAGGTTAGTGTACTGATCACAAAAGGTTGTAATTTAGAATCCAAAAAACCTTGTTAAATCGGTGTACAATTATGATATCTGCCTATTGGTGTGTGCCTTTTGAGCCCGAAAATGGTAAAAAAAAAATTGTATGTATTATAGTTAGGCTTGCATACTAATTATACCAGATTGTAGTTTAGAATCGAAAACAAACTGCTAACTTGGTGTACAATTACAGTATATATGGTGTGGGCTTCTGAGCCCAAAACTGTTACTTTTATGATGTAATAAATGTCCGGTGTGCATATATAGTTGTTTAGATTTGATAAAAACAGTTAAGAGATTGGTGTACAAAATAGGATATAGCCCAAGAATCATACAAAATAGGATATGCATGTATTGATGTAAGCGTTTATGGCAGGTTGATAAGTGTATGGCTAGATTGCAAGAGCTTCAGTACACAATATCCGGTGGATCGAAAATGGTATATGGTGTGTCATTGAGCCCGAGAAGTACCAAAGGCTATCTCAGAACTAGTCTCCGATGTAAACAAGAATCTCTTAGGTAGTATTCATTTCTTTTCTCCTTTGTCTATGACTCTATTACAGTATATACTTGTTGGATTAGTTTTTGGTATATTTACTGAATGTGAGTTACAGATTTTGATTTGAAGATTCTTCCTAACTACTGATTTTACCAGTTGTCCTTTTTATCATAGTACATATATACTCACATGTTGTCAATTGGGCTTGTTTATACTCAATTATGGTTTTTGTTTTGATTTCAATATTCTCAGCAGTTGAGTTATAAAATTGATGGGGTCTGAATTAGGAGTCTGGTTATACTGCAATTTTTCAATACTTACAGTCTTCTCTGACTTTTCTCCAGTGCTCTGCAACTAAATGGACCAAGATGCTTTTTGTATTGCATGTTTATATTTATATCACAATGAATTTATTTGTCAGAAAAGATTTTAGTAGCTTAAATTTAAGTAGGTTTTCCATAGTTTGCTTTCCTTTTTCTCAGCGATTGAACTATAGAATGCTAGTTTTTGCTGTTTCTTCCTAATTATCGATCTCACATGTTATTGTATCTTTCCAGTTTTCTCAGCACAAGTATAGAAATTTGCCTTCTGGTTTACTGCAATACTTATAGGGGGTGTCCTTTCTTTGTTGTTCATTATTAATTGATAACAAATTGGGTCATTGCCTACTCTCTCTGTAAACTTGATTAATTACTTTTTTCGAAACCCTTTTTTCTGTATGCCATGTTGCGCTATCATAATGTGCATGCCAGCATGGGTATGCAATTAAAAGGATCAAGACTACATTTTTTTCTTCTTAGTATCAGTAGTTACTTTGACAGAAAAGTTTTTATGAGTTTTTTTATTACTAAGTTTTTTTTTTTTGCCTTCATTTTCCCCAGAAATTGAATTATTGCAGGATGCTAATGTTTTGAGTTAGGATTCTATTTCTACTGCAGTATTTTGAATAATTACTTGGTGTTATTCTTTCGTTCTTCTCATTAAATATATTTATTTACTTTTTCTCTGCTATTAAAAGGATCAAGAATGCTAATCCTCGGAAATCATCCCCAGGCAAGATGCCAACACCAACAGGTCTCTTTCTCTCTCTATATATATGTATACGCAACTCTTGAATTTATCACAAAAAGTACTAAATTCTCTTTCATATTTACTCAGGTGAATGGCAGAGAATGTCATTACCAGCAATGTTGGTCGGAGAGACAGTGGGAGAGATTCTTAAGGCGAGCCAATTCGTTAGAGAGATCACAACAATTACTCATACACCAGTCTCAGATGATCCTAAAACTCCGGTAACTGTTAGAAGAAAACAAAGGATGAATAACAACAATGAAAATTCCAAACTCCGGACGAGGAGGAGGAGAGAGAAACATGTCAAGGAGTCCGCTTCGCCAGTGCTACGAAGGGCACGCTCAAGGATTAATTTCAAGGCCTCTTCTCCTATACATTTGCAGGACAAAGAAAATAGCAGGTATTGTTTTTTAAAATATGCTTCGATTTAGTTGATTGATGTAGGCAAGGACTAATTAACATACATTGACCTTAAGCTTGTTCAATCGACACTTTTTTCCCAATTCAAATGCACAAGTACGAGTAATCAATTCGCCAAAAGGTCTAAATTGCATATCTTAACAAATTTAAGCAATCGAAAATTATGACTGTAGTTTGTTCGACTTCAAGTTTGTGGACATTGTATTTTCATCCGAAGAAAAGTACCTCATGAAAACCTTTACGAGCAATAAAAAAGTCAAATGTTTTTTATTTATTTATAAAAAGTGTCCAGTTGCATGTGTCTGAACAAAAATAAGCTTAATAGATATCAGTTATCACACTAGTTTGATTTTCAAGTTTAATTGCATAGTTTTCTGAGCACAAATACGCATTCAGATATCAGTTATCTCACTAGTTTGGCCTTCAAATTTATAGAGTTTCATCCAAAAAGTTGATAATCATCCTTAAGAAAAAGAAACTAAGTTAGACAAAGAGAAGTTTCATTTGTTAGTTTACATAGTATTCATTTTTATTCAAGCTCAAACTCCTGCGATTCGATTAGTCTAATTTTGCGTGTAATTACAGTTTTACTTGCTTCATCGGTTTTTAATTTCAATATACATTAATTAAACACAGGTACATGGCAAATAGAGTATCACCAAGACATAAGCCATGGGCCAAAAAAGCTGTTCTTTTCCCCAATCCATTGTTCCACACTTCACCAACCTCAAATAACCCAAGGTTTTGCAAAACCAAGTCCCCAATAATTACAACAAATCGTCCGAAAACCCCACACAAATTCTTAATCAAAACCAGGTCCCCACCTTCGTCCTCCAAGTTTCAAGTTAAACGTGTCTTTCCCCCTCCAGTGATTTCTCTCTCCCCCTCTAGACTACGCCGGTCTCCTGTTAAAAAGACTTCTTCTGCTACCGGAACAGCAGCGAGGCTGAGAAGATCGTTTTCTCCGTCAAGGTTGGCTAATCGTCTCATTTCTCCATTGAAGACTCGAAAAGGCGGTTTTACACACAAGACTGATGGGTTGCTTAAACAACACAAGCTCAACTGTACGCCCATTAGATTACCCATCAAGCGAATTTGATGGGATTCTATCTTGTATTTAAAAAGATTTATTTCATTCATTCAAGTTTGAACAGATTTTTAATATTATTTATTTGTATGATATTTTCTCGATGTCCATTAAATATCATGTACCAGACTTTACTGTTTTTCATCTGCCTTTCCCATTTTTTGTTGTCGATCAAGTAAAAAAGAGACAGATAAATAGATGATGAATGAGTTACAGTGCTATTTCATTATAGTACTACATACATTTTTACTTGCTCTCTTCATTATCAAATTAACTGATTCTCAAACTTCATTTGCACACGTTTCTGAAAAATATTATCTAAGTATTTTTTTAAAGTTTTCGAAACGTTGCCCCTCAGTTTCCATCAGGTTCCCAAAATGGTCCAACTTCAAACTAAGTTTCCCAGTAGAGGTACCTCGTAAACATAAAACAACTTCATAGGATCTTCTCTCCAGAATCGTCGTCTAGCCATCTGGATCCCTGGCCATTCCGAACGGAATTCTTATCTGGAATTGCAACATAGCGAAAACTCACTTGATTTCTCGATTTGTCCTTTTTTTTATACCATCCAAAGGATTCATTGCAATTCAGAAAAAGAGTTTCAACAAAATGTAAAACAATAATTTATTATATATATATATATATACGGGGAGCGATCAAGGGACATCAACTTTAACACAAAAGTAGACACCGATATGTGGACAGTTCATTTTAACGGTTCATATTAAAACATATTAAATAAAGCCAACCCTGGTTAATAACAATAGTAAACCAGTCAATCCTACCGAATTCGGTTAAATTCGGTTCCGTTTCCATATCGTTTCTCCTTCCAATTCCTGACTATGTGATCGAATAGCATTATACACCATACGTACTTCGCAAAAGACTTTTTCTTGACAAAAAATTCAAGAATAAAATAAAATATGACATGGACGAGATTATAGATGATATGGGACCAAGTTGGCAAATATACTAAACCAGTATCTACCGATCAACCAACCAATAAATAAAGTCTTGTCTATCAAGAAAGCCATATATAGTAGTAGTAACATTGCCGCCCAATAAATAAAAAAACCATCCGAAAGAAACATAAAATAAAAAAACCATCCGAAAGAAACATAAAATAAAAAAAATCGTTCCCTTTATTTTCTTTTCAATCATCCCTCGTTCTTTTAAGTCTATTACCATTCTCTGCTCAATTACTCACAATATTTATTTTTATTTGGTTTCCTTTTTTTTGGCTTCTCTGAATCTTTTTGTAAGGTATTTATAAAATAATTTAATTTCTTTACTAACACTTATTTCCCATTATATTTTATTTGCACGGTTTTAAGCACATGTTAGATGCTTTCCCCATGATGTTGTGCTGATCAGTAGCCGCTGCGGTGCCTCTAGTGGTCAGAATGTTAGGAAAAGACCGGCACCATACCACCGCCGATCTGCTCCTCTCCACTGCCAAGCACGGTGGTGGCGCCTATCGCCATCAGCTCTGCTGTAGATTTGTCCCGTCGACACTACACTTCTCGACAGAGCCAGCAAGCGTCTCAAGCCCCGATAAAGAGCTTCTCAAGATCCTCGACTGCGCGATTGACTGTGTTATCGAGCAGCGGAAGGACAAAAACTGAATCTTCTCTTTCAAATACCTATTTTTTTATTACGAGGATTTTGATGACTTCCCTTTCGAAATCGAGGATGCTGAGGGTGAAGTAGTAAAATTTACCAGGCAATACAAAGGTAAAACCATGCATAGAAGTTGAAGCTAACTGTTGAAAACTTGGCAATGTTCTCATTGAGTGCCGTGTTTGCAAGTACACTGACGACGAATACAAGTCTGACAAGGAAGGCGCAACTCCTGTGATTCTTGCCGTCAGAATTGCTAAAGATGTTGGACCCAATTCTTGAGTTCTGTGTGAGTGCTACGCCTTATAAGTGGCTTATCAAAAGTGTATTTTTGAAGGAAAGAAAAGCTTCTGGAGTCTCAGCATATCGTCATGATTTTGGGAAATTGGATAAAAGTGTACAGAAGGCTTTTCCACAAGTATCTTAATGTTCGTGGAATTACGTCCGACTGTACGAATTTGATGCATGATTATATGGCAAACAAGCAAAATAGAGAATACAGGAGCTGGCTTGAGAATGTTAAGGCGTTTGTCGAGGCAAACGTCTTAACGGACAATCAAAGCATGCAACAATAGCTAGGTTAATTTGCTACATGTAGTCGTTTTGTTGAGTTTTTTCGTTTTGTTGTTTGGGATTTGTCGAATATAATGAATTGGGCACAAATTAAGCACCACTTGCGTGATTATCCAGTGAGCTACAATAACACAGCTTCTCTATACTGTTCTATTTTATGGAGAACTGTTTTTTTTTTGGTTTTTTTCAATAATAAAAAAAAAACTGATTCATTTGTTTCCAGCAAGCAGATCCGATTTAATTTGGCCATAGGAGCCACTGCACCCTCTAATTCCAGAAAATTTGATTTTTTTCTATTTTTACTACACTTTATTTAAAATGATAATTTGGGCATAATCCATTATTTCATTTAGTATTAGTTTTTATATAGTTTATGCACCCCACAAAGGTTTCTGGCTTCGCCTGATCCATCAACATTTCCCTCTCCCTTACGAAATATTAAATGATTCCTCTCAAAAGAATAAACAAATTCGAAAAATCTTCATATTAGTTTGATTTATGTGAGGCTAAATTTCATGTAAAAATTAGCCAATTTTAGACATGTCATGAGGCTTATTACTCTTATAACTCGTTCTGGTTATATATTTATATATATATAAAAATACTATCATATAAATATGTGGATAATACAAAAAAAACATATTTTAAAATTTAAAAAAATGTTTGGTTGTTAAATAGTGATAAATAATTTTATTAGTTTTTACTTTTTATATTTTTATGGAAGGATGATATTATTTTAATTAATATAAAGTTGTAGAGGTATTTTTTTATAAAAAAATAATTAAATTGGAACTTGACTAGCTAACATATGCTTTCGGTACACAAGATAATACAATGTTTAAATGATAGTGTGTTACTAATTCCCCTTCTATATTAATATGGTCAACTCTTATTTTATGTGATGTTTCTATTTCCAATGGTTCAATATTAATATGATAACTTTTAAAATCATTTGCAATTAATATCATAAATGTGTAAGGGAATCAATAGAAGGGCTTAACTTATGCCTCGACACACAATAGCGTTCGCCACCTACTTCCTTCGTTTCAAAACAATAGTTAATTATGAAACCATGTATCAAGTTTGATGGCAATAACATGGAGTATCAAAATTATCAAAATAAAAAAATTCAAAATGTAATATATTTTAAAAGTTCAATTATATTATTAGATTTTGATTTATTTTTTTTACTAGGGATACTCTACACTCTCTTTGATTTTTTATAAAGACTAAGCGAATGTAAATTCATAAATTATTACCAAACCAAACAAGTTGTTCCATATTCATAACTGTATATATATGTATATACTTGTTTACAAAAGAATCAAGTTTAATTAGGGAAAATAACAATTTAATACATATTTAAAAACTTATTTACAAAAAATCCGTTTGTTTTGAACTTGATGATTCTTTTACAAAAAAATATATATTTTGTGAACTTATTTACAAATAGCTACATATGTCATTAAAAAAATTAAAAAAACCAAAAAATTAAAAAAAATACATTTTTAATACAAAAAAACATGTGTGATCATGTCTAATCATATTCAATCATGTATGTTTAATCCTGTCTAATCATGTCTAATCATGTCCAATTTGTTTGTCTAATTCTGTTTAATCATATCTAATCATGTTCAATCACGTCTAATACTGTTAGATACTATGTACATATTTTTTTGATTTCTTTTAATATATTTTTTATTTTTTATTTTTTTGGGTTTTTTGGGATATATTTTTTAATGTCATGTATACCTTGTTACCTTTAAATATAATAATAGTACTATCATACTATTAGTATAAGTCAACCCAAATATTTTGATACTGTCCAATTTTGTCCAAATTTTCCAAAAATACCCTCACTCTAATATTGTAATTACTCTAAAATGTCATCACTCAATTCAAATACATAAATAACTTAAAAAATGTTATTTTTCACACATTTATATTTCAAACAAAATCGTTGTGTATTTTTTATAAGAGTAAAACATTATGTTACTCTTTATATACGATTGTTAATTAATTATATTTAATCATTCGATATTTAATTTTTTTTTTAAATATTAAGTTTATTTATCGGTATAATATATATGTCAGTACGTATCGTACACGCAACGTGACGCAACAATTATCAATAGGTTGGTTATAAAATAAAATATCACAATTGTGGAAAGGAAGTAGCATAGTAATACTAGCACGTTACTAGGAAACAAAACCGATTGTCTCATCTTGACTCTTTGTCCTCTTGAAGACATTTTTATATGAGATGCCTTAAAATCTCCATTTATTTTCTCAGTATTTTCTTGAATTAAGTGATTGAACTAACATTTTAATCATGGAAAAGAAAAGCATAGAAGATGGAGAGACATCTCATTCTCATCTACTTCTGAAGAAAGAAGACTCTAATGCAACACCTATGCTTGTGCTTACCACTTTGGTTGCTGTTTCTGGTTCTTATGTTTTTGGCTCTGCTGTAATATATACTACCACTACTATAATCTCTTCTTATTCCCTTTGTCATTTACTATTTATCTTTTTTAGATTAATTTCCTCCCTTCCTGCCTTTGTTTGTAATTTTGTACTCACCCCGTCCCTCTATAATTGTCTCTTATTCTATTTGATACGTGCTTTTATAATTTTAACCTTTGAAAATAATATGAATTTGTTAAAGCTATCTTGATATACACTCATTTGATCTCTTTATTATTTGTGCCAAATCTGAAAGGAAGTAAATTAGGGACAAAGGGAGTATAACTTTACCAAGTTACTAAATTTGTATTCATGTTTAAAAAGTCAAACTAGAAAAATGAACAATGGTCCCAGTTCTATCCTTTGTTTTATTTTCGGGAAATTTAAGTCGTTAAAGAGATTTATTGTGATCTTAAATTATTGCAATTGGCTGTGTTCGTTAAAGCGCTTCCGGCAACTTTGCAGACTTTCAGCTTTCGCATTTCAATTTATTTGTTTTGTATTTTTGAAAAGAAATATAAGGTTAACAGTTGCTGCTAAAAAAAACTGAACCTTGATGCAAATGAGTTTTTTTTTACTCAGAGAAAGAGAAGTAATATGTGTGAAGTGAGCACTAAACCTGCATCGATTAAAATACAAAACAGTCTTACAAATAACTTAAAACTAGCATGGAATCAAGCTTTTAGTGATTTTGTTTCTTCGTTTTTGAGGCCGATGGGAATGTGTGTAGAAACTAGAATATACTCCGTATATGTCTTTTTGTGAACTACCAACATTCCTAAACATTGCAATATATTTGGTATGACAGACGCTATTTACTTCTGTCCTGGGAATACCTAATAGGCTAATACTTACCCATGAATGGGTCTGGAGAAAATGAGAGTAAGGCAATAGAAGACATTTCATTCTATACTAGTTTTTTAAGTTTCTAAAACTTGCAAATACATAAAAGCTAAATTGTGTGTATTGAAGGCGCCCTTAAAATAAATGTTTCTAAAACGAGGCTTTTTTTCATAGCAAGTTTCAATTTATTTTTGTACATTGATGATATTTATTTCAAAAGAATAATCAAAGGTACTTATAAAGATCTATTGGTTTATACTGGTAAAAAAGATAGAAAAAGTTTGTGTGTGTGCAATTTTGTGCTTTTTTAAATTTGTAGTGAATCACTTTTTCTATAACTTGATTTGAAGATTTTAGAATTCCCTGAGTCTGGTTTTCTAATGGCTATGCCTGTTGTGCAGGTTGGGTATTCGTCACCTGCTCAGTCTGGAATCATGGAAGAACTGGGCTTATCCTTGCCAGAGGTTCGCCTTATCGCTAGATACTAGTTTTTGTAGTTTTTTTTAAACTCATTGATTACGAAAAATCAACATACTAATTATCTAACTCTTTATGCATTTTTTATTTTTTATTTCTTAATCATTTGAAAGTATCCTTGTGCTTTTCTCAACACTGTCTCTTTAGCAGTACAAACTAGTAAAAACGTTATACTACCTTGTCTTTTTTTGCACCTGAACCGTGGAAGACAAACACCCTGCTATTATGCTAATGTCACTCTCAAGTTGTCTTTTTCAGATCTCAGAAATCAGAATATTAAAAATGATTAGGACCTGATCCTTTTAACATCTGAAATTATGAAGTTTATTACTAAGAGATACAAAGTAATACCAAAAAAGCATTTTGTTCTTCAAAGTGTTTTCATGACTTACAATTTAGAATAGTCACTCTAATATTTGCATACTAGTGAATTTTGAACTTGATTATCAGGGTTAATGAAGAAAGGATGTCCAAGAAACCTTCAACTCTCCCCGTTTGTGTTTAAAATAATATATAGGATAGACTGGGAAGTACTTCTCTCTTTGACGCGAATGTCACTTGGATTTGAACAAAAAATGAGAAGCATCTTATGGAATTTTCTTCTCAGTCCTTTCTAGAGATTCTTTACTAAATTAAGTATTTGTATAATTTCCATTCAATCTGCAGTATTCAGTTTTTGGTTCTATATTGACGATTGGAGCAATGCTGGGTGCGGTTATGAGTGGTACGTTAGCTGATTTCTTTGGACGAAGGGGTGTAAGTTCTCAAATACTTTCTTTGAGTCTAAACAATATTAGAACCTATAAGTTTTTTTATTCAAATTATTTTTTAATGTTCATTCACTCTACTTAAGCAGACCATGGGATTCTCTGACATATTCTGCATCATTGGGTGGCTTGCAATAGTGTTAGCAAAGGTTTATTTCTTTCTCAATTTTTTTGATCTGCTCATTCGTTTAATGTTCTTTTAGTCTTTTATAGAGATGCAGATTGAGGTAGCAAACAACTTCAATGACATAATTTCCCACCATTGTGGTTAGATCTAAATTCTGTTAAGAAAGTTACTTCCTCAGTCATTACAAGATAGTTCACTTCTAATTTTCACATGGATAGGAAAGTGTATTCATGTGATCAAATAGTAAATGTTGTCAATATAATAAACCCTATTAAATGCTTCTTGGTACTATGAAAAATTACAATTGTTCTTATATATGCATATAAAATGAGGTTTTTGGTAATTCACTTCATCTGCTATCTTTTAAGTAAGGATAGTAGATTATATAATCGACGAACCGAAAAATGAAAATATAGACTCATAATCAGGGATGGAACGAGTATCATACAAAATGCCTTGTATATGCCCACCATTGAAGAAGATGGTTTTGTTAGTTAATTCTCCCTTTTAGCGCATTTAAGCATTTTTTTCTATTAAAATTTGATAAGTTAATACACAATTTGTTTAGGGAACTTGGTTGCTTGATCTTGGAAGACTATCACTAGGCTATGGGATTGGGCTTCTTTCTTATGTGGTAATGCTTTTACAATATTTTTCCTGAAGTTTGGTTGCTTGTCAGTGTGACTTTTGGGCATTTATAACCTCCTTTATCTGAATAGGTGCCTATATACATAGCAGAAATAACCCCAAAGAATCTAAGAGGGGCATTTACAAATGCTAATCAAGTAGGTTCAGGGATCAAAATACTATAGCAAGTTTAATGCTAATTGTAGATTCATAGCATTAACCTTTTTGCTTCAATCTGATTATGCAGTTCATGATATGTTTTGGTGTTTCCGTAATGTATCTTGTTGGTAATGTCTTCAACTGGCGCATCTTGGCGGTAATTGGTAAGTGGTAACAAGGTTTTGTTCTTGAGTTAGAAATTTAATAAGCAATAACTTTTATCATCCAATCGATACCATTGCAGGAACAATTCCTTGTTTTCTCCAGCTTTTAGGTCTATTCTTTGTACCTGAGTCACCTAGATGGTTGGTGAGTTGTTATTAAGAATATTATTTTTCTAGTCACGGTTCCTTGACAATTAAAATTCGGATTTCTTTGGTGGTATTTTGAGAAATTGTTTGTTTCTAGCTCTGTTGTTGTTTCCGATGATTTGGGATTGGAAATAATTGTACTCTTCTATTTGTAGCTCTGTTGTTTGTATTTAAACATTCAGAGACCAGCTAATGCATTTGAAACGATCTACTACCTAAATAGGCTAAGAAGATTTATCACATGCTAATGCGTTCATTTTTTATCAGGCAAAAAATGAACGGTGGTCTGATTGTGAAGTTGCTTTGAAGCGCATTAGAGGACAAAACGCAGATATATCGGAAGAAGCTACTGAAATTAAAGTAGTTTCCTTCATTAGTAAATTATTTCTTTAATGAGTGGCATATGTTTCTTCTTTCCTTTTCCTCTCCTGATTCACTTTTTATATTAACCTTTACAAATTGCAGGAGTACACAGAAACGTTTCACCTTGTCACTTCTGCAAAATTTAATGATTTATTTCAGCGTAGATATGCACATTCTCTCACTGTAAGCCTTTGATATTACAGACCCTTATGTTGATTGATATAAGCCCCACGGGCCCTTTTGAGTTATTGTTCACTGACTCGTAACATCCCAATGCTAGACACTTAGACACCTACAGGCTCCAAGTATTGTTTATGTGGTTTCTCATGAGTACTTGTGGAAAATTTAAACGTATTATAGATGCTACTGAGTTTTTTGAAATTCTAAATTCACTTTTTCTTTGATACAAGTAAAAATGAAAAGAGAAGAAGACAGAAACGAATTCTTTCTTATAAAAGTGAACCATTAGTTACATTTTTTATGGCTTTAACCACTCCGTACATTGGAAAGTGTTAACACATATGAATCTTAGGTTGGAGTTGGCCTGATGGTATTGCAACAATTTGGAGGGGTCAATGCCATTGCATATTATGCGAGTGCTATTTTTGAATCAGCTGGTAGTATAATAACTAAGCAATTATTTCACCCTTGAAAAGCGTATGCGATCAGAAGCTTAAAACTTTTTTCTTGATAAAATGTAGGTTTTTCAAGTCGAATCGGGACAATAGCGATGGTGGTCGTTCAGGTTCTTGATTATTCCACTTGCTGTTTTGATTATTTAGTTTATATCTGTTCAATTTCGTTAAATTTTGTGAATGTTTTCGTTTAGGTTCCTATAACTTTCTTAGGTGTGCTCCTGTTGGATAAATCCGGAAGGAGACCCCTCCTAATGGTAGGGTAGTGAAACTTAATGAAAACATTTATTTATTTTCGTGCATAAACATTTTGTTTCAAAATCTGACTGCTGTACAGATCTCTGCAGCAGGAACGTGTTTAGGCTGCTTCCTTGTTGGACTGTCCTTCTTTCTACAGGTTTTTCATATTCTGAGCCACTTTTCAATTCTTAATCACTTTTTCAGAGACAAATTAAGTTTACCACTATAATTATTATATTTTCCTCGACCAGGACCTTCAAGTTTGTAAAGATTTTACACCCGTTTTGGCACTTGGTGGTATACTGGTAATGCTATTTCATCGACTCAAAGCCTTTTCTATTACAATCAATATTTCTTTCTGGGATCTAGAAAAATACAGTCTTTTTCTTTTTTTGTGGATAATGTTTGCCTTAAGGTCGAATCATTCATTATTATGTAAAAATCTAAGCGATTTGGGACTTTCTTCTGCTTATTACAGCACGTCAACAACTTCGAACCTTATTTTAAGTTTGTCGTGGCCATTTCGGGTTTAGGCTTGGTAAATTTGATGCATTATCTTAATGTCCTTAATTGCAAGTTTGTGAAGAATGAGCTTAAAAGACAATGCTTGGCTTTATTGAGTTAAAAATTAGTTGGTTTTAATTTTTGTGGGCATATAAAATGCGCAACTGTGCTTTCACAACCATTTGATATGGTTGATATTTAACCAGGTGTTTACAGGATCTTTCTCACTAGGCATGGGTGGAATTCCTTGGGTTATTATGTCAGAGGTACGTTTTAGTTGGTTAAAAATTCAAATCTGCTTACATAGTAGGGGTTGCTAAACCCGTTTCTTCTATATTGTTCCTAACTGAATTAAATTTTATCTGCTACCGGTGAATATAATAGTGAAAAGGTTCTTAGCCTGCGGGGAAATGATTGAAATTTTTTGCATTTGATTGTAGATATTTCCGATAAATATGAAAGGTTTGGCTGGGAGCCTAGTAACAGTGGTCAACTGGCTCGGATCTTGGATTGTTTCATATGCCTTCAACTTTTTAATGAACTGGAGCTCAACGGGTACATCCGTGATTTATGCCCCATCATCTTTCCCCATCTATCTCCCTCAAGGCAACATTAAAATTCTAGTTTTTGTTTTCTTTAGGGACTTTCTTTGCATTCTCAAGCGTATGTGGGTTAACCATTCTATTTGTCAACAAGCTAGTTCCGGAGACCAAAGGGCGAACGTTGGAGGAGATACAAGCATCTTTGAACTCATTTACAGCAAAAGATGAGAACTAATCCTCGAGTTGTTCCTTGAGATCATCAGTTTTCTTTTCACTTTTGGTTTCTACTCAAAAGCAGATTAGTTTTTCTTCTTATGTACTGAAGTGGTGAAAACAATATTTTATGTAGAAAATAACGTCCCTGGCTTTTAACACAGTTGTAAAACACGATATAATTAAGCTACTTTTTTATGGAAATTTTAATTAGAGAGATTGTTGGACAGATGGAATGTGTTTTGTGATTTTTTTAAAAAAATAATTGTGGGGAAAACCACATTTTTATTTTTATTGATTATTGGAAACTAAAATGCGGGGGAAAAACGGATCTGCCAATTTTATCCAAGAATTAATAAAAAGTTTAGAAAAATTTATATATTGTCTTAACATATGGAAAAATAATTATATGAATCCGATACACTGTTACTTAAGGTGTGTCAACCAATAGTATTTTTTAGTTTTAATTTTGAATTAATTTTAGGGTATATATTTTTGATTTCATTAACATGTGTTAGAACTTCAGTAATTTTTAGTTTTAATTTTGAATTAATTTTAGGCTAGATATTTTTTGTTTTATTAATAGGTGTTAGTTTTTAGTACGTGACCCGTTCCCAATTAATTGTCTTCTACGAATTACGTGTAATTTTGACCGGTTTATAACATATATCAAAATTGTCGAAATAAAAATTTTCAAAAGTAAATCATATAATTTAATGTTTGAACTATATGATTAACTTTTAAAAAATTTCATTCCGACAATTTTGATACAAGTTATTGACCGGTCAAAATTGCACGTAGTTTCGTAGTGGATAATTAATTGGGAACGGAGGGAGTAATGGACTAGATTCACGGTAGTGTTAATCGTTCGGTGGTGTTCATTCCAAAATGCACCATTATTTGGGTGTGTCAACCAATAGTATTTTTTAGTTTTAATTTTGAATTAATTTTAGGGTAAATATTTTTGGGTTCATTAACATGTGTTAGGTTTTTCGTTTTAATTTTGAATTAATTTTATAATAGATATTTTTGGATTCATTAATATGTGTTATGTTTTTATTTTTTAGTATGTGACACACGCTAAATAATAGTGGACTAGATTCACGGTAGTGTTAATCGTTCGGTGTTCATTCCAAAACATTAAAAGCAAAATCAAACACATGGAATACTCCTTAGGGCAATTAACCGCAATTAGGACAATTAGGGCAGGCTGTCTTGAAAAATTCAAGATAGCAAAAATGGATCCGGGAAAAACCCCACTACAAAAAAGTAAACAAGTACTAAATATGTTACATCAGAAAACGAATAGCTTAAAAGAAATAAACATAAACTTGGAAGTCCAATTTGTACTGTGTGATTGTACAGTTTTAGAAATGATAATTATATTAATATACATCCCCTGCATATATCGTGGGAGTTTCGTGCACTAGGTTTGCCCTTTTCAATTATTTACATTTAAAATGTGAAGCTACAATGTACAAAATAATCGCTTTATTTAAATGCCAAAAAAAGGGCAAATAAGTAGTTCTTGAACAATTGAACCTCCATAGTGGCAGTGCAAAATATGATTACCTATAGTTACTAAATACTTGGTCCATATAATATCAGTATTCTATATAGCAGCACCATGGATTCACGTAATTCTTGACATATTCCATAAGTCACAAAAGCCTAAATGTATCGATTGGAATCTCGAAATCACAGATGTGCAAAACTATGTGAGAGATAAAATAGATTTAACATAAAATAGAAGTAAACAAGTGCTATACAATGCAACTGATGTTGGCTAGTCCCCAGACCATTTGTATTCCCTTTCTCTTTTCCTTCACAGTTCACTTATTTCTATAAACTAGATGATTAGTAATATTCTCACTCACGTATACATATACATATACATATATCAATATTTGTTTGTGAATCGCCCCTTGAGCCAGCTTTGGAAATATGGCCATCAACGAATATTCCACATCTAACATAAAACTTCTCTTATACGACTTGGCAATTCTTAGTATTTATTTTATGTACCAAATTAGTGTCTCTCATTGTCTCCAACCTCGACAAAACGAGAAGCATGAGCTAGAACAACAAGGTGGTATCCAAACAAATCAGTGCAGTAACAAATGTGATAACTTACAAATTCTGTTCCCATTTTATTTGAATGCATCCTCGATATATTCTTGTGGTGGTTCATCAGTACAAATAATATCTGATGCATTCGCTCTATCTTGTGTTGAGAAAGATTCAAGTTCACAAGCAGTCTATCTCAATATTGATTCGCAAAGGTATAGGGTGATTAAAATCGATGACTTTGGTGTCAAGCTGAAATGGGCTATCCCAAGAAATTCATCAAAGGCGCAATGCTCACTCAATGCCTACACTATTAAAGCAAAGTTTTCTCAATCAGGGATCAGATGTCAATGCCCAATCGGATTTGTTGGCGATTACTTTGTCCACGGACTTGGTTGTTCTAACTGTACATTCACTTATTTCTCTTATTTAAATAATTATATATTTTCGCAGAAATTCTTCCTTCTTCAACTTTTGTAAATTTTACCCTCCGTGAGAGATAAAAGGGAAAACAGTTGCTTTAAAGGGCCTTAAAACTCGCATTTTACTTGTATAAGGAAAAAAACATTATTCTGAAGAGGTCAAAAAGATTACGAATTTTCATGCTTTTTATGCGCTTTACGCCTTTACACCTTAATAAAGCTCTTGCAAAAACACTTTGATACGCTATATCATGTTTTCAAACATTGCTCAATATTTTTATTGAAGTAGTACTTCTTTATACAGCATGTCTTAAGGATGGAAGGGAAAGACTTGGAAGGGACTGTAACACCGGAAGACATCATCATTCCAGAAAAGTGAAAGTACTTATTGGTATGTAACGAGTTATTTCCGCAAATTCATAAGATCCCATCAACCAAAAGCAGTTCTATTGTTCTAAACATGAGCAGCTACAATTTTATAAGTTTCTTTCTCAAAATCTTAATCCTTTGTTACTTTTTCTCGGCTTTATTTTTCGGGAAAAAACAGGAGTTTTCGCTTCAGTTCTGGGTATTGCATCCTTGACAGCCATATTTTGCGTACTGAAACGGTTGGATAACAAACCAACTGCAGCCCTCAATAATAAACACAATGAAGGCACAAAAACTACACTTGAAGAAGTTTCAAAGACTCGTTTGTTTAGTTACGATGAGTTAGAACATGCCACCAGCGGATTCGATAATTGCAAGAAACTGGTAGAGGGAAACAAAGGTGAGCTTTACGCTGGGGTTCTTGAAGATGGATCACATATAGCCATTCATAAGTTGCAGAACTTGACTGAAGAAAAAGAATCGGTATCACAGTCAGTAGAAGTTTTATCGGCAGTTCCACATAGGAACTTAGCCCATGTTCTTGGATACTGTATAGATTCATCCCTGCTCGTGGTGTATGAGTATCCTAATTACAGTACTTTAGAAAAACATTTGATACGTAGATCTGGAGTTGGTCTTGAGTGGGGAACGAGACTAAAAATTGCATCTGAAACCGCAGGCCTTCTCGCGTTCTTGCAATATAATATTTGTCCTCCAATTATCCACCGAGATCTGAACCCTGGTTTCATTTTTGTAGATTGTGATTGTTCCATAAAAATTGCTGGATTCATTCCATTTAATGAATATGTTTCCGATAATAATAGCAACAACTGTCAAGGAGAAGGAGCTACATTGCAGTTTAACACAAACGATGATGTATACAGCATGGGTGTACTACTAGTTGACCTTATTTCTGGATTAGGCAAAAAATGTTTGTCAACGAAAACAGCATTGGGAAAGATTCAGACTGGTAAAGTGGAGGAGATAGTCGACCCGCTTATCTACTACAATGAGCATAAAGAAGAGATTGAGGTTGTTGCGGAACTTGCGACAAGGTGCTTGTTGTTTGGAAACCAACTTGGTATGAAAAATGTGGCAAAAGAGCTAACGAATTTGCTAAGTAAAAGTCCTAGTGCTACTAATTTGCGTCTTGGTGGTTCTACTTCTTCCAATATGACGGAAGCAACAGAACTTGACGAAACCTTCTCGAATTCAAGTCTCCTTCAGATGATGTCCATGTCACCCGACTCTATTTATGCGCCAGACTTTCAAGTATAACACAATATCGTCACCTTGCAAATATTTACCTTATCTTTCAAAGTTATGCGTCTGTTTTTAGTTTTTACTCTACTCTAGTTGTAACGATCGGAGTAAGGCAGATTTTCATCGGACTGAATAACGGCTAATAATACTATTTCCCTGTTATTTAATAGCTGAACCAAGTTTGTTGAGAAAATGTAATGGACATTGGGACCTTTATGAACTTTTCGTGAAATAAATAAATTATTTTCAATAATTTTACAAATCAAAAATTGGGTATTAATTGTGTATCACCTAAATTTATACATACATAATAAAATTTAAGCAAAAACTGTAAGGATTAAAGTGTAATTTATGCAACTCATATCTATATAATAATCATTTAAGCATTCTCAACAATGCCATGAAATAACTCTATATGCATAAAGATATACAATATTATGAAAATTTAGTTTCCATCAGTACCCATGTAGCGTAACGTTTTTTATATAAGTTATAAAATTTTAGGATTCCTCTTTACATGTAAAGAGTTTTGGGAGGAAAATGTAGCTTTTTTTTAAGTGGGTCCAGCCATAAACAAAACCTGTTTCATTTACTTTTTTTTCTTTCATTTGTCACTTTTGTTCATCTCTCTAGCTTTCAACCACATAAGCTCCATAGGCGATTCATCCATCTCCCCTTCTTTATCTCCTCATCTTCTCTATTAACGATCCACATAAGATTAATAATCTTCAATGACCCGAAATCTTCTTGCGGTTAAATCAATCAACCAAAATTCTTCCTTTTAAAATGATGTTTAAGTATTTCTCATTCAATTTTTTTGCTTTTTTTTATCACACTTTGATTCTCTCTGGAATTAGGTCCTCCATCAAGATTTATCGGTCACCATGGGAGGAAAACCACGATGGATTGAAGGGGTAGAAGCCAAAAGGGATTTTTGAAAGGGATATGGACGTATTATATGGAGAGTTGAGTTCTAACAATTAAAATAATATTTTTTTTGCTATGTTGTATCTAAAAGTTGTTTTGCACTGTTGTGCAAGTTTCTCATATATATAGATATAACGCTTATAATGTTGTATAAGTGTAAAAATATAGAGGAGAGTTACATAACATTGTTGAGAATGCTCACAGTATGCCCATTACCCACTTTTTATATGAGATTGGATTTTCCCAATATAATTTATCTGTCTTGTTCAAATCGTAATTTTGACTTGCGGTTTGTAAGTAAGATTTACGGTTTGACTGTGAAATTACAAAATTGCCCCTGTATTGAAATCTGAAAATTTTACAGAGTTCGATCGATCGGACTTCATAACCGATCGATCGGCCAATGTGAAATTTTTTTCAGATAGCTAATTAACTCAAAAAAAATATTTACAGACCGTAATCGTGACTTATTTATAGATAAAAGATCAATAAGTTAATTTGTTTAGAGTAACATGATAAAATATCATTTCGAGTACTAATCATTTAAAAAAATGATTAATTTGTTTAAAATGAAATTTGCCTACTTATTTCAGAAAATATTTACGGATCGTAATCGTGACTTACGGTTTTATAAAAGGCCAATAAGTTAATTTGTTTCGAGTAACATGATAAAATGTCGTTTCGAGTACTAATCATTTAAAAAAATGGTTAATTTGTTTAAAATGATAGACGATTTAATAACGAACATAACGGTTGAAACAGAACTAAATTTGAAACTATTCAATTTTTTTTTCCGATATCGTATATTGTGGAACTATAAATTATTCGTTCGGACTCACTCCAAATTTAGTTCCGTTTCATTTTAAATAATTAGTACTCGAAACGACATTTTATCGTGTTACTCGAAACAAATTAACTTATTGACTTTTAATCTATGAATAAGTGACGATTACGGTCCGTAAATGTTTTTTTTGAGTTAACTAGCGCTCTGGAAAATTTTCGAAGAGAGCTTGGCCGATCGATCAGCCTCTGTAAAATTTTCCAAAGAGCTTGGCCGATCGATTGGCCTCTGTAAAATTTTCAAATTTCAACGCATGGGCAATTTGATAATTTCACAGCCAAACCGTAAATTTGCTTACGGTTCGAAAAAAAAATTTACAGATTGAACGTGGAAACAGATAAATTGCAGTGGAAAAATCTAACTACCGTAAATACAATCATTATAGCTATGCAAGTCATGTCAGATTTCTTTAAATTTTATAATTTTTTTTGGTTATATCATCTTAGAAACAAATGATATTATCTTATATATTTGACTATATATTTAAGATAGTGTTGTGATACATTGTATGTGGTTGTCCATATTCATGTATCGGTTCCATATTCATGTATCGGTTACATACATTGTGTATAACCTTTGAGTTTATGACTTATGGCTTTCTAGCTTCTCGCATATACATGTATCTTGTTCCACCCCTCCACTATATAAAGGGGTTGAACTCTTCATAGTTGAACACACATATTCATACTTGGAATAAGACGACTTTACTCTCTCTCTATACATATCTTGCTATGTCGATACTTTGCTAATAGTTGCCACACAACACGTTATCGGCACTTTGCTTAACGACAGAATAAAGAAATAGCTAGATAGTTTCATTAGAAGTGAGTATACGGATCTATTTCTTCCTCGACGAGTTAGGAAGAGGGTTTATTGGGTTGTTAGATCACATATTGATCATCCTTTTCGTATTTCCGAATTAAGGTACATAAATTTCTACTTGTAATAAAACGTAGAAATTGCGTGATTAATCAAGAATAGATCCGGAAATCTCATGTTTAAGATTTATATCACATGATGAATGTTTTTTTTGATGAAATATTGCTATTGGAACCCATGTATGTCACTTATAGAACGAGTTATAACTTGTATAGTTAGACATAATAAACTGTCGGACCTAAACTGTCAATTTTAGAACATTGGAGGATTAATATGTGACTTACCGAAACTTTAGGGTCTCTCTGTAAATCTCCTGAAACTATAGGTCCAGCACTGAAATTACCCTTAAAATGCATATAGTTTCCTATATTTACATTCGTAGTCCCTGTAGTTACTCCTTATACACAGAATAGTATATATGTACGAGTTTACCCAATGTTTTAGTCCGAAAATACTTATTTACATGCAAATGATCTAAGATTTAATTGCTACAACTTCTAAAATTTGTAGAAATCTTGTAGAAAATACCTCTTGCATGATAATATTAATTGCTTGTGTGACATAAACTAAATTTAGCCTCTTAGCATGCCACCATTTATTGCCTATGAATTGATATAACATATACGATGTATTAATTACCCATAGAAAATGGCAAAAGTCACACTTTAGTGTTGGATTAAATAATAACTCATGTGGTTTAATATTACTACTCCATGTTAGGACTAGTTTACATGAGTATGGCATGCCTTTATGTTACGATATTGTTGAATGCTATTTTATCTTGTCACATAAAAGCTCGTAGACATTTATATGTTACGTGAGCTTATAAATTGCCTCGAATTTGAACATTTTACAATGTATCTCTTTTGAGTAGAAATTTTCCTCAAGCTTAAAACATTTAGATGTAGCTTTTGAGTTGAAAATTTGTGAAATCCGGTATATGTATTCACATTTAAGTTGGAATAATTATGAATCTTCCCCAAATAGGCTCACCTATTTGGATACGATGTCTAGGAAAGATAAAGGCGGAAGTCGCTCTCCTAATGAGGTCGGTTTTTAAGAGGCATTCGTGCCCACCCCCTTCACCATCTTTCCTGGTCGTGTTCAAGTAGAGCTACCGAAAGGGGTTGAGTAAATAATAAGTCCCCCGAGTGTGTTTATATAGGTGTATTTTTCGCTGAATTGGTGTCTTTGTATCGACATGTTGTTCGATCAATGAGAACCTATTCACATTAAAAGCAAAACTATTTTTCGAACCTGTCGTTTCGAAATAAATTTTATGCTTGTGCAAACCATAAACATATAAACCAGTCGTTTTATATGATAAATAATCCAAAACTCCCAACACATGTTGGATGCCATCTATGATGAGAAAAATTGCAAAACATACTTGCGAAATGATTGTTTAGACGATGATGTTATTTCATCACCACAGTTCATCATCCTGGTGTGTGCAACTGTGATGCCATATTTTTTTTTTTGGATACCATCTTTGATGAGTAAAACAGGAGCTTGTTGTTACTCATAAGATGACGGCTAAGGCGTTGATTTTATTCCGCCGCCACATTTGAGACGTGATGATGTCTATGGTGAACAAATGTCTGAAATTGACATATTGGAGCAATCCTACACCGAAATACTAGCTTGGAAATTGTATTCCTTAAGCAGTATCGTGAATTTATATTCACCATGTCCCTTTATCACCCATCTGTTATTGGATAAGAAAATTACCCCGGTGAGTAGTTTTAATCCTATTGGGTCAATGGCGAATTGTTTGCCTGATATTTATGCTCTTTGTGGACGTTTTCCCCCGAATCGAGAACCGAGACAAGGGTTATTTGTCTCAAACTGTCACGAGTCTAACACTCGCCTAGTCAAGGCAGTCCTTGAAAGAAACAATAAGGTCATGTCATTCCCGGCTACTCCTTAAATAGTTCAAAACTATCATGAGGGTAGAAAAGCCGAAGCTAATGTGGTTAACGCTAACTGAAAGGAAACTCTTGAGACCCCGGTTTTGTGGCTCAAATGAGTTTGATACCTTTCTTTATTGATTTTGCTAAATCATTGAGTCATTTTTTCGCTCCTCTGGATTATGTTTTTCCATTTGGATTATGATTTTTCCATTTGGACATACTTTTGGATTATGGTTTGCTTGTTTATGAAATTTCTCGAAATAATTTAAAGTGTTTTTGAGCAAAACTCCTTAATAAATGTGACCAAACTTTAAATTATGGAAATTTAGGCATTACTTGTGGGGTAGTTGGTTATCTGGAAATAGTGGATAATGGTGTACCACATAATTCCACCAACTACTTGCCTAAAGAATCCTAACTGACTACGATTTTGGACCTGTCGCTCCAAATCGGAATCTTTGGTAAAACCAAATTGATTTGTCTAAAATGAGTCTTTATACTCCAGGTCCTGTCGTACCTTGTTGAGTTATAAGATATTCGAGAAAAACAGTGTTATCTGGTAATAGCTCAAGAAAGAATTAAAATTTCTTTACATAGCCTCCGCTCAATACGACCAAAAGCGTATTTTAGCAGAGTTGAAATGTCTTTCAAGTGGTTGCTACCACGTTTTTAAAAGCATTTGAAGTTACCTTATCATTTCGCATAACGTCGATTGATAAGAGGTCTTAGATGCTAAGACATGTTTGTCTGTACTATCATTCGCCTGTCGTCGATTGATAAGAGTATTTTGACATTGTGGCATTGACCGGATGAGATATACCCGAGTCAAAAGATGATGTTAGATTTATAATTACATCGCATTTGGATTCTTTTTGAGGAATAATTTCGTGATTGATCCGAAATTTATGCCACTAATACTCTCTCTGAAAGACTAGTATGTGTAAAGATCACGAAATGAACTCGTAGAATTCTTGTAAAGAATTGAACGAGTTATTGTGGACTTATCCAACCATAAATATAAATGGTTATGGTTGATGCATCGACAATAAGGTCACATGATTATTATTGTCCACAGAAATGCAGCATTTCCCAAACTTTTAGCCCTATCATTAAGTTGATGGCTCATGATCCGAATTATCCTGAAAAGTCTAGTCGACTTGATAATTCTGAAGAGTAAAAAAATCTAAATTTCGATTTGAATTACTTGAGTTTGGAAATTGAAATTGAACATCCTGTCGATTATGTTCAGACCCAAATGGACTCACGAAAAGTTTGATGATGCGACTGCAAATGATTGCACGCATTTCTTGGTCTTGCGCACCAAGATTTATATTTTCGTGTGGGGTTATGCTATTTTGCTGCATTGGTCCATCATGAGGCCCATAGACACTCAAACACCATATGTGTACCAGCGGGTTACTGGTTATGAGCCAGAAGTCTCATATTAACGCGTGTTTAGAGTGATTAATTAATATTTTGATTGAGCCGCTATAGCGTTCAAACTATGGACCTCTGAAGGGGACATAAGTCGATTATGAATCCCCTGCCTATCATTTGATAGAGTAACCTTGGCAAGCGATCTCTTTACCGCATGATATGCGAAAGTGACATCGCTAAGACTGTTATCCCCGTCGTTAGGGGGAGATTTGCACGTTACCGTTGATAAGGAACGACGTGAAATAACGTGGCATAACCCACTCAGTCTTAGCTTGATCTCCAAAACTGCACTTAGTGATAAGTAAGTGCATAGACTCCCTCAAGTCTAACTAAATGCCAGACGCATTTAATGACTTTATGAGATGTCACGAGATCATTTATACCTGCTGCAAAATGCTTGCAAGGATAGACGTCCCTGTCGGATGCCGTGTCCTGTCAAAACACGTTGCTTTGGTCGAACCCGCCAAGCAAATGACGCTGCCGTCGGCCATCAGTCTGTAGTCCTTCCCATGTAACGAGGAAGTTGACCGGTTCTGAATTCGTTCAACCCCTGAAGTGGTGAACTGAAACTCGTTTGTCGCACGAGATTATAAAGGATCAAGGAGATGTGTGATTCCTCCTCATCCTGAGAATCTCAAAATATCTGTCGATCATGATATCTTAAACGATATTGAAGCGAAACGAGACTGTCATTGCTTACTTGTTCATATATTCGGTGACGACTGATAATATGAGCAAATTATGACAGGGAACCACATATAGTTGCCTGAAGTCAACAAAGATCAGACTGACCAAATGGAAACTTACATTCCAAGGCAAATTCCTTAGCGAAACAAAGTATGTGTGGACCTGTCGTTCCAACACCACCCAATGTCTAAACAAGTTTGTTTATTCGGGTATTCGTAAGAAAGTGTGATGAGAATAATGAGGATATACGTTACTCGCCTCCTAGCGCAAGGCTTCTCTCACACCTTGGAATTGATTGCGAGATAGTTTATTTTCTCGTAATGGATGTTATAACGGTCCCCTACTTTATCAGTTTAGTAGTTTCCGAAAAACTGAGTATGCAGCCATGAAAGTGGTCATATTTTATCTCTGTGGGGATTTAGACAAGAGATGTAGATGAAGGTCACTGTGTGATTTCATATGCTTGAATCAAGTAGTTCCTGACCACGGAACACGATCTCAATTGACTGAGACGTTCACTGTATGGATTAATATAATCCGAGCGGATGTGGTATACCCGCCTAAGTGAGTACTTGATCAGCTTGAGATACTTCAACAAGTATTATACCCTTGCGTGTTTTTGAAACAATCCACGTTTTGGATTTACCCTTCGAGATGACGGATCTTGGGAAGACACGGTAGTGACTCAGCCTGATGATCGAGTCCCGTAAAGATTGAATCTAAGTTCATGATTCAGCCTACACCCAGAAGGTGTTTTGACGCTTAGTAAGTCGTCAAATTCTCCCATGATCGTTCGATCACTAGCCATTGATATAGACTCATTCCGTCCCTGGAGTGACGTTGAAGAGATATTGAACCATGATGTTCATATCCGAGTACAATAAGCGCACCACTGTACTTGGTCTAATGTGCTAAGACGAACATCTCGTCTGCTGTAAATTAAATAGCTCGACACAGCATCGCGCGCTAACACGCTGCCACGACAATTGCCTTAAAGACATTCTTCCATTACCTTACAGGTACTATGGAAAAGGGCTTGTTTATCCCATTTGCATCATCGAGTTGGCCTACCCTCATTGGCATTCGAAATAACGCGACCCTTATCGGTTACGCCGATGCATGTTACTTATCAGACTCGTATAAGGGATGTTCCCAATCTGGTTATGTCTTTACCATCGGGAACACGGTGATATCTTGAAGGTCTCGTAAACGGACCATAGTGGCTACTTCGACGAACCACTCTGAGCTACTCACGCTCTATGAGGCGACTAGAGAGTGTGTATGGCTTCGAGCAGTTATTGGCCATATTCGAAGTACGTGTGATCTACCTTATGATCCTGATGAACCAGTTGTTATTTATGAGGACAACACCGCTGTTATTGATCAAGCGAAACATGGTTACATCAAAGGTGATGCCACTAAACATATCTCGCCAAAGTTGTTCTTTACACATGAACAACAAGCACTTCAAAGTATTGAAGTGAAGCATATTGGATCCGAGAACAATCACGTAGACTTGTTCACCAAGTCACTGTCAAAGTATTCGTTCCAAAAACTTGTTAGAGCGATCGGACTTAGGAAGCTCTCCGAACTTTTCTAAACGACATGTCTCCATGCACCCTGTTGTGTGCAAGTGAGGGGGAGCATCCCGACGTATGCTTAGCACCATGTTGTGTGTATCCTCACATATGCTTAGCACCCTATTCCGTGCAAGTTCTCACTAGTTATTATTCCCGCACCCAGTAGTGTGCATGAGAGGGGGAGCATCCTGATGAATGCTTGTGTACGCTTTTTTGTCCTTAGTTCAAGGGTTTGTCCCACTGGGTTTACCTTGACAAGGTTTTTAGCGAGACACATTTCTAATCCCGTTCTCACTCATGATTGCCGAAATCAAGGGGAGTATCCAGTTGTATACTTCTAACCATCGTGCACTCTTTTGTCCTTCGATTAGAGTTTTGTCCCACAGGGTTTTCTCTAACAAGGTTTTAATGAGACACACCGTGCATGGTTATTTCCCCCGCTACTACTGATAGTTGTGTACTCTTTTGTCCTTCGACCAAGTTTTTTCCCACTGGGTTTTTTTGGCAAGGTTTTGATAAGGCACATATTTTCTAGTCAGTTCATTCACGCACTCAATGGCGTTTCGGCCCACTCCATTCGGCAACACCTTTTTTGTCCTATGATCCGGGTTTTTTTTTCCACATCGGGTTTTCCGAACTTGAGGTTTTATGTGTTGACAATAGCGAATGCGACTCAACAACTCATCAGAGTCTATGAAGACGAGGAAGCTTGCAGTATGTTTGGACACCCAAGGGGGAGTGTTGTGATACATTGTATGTGGTTGTCCATATTCATGTATCGGTTCCATATTCATGTATCGGTTACATACATTGTGTATAACCTTTGAGTTTATGACTTATGGCTTTCTAGCTTCTCGCATATACATGTATCTTGTTCCACCCCTCCACTATATAAAGGGGTTGAACTCTTCATAGTTGAACACACATATTCATACTTGAATAAGACGACTTTACTCTCTCTCTATACATATCTTGCTATGTCGATACTTTGCTAATAGTTGCCACATAACAGATAGTAAATAAATGTCTTATGTATGCTGTCTTTATTATGTATGAATTATTTTTAATAGCACAAAAAAAAAGAAATTCTTAATAATCTTAATTTTACTTTAGTGCTAGTCAACATCTCTAGTGAAAGCATCCAAAAACTTTTCTGATCAATCATTGTAACTTACTCAACTATTTATTCAAAGATGAACTTTCATTTTTATTGCATGTATGTATCTTTAACAAAATCATAATGAATTTATTTATGATTGTTTCATGCCCATGAACTATAAGTGTGACAATTAAAATTAATATATCCAAAGTCACATATTCACATTTCTATTTTAATGACATGTACTTAACTTTTACCAATGTTATTAACCGAAATTGAAAGCAAGCAGGCATATCATTCTATGGACATTAGTGTCAAATATAAAACCGAAGGAACCATATTATGATTAAGTAAAGTATGGGGACATCAAATGTTATTATAAGAACCTCCCTATTGCTATTATAGTGACATTTTAAATAGCAGCTCATGGAAATTTATCGATAAAACTAATAAAAACTCCTTAAAAGGAGAAAATTAATATATACTCCTTTTTATATATTTTTCTTATAAAGGAAAGAGACTATCATAAATCAAATCCTTAAAACTACAAATACAAAATAATTAGAGAACAAAACTTTGGTTACCATTGATGTCATTTCCGAAAAGAGTGAATAAAAGGAGCCACAAATACAACTCTGTACACTTGATCAATACTTTTAATATTATGAATTAATTCAAGCAATTGCCCTCCCTCCGTCCCAAAACATATGTCTATTTTCATAATATATCTCACATATATTCATAAATATTTGTTTTTGAACGGAGCGAATATAAAACTTCTCAATAATTTTTTTTACATATAACTGAATTCCAACGGGGGGAAATCCCAAGTAGCTTATGGTCTGTTGTTATTCGGACTTTTTATAGTATAAGTTAAATTAGATGTATACTTATTTTATATAAACAACTACTGTCATTGATAGAGCTAGGTTAGGCATGCCCTTGTCCTAAAAACATCGTTAAGCCTTATAAGTACATGAGAGGAGCCGAGGGAGGACATAAAACCAAAACTCGGAAAAAGAAGAAGAGAAAACAACATTTTTGTGAAATTGAAACAAACTAGGTACTGAAAAGTATGAAAAATAGAAGGGGTCGCAGCGATGCAGACTTGCATGCGATTGTTTGCCAAAAATACATGTCTATATATGCAAAGTTGTGAATAATTGTAGAGACCTAAAAAAAAGTCAATAAATTAAGCAATTTACTTTTTTGGAAAAATCCCATGAGTGACTCAATCCTCATTCCGCCACTATATTCAGCCGCAGAATCAGTGGGGCAAGGGCCGTCATTGTCACCCAACAAAATTTAAAATTATTTTTTTTATATAGATAAATTTTATACATTAGCCTCCAAATAAATAAATAGTAATTTAGTTCAAATGACAAACATAAAGCTTTTTTGTGTCGCAAGGTGTTTGAATCCTGTAGCTATTTTTTACTCTTCATTTAATAAATTAACATTAGTTTACTTTTTTACTTCTCCATTAATTAATTGGATCTTTAAGTTACTGTTACAAGCTTTTATAAAAAAATATTTTTGTGTAGTTTTATAGTCATATTACAACAAAGTTTAAACTAATAAATTCGTATTTGTAGTTAGTTTTTTTGTATCGTTTGAAATTTTTAGATCAATGGACAAGTCAGTTAAGTTTTAAACTCCAGGTTTTTTTGTTTTTTTATACCGTTTATTCTTATTGTACTAACAAAAAAAAATTCAAAGTTTAATTTTTTAACATTATCAATGGATAATTCAGCTAAGTTTTAAGTTTTTTATACAGTTTATTATCATTTTACAGAAAAAAAATAAAAAAAATTAACACCCACCTAATTGAATTCTGGTTCGCCACTTGCTATATTTAAGCCGACCATCTTTGGAAAAAAAATTGTAATATTTGTGCATACATTTTCAGCCTTGATACACTAGCTAGAAGCCAAACCAAATAGTATCCATGCCACTGTCTTTATTCTCTGTAACTGTCAATGAATAAATAGTTAAATAAGTAGTATTTAAGGCCCTCTTCAGCAACTCTGTTTCATTTAAAATCGGTTTCAACAATTCGGTTCATTGACACATGTAAACCATATGGCAAGAGAAGGATTGCCCTCAAGTAAATGCCAAATTTATGCCTCTTCCTGTTATTAAAACTGAGCATGCATATCTTTCAAATTTGCTTGCAACATACGTACTACTAACACACTGTTATAAATACGTAGGAATAGTAATATACTCGTTGCATCTTAAAAAATTGCAGCATCCACCCTCACCTGCCCTCCCACCTAACACATTTTATACCTTTTAACTAACCGTTTACATTTACTTAAAATTACAGCTTTCTTATTAATTTTCTTATAATAACCATACATTATATTTTTTTATTTCTTTATTATCTTTTAATAATCATAACAACATTATACCACAAAAATATGGATCTCATGATAGTTTATTACTATTATACTCCCTTCGTCCCTAAACAAATATCACATACGAAAATACATGCAACTTTGACCATCAAAATTACCGAAATTAAAAAATTAAAAACTTCATCATATAGTTCTAAACATAAACTACGTGATTAACTTTTCAAATAATTTTTTCTGGCAATCTAAATATGAAAAAAATTATCGGTCAAAATTGTATGTATTTTCGTAGGAAATATTTGTTTAGGGACGGAGAGAGTATTAATTTAAGAAAGTATATGCATTCATTATGTATAAGGTATGTTTTCTTAAATTTTCTTAAATTTATGAAATTTATAAAATTTATTAGGATATCAATATCTTTGGAGAAAGCAGCGCACATACCCTCCTAAACAAATATAATACTAATCAAGTTGCAACACTTACCAGCATCTTATATAATCATGCAAAGAATTCGATTCTCTTGCCATTTTCTTTTGTCCTAGTTATTCCTTCTTCCACCAGTCCATATATCCCTCTTCCTGTGACTCTCCTTTTTGACATAAAGCCTAAAGGTCCTTATATTGTTGAACTACAAATTTAGATTATATACATATATTTGTTTTAAGCATAAATTCATGGGGGAGAACAGCCCCAGCCATAAGAGAGTTACTTCCCTAGAGGAGGAGGTTCATGGAAAACATACTATTTATAATCATGATCATCGTCGTAAAAAGGGTTATGGGTCTTATGCAAGAAAGATCAACGGCAGTGCAATAGCTGCTGCCATCCTGACCATCCTTGTTTTAGCGGGTATAACAGTGTTAATACTGTGGTTAGTATATAAGCCTCACAAACCCAAATTCATGCTAATTGAAGCTGCGGTACTAACGAGTCCGGTCAACAACACCGGTAAGCTAATTCCATTTACTTTTGGATTTCTTATAATTGGAAGTTTTATAATTAGACCATGGCAAACATAACCAACAGAAACATGTCTCATGAGATTGGTACATACTTTATGAGCAAATTATCCTAAAGAGTTGCTACAGTTTATAATCTCAGTCTGTTATTGTTTCTTTTTATTTGATGAAGTTGTTTGATTTACCATAACGGATGTCTATAAAATATTAAAACTAGCCTTATTTTATTTATTTTAGTTGTAGAGGATAATTATGTTATGAAGTGTAATCAAAAAGAGAAAATTCACGGGAATCAGGTTAAAATTCTGTTTTTAAATTTTTAAAGAAAGCATATAATTTTAAGTTTTTTCCCTATAATTACTCTTATTTATCTAAGATGACAAGTTTTTTTTGCCCTGCAGACTCTGCAATGGCGCCACCCTACCTACTGTTAACATCGATGCAGTTCACACTAGTGACTACTAACTCAAACAAGAGGGTGTCTATATACTACGACCATCTCTCCGCTTTTGTCACCTATCGCAACCAGATGATAACTAACCCTGAGCCGTTGCCTCCGCTCTACCATCATAAGCATACGACCGTTCAGATAGCACCCATACTTGGAGGACATGAGGCAGTACCGGTTAGCCAAGAAGTTATGAATGGGCTTGCGGTTGACGAGGCTATGGGGGCGGTGAACATGAGACTTAACCTTTTAGGGAGGCTTAGGTGGAAGGCCGGTGCTATTAAGACTTCCCATTATCATGCTTATATACATTGTGATTTCTTGGTGCATTTGAACAAAGGTTTTGTGGGTCAAGTTCCTTTTCTCACCACTCCTCTCTGTAAAGTTGAGGTGTGAAATAATAACTTGTACAAAGAAAGGTCGATACTTGTATTGTAGCACAGTATGAGTTTTGTATGCATGTTTTGGTAACGAGTCTACGCAAAAGATGAATAAAAGGATAAAACATGATTTTATTTCTTTCGCCATCTTTCCTATAAAGTATCCGCATCAGAAAATTACGTGGTTATCATATCAGATTAGTTTCAACTACAAGTTAACTGAATTTTATGAAACAATATCACTCCTATATATCAACCAGGTATAAGATCTTCGTAAAAAGGCTTACAATTACGTTTTCTAGGCTCATCTTATCACGCTTTTTAAGTGTTGTTGGGTTTTTTACTTCCCACAATTTATCTGGTTAGCTTAACATTTCGAGTCTCAGCGGCTTTTGTTGGATGAACGACAAAATTGAAATAGATATCACCGTGTTTTTCTTAGGGCAATTGGAGATTGCTTCATACAGTCTAATACACACACTAACGTGATGATAAAAAACTGTAACTAAAAACCCAGAAACAATGGGAATAGTTCTCTTCTTATTACCAAAAAATGCAAGAAACGACTTTTTTGACGAGTCATTCTTGGCTTACATTCCTCTTCATATCATGCTTAAGAACTTCCACAACACACAAATCTTGTTTCTTTAGATGAAAATAGCATATATATGTAAAAGTAAATATCGAAACAGTCAAATGGATGGGCTCATCTACATATAAATAAAAAATTCTATTTAGGCGCAAAATGGTAAAAGAAACAAAGAGCAGTAATCGCTGATGTTCCTTGTAAATTTCAGTTTCTCGAAGTGGGTGTATATTAACATAGACAACAGAAAAAATGGAAATTATCAGAAAGGTATATAAATCATTTTTTGGGTTCTCAATTCACTTAGCATCAATATTTTGAACTGGTGAAAGTAAACATTGTGAGTGATTTCACGCAGGGCCTGGATTTTTTTTTTATAACACTCAAAGCCTATTTTCTCCAGAAACTCAGAGGAATCAGTACTCGATGAACTCCCTTGTCTAATACTATGTTCATTTGTACAACATAGCTCTACTTCCAATTATCCCCCAAAAGCAAGAAAGAGAAATGGGAAGAGGAAAGGAAAATCCTTTAATATTTCCAAGGCCATGATTTTTAAGTAAGAGGCTACCTTCTGTCTTTCAATTTTGTCAAATGCTACAAAAAAACTAACGTTGTCTTGTATTGGTACTTCGAAGCGTCACGCCATGTAAAAATTTTGTATATCCAAGTAAACTAAGCTTTCCATCAGATGTTCGGATCCAGTCTCTAAGAATCATATAAGCTGTTTGCCCCACATTGAGTTCCTGCACGAATTAGTTTCGTTTTTTGCATGAGTCGGATTTTACCTATAAATGAAGCAGCAGATATTTGGGAAAAAAGGGAAAGATACTGGAAATGCGTCAAAAGGATTACCCGAGCCAATTCTTCCACAGAAACAATACGATTACCCTCTTCTTCAAAGTGCTCAAAAGCAGTTGATGCAATCATTTCCCATCCTTCCAAAGCCTCCAGCTGATATGTACTAATTGCAGCAGCACAAAATTCTTCAAATTCCATTTTTCTGTAGGAAAGGGGGGCCATCTGACAAACGTGATGAACACAATCTTTTAGAAACCGCAATGAACTCAAAAAAAATGTTCAATCATAAAAAAATGCCAAATTTGCATTTGACGTTTTGACAAATACTGAAAGTCTGAAAGCATAGGGAGGCTTACAGAATTTAGGATGTCTGGAACCCTTGATTCCTTCATTGCTTCAGTTGCATTTCTCAGCAGAGCCTGAATATTTAGTATCATAATTTAAAGGCATGAAAAACATAGGGCAAAAAACGAGGTATCTATGTTTTTACGCGACCCCTGAAATTATATAAATAACAATAAAAGAACACAAAGAACACACTATTTTAAAGTTATCAAGTGAGACGCGTCCATCTTTATTAGGCTCCAGAAGCAAAAATTGAGCTCTTAGATAAACCAACTCATCCTCTGTTAAAGCTTTTGAAAGAGCCTGAAAGCAACAAAGAGTAAGTAAGAACTTGTAACAAAAAGTTGAGAGTAAAATATCAGATGTAAAACCCTCACAAAATAAAAGAGGTTGTCTTGATAATACCTTCAGGGCAGCACGTTTCAAGGGTGTAGCATGGAGATAGGACTTGACTAACTTATAAATCAGTATATCTAAGGGAATTGGTTGATTTTCATTTCGCAGCCATGGGTGTGCTGCAACCAGAAATCACATTATTTAGTCTACAATACACATCAGCACCGTCTTGAGAGAAATTTAGGTTCATTAACAGACCAAAACAAAAATAAACTGGTCCAAAGTCTTATACTCCTCCAGCACTAGCTAAGAGTCCACTATCATGGGACGTCTCTAAATAATTGCTAACTTTCCAGAAATAGTCGGTAAAAATTGATAGATTAGCCTTTCACCCTTTTACTTAACAAACAGAATGTAAAAAAAGACGAGTTGCAGTGTAAATTGACTAAACGAAAGAGAATATTACATTGAGCAGCTGAAGTGACTGTTATTTAAGGTCAGAGGGAATATTACCAACAGAAAACTGAAAACGCAATACTAGAACAAAATAGAATAAAATCTTACTCAACGCTTGAGCAGCTGTCATCCTCTTTCTGTAATCTTTGTTTAAGAGCCTCTTCACAAAATCTTTAGCTTCGACTGACATAAAAGGCCAAGGTTCATCCAAAAAGTTTGGATCGGCTCGAAGTACAGCACGAAATATCCCTGATTCTGTCCGTGCCCAAAAAGGTCTGCTTCCACATAATAATATGTAAGTTATAACTCCAATGCTCCATATATCTGCCTCAAGGCTGTAAGACCTATGAAGTACTTCTGGCGCCACATAATATGCACTCCCGACAATGTCATTTAGTCTTTCATCTGCAGAAATACCATTAATACATTGTTCATGCTAAATTCTTCTCAATTCGATTAGAAAATACCCCATCAGCCGCCTAAATGCCAGCATTTGAGAATGTAAATTTGGATGAATGAATCTGTTTGTTTGTTTTTTCTTTTTAAGAGCCTTAGTCAAATTCGTAAAAGTAAATGGGGAGATGATGAAAATAGTAGTTCCCTCAAAAATTCCAGTCACCCGTAGTGGACCTAATGGAACAGAGGGATTAGTATGCACGAAAGGTTTAATACCTAATAAGGAGTTATTGGACTGATGAAAGGAGGTACGCATAGAATTAAACGTTAGAGAAACTTATCAAACAAAGTAACGAAGACACTTAGCAAGATATTACCTGGTCTAATGAAGTCTGACAGACCAAAATCAATGAGCTTCATGTCAGCGTCTTCGTCTCTAGAGGTGAAAAGGAAATTCTGTATTGCAAGAAACCTAAAAGCCGTTAAAAACAGCAAAAACTATAGAACACGGGCTTGATTGCCTCCAAAATTGCTTTTCTTAAAGATATCAAACAGAAGAAGCAAAACCTCGGGTTTTAAATCACGGTGCACAACTCCTTGAAGATGACAAAATCCAACTACACCTAAAATCTGCACAATGATATGTTTTACGTCCTCCTCTGTATATTTACCACCTCTGTTGCCAACGAGAAGCATATAATTAGTCCAGATAACAGCTCATGAATGATTGCATGAATCATCAAAATAGTTTTTCCTTTACCTTGATAGGATCCGGTCCAGTAGTTCTCCACCTTCACATAATCTAATGAACAAAACTTAATTAATAGAGAAGAAGAGGAAAGAGGAATATGTTTCGAAAAGATACTGAAACACAAAAAAGAGGGACATATGTTAAGGAGTACAATAGTTATTGGCGATATATAACTTACTCCATTACTATGTATACGTTGTTGGCATCCTCACACGAATCATAAAATCTAACTAAATGCCTATGCCCTGATAAAGCCTTCAAGATTTTCACTTCCCTACGTACATCTTCGATTGAAATAGCAGTTGTCATCTGCGAAATAGAGGCAGTTAAGACATGACCAGAAATGGTCTCAGAGTTTACTCAAATTAAGACAGAAAAACAAACATTCTCAAAGTGTCATAATAAAAACCCAACAAAATAATGAAAGCAACCAAAAGTAAGACATCTCATTAATTTATATTATGTACCCTCTAACAACAGTATTATTATTTTAGAACTGTATTAGTAACAAGGGATCTCTAACGTATACAATATGATGAAATGCAAGAGATACCGCCGCAGGGGATTCTAAAGGGAAAACGGGGACTCTCAATGCTTTTCAATGAGATTTTTTTAAAAGGGCAACATAGAAAATATTGAATTATATTGCCGCCAGTGTGAACCATTTAAAACGGATGAGGAAATGGTCAACTGCTAACCCTAATGGCTAACTAAAGGGGTTTGTCCGCACGGGAGGTTAGAGGTTTGACCACCTACACTTGTATAAAAACCTCTTCGGATGGCTTTCCTGTAAAATAAAACAGCGACTTGCACCAAAGTGCTAACTCACTCAATTGTACTAAATAAACTACTAAACCCTATGGCATAGTCTGAAATGGAGCGAGTGGCAACAATTACCATGAGTTACCTTGGAAAAGTAGCATAATTTGAAGACATTTTATTTTCTCATTACAAATTCCCGCAAAGAATCCTTGCACGCTAAACCCTATGGCATAATGGCATAGTCCAAGAATGAAGGAGTGGCAACAGTTACCATGAGTACCCTGGAGAAGTAACATAAATTTGAAGACCTTTTCTTTTCTCATTACATTTTCTGCAATGAGTCCTTGCACCAAACAAAGCCCAAGTATGTTACCCTAAGTCCCTAAGGGAGACTGACTTAATATTATTGGGAACGTAGGATGAGACGTAGTTGTCTAAGATACACTAGCTGTTAACCAACACCTTAGCGGTTTTGGTATGAAATACTCGGCGAGGATCAGCTTGCCAAGGTCAAGGAAAATTATCAAATGTCACATTCCGAACTTCTCTTGCAACTCGAGACTTTATAGATAAGAGCCTATGTAGGAACAATATCTTACGGCAGTTGCAGTATGCGACCAAGGTAACTAAATAATTGACTTACTAATAAAGGAAATATGTGTAGCCTTAACATTGTGTGTTTGTATCTATATAAATCTCAACTTAGAATAAGCCAATAAGTAGTAAACATTGCCAACTAATGATGGCACCAAGGTAAATAACAAGTACTATATATAGCTATGAAATAACTACAAAGGCTTTTGGGCAACCAAAAACGAAACTTCACCAAATTGAAGCAAAAGAAACGACTTAACAGACTTTGCATAGAATTTTGGGTTGCAAACTCCAAATCAAATCCTGCAAACTGAAGCAAAAGAAACGACTTAACAGACTTTGCATAGAATTTTGGGTTGCAAACTCCAAATCAAATCCTGTGCCTCTTCTTAAAGTAAGAGGCTAAGCAAAGAACAAAGCTTGTCACATGATTTCCTAGTCACTGGAAATCATGTTCACATTAAATTCTTATATATCATGTCAATTCCAGTGCAGAGAAAGAGCCAAAAAAAAAAGGTCTTCTTATAACAGGAGGTCCACAAAAGGCAAAATAACACAAACTGTGAACATAAGTCGATACACATTACTTGTACTATTTATAGCAAGGATAGGAAAGCTGAAAAGACCTTAGATTTGGAGATAATTTTGACAGCAAGTTGCTGGTGCTTAAAGTCGGGCATGATTGCGCTAGCTTGGCAGGTATGACCGAAATGCCCTCGTCCCACCTCTTTCCCCAATTCGTATTTGGCTTCGAAATTCCTTCCGTACCCGAAATTCTTGTCAAGAGAGGGAGAGGGAGACTGACGGATTCCTTCCGCTGCAGCATCCTCCTCCTCGGGGATTGTGCCCTCCTTCGGCTTCCCAAAACGCTTTACTAAAGAAGCCTTAATGTGCTTGGCCGGAGACGGGGGCGGAAACGGCCTCTTAAAGAACCTACGGGGCGTTGACCTGGCCATAGAGACGCCACCCCACAAATTTTCAATAGAGTGCCCAAATTTTACATAAAAAATTACGGGTTTACCGTTTACCGAATGCTAATATAAACAAAATCTAACTGTCAAAATTGTCAAGAAAATAAATGTTCTTTCTAACCATTATTGGGGTTTGTACCTGGCGGCAGATGGCACTGACCAGGCGGCCAGACAAGAAATTGTCAAAAGAGTGCCCAAATTTTACACACGAATTTACGGATTGGAAACGCTACTACAAACAAATTAGAGTGTCCAAACATGAAGGGAAAAACAGTTCTTTTTTACAATTATCAGGGCACTGTCAAAACCAGATATTGTCAATGGGGTACTCAAATTTAGATATAAAAAAACAATACCAAGCAAAAAAGAAAACTACAGGTTTGGAAATACTATTTTAAACAAATTATATGCCAAAATACATTTTTAAAAAAGTGCGGGGTGGTTATACCTGGCCGGAGACGGTGACACTCCACCGGGAAGGGGGCTTCCATGAGGGTACGGGCTTGGCCACGGGTTCGGACTGTCCAATACAGAAATTATTAAATTTAAAAAGAATCACTTAAGGTATCACAATTTCATACATACAAAACAATAATCACAAACAAATAGGAAAAATGATCATTTAGTACATACTTTGAGACTTGATTATCAAAAACCCGAGGTTAAAATCTCTATTAAAATTCGGTACAGGTAGTCAACGATGCTGCATCTTTTTTCTTAATTGAAAAATAAAAATTCGGGTTTTTGATAATTAAGTCCGAAATGATGTACTAAACATTAAGTTTCCCAAAAACATATATATAAAAAAAAAAAGATTAGAACCAGGTGCCAAAAAATTCACAACTTTAAAACAAATAGTAATAGTAAATCATAAAAAATTGAGAAATTATGTACCACTAAACATTAAGTTTCCCAAAATCATAAATAAGTATATATTAAAAAAAACAAAAGAAATAATACCTAGGTGGGCCCCTAGTGGCGGATGATCTGTCAGGGGTGTTCTTGACGGTGGTGACACGTGTAGGGCTCAGATCTTCCGATGTTGGTATCGTTTTTCCATAGCACTGCCCCATCCCAGGAGCAGCACTATGTATCTATATATATATATATATATATGTATGTATCTATATGTATGTATATATATATATTAATGTATTAATGTGAACTGGGGTTTAGGTGTACGGATCTGTAGGTACAGACAAAGACTTATAAGAAAGAAAGAAAAGAAAAGAGATGGAAGAAAAGGGTAAGTAATTTAATTTAATTAGTTTGTTAGTTGTATTTAATTAATTAATTTTGGATATTCAACGGGATAGAGAAAGACGATAAAAAAAACAATGAGAATAATAAGAAGAAGAGAAGAGAAGAGAAGGATTTTATTATTACTGACTCACAAAAAACAAAAAACAAAAAACAAAAAACAAAAAACAAAAAACAAAAAGGAAACAGAGATGGTGTTGTAAGCAGACATAGGGAAAAAATACTAATAAACCACTTGAAATACTCAAGTGTTTTGGAAATTAGCTACATTTTAGTTATGGAAAGTTGTGATTTAGCTCCTATATATAACCTTTCTTTATTTTGCAGTTTATTCACCTCTTAAATCAATTTTAGAAAGGATGTTTTTATGGGTCCCTTTTGGGAAAAATTGTTTTACATCAGTGTTTAAAAAAAAAAAAAAAAAAAAATCTTAAGTAACGTTTTTGCAAGAGATATGATAAAAGGGTAGAAAGCCTAAGCTTTTAGTGTTATAAAAACGAAAAAGCGAGATTTTTTAAAGGTTTGAATCGAGGTTTTATCGAGATTTAAAAGGCGAACTTTTGCTATGAAACGCGCTTTTTTAAAAACATTGTTTTATATACATGTACTTGTTGATATCTATGTATGTTTAAATAACGGTTGGCGAATAAAGACATATGTGTGAAGTTTTATGCCAAATGCTCCCGTTATGATAGAAAGTTGTATTTAAAAATTAGAAGTGTCGATGTATTTAACAAGATACATATGTGGTAGATGAACATTTTAATCAAAACGGAATAACATACATGAACTTATCGCTTATGCCTTTTTAAGACTAATGAGGGGTAGTTTGAAAAGATAAATACTTCACCGGATTAAACATAACTTTCCATAGTTCACGGATTAAGTATAACTTTCCAGAGTTTATGGAGTCATTGGAGAAACACCTATAGTTTAAGGGGGTAATTTGCAGTCTTCTCCAAAATGAAAACAAGTACAGCAAGGCTTTCGATATATATACATATACACACGCTCGATGTACACTGTCACTCTACTACACCAAGGTAGACGTGACAAGTAGCAAATATATTTATTATGTTTCCAAATCTAATAATATTACCAAATCTACTAAAAACGTAGTAGATATTTTACCCATTCTATCTGGTCGGTTTTATCAGTTTTCATTTTAAAAGATTTAGATAACATTTAAAGATATTTGAAAATTAATTATGATACAAGAAATTAATTAGACTGGCCAACCACCTACTTTTCTTTCACAAAGACAGAAAGTTTGTCGATGGCACCAGCTAAAATCATGAACGAGTCGTGACATTTTTTTACACATTTTATGTAGATATTGAATGTCATTTGATCAGATTATATCAAAGATAGATTAATGGACTCGGGTGAGTCTCTTATGATTCATGAGTGTGTGTCGAAAAGTCTACGGATATTGATAAAGCCATAACTTTGGTCGGTCGCGTTAGGCTTTTCAACGAAGATAAAAATGACAAATCGACGTGAATAAATGATACTTCCTGATCTTTATTATTGCTCGGATTATTATCCTTGTTCGGACTACTACACTTGTTCGGATTCGTATTCCGATTTTACAATTATGCTCGATATAACTATTTAATCTCTCGTCTTGATCTTTCTCCTCTTTTATTCGGTGCTCGGCTGTCTTTTCTCGGTTTGTTTCTCGATGTGATATGCTTTGATTAGTTTCTCTCTTTTCTTAACTTCTCTCTATATTTTTTGGATAGATTTTCTGGTCCTTTTCTAGGAGGGGTAGTGGGCTATTTATAGGCAACTGCGCCTTCTAGGATAGTGACAAATGTCTTCATCCCAGGGATTTCTCAGACAAGGGTCCCCATTTGATTGGGCTTGGGCTTTGGGTAGTAGCACCTCAATTCCTATAACCAATATGAGATGACCCATTAAGCGTTGGATACCCATTTATAAAGTGAGTTGATTATGACCCGAAAAATATTCGGGTCTGATTTTTATGTTCTATCAAGTGCTCCCTGACTTCCTCGGCGTGGTTTCCATGTCGGGGGAGTCATGTTCGGTTTGTCGAGAACGTTACTTCGGTCTTATTTTTCCCAATGCTTCATCGAGAAACGCAATAGACTCGTGACGGTTCCCAGGGGGCACATTTAATGTTTCCTATCCTAGTATCTTTTTTCGAGGAAAACTCCTATAAAGGGGTGTGCTCCCTCCATAATTAGGCATTTTACTACTAATTTGCCCTTGACATAATGGCTTCTTCTGGTTCTACTGGTGAGAGCTCCTTTAATTATATTTCATATTTAGAAACGGAAATCAAGAAATCTCGTACCGCGAATAAGAAACTCGTGGCCAAGGTTTCAAACTACAAGAAAAGGTTGTCTGACATGGATTCTGATCATCATGTGACGATGGCCGATCGGGATTGGGCCTATGAGCACATAAAGAAGCTCGAGGCTAATCTGGCTAAGCAGAAGGCGGCTAAAAGGGCCTATAAGCTTGCCTTCAAGGAGTTGCACGCTCGGTCCAAACCGAGTTCGGATGACGATGAAGAAGGCTCTTCCTCGAAATAATTAGTCTTTTGTAATTTCTGTCGTAATTTCTCTTGGATGGGGAGTCTTCTCCTCAGTTGTAATCGAAGTTTTTGGAATTAATAAAATATTTCCTTTTCCTTGTTCTTGTCTGTTTATCTTCTTGATGTCTTTTTGGATGACTTTAATTGGATTTGGAACTGTGGTTAATTTGCCTTTAATGCTCTTGGGAAGTTCAAGAGGCTGTATTTATTCGAGATGACCTTTGATCTACTCCTTGTTTCTTCTTATAAAAGGGGACTGTCCCAGTATCTTTTATGCAGTTCATTCTTTATTAACGAGCAAATGGCTTCTCCTCTTGAAAAGTATGGTGACAACCTTCCTGAATACGTTTCCCGTCTGGAAGAGGAAGTTCAGAAGGTGCGTTATCTCGAGAAGAGGGTTGCCCGGCTGTCAGTGGAAGCTCGTCGGGCCGCCGAACTAGACGAGCGATTGGATGCCCTAGAGAAGGAGCACCAGAGGTCTTTGCTTGACAGTATCCGTGCTCGTGCCCGGATCAAAGAGCTCGAGGCCTCCAGAGATAGGCAGCTCGCTTCCAAGAGGGCTTACAAGTTGGCCCTTAAGGAAGTGTATGCTCGGTCGAAAAGGAAGCCGAATGATGAAGCGGGCCCTTCTATGAAATGATTTTATTGTTTTCATTGTATTTCCTCTTTGTGCTTCTTCTGTAACGAAGTATCAACCAATCAATAAAGATTTCTTTTTCTTGTTTATATCTGAATTACTTTCCCAATGCGATTTATTTTGACTGCGCACGCTTGTGGCCTCATTAATGCTTTTCTTGGGTCTTGCGTTTGATCTTATCCATTGGACCTTCTTACTCTTTACATCTAGGGACTAATAGGATTTCTTGAGCCTTGTGCATAGAAAATCCTATCCACCAGAGTTTTCTTGAGCCTTGCGCAAAAGATCTGGGATATTTATTCGATCCGCTGTCCTTCCCAAAAATGACGCGTGTTTTGTTGCCATTATTACTTACCCCCTTTAAATATTGGTAAGAATCCAAGCGTTTCTTGAACAGGTGTGGCTTTTAATTACTCACGCTCTTTAGAATCTTTTGGGAATCCAAACGTTTTTCTTGAACAGTCACCTCTTTTGAGTGCCATCGCTTCTGAATACCCATTGGCGAATGGTTGCGACTCTCAATCCCAGCCCTCATACAGTTGATCTATAAATACCTGCTTACAGCATGGTTTCATCCACACTTCTCAACATATTATTTTCCTCCATATATAGACCCTCATCTTATAATTTCCCTAAGATGTCTGGTCCTTTCACCCAATCAGCATTAGCCTTGCAAGTGGAGGCCTTTGAAGCCTCCTATAACCATGTACAAAGGCTGTTGAGGGATGCCGAGGAGGAATTGAAGGTGATGCGTTATCACCATACCGAGATGGTTCGGGAATTAACTTGGCTAAGATCCGAACTGGATTATTGCCGACGTGCTCGTCAGGCTCTAGTCGAAGAGAATGAGATGCTAAGGGGGAACCCGACACTGAGGGACAGGGATGTCTCTGCCGGGCCCTCTCATCGATACCGATCGACTTCCCCCTAACCTTCCCCCTTCTTTTTTTTGTTTTTCCCTGCTCTTTCCCCTTTTGCCATTTGTGTTTTACCTTCTGTATTTGATGAATCAGTTGTATCTTTTCGTATCTCGTGCCTGTCTTGTGAACCATTGTAACGCTTCGTATTTTGTGCCTTCTGATTCTCTATAAATGCTCCCTATTGCGTGTATCTCATTATCAATTTCTACCTCTTCTTGTTTTATAATTTGCTTTTGCGTGAGATGGCTCCCATCACTAGGTCTGCCTCCAAAAAGAAAGCCCTTATGGAAGAGGAGCCTACCTTTTTGCTACCCCGTCCCCCTGGCTTTGGGGAGGAGGATTTGACTCCTCTTCAACTAAAAGAAATTGAGATGTCATGGCTGAAACATGATCTCATGTGTGCTCGGACTGAAGCGAGGAGGTTTAAACAATATTGGGACGAGGAGGGCACTGCTCGTTTCAAGGCCGAGCAAAAATGCGAGTCTCAGTCTTACGCCTTGAAACAGGCTGAGATGGCGATTTCTCGTTTGATTAGGGAGAAGGAGCGTCTGGAGGAACTTTTGGCGAAGAGGGATGTTGCTATGGGGGATAGTTCGAAAAAGTAGGATGTGTGTATTTTCTTTTTCTGTTGTATTGTTTGTGTTTCCCCCTTTGTGGATGAATAAAACTTGCCTTGCATTTGATTCTGTCCTATTTTATTTCCTGCTTGCTTCTCTCTTTTTTTTTCTGAGCATACATCGAACAATATGCCCGGTTATCCCCCCGGAGAGCGTTGTTAGACTTGATGCTCCCTGCCATCAAGCTAGAAACGGTCTCCGTGCACCTTGTTCGGTATGCCATTTGGGTAAGAAATGGTTGGGAGTCGAGGAACTTTATCGGGGGACATTCTTGGTGTGATAAAATTGGTAGCGTATGTGGGAAGCTTTTCGTGGTAGGGTCCACTGGCCGTTTATTTAGGTGTAATGATGGAACTGCCTTGGGTAGTGGGATATGCGCTGACGTGGCGAAATCTGGAGCGTTGAAATATGAAAAAGAGCAGCGGTTGTTGACTTTTGTATGGTTGGAAAAAAAAAGGGAAACCTCTGGTACACGAAAGGACGGTTATTATTTTATTCCTTTTGTGACTCCACTCCTTTTTATTGTGCCAAGTAGTCCTGTTTATTTTTATCACAAAATTCGCTGAAGAAAATATCTCTCTCTCTAAAGCATATTCTTCCCGCCAAAAAGGAAAAGAGTTCGGCCGCTTGATCTAGGGTTTCGTGTTTTTGTTGGAAGACTTGCTGCTGTTCGCGCTTGCTTGCTCATAATGATAACTGTAAGTGATTTTCTGTTCTCCCCCTTTCCCTCTTTTAAGAGTTGTATTTGATTTGTCGTTGCGGTCATAGGTGTGTCGTTGGTATATGGTTCAGGTTAGCTATATATGTCTGATGATTCTGATATAATGTGCATGGGGGGGGGGGTGGTGGCTCTCGTTCTATTGATGTGGTTCTGGTGTGTGTATTTGGTTAGTATATTGATGGACTGTTGATGATCTTTGTATAGGAAATTTTGACCCAAAGCGTGGCCCAAGTTGGCACATTCGTGGAGAAGGATTTTAAAGAACTCGCCGGAATACCCGACAACGTACATATTCGGCTTCCTATTTCGGACGAGGAGGTGCTGGGATTTGTTCCTGCCGGCGAGGTAGCTGTGCGTTCGTCGGCATTCTTTACTGGGGGTCTTCGACTGCCTTTTACAAATTGGGTGGCCTCGTTCTTTGAGGCTGTCCAAATTGCTCCGGCCCAACTAGCCCTAAATGGTTACCGTACTCTGAATGGTATCCATAGGCTATCGGAGTTGTCCGGAATACCGATTGAACTGAAGGACGTCTTTGGAGTCTATAGTTTGAGCTTTGAGCGTCGCAGCTCGTATTTGAAGACTCTGCGTGCCTTTTGCCGGCTCGTTATCGGTTTGCCGGATACCAACAAAGAGCGCAATCTCGGTATTGTTATTGCGTCTGGTGGATGGGCTTGTCCGGGACACCAGATTCCTGGACCGGCTACCAATGCTCCCACTATGCCAGATCTCGGCGCTCCCAATGTAGAGGCTTTATTAGCTCTTTGGAAATGGTGGGGGCCTGGACCTACGCCGGATCCTGCGAGTCGTACGGCTCCCATGTTGCTCGGGTACCCTATGGGGTCGGTGACCAAGGGGAATCCTGCACCCGAAATCCCGAAAGAGCCCGAGGAGGAATTTTTAAAGGTGGTTTAGGCTCGATGTGCTACGCGGCTTGGGAAAAGAGCCGTTCGTTCTAAGCGTCGCGCAGCTGACCCTGTTGTTGAAGCAACGAAGAGGGCTAGGGGAACTGATACTTCAGTTACCGAGGAAGATGCTGACGTTGGCTCTGGCGAGGGGGTGTTTGCCGCTGCGCAAGGGGATACCGCCGAGGATGCCTCTGCTCCGGGCGAGGTATGTGTATATGTAGTATGATTTTCTTGTCGTTTGGTTGTTTGTCATTTGGTTCGCTAGTGCTTTGCTTTATTAGTCGTCTTGTTTCAGCTACTGACTTCTCAATTGGTTACCCTCGCTCTTGCCCGGTCTATGGGTATTATTGTGTTTCAGGGGTCGGTCGACGATGTATTCGGATATATGAACCTCTTGACGAATATGGGAGAGGGTACGATGACTTTGCCGGTTATCTCGCCTATCCCCACCGAGGGTCCGATAGAGTTGTCCGTGTGCTCGCCCCTCCGTAATGAGGAAGTGATCGGGCATAGGGCCCCTGAGATTGAGCAGTTGGAGGAGGACGTGGGGGTGGAGATGGAAGGCGGCGAAGAGAATGCCGGGGATGATGTGATGGGTGTCGAGGGTGAGACTCTCGACGGATCCGAGAAGGGGTTGGTGGACGGGGTTGCAATGAACCGGTACATTGACCGATGTAGGGGTGAACTGCTGGATCAACCGAGAACGCTGAAGATGGGGTATACGGCTCTGAAACCCCTTGTGTTTAAGAATGCAGAAAAGCTATCTGCCCAACCTACTATGTCAGTTATAGAGCAGACCCACGCAGATGCGCTGAGGGTATGTGGGGCTCGTATTGCACTATATAGGTTTGGTACTTGTATTTTATGTGGAAACTAATGTGTTGAAGTGCAGATTGCTGTGAGTGCCGTGGCGCTACGGGATCAACTGGGAGCTCTAGGGGCTGAGAAAGAGAAGTTGGTGGCCGAGAAGGATAATCTTGTGGCTGAGAAGGAGAAATTGGTCGCCGAGAAGAAAACCCTGGGCGAGAATTATGACAAACTGTCGGTGGACTTCCTGCACCTGACCGAGGAGGTCGAGAAATTGAGGGTGGAAAAAGAGAGCATGGCCGCTAAGTACGGCGAAGTAGAGGAGGAGAACTTGCTCCTGGCTGAGGACGTGGAAGCCGAGAAGGCTAAGGTGTCTGCCCTGAAAACGGCACAGGCAGAGGAGCGGAAAAAGTTAGCGATGATGGCCAACTTTTCTGTATACTGCGCTCATGTGCGGGCGCTCAATTTCGCGAATGTTCCTCTGTCGGATAGGGCGTGGTCGGAGTTGGTGTATCCGTGTCCGCATGGTGCACCGCCGAAACCCTTGGACTGGGCGAATCTTCGTGAAGAAGAGCTTCCGCGGCTACCGGGGCAGACCATTTCGACAGCGCTGCGTCCGCATTCTATGTCGACCGCGTCCACTCCTCGACCGGATTCTACTGTTGTTCCCCCACCAACATCTCCTCAGGTGGAACCTTGACTATCTTTCTGGCATTGTAATTTTATTTTATTTATTTATTTTTTTTTTTTTTTGGTGGTATCTAGAAACAGATTCTTTTGGGGAAGTGATAATATAGGTGTTGTGGTTTCTTTCTGTTGGGCTTGCTTGGGTTAATTTCTTTTGATGGTCGTCATATTTTGAAGGATATGAAAACAAAATATTGTCAGGTACCAAATAACCCCCTTGCCATGGTGGTCTGGACCTCGCCTAGTCGTAGTGTAGGTGACGTAATGGAGGATTTGGAAAGGTCTAACGCGTCCCTTACCGCGAAATTGACTTGTGCCTATCAGGAAATCGAGGGTCTGAATATTCATATTTCCAACCTGGCGATCCGGTTACGTGATTTGGGAGAGAAATTTAGTAAAAAGACTGCCCATTATACGGCAAATAAGGGTAAAGCAAAGGAACTTCTCAGTGCCCTACGACGTTCTCGTGATGAAGCCCGAGGTCGTGTGACGAGCTTGAGCTTGGTCCTTGGGGCTGTTTTCGAGGACGCGGATCTGCTGCTATCCTTCGCCAAAGCGTATTGGGCCCGAGCTCGCGCCTTAGAGGTGCTGGAGCATATAAAAGGAATGAGTGGTGTGTCCCGGGCGGAGCGCATGGTGGATGCGGAGGCCGGGGTGACTGAAACCACTGTTGTCTTGAACCGAATCGAGGCGGTCATTCGTGAGCGTTTGGGGACGCAAATTAATTCATTGCGAGATATTCATTTTGCCGATGTAGTAGAGACTTCGGCGTCTGTTGAGGGGTTGTCGGATTAATAAAATAGCTTGTTTTGTCGTTTTCTTTGTATCTTGTTTTGTCGTTTTCTTTGTATCTTGTTTTGTCGTTTTCTTTGTATCTTGTTTTGTCGTTTTTTTTTTTTTTTTTTTTTTTTTTTTTTTTTTTTTTTTTATTCATCTCTTCTCGTTCTTCTCCCCCCCTCTTTTTTTTTTATAGGCACATGCTACTACGTCGCACCAGGCTGGTTCTCCATGCCTAGTTAACCCGGGGTTAGGACCTACTGGTGCTGCCCGGGACGAGGTCTCATCTGGTGCGGCTAGTGAGGTGCCTGACAGGTGGCCCTACATTGTTTTGATGAGCAAAAATGTCGAATTGACTGACCAATGTGTTCGACTGCGGACCAAGCTGAAAACCCAGGCGGCCTCTTTTCGGGAATACGTTCGCCGTGCCGAGCATGCTGTTGAGGTTCAGGAGCGTCGTTTGGATCGATACTGGCGTGCAAAGGGCGAGTACTTCGGCAAATTAAAGTTGCTTGTGACCAAGGCCAACGTTTTGGTGAAGTATTTCCGTTTGTCCCGCGCCAGGTACGATGCTTCCGCCGCTGTGATTGAAGCTCGCCGTGACCTTTCTTTTGACGATGATCGCCGTAAAGCGGCCTCGGATGCTCACGAGTCCGCCAAAGAAGCCGAGTTCAACGCGCGGCTTCAGACGCTGACCTGTGTTGGGGCTCATACGACCAATTTTGATGCCCTCATTTCTGAGGAGCGTTTTGATGGTGATGAGTCTGATGGGTACACAACGACGGATGACGAAGAGATTGAGCTCGGTCATTTACCGTCGTGCTCCTCCTGCAGTAGTTCTTCTTAAATGAATCTGTTTAGTGTCGTTGATCTTCTTGTTGCCTCCGTAATGCGGGCGAGGATTATATATGTGATTTCTTGATTCCTGTTTTGTACCTTTCCATTGCCGTATTGCTATTTAATTGATCGGATCGATTTTTCCTTGCCAAATCATTTGTTATTTCGTTATTCCTGTTTTGGAGATGCTTTTTGTTGATATTTTGTTGTTTAGATTGATTCTCCTTCATTGTTTTAGCCAATTTATATTACATCGCCGTCGTAAAGTGGATCTGAATAATTCCTTGCATTGTACCTGCATATAAATTTCATAGTATTCCTAGGCGTTCCTTCGGTAACACGCCATGTTGGGAATTTCATAGTATTCCTAGGCACTTCGGCCATGTTGGGAATTTCATAGTATGCCTAGACGTTCATTTGGTAACACGCCATTTACGGACTTTCATAGTATTCCTAGGCACTTCGGCCATGTTGGGAATTTCATAATATGCCTAGACGTTCATTTGGTAACACGCCATTTACGGACTTTCATAGTATTCCTAGGCACTTCGGCCATGTTGGGAATTTCATAGTATGCCTAGACGTTCATTTGGTAACACGCCATTTACGGACTTTCATAGTATTCCTAGGCACTTCGGCCATGTTGGGAATTTCATAGTATGCCTAGACGTTCATTTGGTAACACGCCATTTACGGACTTTCATAGTATTCCTAGGCACTTCGGCCATGTTGGGAATTTCATAGTATCCCTAGACGTTCCTTCGGTAACACGCCATTTACGGGATTTCATAGTATTTCTTAGGCACTTCGGCCATGTTGGGAATTTCATAGTATCCCTAGACGTTCCTTCGGTAACACGCCATTTACGGAATTTCATAGTATTCCTAGGCACTTCGGCCATGTTGGGAATTTCATAGTATTAGTAGACAGCATAGTAATATATTTTATTCATTCAAAAGAAGAAAGATAATGCCATTAAGCAAGAAGGGTAAGGTAGCACCTGTACTTGTACTTGTATTCGGAGGATTGCCTATACGTAGTACTTCTTTAAGTTAGCCACATTCCAAGAATTCTTTTCCCCTCGGCTGTTGGCGAACAGGACGCTTTTGATTTTGTAAGAGACTGGACTTGTTTGCTTGACGATTTCGTATGGGCCTTCCCAGGTAGGGCTTAGTTTGCCATGTATTTCGTTGCGGGTATAGACCGTCACTCGTCGCAGCACCAGTTCTCCTACCATGAATTCTTTAGACCCTTTTACTCTCTTGTCATAGGTTTGCTTTACGCTTTGTTGGTATTTAGCTAAGGTAAGGGCCGCTATCTCTCGTTTCTCGTCTATCATGTCGAGCTCTTCTCTCATTCTTTGTTCATTATTTCCCTGCTCGACCAACGTTGTTCGGAGCGTGGGTAGCCCGATCTCTGTCGGTATGATGGCCTCAACACCGTATGCTAAGCTAAACGGGGTTTCCTTGGTGCCCGTCTTGGGTGTAGTTCGGCATGACCATAAAACGTTGAGTAGCCGCTCGGGCCACCTCCCCTTTGCTTGTTCAAGGGTGGTCTTGATGCCGTCTAATATTGTTCGGTTTGACACTTCGGCTTGCCCGTTCCCTTGTGGGTATGTCGGCGTCGAATAGAATTTTCGGATACCGAGTTCCTCGTACCACAGCTGTAAATTGGCATCTTTGAACTGGGTTCCGTTGTCGGCGACTATTGCGTACGGTATACCGAACCTGGTTATGATGTATTCCCAAATGAATTGTTTGACGTTGCTGGCTTTGATTTCTCGGAGGGGTTTTGCTTCGACCCATTTGGTGAAATAATCAGTCGCAACGATTAGATATTCCACATTCCCAGGTGCTCTTGGGAGTTTACCGACCAAGTCGATTGCCCATTGAGCGAACGGCCATGGTGCTGATACCGGGGTCATCATAGATGATGGGAGCCGTGGTATCTTGGCGAATCGTTGGCATTTGTCGCATCGTTGGACGTATGCATCGGCGTCTCGCTTGATATAGGGCCACCAATATCCTTGGGTCACTGCCTTGTTTGCAAGGGATCGCCCTTTGATGTGTGCTCCGCAGGATCCTTCGTGGATTTCCTCCAAGACCGGCAGTTGTAGCTCGGTCGGGACGCACAGTAGATGTGGTCCCCGGTAACTGGATTTGTATAGTTTATCATCCTCGGATAGCCAGAATCGAGGAGATTTTCTTGTAATCTTCAGCGCTTTTATCTTATCGACCGGAAGCGTTCCACTTCGCAGATAATGGGTCATGTCCTCCATCCAACCTAGTTCGTATTGTATCGATGTCACCCGGTTTACCCTTTTCGTTATGCTCGGGGTCGGCAGTAGTTCCACTGTGATCGACCGGGAGTCGGTCAATGTTAATGTCGAGGCTAGGGTGGCCAATGCATCAGCATGTGAATTCTCGGCTCGATTGATTCTTACTAACTCACACTGTTCGAAGGTGGCCATCAAGCTTTGGACTTTTTCTTGGTAGAGGATCATTCTATCATCTTTCGCTTGGTACTCGCCGATGGCTTGATTGACGATGAGCATGGAGTCTGAGCTTGCAATTAAGTGGGAGCATCCAAGGGATCGGGCAATAAGCATGCCATTTATCATGGCCTCGTATTCTGCCTCATTGTTGGTAGCTCGGAAGCCCAGTTTTATGCTTTTTTCGATGATTGCTCCCTCTCTAGATTTTAGGACGATCCCTGCTCCTGATCCGTCCTTGGTGGCTGATCCGTCGACATGTATCTGCCAGTGTGATTGGGGAGAGTGTGCCAAAGGCTCGTCATAGCCTTCGGTGAATTCTGCGACGAAATCGGCCAGGACTTGTCCCTTTATGGAATGGCGGGGCGCGAATTCAATATGAAATTGGGATAGCTCGACCCCCCAGGCGGCAACTCGGCCGCTAATGTCCGTCCGTCGAAGTGACTCTTTAATATGAAACTTTGTATATACCCGGACCTGATGAGCTATGAAATAGTGTGGCAACTTCCTGGTTGCGACGACCAATGCCAGGCATAGCTTTTCCAAGGGTAGATAACGTGTTTCGGCTTCGACCAGAGTCTTGCTGACGAAGTAGATCGGAAATTGTTCGCGACCTTCTTCTCTTAGGATGACCGCGCTCACAGCTGTGGCGGAGACTGCTAGGTAGCATGCCAGAATGTCTCCTCTGTTCGGCCTTACTAGCAGTGGCAATGTCCTCAAGTACTCTTTGAGATTGTTGAATGAAGCTTCACATTCCGGATCCCAGACGAATTTTTTATCCTTCTTGAGTGATTCGAAAAATGGCCGTCCCTTATCTGCAGATCGGCTAATGAACCTGCTCAGCGCGGCCATCATTCCCGTGAGCTCTTGTACCTGTTTCTTATTCTTGGGCGCTGCTAGGTTTCGTAGAGCCGTTATTTGATCGGGATTAGCCTCTATTCCTCGTCGGCTAACCATATGCCCCAAGAATTTCCCTTTGCTGACGCCAAATGCACACTTGCTCGCATTGAGTTTCAGTTTGTGCTCGCCCAGCGTTCGGAAAACGTCCCTGATATCTTGAAGGTGGGACGTGGCTCTTTCGCTTTTGACGACCATGTCGTCTATGTATACCTCCATCGTTTTCCCTATATGATCTCGACATACCCGTGTTATCATCCTTTGGTATGTTGCCCCCGCATTGCGTAGGCCGAACGGCATTACCGTGTAGCAATAATTTCCCAAAGGCGATATAAATGATGTCTTTTCTTGATCTTCGCGGGCGAGGGGAATTTGATGGTATCCTGAGTACGCATCAAGGAAGGTCATCCGTTCCGCTCCCGCTGTTGCGTCCACCAGTTGATCGATCCTTGGAAGGGGAAAGTGGTCCCTCGGGCAGGCTTTATTGAGGTTGGTGAAGTCTATACAGACTCTTTCCTTCCCGTTCTTCTTAGGGACGACGACCGGGTTGGACAACCATTTGGGATAGTAAACCTCCCTTATGGCTCCAGCCTCCAATAGCTTTTGTACTTCAGCGACTATAGCTGCTCTGTGCTGTACAGAGACTTTTCTGCTTCTCTGTGCTATTGGCTTGTACTCGGCGTTTACACTTAGGTGGTGGCATGCTGTAGTGGGGTCTAGGCCCGGCATGTCTTTAGGACTCCAGGCGAATTTATCAATGTTGCTGAAAAGGAACGCTTCTAACTCCTCGGATTCCTGTTTTGGAAGGTTATCGCCGATGAGGAAATAGTGCTCCTCGTCCATATCCGGGATATACACCTTCCTAAGTGTCTCTCCTACTTGTTCTTCGACAACCCTTTCGGCTTTGGATATTTGGCTGATCAGCTTCTTTGTGCTGGTGGGTTGTTCCACAGTGCTTCGTTGTTGTTGGAGAGTCGCAGTGATGTCCTCGCAGCGTCTTGAATCTTCTTGACATCCTCTGGCTGTCTCGATCGCCCCCCTATCATTCGGGTATTTGACCTTTTGGTGATAGGTCGAGGGTATGGCCTTCATGGCATGTAGCCAAGGTCGACCCAATATTGCGTTGTGCCCGGAGTGGTCGTCGACCACTAAGAACTCCACGGGAACCGACATGGACCCTGTTGTGACACTGAGGACGATCTTACCCAAAGGTTTGGTCGTTTCGGAGATGAATCCGATCAGTGTGACATCGGTAGGCTGAAGATCTTGCAGCTTGAGTTCCATCTTGTCGAAGAGCTCTTTGTACATGATATCACAAGAGGCTCCTTGGTCGACAAGTACCCTGCTGACTGTGTCTAGGCCGATTTGAACGCGGAGGTTTATGGCGTCTCCGTGGGGGTATATCACCCCTTCTTCGTCAAGATCCGAAAAAGAAATGGGCGGATGACGTCGTGGTGTGCATTGTCGTTTTGAGGTCGACGCCTGTGATGTCTTGGCTACTTGGCTAAAGTGGGCCAGCTGCCGTTGTCGTGATTGTTCCCCGCCTGGGCCCTTGGGTCGTGACATATGAACGACATTGATCGTTTTGCCTTGCCGGTTGTCAGATCCCTCGATGGCCAGTTGTTTGCCTTTATTCCCAGCTCCTTTGATGAACTTGGCTAGGTATCCTGCATCGCCCCACTGGTTCATTCTCCATCGTAGGTTACGGCAATGCTCAGTGAGATGGCCGTGATCCTCGTGATACGCGCAGAAGAGCTTGGAATCTCTCTGATTGGGGGGAGAGATGATCGGTTGTGGTCGGGAATACCAACTTTCCCTGCATATATCCTTGAGGATATCTTCAGCAGACAGGTTGAAAGTGTATCGCAGCTCGACCGGTCCGACAGTGCCTCGGTGTTCCCTCTCTTGGGGCCGCACCTGTTGAAATGGCTTGGGTGGCATCGGGTAGGCGAGCTGGAGCGGTTTATGTTCGTTGGTCGGTGTTGGGTATGCGATCTGGAGCGGTTTAGGCTCTAGTGCTCGTGGTCGCTCTCCCCTGCTATGGACCTCGGGCTCTTTGCCCTTTCTGGTCGGTTGGAATGCTTCTCCCTGGTTATTTCTAACTCTTTTGCGACCCACCTGTGCCTCATGGACCGACTCTCTTCTTGGTAGAGTTCGGTTTAGGAAACGCAGTTCGTCGTTTTTATCGGTGAGGTGGGTACAATAGGCTAGCAGGGAATCAGTGGTCGGGAAGTTTTTGCCTATGAACTTCCTTCTCGCCCAATAGCCATTAGGGATGGAGTTGATAAAGTTTTGGATGGCTATATTATTGGCGTATCGTGGAATCTGGTTTGCTACGTCGATGAAACGTATGCAGTAATCGTTGAGCCTTTCATTTGGCATCATCGTCATTTTAAGAAGGGTTTCGATACTAACCTTCTTTTTTCGATGAGCAGCGTACCGGGTGGAGTACGCTCTTAGCAGTTCTGCCCAGTTTCTAATGGAGCCCCGTGGTAAGTTATGATACCATGACGAAGCCTCTTGACCCAAGCTGTTTTTGAAAAATTTGCACATCAGTGCATGGTCATCACTCCACAGTTCCATCTTCGTCTTGTAGTGCCTCAGATGGTCGATAGGGCAACTCTTCCCGTCATAGAGCCTGAACTCTGGGATGACGAATCCCATAGGATTGCGGTACCGTGTGATCTGTTCAGCACACGGGGTTTCTTGGCATACGTTCCAAGCCTGTTGGAACGCGTCATCCGTGACTTGGTAGGGGGGAGGGTATCCTTCCTGATGTGGTGGTGGGCCATATCCCTCCCCGATCCTGTATTCGGGATATCTATCGTCCTTCGTGTTTGTGTGGACACGTTCCATATGTGTGTTCGGATGGACGATAGTTATTGGGACATTGCCCCCTTGGTGGGGGACTCTTGTATCGGTTCGCCGACCCGCTGCCTCCAAGGCGGCTCTGTAAGCAGAATCTTCCCCTTCATGGCGTGGGTCTTTGTTGGGTTGGATAACTGGCAATGCGATGCCGGCCGCTGTCATGGCCGTCATGCATGCCGCCAGCTGAGCTTGTAGCTGTGTGTAGTTCCTTTCATCGGCTAAGGGAACGACATGTTGTACCTCCACCGTGGGTGGTGTAATCACCCTCGGAGAATTAGTCGGCAGTCGTGGCGACTGTCCGAGTACACGATCCTCGGGCATGCCAAACTGATGAGCCTCGTCCGTTTGTAAACGGGCACCAGAGTTGACCGAGGTCGTAGGCAAAGGGACTCTAGGGCTTGGCCCTGCTTGGGACCCGGTTAAGCGTCTTCGTGCACGCCTTAATACGGGCACGTCTTGTTCGTCCTCCGAGGACGAAATGTGTTCGTCGACAATCCCTTCGATGAAATGTCGAGGTGGTTCGATCGGCTGTTCTTGGTTTGCGTAGGAGGTTGTTGGTTGGTTTCCGGATTGGATAGCTTCATATCTGTCGCGGATAGCGAGTAGATCGTCGAGGTCTTGTTGGCTAATTTGCGTGTTTTGGTTATTGGTTTCTACTATCTCGGGATGGGTTTCCTCTACATTGGTAACCATTGTCGCTCGTCTGGCAGAGTATTGGTATTCGAATTCTAAACTAGTTGGGAACTAGATGATTCCCGGAGACGGCGCCATTTGATAAAGCCATAACTTTGGTCGGTCGCGTTAGGCTTTTCAACGAAGATAAAAATGACAAATCGACGTGAATAAATGATACTTCCTGATCTTTATTATTGCTCGGATTATTATCCTTGTTCGGACTACTACACTTGTTCGGATTCGTATTCCGATTTTACAATTATGCTCGATATAACTATTTAATCTCTCGTCTTGATCTTTCTCCTCTTTTATTCGGTGCTCGGCTGTCTTTTCTCGGTTTGTTTCTCGATGTGATATGCTTTGGTTAGTTTCTCTCTTTTCTTAACTTCTCTCTATATTTTTTGGATAGATTTTCTGGTCCTTTTCTAGGAGGGGTAGTGGGCTATTTATAGGCAACTGCGCCTTCTAGGATAGTGACAAATGTCTTCATCCCAGGGATTTCTCAGACAAGGGTCCCCATTTGATTGGGCTTGGGCTTTGGGTAGTAGCACCTCAATTCCTATAACCAATATGAGATGACCCATTAAGCGTTGGATACCCATTTATAAAGTGAGTTGATTATGACCCGAAAAATATTCGGGTCTGATTTTTATGTTCTATCAGATATCATCTCCCATTATGAACATGATGTTTGTCGTCTGACACATTACACATAACATAAGTTGCATAGATGATGGTATAGGTCGTGTTAGAATATATAAATTGATTGTAAATTAATGTAGATAATATTCCCTTCCAATTGTCTCCTAAATTAGTTAGCGTGATTAGTGCTAGATTTGGTAAGAGATTGACCTATTTATATCCTTTGTAATTCATTGGTTCAAGACAGGGAAAACAATTCTTTCATGGTATCAGAGCTTAGGGGTAAACAGACTCTCTGTAACCTTTTCCGCTGCGTTTTCCTATCGCCGTTCCTCTCCTTGAACGTGCGTCGACCCTTTTCTTTCTTCTTCCTACCAACCTCACGCCATGGCCCCAAATAACAACTTCCATCCCGCTCTAGCGGTAGCCAACATCCGAAACAACGTTCCGTTGATTTTGGACAAGGAAAATGTCCCGTATGCAACATGGGCAGAACTGTTCAAAAACACTGCCAAGGCGCATCGTGTTCTCCACCACATCATCGCTCCGGAGAAGGGGAAAGAAAAGACCCCTACGACGGATGAAGAAGTCGAGCTTTACAACACGCTAGATGCGACTGTGCTAGGTTGGATCTATACGACAGTTTCAAAACCATTGCTTAATTCCGTTGTTGAGCCCGGATCCACGGCTATGGAAGCATGGGAACGCGTTCGCAAGATGTTCCAAGACAACGAAAATTCTCGGGCCGTAACCCTGGAATCTGAATTTACGTGCACGAGTATGGATGATTTTCCAAACGCTTCTGCCTATTGTCAAAGGCTAAAGGAATTATCGGATCAGTTGCGGGATGTCCAAGCTCCTGTTACTAATAATCGACTAGTCCTCCAGTTGATTGCAGGGCTTTCCGATGGGTACAAAAACGTGGGTACCATTTTACGTCATCACAAGACCATGCCATCATTTAGCGAAGCTCGATCCATGCTAACTCTGGAAGAGACGAGCATGAATCCAAAAAATGGCTCTGCAATGGTAGCAAATACCAATGACAATGGCGATTCCCCTGTGTTTGGGCCAACTGCGTCCTCGAGCGCAAATGGCGGTCGAAATAAGGCCAAAAATAATTATAAGGGTAAAAATCAGGGAGGTGGTCGGAATGGAGGGAAGAACTCCGGTCGGGGTGGTTCCAATTCCGTTGGACGTGGCGGTGGCGGACAACAGCAGGCGCCGTTTACTCCTTGGGGATGGCAGCCACCGAACTGGAACTGGCAGGAAACATGGGCCGCACAACAGCCCACTTATGCGCCCCCCTGCCCTTTTCCTTCGACCAGACCTTCTTGGGCCAGGCCCAATCCAAATGCAGTCCGCTCGCAGCATCAACAGGCCAGTATCCTTGGACCCAAGCCTCAAGCCTATTCCGCCTCGCTTCCTCCGTCTCAAACGGATATTGAAGCTGCTATGTATACGCTCGGGCTCACACCGCCGGATCCTAATTGGTATATGGATACCGGGGCAACCTCGCACATGACATCCCAGTCAGGTACTCTCTCGTCTTATTTCAATTCGAATAATTCTCGCGGTATAATTGTTAGTAATGGTCACAGTATTCCGATTCGTGGTTATGGAAACACACATTTGCCCTCCCTACACCCTCCGTTAGCTTTAAAAAATGTTCTTCATACTCCTCAGCTGATTAAGAATTTAGTCTCTGTTCGTAAATTTACAACTGATAATTCCGTGTCTGTTGAATTTGACCCGTTTGGCTTTTCTGTGAAGGATTTCCAGACGGGGACGAGTCTAATGAGATGTGAGAGTCGGGGCGAGCTGTATCCTATCTCCACCACCAGTCCAAATAAAGCCACGTCAAATAAAGCCATATCACCAACTTCATTCGCTGTTTTTTCAGATTCTTTATGGCATGACCGTTTAGGTCACCCGGGAGCGTCTGTTTTGGACTCCCTTAGGTTGAATAAATTCATTGAGTGTAATAAGACACGTAATCCTAGTATTTGTCCTGCGTGTTCACTGGGAAAACACATTAAGTTGCCGTTTGTGGCTTCTACTTCTAGTACGTTAATGCCATTTGAAATTTTGCATTGTGATTTATGGACCTCTCCCGTTTTAAGTTCTTCGGGTCATCGTTATTATATGTTGTTGTTAGATGATTACTCAAACTACTTGTGGACTTTTCCATTATCCCATAAGTCACAAGTTTATGAGACCTTTCTATCTTTCCGAGCACACATTAAAACCCAATTTGAACGAGAAATAAAATCCATACAAAGTGACAATGGGAGGGAATTTGATAATAAATATTTCTGGGATTTTAGTAAACAAAACGGTCTAGTTTTTCGTCTCTCTTGTTCTCATACGTCTTCGCAAAATGGGAAAGCCGAGAGAAAAATTCGGACAATCAACAATATCCTTCGCACCTTAATGATGCATGCATCAATCCCCACAAATTTCTGGCATCACGCACTAGAAATGGCCACATATCTCCTTAATATTCGCCCACACAAGAATTTAGCCTTTAAAACTCCTCTCAAAATTCTCTACCAAAAAGACCCATCATATTCACACCTTCGAGTGTTCGGATGTTTATGTTATCCGTTGTTTCCCGCTACCACGATAAATAAACTTCAAGCCCGTTCCACTCCTTGTGTATTTTTGGGGTATCCCTCTAACCATCGTGGTTTTAAATGCTATGATTTGACCTCACGAAAAATCATCATCAATCGCCATGTGGTGTTTGACGAAACTCAGTTTCCTTTTTCGAAAAGTCAGAATGTCACTCCCATTTCACATGATTTTTTTGATTATGATAATTCCCCATACGTCATTGACAAATGGGCCAATACCTCAAGCCCAAACACCATGCAACCAGGTAGTCCACCCGCTGCCCCCTCTCTCGGGCCTCACTTTCCTATAAGCCCAACTGAGCATGTCTCTCCCTCCAGCCCAAATGGGCCTGTCTCCCATTCCAGCCCAATTGGGCCTCAACCCTCGCCTGCTGCCTCTCCATCTCCGATCCAGCCCGCGAATGACCCAATTTCGTTTCAGCCTTTTCGGCCAGTCACACGCAGCCAACGTGGCATTTTTTGTCCAAAAACGCCTTTCAATCTCCATACGACTTGTCATAAATCTACAATACCAAAAAATCCTGTGTTGGGACTTAATGACCCGAATTGGAAACAGGCTATGACTGATGAATATAACGCGCTTATTGAAAATAAGACGTGGGAGTTGGTTCCCCGTCCTCGTGGTGTTAATATAATACGGTCTATGTGGATTTTTGTACACAAAGAAAAATCTGATGGTTCTTTTGAGAGGCATAAAGCCCGTCTTGTAGGTGATGGTAAAACTCAACAGGTTGGAGTGGACTGTGGAGAGACTTTTAGTCCGGTTGTCAAACCGGCCACCATTCGAACTGTTCTTAGTTTGTCGCTTTCTAAAGCATGGCCTATTCACCAATTGGACGTCAAGAACGCATTCTTGCATGGAGAATTGAAAGAGACAGTTTATATGCATCAGCCGATGGGTTTTCGTGATAGAGATTTTCCGGATCATGTCTGCTTGTTAAAGAAATCGTTATATGGGCTGAAACAGGCCCGACGGGCCTGGTACAAACGATTTGCAGATTTTGTGGCATCTATTGGATTCATTCACAGCAAAATGGACCATTCGCTCTTTATTTATCGTCGAGGTGACGACATGGCTTATCTGTTACTTTACGTGGATGACATCATCTTAACTGCTTCTTCTGAGGACCTGCGCAAATCTATCATTTCTCGTCTGAGTTCGGAATTTGCTATGAAGGATTTGGGGTTGTTGAATTATTTCTTAGGAATTGCAGTCACACGTCATAAGAATGGCCTATTCTTATCTCAGCGGAAATATGCGGCAGAAATTATTGAGCGAGCAGGAATGACCTCGTGTAAACCATCTGCCACACCGGTGGACACGAAACCGAAAATGAGTGGTACTGCATCTAGCCCTGTTTCTGATGCAACCCACTACCGTAGTTTGGCAGGGGCACTTCAGTATCTCACCTTTACGAGGCCCGATATCACTTATGCCGTGCAACAGGTATGTTTATTTATGCATGATCCAAGAGACGAACATATGCATGCGCTTAAGCGCATTGTACGGTACCTACAGGGGACTATTGATTATGGGTTATGTTTATATCCGTCGTCGACATCTACCCTTATTTCTTATACGGACGCCGATTGGGGTGGTTGTCCGGATACACGTCGATCCACATCTGGGTACTGTGTGTTTATGGGGGATAATCTAGTTTATTGGTCCGCCAAACGCCAAGCTACGTTATCTCGATCTAGTGCCGAGGCAGAGTACCGGGGAGTAGCCAATGTGGTTTCGGAATCGTGTTGGTTACGCAATCTGTTATTTGAGCTACAATGTCCTATCTCGAAAGCAACCTTGGTTTATTGTGATAATGTCAGCGCTATATATTTATCAGGAAATCCAGTCCAACACCAGCGCACGAAACATATCGAGATGGATATACACCTTGTTTGCGAAAAGGTAGCTCGCGGCGACGTACGCGTTCTTCATGTTCCATCCCGTCATCAGATTGCAGATATATTTACGAAGGGGCTTCCACTGGTTCTCTTTGATGATTTTCGGGACAGTCTCAATGTACGCAAATCTCCCGTTTCGACTGAGGGGGAGTGTTAGAATATATAAATTGATTGTAAATTAATGTAGATAATATTCCCTTTCAATTGTCTCATAAATTAGTTAGTGTGATTAGTGCTAGATTTGGTAAGAGGTTGACCTATTTATATCCTTTGTAATTCATTGGTTCAAGACAGGGAAAACAATTCTTTCAGGTCGTTTAGCCAAGTTTTCTCAAATCTTGGATGAGAATTGGGTCAGCAGATGAGATTGAAAATTTTAGCCTTTACCAATTATGTGAAGCCGGGAAAAAAAAAAATTACTACCGAGGTTAAAGATGTTTGCCAAACCAGCAAGAGCCGAGAATAGACATTTCAAAAGGTTCATTTTGGAAATATACTTTTGTATAAATGACTTGCCAGGTGAACTTTTTCGAAAAAATTTATGCTTGGTGTATTTGGAAGAAGAAAAAACTGACTTGGATGTTTAGGAATCTCTGTGTAACAAGTAATAAGGCACTTTACAAATATAACAGTTGATGTGACCGTATTAAATACAAATTCAACAAAAAATAAAAAAAATGTTATTAAAAAATAAAGTATGAACCCACTTACAGATATAATAGTTGATGTGACAGCATTAAGTACAAATTCAACAAACAAATAAAAGGATTAATTATAGAAAACAACAGTGAACAAGCAAACTATTTACAAGTTAATAGTTATGGTAACCGGCGACTCATCCTTGTCAACAACGAAAGTTTTCGAAACCTTCTTTGATCCGGCAACTATTTCAACTTCGTAGTCCCCCCGAAAACCTCGAAATGCGAATTCTCCCTTTCCATCTATAGCCCCACGAGCATGGGACAACCACTCTTGCTTGAGTTGCAAGTACCTTTTGCCAGCTTCGTTCAGATCGCCCTCAGCATTCACTAAATGTGAGTTTTCACGACTCGTAAAAAGCTCCCAAAAGCCCCATAACATTACTCCTTCAACCGAAGGATGAGCAAATGCTTCTCTAAGCATAACTTCCAAGTCATCAGCTCGAACATGCTCGTTAGTAGATGATACGTCCAACTCCGTGAACCAAATAGGAAGACCGAGAATACCTATTAGAATAGAAGAAGGTTAATGGAGCAATAATTAATTTAGAAAATATTATCTTCGTAATACTTGATCTCTATTCGACGTAATATGCACTCCTTTATAGTATATAAGACAATAAGACTATGAGTATGTTGTAGCCATTGGAGGTTAAGGGATTATTTAAAAAAAAAAACATCTCTCAACCTTTCTAATTAATTTAACAGTACCTAATGTGTCAAGCGCTGAAGAAACAACAGGACCCACAGGACAATCTATATGCCCTTGAATTCCGATTCCACCAACTGGGGCACCCTTTTCCTGAAGTTCAAGAATGTGTTCGATATATCTCTCAGGACATGATTTAGTGTCACACCCATCCTCTACGTGATAATCATTTACAAAAAGAACAGCGGACGGGTCGAGCTGGTTTGCGATTTTGAACATGCTTGCTCGTATATCTTTACCCAAACGGTCCTGGTAGAAAGACCCGTGCAACATCTCGTTGTTCACATCGTAGTGCTTGAATTTCCCTTTGTATCGCGTGAGGAGACTATTTAATCGGTTTTGTACAGCACTCGCCAATTCATCATTGTTTAGAGTTTGTATCCATGGCTGGACAGTGTCTTGGACCTCCCAAAATATGCAATGTCCTCGAGTCTGAATGTTGTTGAGCTGGCACAAGTTCAGGAGATCGTCAGCATCCTTATAGTTGAGGTTCCCTTTTTGTGACTCTGTCCAATACCATTTTAGCTCGTTGCCGAACACAGCCCAGTTGAAGTTTTTGGTGAAGAATTTAACAAAATCTTCATTGTCTATGTTTATTCTGCTAATACATGACCCAAATGGGAAACTGTTCTGAGTTTGCCTAACTTTTACAGAAGTGGAAAGCACAGTTGTGGCATCTAAACCCGAGAATTTTAAGACAACATCACGCTTGCGTATCTGCAATAACAATCAAGCAGTATGTAGGGCCATTTACGATTAAAGAACAATCATTCAATAAAAATCAGATGAATTGGTTCACTGAAAACAAACAAGATAAAAACACAAATCCTGAATTTGTCAGGTATGTTGTAGCCTTCTTGATTTTTACTCGTATACAAACTGGATTTAGCAAAAATAACATGCCAGAGAGGTTAGCTATTTAACTTTCAATTTTCCTGTACAAAACTAACAGACTTGATTCAGAGTCTCTGGGTTTCAACTTCAAATAAATTTAGATGCTACAAGTCATTAAGAATTTTTTTAATGATAATCTCTTCTTTCAATAAAATATATTTTAACCCAGTTACCTAACCACAAACACAAAAACAAGAAATTCATATGAATTAACATTTGCAAAATGCTTGGATTATTTTAAACAAAATCCGATGAAAAATGGGCATGACTTCTTACCTTATCAGTCCGTCGCTTTAACTGATTGAACCTTGCATGTCGATCTACAGGAAAAATTTGAAGCCCAGCAACCATGAAGTCGACTCCTGAAGAAGGACCTTGAACATAGACCATCACTTTAGCCGGTTGCTTTTCAATTCTGAAAGATCCTCCAATCTCGTGCCACCTGTCATCACCAACTTCTGCCTGACCCCCGTTAACCCACTGGTTGTCAACACCTAAAGCAACATTTACATTTTGGGGTCCACTAGCACCAGAGCCGATCCGAACCCATGCTGAAACTTGGTATGTCAAGAAAAGCTTAAGCTTATCAGTGATAATTTGAGCAGGTCCCATCCAATTCTGGGTTCGATTTGTGACTAATAGGAAACGACCACTTAAGGGTTCATGTAGTCCGAGAGACTCTCTTGCCATTGGAGGAATAACATGTGGTGAACCAGTGCCAACGCTTAAACTGCAATTTCCGAGAGTAAACCACCCATTTGTGCCATCGTTAAGGCCGCTATTGGTGATTAAATTAATTCTAAAAGCTGCATTCTGTATAAAGACAAGAAAAATGACAGTAAATTATTAGAAATACTGCTGCTACTGGTGTTCACAAGACTCTAACCCTTAAAACTTAAAAGGAGTGGCCAAACGATACGAAAATAATTGAAGAGGGATCGGATCCACCGACTTAACTCTAAAAAGTACGCAGTTTTAGGGTCTGATTCAACTAACCTGGATTATAGGTACAGGTGAAGGAGGGATTTTTTGAGCACGCTTTACAACTAAACTATTGAGGAGAATATCAGTGCCGGCAGGTGGACCTTCAAAATATATAACGACGCCCTTTGGAGAACTGTTCACCAAAAATTTCCCTTGCAACTGTACCCAATCTTTATCTGTCGCCTGTGAACTTTACAGCGAAAAAGCTCTATTAGCAGAAAAAACTGGATCCATACGTTGCAGATATCATGATACATTTCTACTGAAATAAATTAAAAGCCAATTCTCATGTAAAAAGACAGGTGTGGAGTAAAAATTCCATATCTCTGGGTTCTTTCCAAAACTCACACATCTTCTTATCCATAGCATAGCATATCTCGAAATTGAAAGATACCAAAAATTATATACTATAGGTAACTACAGGAAATGATAGATTAGATTAGTAATTTTTTAAACTTACTTGGCGATGCCGATGTATTGTTCACGAAGATCTTGAGTCTGAACCCACAAGGTAGCCCTCACATCAGCACTGTTAACATTATTTCCAAAAATTCGAACAATGGCAGTGATTTCATAAGCAAGCTTTCTTTGCACTCTTGCAGTTATATCCTGCTGAATACCGTTCCAACTCTGTGTCCGCTCTGTTGCAGAGGCAAAGAATTTTCCCATAACTGGGATGATTTTTCCATCTCCCATCGAGTCATGTATAACAACCTTACATCCCCTTCCAGACCAATTATTAGGTCCATCATCAAATGTAGGGTTTAATATAATGTTTGCATCTTCAGCTAAAGCATATCTTTTGCAGAAACTCTGCCAAATTAAGCATAATTTTCTTAATAAATTACTTCAGCAAGTGCGTGTTTATTTAACCAGAGAAAAGATTAAAAAATCTGAAGTCCTAGACACCTTGTACGAATCAATTGACCAAATGCATTTCTGACCGAGTTATAATTATAATACTTGCAAAAGAAAAATTCAGAACCCACATCACGTGTACCAAAGGATTTTTTGTTCAGTTTTTTATCAACGAGTCGTGAAAAAAAGTAGAATCTTTTGAAAAACTCATGTCAAAGAGGACAAAGGCAATCTTATGGGTAGTAGTAATCGTAAAATTACGGTTCAGCCTCTTTGTTTTAATAAATAATTCGTATTTACCCAAAAAAATTGCCTAATAACTGTATACTTACTTCACAGTGTCTCGTATCATGGCAAGAAATCACTACTGACTTAATGAGAAGATCCACCCCTGGAGAAGGTCCTTCTAGATAAAACAATATCCGTTCAGGCAAAGATGGCAGTGAAAAAGTGCCTTCCAATATCCCCCAATTTTCTTTCGAAACGGAAGTTCTGAAAACAAAAAATCATTTATAAAACATCTGACCCAGAGCCACTAGGATAAGTTGGTATTATGAAGATCAAGAGAAGCTCTATAGTGTTTTCTCACTGAATCCTTTCAAGTTTTATAACCCTGACAGCCAGTATGTAAATGACACGGACAACTAGAAACAATTACCTTAAAAAGCACATGTCTATCAAGGTCTTTTATTAACTCTAATTATAAACACTTTTGTTTGAAATTTTACCAAAACCAAGCTATTTCTTCAATCATCTTCTTAACAACAGTAATTATGAAAGCTTAACCAGGGCAACAAGTAAAAGCAACAATCAAAACCGAATTCTAGTATCACATTTCCTCAAACAGCAGAAATATTTAAATCACCCACATCCAACACACCCAAAAAAATTTAAAAACCTTTACCGTCCAATGAACAAATAATTAGTGTTGGAATTATGGTATTCCAGTTTCAGTGTGGCTTGAACATCAGCAGAGCCCAAAACAGATCCAGATACGCCAACACAGGCGGAAACAGAATAAATGGGCCCAGGAGAAACTCGGCCAGTGATATCTTGCTCCAACCCTTGCCAAGAGTCTCTACGGTTTGTGATGACAGCGTAATTATCACATGGTTTTGATGTTAATTCCTCACAATTACCAGAGGCACCAGAAACAACAAATGCATCACAACAGTTGGAATGCCATGAATCCAACCCTAGAGAGAAGTTGTGATTCGCTATAATGTTATTTGCGACCCTGCCTATTGAGCTATCCGTGTCCCCATATCTTAACTACATAGATGAGAAGAAAATACACAACGTAATAAGAAAAAGCAAGCCGAACGATCAGCATAAACAAGCCATCGAAAATGTCAAGACCGTACGTTGAGGAGCTGAAGCATAAAAACAAGATAGCAATACCTTTCCCTTTAAGTCAAGGTTTTCTGCATTGCTCGTGGAGGGATACACCATAATATTTGGGCACACGATCTCTACAACAACCAAAAAAACAGGAAAGGAAAGCAAATTTATTAGCTCGAGAACATTGAATCTCCACAGAAAGTTTCAAAATGGTAAAAGAGTAACTGCTGATTACCAGTGAGTATTTAAGTTTGAATTGGTTTGTGTATGCAAGCAATTGAGAGTCATTTCCTTATATAGATATATATATACTTGTAACTTATTCAGTTGTTTAAGAAAGGGTACCTGCAAAGGAAAGCCTAGATTGAGGGATGGGACCATCCATACCACCAACCAAGCTAGCTAGCTCCCTGTAACATAACTTTAAGCTTTATTTTAACCCCTTATGAATTTTTCGTATTAACTGCTAACTGCTAAGTAGTGTCCTGCCATTCCAACTAAAAGTGTAAGTTAAATAATTTTGTCATTATCTTCAACAATCTCTTCTCACTTATGGGCTGTTAATTAACCAGAAACCTATTCTCCACACCCATATCAAGTGATGTGCTATTGTCTCACTTAAGATCATAGCTTAAGATGCTATAGAGACTAGAGAGGCACATTATGCTATCTCCAAGAAACTTCTTGTTTGGTACAATTTAATATTTTATAAGCTCGTCTTATTTGCTATTTTAGCTTTAAACATTTGGTTGTTTAACCCTTACTTTTTCGGCATCAAAGGAGGAGTTCTAAACCAGATCTACTAACAAGCTTTTTTCTTGCTTCGAGAAAAAAAAACGGTTTTTCTGCTTAAAAGCTACAACCAAAGAAAACATTAAGTAGCATTCTATATACAGCTTAAACCCCAGTTTTGCAAGTAAATGTAAGGCTTTAAGCTTTCACATGCAAGTCTTAATCTAGACCTACTAACAAGCCTTTTTCTTGATTCCAGAAAAGACAGCAGCCTTCCTACTTAAAAGCTACAACCAAACAAAGCATTAAGTAGCATTCTATATACAGCTTAAACCCCAGTTTTGTAAGTATATGTAAGGCTTTAAGCATGCACATGCAAGTCTTAATCCAGATCTACTAACAAGCCTTTTCTTGCTTCGAGAAAAGACAGCTTTTTTGCTTAAAAGCTACAACCAAACAAAACATTAAGTCGCATTCTAAATACAGCGTAAACCCCAGTTTGCAAGTAAATGTAAGGCTTTAAGCATTGAACATGCTCTTTCCTTGTTATCTTGTTTACTTACCTTTCAAATTAGGAAAACCCTTGGTTTTGTATGCTTGAGTTTAAATTAAAGGTTTTTAGGTATTAAGATAAGATATTAGGTGTAAACAAGCAATGTAAAATTAGGTGCAGAACTTCTATCAAATAGTTCATGGGCAACTTTGGTCATGTCATAATCACAAAAACACTGATCAATAAACAATTAACACAATTCTATCCAAAAACTATATACAAATACTAATCCCAAAAATTTATTTTACAACCCAGAAAATATCATTTGAAAATAACTAATTTCCTTTAAAAAAAAACTAATTTGCTATACAATAAATGAAACCCATGTTTGTTTTACCTTTTTTTTCATGATTAAATGACAGCCAACATAATTATATCCTAAAAAAAAATTATAAGTATATACTACCCCAAGACACAATCTTTCCTAATCTCAGAAAATACCCAATTCTAAAAATAAATAAATAAAAATATTTTAATGAGCTGACGTTATTTTAGCAAACCCATGAATTATTTACAAAATTGAGTGACACCCAAAACAATAACATATCAGATAAATAAATAAATTCATTTGAGATGATAACAAAAAAATTACCAGATTAAGAGAGAAAGGCCAAACAGAGGAGCAAAAATGTTTTCTAACCCAAATCAAATTGTCTTAGGATTTTGGTTGATATGTATATATATTGAAACTTAATAGAGATATGTGATCTATTTATTTATTCTTTCTAATATATATTTTTTCCCTCCATTTTGAACATATCAGTTGTTACTTTTTCTCTTTGTTTTTACTTTTTACTTTCACTATATTCTCACTGGTTACTTTCCCCCAATATTAAAAAAAGAAGTATTACATTTTTGAAACTTATGTTTGATTCAAGAGAGTATAAAAGTCTTCTATTTCAAGGAGAATTGGTCAAGTAAATAAAATATAAAATTGTTTTTCTTCTTGTTTCTAATGCATAATATAAAGTCAACCATTGTACCACAACATATTGAGCTATATCTTTGGGTTGAGTAGCATAAATCAGAGCCGTGTTCGGTCCGATTCGGTTCGATTTTTAGTAAAACCGAAATCGATCATATTTTTCTGTTTGCTTTTTTTTGTTTCGGTATTTTTATTTTTTTGACTGAACCAGACCGGTTTTTTCGGTCAAGTTTCTATTTTTCGGTTTTTTTTTGTTTCGGCCGTTCTTCGAGTTTTTTCGGTTGGGATATCGGCCCGTTCGGTTTTTGCTACGTGTAAACTAACAGAAAATACTGAAAATTGTTTTACTTTTTAAACGTTGGAATATTTATGGATTTAATTCTATAAAATTATTGAATTTTTTAATACATGCATGTTACAATTTGGTATCATGACATTTTTTTTAGATGTAAGATTTAGATTTGATAAAATACAGCTATACACACTCTCCTACTCAAGAAAATCAAAGTAATGTTAAATAGCAAAAAAAATAAAAAAAATTATACTTTTAAAACTAATTATATGAAGATGATTTTCTTTCTGAAATTGTATTACAGTATAAAACTCAACTTAGTGAAAAACGGTTTATCGGTAGCCGGTCAACTTTTAATAATTTTTTTTTTATACATCACTGCTCTTATAAAAATTTTAAGTTTAGGTCATTTTAATAATTAAAAAAACAACTTAAAGCCTTTTTTTTACACTTTAATATTATTTTTTACTTAATAATTCAAACTAGCAGTAAAAACTAAAAAACAGCTTTTAATTTTTTTTTTACACTTTATTATATTTCAAAAAGAGATTATAATATTTTTTGTAGCTTAAAAACAGTTTTTAAATTCTTTTTTACATTTTAATATCTTTCAAAAAGAGATTATAAGTTATTGTTTTAGCTTAAAAACAATTTTTAAACTCTTTTTTATTGGGCCGCGTGACTATAACTTATAAAAAATTGGACCCATGACTTGCACTCAAAAAATATTATAAAATGTGACTTGGACATAATTATACTCTGAAAATAACGATGAGGTTCGATATAAAATAAAATTTTATTTTTTCATTGTAAACAAAGAAATTTAAAATTATACTTGTTAGATAACAAAATCGGTAGAAGATTGTTTGATGTAAAAAGTACATAATTTTTTTGCTTTTTAAAAGTATAGTTAAATATGGCCTGAAAACACAAATCTTATACTACATGGTATACCGAATGGCAAATGCACAATTTAGGTAAAAGCCAAAAAAAACAATTAAAAATATACACGTGGCAATTGTCTATGAGAAATACAGAAACAGGTCATTATTTTACATCATCGTGCCGTGTTTTTTTTTAATACTTTTTGTACATTACTCATACCGAAAAAATTAATAAAATATACTAATTTTAAAACTAAATTAATAAAAACATATGCTCAAATATTTTGTTATCAAAAACATAACATATTAATACTAGTTAATTTTTTTATATTTATTTTCCAAAACTATTTTTCTCTCTATTTTTCTGTAACACTCTCTCCGTCCCCCTCTATATCATATAAGATTACTATCTCCGCCCCATCTCTATAGTGTATCAAATCCAACATCGTTCTCCGTCATGTCATTGATAAAATCGACATCGGTCTCTCTTTTTTCCGGTGGTGATACGTTGTTGTCGGTGTCGTCTTACTCCTCTCATGATTTGGATCGGAGTGTGTGAATATGCATTTATGTATGTATACGTGAATTGGAAAATTTTGGTATTGAATTTGGGAGTTGAAAGTGTGAATTGAGCTAAATTGGGTTTAATAACATATGTACCCAATAAAAGTAGTATATATAATTTGATATTCTATTCATTTGTTTGTTGTCTTTTGTATTAAGAAAGAAAATGAAAGACACAAACAAAGTAAAAGTAAATTTTTTATTATGTATTTTTATTTAGAAAAACTTTAAAAACTATCATTTGACTTACTCTTAGTATTATGAAAAAAATTGAGCTCGTACTCCCGTTTTTCGTGTTCATACTCTTATTTTAAGTTTATATTTCAATTTTAAAAGTTAATACCCTTATTTTTAAAGTTTATACCCTAGTTTTAAAGTTTATACCCTTATTTTTAAAGTTCATACCACGATTTTTAAACTCTATACCCCAATTTTTAAGTTCATACTCCGATTTTTAAACTTCATACCCCGATTTTTAAGTTCATACCCCGATTTTTAAAATTCATATATCAATTTTTAAGTTCATATCCCAATTTTTAAAATTCATATCTCAATTTTTAAAGTTCGTACTCGCGTTTTTCGTGTTCATACCCTTGTTTTAAGTTCATATTTCAATTTTAAAAGTTCATACCCTTATTTTTAAAGTTCATATCCCAATTTTTAAGTATTTTTAAAGTTCATACCCCAATTTTTAAGTTCATATCATTGTTTTTAAAGTTCATACCCCGATTTTTAAACTTCATATCCCGATTTTTAAGTTCGTAACCCAAATATTAAAATTCATATCTCACTTTTTAAAGTCATATCACAATTTTTAAAGTCGCACCATAATTTTTAAAGTCATACCTTAATTTTTAAAATTATATATTTTTTTCGATTTAATACCCATTTTTTCTTCTCGTTTTCGAACAAATTTTTTTTTATACCTAATTTTTTCCGATTTCATACCTTCATTTTTTGATATTTTTTTTTATTTATTGAAAATATGTTTTTGATAATATAACTTTAAACGATATGTTTTTGTTAATATAAAAGGGATATAGTTTTTGTTAATGGCGTCCTTTTTAATAATTTGTTTTTTTTTACCCCGAATAAAAACTCGTAAAAAAATAAAAATAAAAATAGTCCCTTTATCTCCTCCCCCTTTCTCTCACTTAAATTTCAAAAAATAAATAAATCAACTCTGTAACTCCATCTCCGGTGAGTTGTCTTTTTTTTCCTCAATAAACACCTCTTTTGCTTTATTAATTTATATCTACATTTAATTATGTGTCAACTTATGTATATTGATTGACCTTTTTTTTTTTTTAACTTTTTGTCAGTTTAGCTAGATAGCTTTGGGACTTTCATATCCCTTTTTAATCATCACTTGAATTTTAGTTTTATTATGTATTGTTGATGGGGTTCATGTTTTTAAATTAAAGAAACTTAGTGACGTTCAGTTTTTTTTTAATCCTTTTTGACCCATTAGGTTAGTGATTAGGAAAAAAAATAAAGTTATTGCAGATTTAATTGGGGATATGTGATGATTAGTAGAGTAAAAAGATGATGAGTAAAGGCCGAAAGGTCTTTCTTGTTTATATACAAAAGAAGGTTAAAACAAACTAATCTCTTTCTTTTGGGAACAAGGGATTATTTTGACATACTACTTATTATTTTGACAATTGTTTTTGTAAGCTAGAGTCATTTGGGCATGTAAAATTTGAAGTTGTTTTGAGAAGTAGACCGGTGTGTGGTGAAATTTGATTAAAGTTTCTATCTTCTTGGAGAAGAGTCAAAAACCATACTAACCAGTTTTTTATCCTTTTTGACCCTTTAGGTTAGTGATTAGGAGAATTTGATTAGAAAATAAAGTTATTGCAAACCTTGTAATAGATGGGTGATGATTAGTAGAGTATTAAGATGATGAGTAAAGAGCCTCTCTTGTTTGATACACAACAGAAGATAGGAAAAGAAAAGAGCTCTCTTTCTTTTCTTTTAATTTCTCTTTTTTTGGAACATGGGGTGATTTTGAAATACTACTTATGATTTCGTCAATTGTTTCCGTAAGCTAGGGTCATTCCGGTGTGTAAATTTTGGAGTTGTTTTGAGAAGTAGAGCGGTGTGTGGTGAGATTTGATAAAGTTCCTATCTTTCTTGGAGAAGAGTCAAAAGCCATACTAACCAGTTTTAAAAACTTAAGGCATGTAATTTAATAAAACGATGATAAGTCAACAAATAATGTACGGATTTACTTGAGGATTACTAAGCAATTATGAGAAATATGTGTTTACATAGATTTAATACATTCTAAAGTAGTTATCTTTTATAGATTAAACATGATTTATTGTTTAGTTATTTTCCAGCTATCGTAGTCGTGAAGGAACTTATTGGAAGCAAGTTTCTCGTATGAATTTTAAAAGCAAAAAGTTTGCATCAACGAATTAGATTTCTGGGAAACATGTCTCTTCATTCCGAGAATTTTATAATAAAATTTGGAAAAGACGTGAACTATAATAGGATTGGAAATAGAAATAAACGAGGAAGCACTGTACTGACTTATGAGAATCACTAGTAACTTCAAAAGATCAACAGAGAGGGGATTTTAGGAGCAAAATGGGTTTAAGCAGACTAGTAGTTGGTTAAGCAAAATTCAACTTTGTTGGTGAATACAATTTATGAAATCTTTTGCTTATTGGTCAGGAAACCTTCACTCGTCACTGCTTTTTATTGGGAGAGGAATGAGTGAAAAGTAATACTATAACTAATAAGTATAACGAATCGAAAAGCCTTGAAGGAAAGAATACATACAAGAAGAGGTTTGTGAAATGGTGTTAAACTAGGGAAGGGGAAGCGAAGCAGTTGATAATTACGCCATTTAGGTTTCTCATAAATCCTAATAATTAACAGGGTGAGATTTTGAAAATCTGTTCAAGTTGGCGCGTTGAATATGTTTGGATATCTTCTATCTTATATTTCTAGGGAACCTACTTAATACTTTTATTTTCTTTAGAAGCATGCTATTATATGTGATTGAATTTTTTCTCGACGTGTGCTCACGATATGTTATTTGCTTTGCAATTCTATTCCTGATTTTGTCTTCTATGGTGGATACAATGACCTTTACAGTATGGAGACAAAAGCTTTGCCTGACGTTGCGGAGCTCATAAATAGTGATCGTGACAGTGAGAGAGATTCTCAGTTAACTATTACTGAGGTATTGGTTAAACAAGAAAAACCGAATGGAAGTCCTATTGGGAAAAGAAAACGAGACGACGAGAATGAGATTTGTGAAGCTTGTATCCTATTAGTTTATCCCTTTCCCAACTGCAATGTTGAGAAATGAGATGGCAAGAATAAGATTTTATTGCCAAATTTCTTTTCCATTCGTATGTTTAAGGTTCTTTGTTGATGGTGCTTATTATTGGTTCATTCAAATTTTGTTTTCTATAATCAAAATAATTAGCCATATCTAGTGTCAAGAAATCCAGAATGACGATTGACAAAGATAAACCTACAGTTCATGTCAACTATGGCTCGTTACCAAGGTACTTTGTGAGCTAAATGGATTTCTGTTTCCTATCCTCTTTAGGACGAAAACTCCCCTCTAAAGTGCTGTTCCTAAAATAACATTAATTTCTAACTTAAAACTCTTGTTCACAGAAAAAGCAAAGATAAGCTTGAGGAGCTACTACAACAATGGTCGGAGTGGCATGCTCAACATTGTTCTCCCACTCATGTAATCATTCTTCTATGTTGCTTCTATTCTGGTATTTTGAAATGTATTGCCAAGCTGACCATGAAGACCGTCTTTATCTGTTCTGGTCTTTGCATCCTCACTTGTATATATTTTCTACCGTTGTGTATTTATTTGATTCATTTTATCTATAAATCTTCAGGATTCTCACACAATACTAGAATCAGGCGAAGGGACTTACTTCCCTGCACTTCGTGTTGGTGTTGATAATTGTTCTGCTGTGGTAAGTTCTCTTACATGTCTAAGGATGCATAGACATTGGGTAGGATTGTTAAGTCAAATTTTAGCGTAATTGCTTGTTACATGTACCAAATATAATTTGCAGTTTCTTTTTGCAGTTATATTTAACCAGTGTCTATTTCTTGATATAAAACAGTATTATGATTGTTTCTGCCTGAATCTATGAATCTGTCTCCTTCTTATTCTAACATTTTTTTCAAAGTTTTTTTTTCATACTATATATCTGTGCTCCTTTATTTTTGTCCTGTGGTATGCATTCTTTATTTCTTCTCATCATGTTGCCTTTGTTTCTCTATCTTCTTTTTTCTTGACCATTCTTTTTGGGTAAGGAATTATGAAGCTTTCTTGTTCATAGTTCTCTGCTTAAATTTTACTTGTAATTGTACGTGTGATAATGTTATTAAGATCCAATTTCATACAGGCATTCTGGATGAATAACCCCTTGATAGACCATCTTAACAGAGAGTCTGTTTCAGTGGATTGTAAGACTGCCCCACTCTATGATCGCGATTATTCATTAGAAGGGTGAGTACTTTCTTGTGTTTATTAAATTTGGGTACAGCATTCATAGTAACAGCTTAGTAATAAGCAATGTTTTAAAAACGAAAAAATAGCTAATTATTTCTTGCAAGAGCTTCACTTAAGTGTAAGCTTATGTTCTGGAGAGCATTAAAACTATAAATTTTGAGTTTTCAGAGATCTTTTCCATATACGAGTGACAGTGATCTTTAAGGCGCTTTGAAGCAAGTTTTTCAAAATAGAGATGATAACACTTGATACGCTCATAAAAACTGCTGAAAAGTTTAGTAATTATCTCATAGTCTATATGTTTTTAGACTGGCTTTTTTGGTCATCTTCTTATTGCCTATCAATATTGTTGTTATGTAGGGATTCAAAGAAGTTGGATGGTTTCCGATGTTTCAATTGTGGGTCCTACAGTCATTCCTTGAATGAATGCCCAAAGCCTCGTGACAGCGTGGCTATTAATAATGCTCGCACACAATACCAGTCGAATAACAACCAAAAGTCTTGTTCTCGAGTACCAACTCGCTACTATCAAAACTCTCCAGCCGGTAAGTACGATGGTTTGGTTCCGGGTGTCCTCCAAGAGGAAACAAGGCGACTTCTAGGTCTTGTGGTAAGATTTAGAATCATTTCTGTCCATTGTTTTGCTTACTGTCTGGTGTGAGCAATATTGTGTTATTACAATCTGTTGTACATGTTAATTGTCTTATTTTGTTTAGCTATGTGTAGGTTAATTTTGTGCTACCTAAACATTTTTATTATTACTCCTTCAACGTTAGTCTCTATCCCACTTTTGTCCCTATACTTTTGTATAACGCAGCTTTAGTCCTTGGACTTTAAAAAATGGGAATGTTTTGTCTCTAAACCTGATGCCGTTAGTTTTGTAAATAAATGAAAAAAAAGAGAGAGGATATGTTGCTTCTCTATTTGGTTCAGTTTAATAAACTTTAAATGGAAACTGGACATCAAATTTTGGAAGAATGCATGATTAAATAAATACAAAAGTGTTTTAAAAGAATATAACGTTGTTCTATTTAAGATAAAGACTAATTGTATTAGGGTTATGGATGATAAATGCACAATCTGTAAAGTTTGGCTACTGAGGCTGCTTAAGTAAAAAAGTATCGATACATAAATGAGATGAACATCATTTTTTAGTGAATTGAAATGAAACTGACCCTAGGAAGATCTTAATGAAAATGCTATATCAGTACTATAATTGATACATAAATCGTAGGGATGGCATGAAGTTTTTTTTAAAGTTGCACGACGGCTTTTTGAATACTGGGTGAATCACATATATTATCAGTAACTTCTAAGACGAATCATTTTGTGAGGTCTTGTTGCAGAGCAAAGCATTTTCCATCTTTACCTCCATTGGTCTCTGATGTTCTTTTTATGATGTCATGTGTTCTTAATAAGGCCATTGACTGATATTACTAGATGGAAATTTTAGCTTTTAAATGAATTTTTTTTCTTAGAAATAGTATGTGGCATTACTAAAAACCAATTCCATCTCTTGCAATATTTCACTTGTTTTGTGCAGTAATAAAAACTGAGATCTTAATCGATGACATTCATTTAATTTTTCTACTCTTTGGTGGTGCATGGTTTTTTTAATTTCACATGTTTGTAGCAGGAGCTTGATCCACCTCCTTGGCTACACAGAATGAACCAAATAGGATACCCGCCAGGATATCTAGGTACCTATTTTTACTTGAATAATAACACCCATATACCATGGGTGGTAATCCCCATGTACAATGATTACCTGCATTTAATTCCTTTGTACTTCTAACCTTTGCAAATGACCGCAATTCCCGTATTGAGACCGCCATAACTGTGTGCTTCATGCCCCTGTTGGATATAATTTTTTTTGTTTGGTACATTTTTTCAATATTTACATTCCGCAAGCATCTTTGCAATACTAAAATGTGTATTAGCAAGCGCTATTGATATTGTCTTCTGGTTTTAATATCTACGTACCGCAAGCACCATTTTTTTCTGTAAAAAACATTGTAGTCTGGTATCATAGTTTTTTCTTCTTATATGTGAAAACTAAAACGTGTCTTAACAAGCGCTATTGATAGTCTTCAAGCATGAGGTTACTGTGATTGTATGAACATTATACAGAATTACAGATTATAAGAAGGTTTAGATTCCAAGTGGGGATCTTAACTGCGTATTCACTAATTGCTCTCTTATGTATATATTAAATGTGTATTGACTATCCAATGATGTGAATTACTATGGTGTCAATCTTTTCAAACATAGCAATCTTCTGCAGACTAGTCTTCTTTCTAAAGCTGTTAGTGTCTGTTATGAGTTCCTATTAAGTTAATCAAATCTAGGTTCTTGTATCATTTAATTATGTTTCTTTTCCCAGATTCGGATGATGACGACGACCAGCCATCAGGAATCACAATTTTTGCTGACGAGGAAAATAAGGAAGAAAATGAAAATAACGGAAAACCCCATGAAACAGATAGCCCTCGCCCTCGGCTACCTAGAAAAAGGAGTGTCAATTTCCCAGGAGTAAATGCTCCAATCCCAAATAATGCAGATAAAAGAAAATGGACTGCGCCTCCTAAATTGAACTTTCCATCTCCAACTCCTAACTATCTCTTTCAACCAAGCGCATGTAACTATCAGAGGTGGCAGACAGATGGATCAGTACCCCCTGGTTGTGATCCTGGGCTTATCCGATCTCCATTTAGCATTTCGCCTGTGTATGCAAGTCAAAACTATTCCCAAAGCAATTTAAGCGCTTTTCCGATGGTAGGAAGCCCTACTATACATACTAGTCCTCTAGCCTACAGCGGTTCCGTACACTCAGGTTCTCCACCTATAACACCATATATGCGGCCCCAACTTAATGGTCGCTTTTCACCGGTTGACTATAGCTTGTTTGGTTATGAAAGACAGTATTAGTAGGGAAATAGGTTTTTTTTTTTTTAGAATTTCAACAGTTTACTTTGTTTCAACCTGGTTCTGAAATGTCTCATGTTTAGTCTTAAGATACAGTGAATTTTGTTGTTGTGGCCCATTAGATTAATCTATCTACTTCAAATGCAGGATTAGTAATTTTAATTATGCCTTTTGGATATTTCTTCTTCCCGTGTTTTTTTTGTTGTTGTTGTTGGAGATTATACAGTTTTTCCTTTTTTTAAAAAAAATTGAATATCTATACACTGTACGAGATGGGAATCAAGGAACGTGAAATTTCATACAGATCCTAAATTAGCTTGTCAAAGACTCGTTATCTTTTTGGCAATTAGAGCTCCTTTTTTTCGTAATAACTTCGTTATTTCCCAGTAAAATGAGACCATCTCCTAATATACAACAAACATGGCAATTAAAGATCTTCTGATAATTTTACCATGTAGAAAGAATGAAATTAATCCCAGAATGATTATAATGATGCACCAAACAATGCTTTTTTGAATCCAAATCATGTAATAAAATCTTGATTAAACAGCAATGAGTATGGGCTAAAGTGGGGTGATTGCGAGTCTCATATATGAAACGCTCACTCATCAACGCTTTCGCAAGGTCAAGAAAGTTCAATCAAACAGAATGATGCTTCTAAAAAACTGCGATGACTCTTCTAAATTTAGAGTTGTCATTCAGGCTCATACAATAATTTAAATTGTTTTAAGGGAGATACAAGGTTTATGTCTGTATATAGACGGCTCTTAAATTGGACAGCTAACGCCTCATTTGGTTGTGGACTTGTAGGAGTATCGGTACCGGGACTACTATTTCAATGCGGATTATGATTGGATCTCAAGAAGAGGGTTGGACTATTAACTTCCGTCAAGATTGAACTTGTTTAACACCACACTCTCATGACATTGTAAATGCTTTTATCGACATTAAATGTAGTATGGACCAACTGATGTAACAAAAACATAACAACAGTCCCGAAACTAATAATACCACACCGTCCTGACATATTAGAAACAACCAGATCATTAATGTCTGGACGTAAAATGCGTTACGAAATAGACGAACACGACATTAAGATTCTTTTTTCCATTTGCGGGGTATAGATTTTCAGCCCAATCCCACCATGGGGACAGACCCACAAACCGCAAACGAGAGTATCTCGTATTTTTTTTTTTATAGTTAGAACTTAGAACATAGTTATCGGAAAACTCGTATGTGCTTTCAGAAACTGCATTTCCGTTTTTCTAGTGTTAAATTGAACAATAAGAGAACCAAAACAGATAAAACTTAAAAACTATTATACCATATTTTATAATTATTATTTACCCCTACTGAAAAACCCTAATAATTCCTTCTAAGCTCCCATTTTTTGTTTATCTAAAATCAATCTCTCTCTCTCTCTCTCTCTCCCTCTCTGAGAATTGTCCATTGTTATCGCTACTGAAAAGGTGAGAAATTCTCTACTTTATATATTATCAACATTTCATCTGTGTCCTTTTTTTTATATTTATTTATTATTTCTTGTTGTTGCTACCAAACCATAGGTGTTTTTTCGACGAAATTATGTTGTTTGTGATCAAAGTTGGATATTTTTTAATGGGTTTATAGTTTTATATTCACGCTTTATATTACAATACGAGATACAAGATTTTGCATTTCCACTGTAGAGAAGATTTAACTTTTTAAGGGTTTAGAGTATGCTTTTTAAAGGTTTTAGATAAATGAAACTTGTCTATAGGAAAATAAGATATTTTGGTATCTGCAAATAAGGGGCTTTAACCAATTTTGTACCTGTTGCGTGTTTCTCGTTTAGTAGTACCTTACATTGTTCGTCTGGATTCGGTTTTTTTCTTTCTAAATTTTGAAAATTTAAAATCTAATTATGGATGGAAAACATCCGTGTTATGCTGTTTTTTCATCTAATTATGGTAGATTGGATGGTAAAGTTAAAAAAAAAATGAATACAAGGTACAAAATAGGAAAATTGATAATAGAAGGTAGTAAACAAAAAAAAGGCAACAATACAGGGTACAAAAACCCATTTAACCCGCAAATAAGCTTTGCATATTTGTGACTAAAATAGAAGATGGGTTTATTCGCCTTAAACTATTAGGCTTTTCAGTTATGTTTTTGTAATACATGATTGTAGTGGTGTTTTTATTCTAGGTCTGAAGTTTTATAATTGTGTATGGAACATTACCGGAATATTTATAATAGAGTGCGGAAATTATTTCCGAAACATAGTGAACCAAAAACACTAAGCAAACAAGAGAATATACATGGTTTTTTCCGTAATAGAGAGTATACAGGTCCTTTGTTTTTTAGTAACGGAGAGTATATAAGACTACCGTCCTATTAAGTGTAATTTAGGCCTATTATAAACGATACTCTACTATTGTCCTGGAGTTATGATGCATTTGATTGCATAATCGATTGTGTCATTAGGTGAGACGTTCGAGCTGTTTCTAATAGACAAGTTGTTGACACAATTAATTGGACCCACTATTCCCCCCTGCACATCATCCTCTTAGTTGCAATTTATTTGCAAAGTTATGAAACTAGCAAGCTCGACTTGGTGATATGTGAAATATTTTGTTATTTTTGGAGATAGAAGCACCCGAATCGGCCTTTTGGTTTGAAATTTCCCTTTACATGTGCTTAGTTCTTTTTGAGTATATCGTAATAGCCGCTTATAATTTCTTAAGATAAGTTAGTTCACCGGGACGAGAGGTACAACTCTTTGAAAATTTTCTCTGTTAATGAATTTAGATACGATTGCTGTTTGTTATTTTCTATTCCTCTTTATGGCCATCGAATTTTCAATTTGTTTAACTTTAGAATGCTTGCATTTAGCATACTTAGAGATAAATGCTAAATTGAATTTGAATATATCGTACAGTTCGATCTCTAGTTAATTTAATGACCTTGAACGTAACTTTCACCGATTTTATTGTCAGAAAGTGTCATTTATGAGTAAAATGACTAAATTGCCCTTATTTCCTATTTGAAGATATGTCAGTTCAATTGACTCCATCCAAGAGGTCTTATGACCGCGGCCGTAAAGATCGTAATGGTAAAGGGAAATTGCAAAAATCGTCCCCTTTTAACTCTCAGCATAAGCTTTCTCCAGGTGACACTATATTCCGGCTACTTTGCCCTAGTTTGAAGATCGGTAGTGTGCTCGGCAAAAGTGGTAGCATTATAACACAAATACGCGAGGAAACTGGTGCAAAGATCAGAGTTCTGGATCCGGTCCCTGCTTTTGACGAAAGAGTAATTGTAATTTCAAGTTCTGATAAAGATAACGAGGTTTCTGTTGAAGGGGCTAAGGAAGTGGATTCTGAAGAAATTAAGGAGGATAACGATGAGATTATCATAAAAGAAGAAGAAGAGGGTGGTGATAAAGCAAATGACGAGGAAAAGGGCGATAAAGCAAGTGTCAGTAACGTTGATGAGGAACAGAAACCCACTCCTGTGGAACCTTTGCAACCTGAGAAAAATAAGTCGTCTGCTCGAAAAGCTCTTTTGCTTATTTTCAAAAAGTTGGTGGATGACGAAGGTGACAAGGTTGCAACTTTTGTAGTGAGACTGCTTGTGTTCACCAGTCAAGTAGGGTGCATGTTTGGGGAAGAAGGCAGCATTATCAAGCAAATGTCAAGTGACAGTGGGGCTCAAATTCAGGTTCTTCCAAAAGACGATGTTCCCCCTTTTGCATCTCCTCGTGACGAAATAGTTCAGGTATTTGTTTTGGATTTTCATTCGACTTTTCAGTGGATAATTTATGTCAAGTTCCTCACTAGAAGTGTTACATTGTTCATGTCTTGGTTCACTTTTGGTGTTATATTGGAGTATAGTTAGCAAAATTTCCAAGGGCATTTCTAAGGGTGAGGATTGCTAAGCAATTACGTAAGTGTTGTAGAATATTAAAGATCTGGATAAAATTCTTTTACTTCCTCTTTGATCTATTAATCAAAAAAAAGGAAAAGAAATGAAAGTGAAGCATGCACACTAAGATAAAAGAAGCATTTTGATTATTGTCCCTCGAAAAGGGTTTCTGTAGTTTTTCTTTGAGGTATAGCACTTCCCCGGCAGTAGAGTAAAATAGGAATTATCAGTTATCTTTTAATTGTTTGGCAACTCCAGAACAATTTTAAACTTCATTATGGCTTTCCTAGTCGACCACATGAGCCTGTACAGAAATCAACACCAGTATCATTTAATCGACGATTTATTCTCACAACTGACTTAGTGTTTTAAACTTTATTCCAGATATCAGGTGAAGTGAATGCCGTAAGGAATGCTCTTGAATCAGTTTCTCAACAGATGTTAGAGAATCCTCCTCATGATCAGGACGTAGTTTCGTCTAATCTTGGTGGGCCGTCATCTCATTCATTTGGCAATCACCATTTAAAGCCAGAAGTTTTTCAAGAAAGGGGAATGCCTGGTCCAATGATACCTTCAGGTGATATCATAACCTTCAGAATGCTGTGTCATAATGATAGGATCGGGGGCGTCATTGGAAGAGGAGGTAGTATAATTAGGGCCCTTCATTTCGAGACTGGCTGTGAGATCAAAGTTGTCGAACGTGTTCCTGGTTTAGATCATCGCATCATTCTAATATCTGGAAAAGTGGTACACTTCTCAATTTTTTCCACCGTTCCAACCCTCTGTTATTTACAATTTTGCTATATAGACAGAGTAGAGTATAATTTCAGGCAGCTTAAGTTACAAAATGATGTTAGTAGTATATTTGTTTAATTGCTATATGGATAGTTGCAGATCTATTTGTACTGGACATTGTAACAAGCTTCTGTTTTTAGCAACATCACTTTATGCTATATCTTTTTGCATGCAGTTTTTAGACAAATTTATCCTTTGGAGAAAACAATTACTAACAGTGAAATTAATAAATCAAATGCAGCATCCAGAAGAGAGGATATCTGCCCCACAGGATGCAGTTCTTCGAGTGCAGAGTAGGATTCTTATGGCTATACCGGAGACCCAGGAGAACACTGTACCTGCAAAACTCCTTATTAACTCCTCTCAAATAGGTTGCCTTCTTGGCAAGGGTGGCAGTGTAATTGCTGAAATGAGGAATGCAACTGGGGCTTTTATCCGTATACTTGGAAAAGATCAACTTCCAAATTGTGCTTCTGAGGATGAAGAGGTTATTCAGGTGAGTGGGAAGTGCTTTTTCTGACCTACGTGTGCTGTGACATATTTGTAATTCCCTTTTTTTGCATTTCCTCCACAGATTAATGGAGAATTTGGTGTTGTACAAGATGCTCTAATACATATAACCTCGAGATTGCGGGAACATTTCTTCAGGCATGCTTTCCCCTCTAATGGCGTTTTTCCTGATCAAGTAGCCCCGTTTCCTTTATATGGAGGAAGGAGAGAACATTCGCCACCTGGCATGGGCCCACCATTTCAAGGTGCTCCTCCACATAGGGGATTTCACCCTCATGATGACCGCTTTCCTTTTATGCATAAGCCCAGTGTGCCACCTCATATATCTGAAAGAAATCTATCTTCAGCATGGGGGGGTCATCAGGTATTAGTTCCTCTTTGACAAATAGTAAGACGTAAATAGAGTACTTTGATTGGTGATTTGTGAAATATGTACAATGAATAAACATGGAAATATGATAGAAGTAAATTTCTTCTAAACTTAGATATCATTGTAAATCAAGTCAAAACTAAAGATAATGATTTGCATAACCATTCTTGATAATTGTAATCATTCTCATCCTGATATCAGAATAATATAGATCAATACTTCAAAAAATTTATAACGGAATGCAAAAATTCGAGAACAGTCAAAAGCAAAAAGATAAGCAGTGTGAGGCCTTGGGCATAGGGTTCTATTATTTATCTAAAAAAGCTGAACACATGAAAGGGTAAGAATTAAAGTCTTGTAGTTCGTGGGGCTGTTAGGGACACCACTACCCCTATCAACAATGTTCTCTGAGAGCATGTGCTCTGAGAACTTGTTGATGATTTATGAGATGTTTAAAGCCCTAGTAAAAGAAGTTTATAAATCAAACCAAATTACAGATAATTTTAATCAATAATCATTATGACTATACTTCTGAAATGTTTTAATCAGTCTCTTTTGATATCCTTGTGAAAACAAGACCGAATACAGGAATCTGCTGTGTTTTCTGTTCTTTCATTCCCTAATATTAGTTTGCCTCGTAGGATCATGATGGAGTTCTACAGAGAAGAATGGGTGGGTTTGGAGGGTAAGTATTATCTGCAAGTATTTTATAAATTGCGAAGAGTTTCCAACATTCATTCTCAGTTATTCTCAGGCTTGTTTTATAACATTTAAGTTCTTAAATGTGCAGGGGTGTTCATATACCTATTATCACGAACGTCTCTGTGGAAGTAGTTGTACCTCGTTCATGTGTGGATGCAATATATGGGGAAGACGGTGGCTGTCTGAAACAAATTCGCGAGGTAATTTTTCTCAATAAAAATTTATTCTTGTATTGCTAGAAGTAGGAAAATTATCACTGTTTCAGTTTACCATATTCTTGCATACAGGACTTTTTCTGGCATATTCATCAAGTATATGATTAATTGTTTTCATATTACCCATCTTGAGGTAGAGTTTGGCACTTTTGTGATTTCCATGTCTGTCGAATCAATAGTATTTTAGTTTTTGCTAGCACCAAGTTGCTTTTATTATAACATGAATGTTTTTTAACAATGGCTTAGTTATCACTGTCTTCTATTTGTCGCATACCAAGTACGAGGTTAGTTTAGTGCATAACCCACATTAAAAACTAATAAGTTGGGAATTTAATATCCTCTCTCTGATGAAGAAAAAGAAGGATATACTTAGATGTAGTTGCCTTAATATCAATTCAGTTGACGTTCTTCTTATCCTTTTTTGTTGTTGTTGTTGCGGAGTGTACTCCTTGTGAGTTATGGAGTATTGAATTCTACATTTTCATGAAACACTTGCAGTTTTCTGAAGCAAAAATAAGCATAACTGATCCAAAACCTGGAGCCACAGAAACACTAATTATAATATCCGGCACTCCTGAGCAAACTCATGCAGCTCAGAGTCTCATCCAAGCATTTGTAATGATCGAGAGTGAAGCTTCATAGGTTCAGGTAAGCAACCAAATCCGCAATGTTAACTTTATTTATGCTGTATTGATAATTTTATAGAAATAGTACAATTACTTTTCTCTCGTGATTAATATTTTTTCCTCATCTGAACAGAGCCAGAGTCCGTGTAAGAATGCTGGAGTTGATGATTTTTTGCAATGTAAAATGAAGCACTTCGGATGGTTTTTTCATTTGGTTAGGCAAATGTCTTGCAAATCAAAGTTGCAGCCATGTCAAAAGTTAATTTCTCATCATTATAGATTTAGTTGTAGTTCAAAGACTTGGGATTTTGCGACATGCCATGTAAACCTGGTGTTACTCTCGAAGTTAACATTTATAAGCCTTAAAATTTTAACAGTTTGAGAATTTATGGTTGATTTTGATTTTAGAGTAAAAGTCTCATATTCATGAACTTGAGTAGAAATTATGGCTTTGCCTACCACTTAATAATCGCTTGGGCGACGCCTAAGCTCGCTTTTTAGAATAGTGAGGGTAATTCGTACAACAGTACAAAAGCCATTTAAAAAAGAAAAAAAGAGGTCCATGTTCTCTTTCTGTGTAAACGTTTTTTGTTAAAGTAGCCGGTCTCCATTCTCCATGGTGAAATCAGCACTGTCTTTGTTAAATTTAAGAGTCCAAGGTGTTGTATGAAACTTGAAATCTTTAAGTAAACTCATGGTAATCAGCGCTGTTTGGAGAGCTTGCTTTGAAGGGTAAAAGGTCGATTGAAAGCTGAAAAAAAGCTGGGTTTTCTGTTTTTTACTCCAATGTCGATAAAGCTTTTGCTTCTTACGTAGCTCTTGCGAAAACGTAACGTTTTCGCTCGCTTTAGAACACTGATTAAAAATTAATATTTTGCGGAAATAGTCGAAAACGAAAGCTTCTGAATGACCCAAATTGTTCTAGAGAACAAACTTCGTATTGCTGATTTGGGTACTTTTTGGTATATTCGTTAATTCTGTTGCCTGGGTTCAAATAACTGTTTTGTATTAACTATAAAGGCATCAGCGTAAGATATTTTTTTGTATTCTTTATTATTCGGTGAATTACTTTATATTAACAGGCATTTGTACATCAAAGTAAAAACGGTAATACGTAACATAGTAAGTTTACTAATGAGATTATGTGAATAGTAAAAGTTATCGCGAATTTTGGGGACCCCTTGTTGAATGCATTACCAAAATTAACGAGTAACAATGATCTTTTGCACACACATTCGCTTTTAAAAAAAAAAAACCTTGAACAACTAAAAGTTAATTTGCTAATGCCTAAAGTAGATATTTTTGAATTTAATTAATTGTAATTATTAATTCCTCAAAATTGTGTTTTTTGTTTAAGAATGGGTACATGTGAATATAGCAGCATTGATTTGTACTTGATCTAAAAAGATAATTTTGACTCCACCCTTGAATGGTATGTTTAGTCCAACAAACGCTTTTTTTTTTCTGGTCAGCGCCCATGTGAAAAACTGGAAGTTAAATTTCGAATACTATATATATAAATAAATGTAATTATTATTCCAATTTCAAGAAACAAAAGTTGCATGTACTATATTTCAAGTTTTCAACTTTATAAGGGTAAAAAATGTAGATTTGTCCATACATATTTGTATAATAAAAACTTTCACAATATCACATCTTGTTCCACATAACTAAAGCCAACCGTACTTCTTTTTCCAATTTGTTTCGTCACCACTAATGTAAAAACCATCAGGTCTCACATCCCAAAAGCAATGGAAACTATACGGGCCACGATAACCACACTCGTATTCAATATGTGAGTTATATACATCAAATGTTTGTTTATGGTTTTCCCATTGAAAATGACAAAAATACAAACTTTTTCCAAAAGGATTAGGGAAGAATTTCCAACTAAAATCTTGGCCGGAAGAGAGAGTCAGATTTCCATAATCTTTATCTTTCGATTGACATCGAAGATTTAGAGTTGTTGGAACTCGACTATAGATATGGATCTTTCCGCGTCTAATGATAGGTTGTTGTTCGGAGAAGTTTGAAAAAATAAGGAGCAATGCCAAAATCACTTGCACATTGATAAAGCACCCCATTGTATTGATTTTTGGCAAACTTTCGTGTCTTCGTTATGCTTAATTTATAGACATATAGTGGCAATATCCGAAATCTGTTTTAAATTCTGAAATTAACTAATACTTCCTCTTTTCCTAATTGATAAACTAATTTTAATGCTTGTCGATAAGAAATTAATCAATATTTTGGTCAGTAGAGGACAAAATTAAATGAGTATGCATGCATGTTTGAATATTTTTTTACTATTTACTTAATTTAAACCCTTTTCAAACTAATTAGTTAATTTCAATCCTTTTCAAGCCTTTTCAAATTAAATGAGTATGCATGTATGAATACTTTAATTGGGAAGTTTACACGTATTATTTAACGTTTCAAGCCTTTTCAAACTAAAAGATAAACAAAAAAAGTAAAAATTAACTTAGCTCAAATTTCATCTTTCTTACATTTCTTGTTAATGAGTAATTAAGTTTCTTAACTCTACAGTTTACACTATAAATTCATTTTTTAAATATAAAGCTGATTAAATTGTTTTCTTTTGCAAATTCATGTGCTATGTCACTTGTTGAGACCACTTTGGCGCGGGTTAGGGTCGGAAACTGACCCGTAAACAATTAACTCGTATTCCGACCCGATTACTTTTGAAAGTGAAAAAAAAATCTCGACCCCGACCTGACAAAAGTCGGGACCCGACTTTTTTGGGATCCCGTAAGGTCAGGATAGGTTTATCCCGAATCTCCCGACATATTTTTTTATTTTACGACAACGTCATTTTTTATTAACAATTTTCATTTGACAAGCCTAAACATGTTATTAACACAAAATAGAATTCTATTTTAAAAATAACATTCCTAATAAATGAAAAAAAAATTAACATGTCGTAGAAAAAAATAGTATGAAACTACAAATAATGGAGTAGATAAAAAAATTGATACGTTTTTTATCATATTCTTTTAGTATTTAGTTTTATTCACACAAGTAACAATTATCGTACTAAATGAGATACATTATAATTATAATTTTTATAATCGAAAAATAATTATCATTTATCTTTTTTGAAATAACAATATAACTTTTTAATTTAAGTATATTTTTTATTTTAATAGTTTCATATATTCAAAACTACAAATTTATATTATATTTATGTAATTATAACTAATATATGAAACAAAAAGGATTGTAGATTGCTTACATTGTATGCTAGATGTATAAGTTTCGATTCTCATCACTTGCATTTGATATAAATTAATTTATATTTTAGTATTGAATAAAAAAAAACATGTTATATAATATAAATTATAAATTAATTTAAAAATCGGGTCGGGTCGGGACACTCGATGAAATCAAAATTGTCATCCGATCTCAAAGTTTGTTGAGTCGGGACAAAATCCGTATTTTCGGATCGATACTCTTCTCGGATCGGGTGCGGGTCGGGATTTCATGAATTTTTGCCAGCCCTAGGACTACTAATTAATTTTTGGATCTATTTATTTTTAGGAAAGAAAAAATGGAAAGCAAATATTTTCTCTAAACATATTTTTAATACAGGTAGTTATTTTAGTTCTTTTCCGAATTACAATTTCTGAAAATAGATTACAAAATACTACATCTTAACCAGATAGTGATTAAGAAAAAATTTGAAGTAATAAATAAAATGTGCTGCTTTGAAAGTAAGTTATGTCCAGGAATTCTAAAATATATATTCTTTTAATAAAAATATATCACATGGAATGCACAAGTTAAATGAATATCGTTACTAATATTTGCAAATTGATCATGACATACAATAGTTGTAATGTGATAGCATAACCATCTCCTGTCTTTAGGATTCACAATTGTATCACTTAGGCTTTTTTTTGTTTGAACGGGAAATCAGGAAACGAAAATATTTTTCCGGAAAAATAGATTTTATACATGATTGGTTTACAGAAAAATAAGAAATTAAGAAAAATATTTTTCATCTTTTAAATAAAACAAGGGAAAATGATTAATCCCAAAATTGGACGGAAAACAATTTCTTTCGTGAGAGAAAACATAAAGTTTTCACGAAATTATATATTTTATCATTTTTACCTCGGTTTTTCTTCTTCTTTTTAATAAAAATAAATTATGCGTGCTTGATAAATTAACCTTTTTAACTTTTCATAAGTTAGATTTCGTGAAAAAATTCAAAATCAGAGAAGTTATGAATTCGGAGTTAAATTTTCTAATTAAATCAGTGAAAATGAAAGTGAAATTTCATTGAAATTGAAAAATAAGCTACTTCGAAGTTAAAAGTGAAAAATGACTTGTTAACAAAAATAAGTTATAAGTTATTTAAAGCTAAAAAAGCTAGAAGTGACTTGTTTTAAACCAATTTTTTTTTTGTCATTATTTTGTTTCTAAAGGTTTCTTATTTTGTTTTTTGATAAAAAAATGTTGTGGGTGTTAATTTTTCAAAAGTTAATTTTCAGATAAAAAGCTCAAAATCATATAACTTAGGAATTTGAAAACTTTTACACATCAAAATCACCAAAAGTTAAAATTTTCAATTGAAATATTTGTACATTTGCAAATCACCAATAAGTTAAAATAAGTGAAAAATGACTTATTAACAAAATTAAGTTATAAGTCATTTAGAGATAAACAAATTTATAAGTGACTTAATTTAAACAGTTTTTTTCTCATTATTTTTCAAAAGTAGCTTATTTTAAACAAGTTAGTTTCTCATTGTAAAATCTATTTCTTACTACAAAAGTCGATACCAAACGCATCCTTAGTCGACTAATAAATTTTCTTGAAAAATTTAAGTATCGTCAAACAGTTAATAAATAAATAGAGGGAAAACAATTTCTAAAAAATAATTCACCTCGTAAATATTTTTGCCAAAACAAACAGAGCCTACGGGTTAAAGCAAGACTTTTAAAACCACTGTGATAACATAACCATTTCCTGTCTTTAAATTCACAATTGTATCGAAAATCCACCAATCCATAATCTAGAAGTACGAAAATTATAATTTCACATGCATATAACTCCTCCAACACAATAGTATTACATATATATACGAATTCCTTCAAAACATGGAATGGTCAAAGTTGAAACAAAGCTATTACCTTCTATATTTTCATAAAGAAATGGAATATCAAGCCGAATCATCGTTTTGAAAGGGCTTAATTTTGAAATGGCTTAAACTTTTTTACGTTCGTAAACAATCCCTGTAGCGATCCAACAGCTGCAACTAATGACACTACTAAGCAAGAATAGCTCAAAATCTTGAGCCATATCCATGTGCAAGAGTATTTCGGAATCTTTTTCTGAGCAATGTGCATTTCAATAGGAAAATACACAGTCAAGGGGTAAAATGAGGCTGCCCCGAGTAATCCCAAAATATCGTTGAAGAAAGGGAATATCATGGCTATGACTGCTGTGATGATAACATACATTGTTCTCCAAACCAATCGAAAGAAGTTGAAGTTGTATGACCCGACATATGGGATTTGAATGGCATGCTCAGTGGTAACAAACGCTTTTTCTGACCAGCGCTTCTGACAATAGGACTCGACAAACCCGAAGAAAGGCTGGCAGTATACCTAATTTATGCATAGTAATGAAAGGAGCAATTAGGAAGTTTAGAAATAAGAAAAATTTATGTTTTTTTTTTTACCAATACTGAAACCAAAGGCAAGAATTAAGAGTTCTGTCTTTCTCGTGGAATATTATTTGGGATTCCAATAAAATATTCTGGTATAGTAGTTCCCTTTTGCAAAAAAAAACTGAAAATTAGAATTCTCTGCGCCAAAGAGTATATAATGAGCCTTCTCAACCTCAATATTGTATCTAGAATTATTTTTATAGCAAGGACAGTGAGAAAACTGAAATTTTATCAACCTGTAGTCCTCAATCAGAGTACAAGCAGCAAAAATATTGTACCACTATATGAGATTATGTTTACAATTGTATTAATGAACTTGTTTACGGGTAATGCTAGCACACAACTCGTACACATTTCGTGCACTCCTAGTGATTGGAGAGTACTCAATCAGAGTTATATCGGTCTTTTCTGACAAAATATATAATCCCTCTCACAAGAAGTGCACGAGTTGTGCGCATTTTGTATGAGTATCTTTACTCCTTATTTATTGTGTATAAATTTATAATTGTTTACCAACCTGGTATGCACCGACTAGGTGGATGACAATGCAAATATTCGCGATATTGACCAACCAATAAGGCTCGTAGAAGCCGAATCCAGTTAGAAAATTCCCTGGCGCATCATTTCCAAACGCAGCATAACCAACACAACCGCACAATACATAAAACATAGTGGTCGTCGAGACACCCATGAGCGAAGCCTTCTTCATGACTTTGTTCTCCGGTGGATGAGATCGAAGTGTGTCCTGTTACAAAACCATATTATTTCAAACATTCTCGTCAAAAAAATTAGAGAAATTATTTGTCGTCACCAATCAAATATCATGTTCTGACAAAATAGATATATAAAGGGAAAGAAATAGGAACCAACCTGAATTTCTATGAGGACCATTGAATAAGCATAAGCAAATGCAATATTTCCAATAGCTTGAAAGCTTTTCCAAACTTTATCTGCGGCTGACACGTCAACTCCTATTGTTACCCCGGTTAACGTTGTCCGAGCATGCGTACCCCCTGCATAATTAACACATAGCCGTCTACATAATAGCTCTTGAAATAATGGATCAATCATATGAAAATACTCATTCAAAAGCTGTTATGCTTTAACAGTTTAACTTAAGCGACATGAATACAAGGTATTATCGGGAAGAAAAATTGGACCCAAATTGTTGTTCAAATTAAATTAGTTATACTTGATGAGTTCAATTTTTTCACAAATAAGAACTTCATATCAGGAATATTCCTAATTGCAATGTGAAAAAGTTTTAAGTTATAAAACTGTAGGAAGAACATCTCTAAATCTCAAAGGAGTTAAAAAGTAACCAAATCACTGTAATTTACTTGCATTTCAGTGGCTCTATATTGAAAATTTTGAATTTGTCGCCGATAATTATTGCTCAATCTACTTACCAACTACTTTAGCAATGGATAGACCAACTCCGATGAATGAATAAGCGAAGGACATAACTGCGGCTAGTATTGAGAGCCATGAGAGTTTGTGAAAATCCGGTATTTGACTAAGAATTATTTGAACTGCTGCAAACATAGCCATGAAGGGGTACTTGTTTACTTTGCACTCCACATCATGTCCGTACTTATGGAAACAATTGGACCTCTTCACAGCCCTGATTTATCATTCACATTTAAAAATATCAGTGTAATTATTATAAGAATAAAAATCTTTACAAAAAGGAAGCGAAAATTCGGTAAAACCAATACTCACACCATGCTAATAGATGCAGTGATTGTGTACCCAATAGCAGTCCCGAAAAGGTTAGTATATTGAGCTAGTCCACATAGTGTTACCTTGTATCCTCCTATAAAAGGGAGGCAAAAATGAAAAACCATTTGAAAATGATGGTAAGTGGTAACTATGAAGATGGAATGAAGGATGGTGTTTTAGTTACCTAAATGAGCTTTGACAACATCACTGTAAGTATAATTTCTGTGACCGGTAACCGGACCAGGGAACCGATAAGAGTCGGCAAGTAAGATAGAAGTGTAGAATGTGATGACTGAAAAAACCGCAAGCACTGCTGGGCCCCCAACCCAACCTAATTGGGCTATGGCCCATGCTAGTGACAGTACTCCAGACCCGATTACTGCTGTGATTATATGCGAACTTGCTGTTATAAATGTTCCTGTAATGTTTATACACAAACCAAAAAAATGTCAACACTAATATGCATCAAAAGATTGATTGACAATTTTTAATAGGAAGTAGATGCATCATGCATGTCATCTTAGGAAATCAAAGATTGAATTCTTTTATGGTGGATAAAATAACATTAATGCTAACACATATATAGTATAATGTAAAGTGTAGTTAATTAGACAATATTAAAGAAGTGCACAAAGCTATCACAGGTGCACGGGTGTAAGGTATTTTTATTTTTATTTTCTTGTTTCAACCTCAACAATTTTGTAGTTTCAACAAAACAGAGATTTACAATTTACACAGACAAGTTCAACACTAGCAGGTTGAACGAAAAAATCTTGAAAACCACTCTAGGCATCTCTTTTTTTGGCCGCCATAGATCATATAAAGCTGTTTTTTTTTTCTAGTTTCTACAACATCAAAGACGAGTAATTTTTTGGATCAAAGAAAAAGAAAAAATCTATATGGACCGGTTTTTTCATACTATATTCATTACAAAAAAATACCAGTTTACCATCATAGCGTCTGTTGCCAAACTGATGGTAAAGTGTCGCTAAATTTAGCAACAGTTTACCAACAGTTTTTGTTGCCAAACTGAAATTCCTATCCGCTGTTCTAGTTGCTGTTATGCAGTTGGGTTTCAAGTACAGTTGCAACTCAGTTGCAACCTAAGTATAATGATGGACAGAACTTACAAAGTTAAATATACTTGAATTAAATCACACGCACATTTAACAACGGAGTTCACCCAACTAGGTTACGTCTCCGGGACACTCACCCAGATTATGATATTATAAAAGTTTACAATATAGGATTTAAGTCTTAATGAAAAACTCTCAGACTTTCTCTAGGTTTTTCTGCCTATCTCTATATTGCTCATACCTTATAACTATCACTCAAAATATCAATGACATCCCACAATTGTTTTTCATTTAAAACTTCACGTTGTATTCTCTCAACAATGAATTCTTTATAATTTAGAACACACACTTTTTACAAGCATAGTTATCAACTATATAAAGGAGTAAAAACAATCTTCTTTCTTCAAGATCTTTGATGATTGCTTTTGACTCTTTTTGATTGGCTTCAATCTTTCCATATTGCACAAGATAACTCAGCGTATGATTGACCTCAATCTTCATAATAGTACATGTTAATAAATAGGTTGAAAATAGGAGTTAATCTTTTCCTAAAACAAGGAACATATAAGATATAAGATAGTATCTTTTAAAGATAAAATCTTTCTTAATATATATTTGAAACATTAACTCTATATTTCATTCAATCTAAAATAGATCATACTGATTTTGATAGGAAACATACATTGAATTAAGTGATAAAGACTTGCATGAGAATAGAGATCTAGATTGCCTATTTAAAGAAAACATATATTTATAAACTAATCTCCTTATATCTTTTAGGGAACATCTTTCCTTATCACTTTAATATTCTCAATATACACAAACTAAATCTTTAATAACATATGAGAATATATCTTGGATACTTTAAAACAAATAATCATCATTTAAAGAATAGTAATACAGAATTTACAGAACTGGACAGAATCCTGCAGAACAGCAGGTTGCAACCTCACTTGAAAACATAAAGTTGTCTCAATTCTTAACATTCAACTAGCATTATTTAGTTCAAACCAATAGACAACAAATAGCTTATGGGCCAGAAATCTGGTCCTAACAATCTCCCCTTTGTCATTTGTTTTGACAAATAATTTGAGTTTATGAAGCAGATTCTCCTACATAGCATATTAGCACATAAAGTCCCAATAATATCAGTTTTGACACAAGAACTCCCCCTGCTCATTAGAATTGTACAACAATATATATAATTTGAGTTTAGCACTTAATCTCCCCCTGCAGATTAGAATTGCAGATAACATAACATTAACTCAAATAAGCATTCACCAATAATGTACCAAACATAACATAACATAAACTCTCTTCTCCCCCTATTTGTCACATCCATGACAAATCTATTTGCTGTTAGTGAGAACATTGAAATAGTCATTATAACAGGAATCATCATCAAAATCAACTCTCACAGCAAAATCAGTCACAATAGAATTACCACATTCCACACCAGACTTTTTATCAACCAAGTTTTCAACTCATACCACGGATATAGATAGATAGAGAGTAATTATGTATTTTGGTTGTTTAGTTAAAAAAATAGTTTAAGCAAATCTCTTTTAAGTTCAAGAATTATAGAAAGATAGAATGATATACCCAAATCTCTTTTTGAACAAAATTTACCCAAATATAGATACTTATCTTCTTCTTCTTTTTACCAAAACAATTCGAATTTAGATAAATTCAGCAATGAATAAAGATCAACATTCCAACTTGAAACAAATTTATCTAATTTTCTGATTTTAAGTAGTTGAAAAAATATAGAAAATTTGACTTGTTTCAAAATAAAGAGAGCAATTATATATAGTATAGAATTTTGAACACAAGATACTAGCCATTTACTCAAGAAGATATATTTATCATAGAATAATTTTAATAAAAATTAAATCTTAGGAGCTTATATTGAGCAAATCCGTTTTTCCTCTACACAAAAACTAGATTGATGACCTCAGCAAGGAAAGAGTATAAGTGATGTCAAAAATAACAAGACTTTGTCTTGGCTTTTTCATTTGATTTGTTCACTATGATGGTTATCATAGGAAGCATTACAATCTTTAGACAATTAATGACATGTTATGTATTTTGAGAATGTGGCTTCAACTGATGTTGCAACTGAGCTTGCAACCAGCTTTGTAAAATATGCACTTTGTGCTTGCAACTCTATTACCAGAGAGGTTTTAAGACAAGTTACCTCACATCTGTTTTTGAGACACCAATTAGCAGATTTTGCAAGACAAAAACTTCATAGCTCAATCAAGACTTATCTTAGAAATAAACTGTATTAAAGGTACTCAAAGAGAAGCATATATAGTAAGAATATTTAATTAGATTTATAGTGACATACCCCAATATCACTTCTTAAAGTTTAAAACTTGTTTGTATCAATGGGTTTTGTGAAAATATCTGCTAATTGTCTTTCAGTTGAAACATGTTCTAAAATTAAACTCTTTTCTTCAACTAGCTCTTTAATAAAATGGTGTCTTAAATCAATGTGTTTAGTTCTGAAATGTTGTACTGAATTTTTTGCTAAATCTATAGCACTTTTGTTATCACAAAATAAAGTTAACACTTCTTGTTTAATCAGATAACATTTGTTTCATCCAAATAAGTTGGGTACAACCACTACTAGTTACAATGTATTCTGCCTCAGCAGTAGATAAAGAAATGCAATTTTGATCTTTACTAAACCATGACACAAGATTATTTCACAAATAAAAACAATCACCAGAATTACTTTTATATCATCTATATTACCATCTCAAATCAAGTCCCCATATTCACACACTTAGGCCACAAATAAGGTCTCCTAACTCTAAGATATACTATGTATGAATGGTCTTAAGGTTTAAACAAGTAGCCTTACTCTTGACATTCCTGCCTTTTAACGGAGATATATAAGTTGCAGAACTGAATAAATTAAGATGTTTAATTGGAGACTTCATACATTTTCTTACCTTTTCAATGATAGTGTTCAAGTGATCACTCTTTTGAGACTTTTTGTCTCGTACCAATTTTTCTGGACTTAGATTCTCCTTGGTTGTAAGTTCGGTTGTAACTGACATTGGAACCGAATCATTGTTCTCAACTTTTTCATTGCTTGCTTGCTTATCACTCTTAGTTGCACTTGGTGTTGTGACTTCTCCATGTTGCTTCTCTTCTTTACCTGCATACTTAGTGATATTTTGGCCTACAAACTTACTTTTGTCACCACTACCAACTAAACAATTGTTATCCAAGTTAACAACATTAGCTACTTGTTTAGAACAACCACTATCAAAATACCTAGCATTTGAAGTAATAGTCTTTGAATAACTGAAAGCAGTTTTGTTGCATTTAACAGTGTCTGTATTAATTTTAGCTTTCCAAACCCAGTTAGACTTTTGACTCAAACCTGGAGTAAACATGGGTTTCTTATAAATAGACTTTCTGTGTTTCTTTAAGTAGCATTGCCTTTCAAAATGTCCAGGGTTTTTGCAAAAATGACATAACTTTAGATCGGAGCTCGGTTTAGTTGTGTACGTTTTCAGATAATTTTTAAAGCCATAGTCAGTTGCAACCGTACTTCTAACCTTGTTGTTAGTGTGACTTGTTTGAGAATTACTTAAGCCTTTAACAAACACAGTTTTTCCATTTCCTTCATAACCCTTATACCCCAAACCACTGTTATCCTTTGAAGCTCTAGTGTATGACAACATCTTATCAAGCCTACCCGTGGCTGAAGTATTTAACAACTTTATTTTCTTCGTTGTCTCATCTAACTCAAATTGCTTTCTCTTTAATTGTTCAGTGAGTTCTTTTACTTCAGTTTTTAGATTCTTATTGAGTTTATTAATGGAAACAGATTGCTTACTTCAAACTTTGTATTTCTCATATAGAAGTAATTATTGTTTGTTAACACTCTCTTCTGAAGGTTCTTCATCATCACTACTACTGTAAGTTTCAAGCTCAGTTGTAACTGAAGATGCAACTGACTCACATTCACTATTACAATCAGAGTTAGATTTTGTAGTGACTTTTGCCATGAAGCTTTTAAAGTTAGTTTGATTCCCATACTCATCCTTACTTTCAGTTTCACTATTATCACTAAGAGTATTTATCATCTCAAATTTACTTCTTTTTAAAGTAATTGCACATTCAGACAGCATGTAGCATACACCTTTGCATTCTCTGCATTGAACTTCTCGAGATTTATTTTCGAAATTAACAGTTTGCATCTTTTTTTTCTGAAAAGATTTTGAGTTTTCTGTTTCAACAGACTTTTTCTTATAGAACAGTTTAAACATCTTTTTAAAAAAAATGTAAAACTGTTCATCTTTCTCACTATCTTCATAAAATTTAGGTTCAAATTTCTTGGCTTGAAAAGCGATTCCTTTTTCAACTTTCTTTGTTTTATGAAACTTTAATTCATGAAATCTATGATTTCCCATTAATTCTTCAAGTTTTAAATTGTCAAGATCAGTTGATTATTCAATAAGAGTTACTTTAATTTCAAATCTATTAAGAAGAGATCTTAAGGTTTTTTTTATCAATTCAGCATCACTGTATTTTTCTCCTAAGTTTTCAGATTCATGAGCAATTTGACAAATTCTTCCATTAAACTGTTCAATAGATTCATCTTCCTCCATTTTTAAGTTTTCAAACTTAATAGTTAATTGTTGGAGTTTAAAAGCTTTTACTTTAACAGTTCCTTCAAAAGTTACTTTTAAAATGTCTCATGCTTCTTTAGCAGTTTCACAATGAGAAATATACCTGAATACACTGAGAGTAACACCAGCAAATATTAGATTGATGACTGTAGAATTTGCATTAGATTTCTTATCTTGTCCAGCAGTCTATTTTTCTTCAGGTACACAAACAAGATCCCCATCACCATTAGAAACCATTGGAGTCTCCCATCCAGTTAGCACAGATTTCCAGACTTGCTCACTTTGTTGTTCGATGAATGATTTCATCCTGATCTTCCAAAAGACATGATCTTCCAAACTCGTGGTTTGGACGACGAGTTTCATTCTCTCATCAAGTCCATCTTTACCAGAACACAGGATCCACACCAGTAAAGTCTGGTGTGAAGCTCTGATACCAATTGAAATTCCTATCCGTTGTTCTAGTTGCTGTTATGCAGTTAGGTTCCAAGTACAGTTGCAACTGAGGTTGGAACCTAAGTATAATGATGGACAGAACTTGTAAAGTTAAATGTACTTGAATTAAATCACACGCACATTTAACAACGGAGTTCACCCAACTAGGTTACGTCTCTGGGGCACTCACCCAGATTATGATATTATAAAAGCTTACAATATAGGATTTAAGTCTTAATGAAAAACTCTCAGACTTCCTCTAGGTTTTTCTGCCTATCTCTATATTGCTCATACCTTATAACTATCACTCAAAATATCAATGACATCCCACCATTGTTTTTCATTTAAAACCTCACGTTGTATTCTCTCAACAATAAATTTTTTATAATTTAGAACACACACTTTTTACAAGCATAGTTATCAACTATATAAAGTAGTAAAAACAATCTTCTTTCTTCAAGATATTTGATGATTGTTTTTGACTCTTTTTGATTGGATTCAATCTTTCCATATTGCACAAGATACCTCAGCGTATGATTGACTTCAATCTTCATAAGATAGTACCTGTTAATAACTAGTTTGAAAATAAGAGTTGATTTTTTCCTAAAACAAGGAACATATAAGATATAAGATAGTATCTTTTAAATATAAAATCTTTCTTAATATATATTTGAAATATTAACTCCATATTTCATTCAATCTAAAATAGATCATACTGATTTTGATAGAAAATATAGATTTAATTAAGCAATAATCCTAATGAAACAGACTATAAATCCAGACTTCCTACCCGACTAAATAAAAAAATGAGCTATTTTATTGTGTTAAATCTACAACAGTCTCTTATGATGCTATGATAACTGTTTTAACTTTTTAACATGTAAATCCAACCTTTTTTTATGCGGTGCAATAATTTTTTAATTTTTTTTAATTTTTTTAAATTTTTATCTGCTTTCTTTCTTTTTCCATTCTCTTCCTCTCAACTGCCACCAAATATTGGCATCAAATGGACACATGATTTGAAAAATTAAACTAAGAATTTAAGTTACAACATAATATATAAGTGTTCTATGAAGAGTCAGGTAAGAAGTCTGTTTAATCTTGTCTGTGTGAATAGCATCACTGTTGAATTAAGTGATAAAAACTTGCATGAAAATAGAGATCTAGATTGCCTATTTAAAGGAAACATATCTTTATAAACTAATTTTCTTATATATTTTAATGAACATCTTTACTTATCACTTTAATATTCTCAATATACACAAACTAAATTTTTAATAACATATGAGAATATAGCTTGAATACTTTAAAACAAATAATCATCATTTAAAGAATAGTAATGCAGAATTTACAGAGCTGGACAGAATCCTGCAGAACAACAGGTTGCAACTGATGTTGCAACCTCACTTGAAAACATAAAGTTGTCTTAATTCTTAACATTCAAATAGCATTATTTAGTTCAAACCAATAGACAACAAATAGCTTATGGGCCAGAAATCTGGTCATAACACAAACTGTTGCTAAAATTTGACGACATTCATTTTACCTCTTGTAGATATTTCCCTGCATCATTACCGCCAAAGTGGTCATACAAAACCATTTATTCTCAATAACAGTCTTGAAAATAAATTGAATTCTCGTCCTAATAAATTAAATTAAATCTTGAGACTGCACCAAAACATGATGATTTCCAGATAAAAAAATTACTATATCCCCTTAATGACTCTTACCCATTAAGCCTTATGATCGAGCTAAAAACGTGAAAAAACTTGGTCATATTTAAAACCAAACCCTCAATGTTAGCGATCGATAATGTCTCTCTGGCATACAACGAAACCATCATTATGGACATGATAGCCAATGTCTATTGTTTTTATTTAAATTTCTGCTGTAATAAGGTGGCTTTGACTATTCATTATTATTAATAATGAAATGGGTATTCCCCAACAATTTATTTATAAAAAAAAACGCAATCAAAATAATATTGCCTCTTGTATAGATCTGTTAAGGGTTTCATATGATCAGTAGCTGTTTCTAGGATATTTGATTGTTTCCTTTGCAACTTGTACAATAATAGTAATACATAAAGATTAAATTTACAAAAATTAAAAGTAGCCAATGGTTATGAGTAAAATTGAACAAGTGAACCGATTAAAATGTTATTTTTTATAATGAAATAGAGGCAAACTCCCGGGCCCAACAAGACCCCATCTTCTTATGTTTTACATATTGAATTGTTACGACTGTATAGATAGCAAATAGCTGATTAAGTTATCAAGGAAGAAAATCGACAGACATCCATAGTTCTCATACTTATATGTTGGTTTAGGGATTTTAGCAAATTTTGTATAAAAAATTCGGTAAATTGCAATTTTGCAATTGTGTGTTTATGGATCAGTACCTCGCATCAATATCCGTATAATGTTTCTTATATTGTAAAAAACACAATTTATTAACTTTGATGAACTATTTTACATTTGATAATGTATCAATCTTTCTTTCATTTTCTTTATATTCATTATTTTATCATTTACTCTCTATCATTCACTTTTATAATATTATTCTTATTATTATAGATGAGAATAATAGAGATAAAAGAAAGTAAAAATAGTATTTTAATTTTTAAGGAAAACCCCCTGTCAGCTCATTTATAAGATGAATTGAGAAGAGATAGGGTTCATATTTAATTTGAGGGAATTCCTAAGATAATTGATGTGAGTGGTTTTTTGAGTTAAAATCATCAAATATAAGCTAGTACTGTAACATTATAAAGTAACTGATGTGAATGCTCTCATATTGTTAATTTTTTCTATTGGATATTGAATTTGTATATTAAAATTTTAAATTTTTTTATCCAACTATGGATAGAAAACATCACTGTTACGATAGTTTTCCATCGAAGGTAACTATTAAAAAAAATTATGTATGGTAAGGCTTAAAAAAATGAATACAAGTTACAAAAAAATTATGGATGGTAACGTTTTAAAAAAATTGAATACAAATGAAAATTGATAATACAAAGTGGTAAACAATTAAAAAAACGCAACAATATAAGATACAAAAGCCCAATTAACCCGTTGGTTCATGATAATGCGATTATCCATCATATTGATATTGTCAGACTCATGAACACCAAACAATTATTCAATTTCATTATAATTAATATATGACACATATACTGCTAAAGAGGACTAAAGATATGAATAAAATAAATAAATTTTGTAGGACTTTTAAATTAATATGAAATATGATAGTACCGTCTCTTTTGGGACGACCATCATCATCAACGGACTTGGACTCGATTGTGCCATTTTCAAATGCATCTACATGCATGGTAATAGTCTCCTTCATTTCACTTTTTTTTGTTCTCACTCTATTTATTTGTTTGTTTTGAGTTTGGGCAATTACAGATTGTGCATGTCTATATTTATAATAGTAGAAGGAAGAAAATTTGGGGTAAAAAAATAGAAAAAAAAAAAGAGTAAAAAAGGATTCTTGAATCTTGAGATATAGATACGTACAGTAATTATTACAGTTATTTGGATGAAGGTTACATAAATGATAGTTGCATGCTGTAATTACTAGTAAACACCGTGTGGACCGCAATGTATCCTACTGTTTGTTATCAGTGAAAACTGAAATGGTTTAAATGCGGTATTAATGTATTTAATTATTTATTTTCTGTCATCCGTAAATATTCGTGTCTCCTTACTTATTTTATTCAAAAAAAAATTTCTAAACAACTTTAAAAAAATTGTACAATTATTATAATACATGTATCAATACATTTCAATACTTATTTTTAAAAGAAAATCCACACAAAATTTATTTTGGAATAAATGTATAAATTAGTGTAAATTAAACATTGAATATTAAAAAAATTGTCTAAAACAATATTATGTTCAAATGTTTTAAAATTTAAATATAATATAATATAAAAGTTTATAAAATTGCGGTATAAATTGTGAAAATTTAAAATTTGAGTGAAAATAAGTAAAAAAACATAAAAAGAGCTAAAAAATAGGAGATATAAGATTTAGACTCGTTTTATTCCTATATTGTTTGAGAAACCGTATACTGACTCCGAATATATAGTTTCTGAACAAATGTAAATATTATCCTATGTAAGTGTGACCAAGTGCCATACTTATTGATAAAATTGGATAATGTTAACTTAGAAAGACCAATAGAGATGCATGATTGAAAGAGTATATATTAATTGAGTTTCCAATTTTATTTCCTAAAATTACTATTATTCCTATATTGTTTGAGAAACAATATAGTTTCTGAACAAATGTTAATATTATCCTATGTTAGTGACCAAGTGCCATCCTTGTTGATAAAATTTCTCATACAAGACTACATAAGAGATTTTAATTACAGCTATTACCATCTCTAGAAAACCCATAAATAGCACACGTGATATGATTGTTGTTAGTATATGGGTGTTCTAATAAAACCACAAACGCGCGCGGTATTTAATATATAACACCGTTGGGTTAAGGTTTAAACAAATTAAGTCCGTTCGGGCCGTTGGAAACGCACCGTTAAAACCCGCTATACCCAACCCAACACGTAATCGATGTTTCAAACACTCCAGTTTCATTCAATTGTCTCAAACGAAACTACGTGCAATTTTGACCGTAAAATACCTTACATGAAAATTGCAGAAGTGTATTTTCAAAAGTTAACTATGTAGTTCAAATATTAAATTATATGGTTAAATTCTGAAAATTTTCATTTCGACAATATTAATATAAGTTATAAGCCGACCAAAATTGCACCAACATTCGTAAAACACGGTTAAATTGGAACACAGAAGTAGTGAAAAACTATGTCTCCCATAATTTATATTCTAAGTTTTTGATATTCATTTGTGAACTATTAAATTAAAAGAAAATGTGCGGGGAAAAGCTCACGATGAATAATGCATAATCATATATTATACTATAAATAAAATAAGTAACAATTTGAATCGTTTAATTAACTTGTCTGACTCGTTCATTTATTTTGATTTATGCAATATTGATGAATATGTGCTGCTGTGGTTTTAAAAAATATTAATTTGACGAGTTTTTTGTTACTTTTTTTTTATCTAAACCGTTAACAACCCGTAAACCAAACCGAACCGTTGAACACGAAACCAATTCGGATCGTTAGGTTGGTCTAATGTAGGTTTTATAATAGTGACGGTCTAAATTCTAATAGTTTAGTCCGTACCTTAATGTTTCTGGGTTAGATTGGCACCAAACTGTTTCAATCCGGACCATATCGGGTAGTTGTTAATGACGATCCAATGAATCAATTCAATATGTCTGTAATATTTTAAATTCGATATACCCACATGATTCTAGCATATGCACCTACTGGCTAGAATCCACACTAAGAATTAAGATGTTTTTTGAAGATTCAGATAGATTGATTCAGATTTGGTTAAAAACTATTCAACCATGCATGCACATTTTATTTTTCATAAGTACATAAATAAACTAAATATACGCGCCTTAATCCTGAGTTTGGAATGGCTTAAATTTCTTTAGATCTTGAGATAATCCTTGTATCGATCCCGCAGCTGCTACCAGTGACACAATTAAGCAAGCGTAGCTCAAAACCTTTAGCCATATCCATGTCGAAGAGTACTTTGGAATTTTTGCTTGAGCAATGTGCATTTCTATGGGGAAGTACACAGTCAATGGATAAAAAGAGGCTGCTCCAAGTAATCCCAAGAAGTCGTTGAAAAAAGGAAATATCATTGCTATAACTGCGGTTACGATCACATATATCGTTCTCCAAATCATTCTGAAGAAGTTGACGCTATATGCTCCAATGTAAGGCATTTTGATGGCATGCTCAGTGGTTATGAATGGGCTACTTGGCCATCGTTCATGACAACGCGCCTCCACGAACCCGAATACAGGTTGGCAAAACACCTAGAAAATAAAGTATGTATAGATAAGGTGTGCATTTTTTTTTTAAAGGTGAAAGATTTGATTATTTTATGTCTCCGTCAGTTTAGCAAATTTTCAGACCAAGACCGGGAGAACAATGAACTTCACTCCGGGGTTTATTATCAGAGAAAATTTCAGAGCTAATCCTAAAAAATCCGTTGCAACTGTAATTGTATTTACAAAAATAATATTCTCTAATGTTTACTTATAGAACTGAAAAAACAAACTGCTCGTCAACTTTTATGAATAATATTATGCACGCAACTCGGACACTCCAGATAAATATAACTATATATATTATTTACATTTTCTTAATTTCTTAGAAAAGCCATATATTCCTCCAAAACTATTCATATGGTGTGTGCGAGGCGTACGTGTGCAAATTGTGTGTCCGATATTACTCCAACTTTTATATTACCCTGTAATCAAATCTATATATGTTTATAGGAAAATTTTCACTCCCCTTCAGAAATTGGAAAGTCTGGCTGTAAATTGCAATATGATAAAACTTATTGGTTGCTTTCATTGTTTACTCACCTGGTACGCACCGATAAGATGAATCGCAATGCAAATGTTAGCGAAATCAATTAACCAAAACGGCTCGTAGAAGCCAAACCCTGTCAAAAAGTTTCCGGGGGCATCGTTTCCAAAAGCAGCATAGCCAACGCAACCACATAAAACGTAAAACAAGGTGGTGGTCGAAACTCCCATGAGTGAAGCCTTCTTCATCACTTTATTCTCAGGTGGATGTGACCGAAGTGTGTCCTTGAATAAACCAATGTTTTTAAACATTTTCAAATTGAATTAACAAAATTACTTTTCATAGGTATACTTAATTTGAGGACACACTTGTTAGAATATTTACTCAAGTTCTTCAATCTTAACATTATTTGTAATCAGCCATGATTTATTTTCACATAACATTATAACGTGTCCTACTAAATATTGCAACACGCTTTAAGATGCCTATGGAAGTTTAAGAAAAAGGAGCTATCACTAAAGGAGCTATATATTATCGTAGTTCCTAACAGACATTCTATTTTATAAATTGTCTTAAGAAAAAAATGCTTATTAAGATCAGCTAAGAAGATATTACTACAGCCTTTCTAAAGAATGCAAGTTTTTTTTGAAAAGGTGTGCTAGTTATAAAGACAAAAAGGGTTTTCTGCTTACTTCATCTCAACATGTACTTTATTTGCTACATACCATTATAATTATGTATGTGGTCTTGAAAGATTTAAGTGGTTGGCAAAAGATAAGTTTGAAGTGTAACTTTCTATTGCCGGAATTGGGATACGTTTTACTCAGATGATGGCGAATGATTTGTTGTCTTAGGAGCGAATGTGACACGAGTATCGGTCCTCGTATTTGGCACATAGGAGCGGCACATGTATTCATGTTTTGAGTACAATTTAGAACTTTGTTTTTTAATTAAGTTTCATTTATGTCCTAAACTGTAATTTCTTAGTATTTAATTCATAAAACTACATCCGATGTTGTATATAGTAGCATAAATGGTGGATATTTATCATTGGTGAGTTTGGACCAGTTGAAAAATGAGTCAGAGAATGAGACATTCTATGGGATAAAATTATTCGGACATTCTAGAGGTTGGTCCAGATGAATTTTCTTTTAAAAGATTGCACTAAGAAACAAGCGCATACAAACAAATTGATTGATAATTTTTATATGCATAACCAATTTGTAAAATCTCTACTTGAATGTATTAAGCTTTTAATGATAAGGAAAACTGGTAATATGACCGCATATAGTCCTGATTACTTATATTTTATGATGGGGACACAATTCATTAACCTTGATCAAATTGTTTTCATAAAAGCACACAATGTATTTTCTTTATTATAATTTCAAATTTTGGCAAATTTGGAATACAATCATATTAAGTTTAAATACAATTTCTGCAATTAAAGAAACTAAACTGTGTGAATTTCTTAAAATTGAGAAATAGATTTTTTAAATGATAGTTTCGAAACTCAATAAAATGATTTGATATTTGATATAATCTTGAATCTTGAAAGTTGTAAACTATTATAAAATTAACCGAATAGAAAATATGGTCATAGCATGGTGGTCATGACTCATGTGTAAGCCCACCGTCTTATATATAGTTTTGTCCCATTTGGTATACTTTTCCGATTTTGTATAAAATTTTGTCATGGCATGGCAGTATATGATATGCTGACATTCAATTTGGCACACGTTACAAGAATACGTTACATGTTGTGTTTATCGGGATCCAGCTTGTACCAAAATTAATAGTTGCACAATATTATTGATTTTGATGAATAAATGGGGGCGTGGAAGATTATAAACAAATGGAAGGAAAATAAAGCTAATTAATTACCTGAATCTCTATTAGGACAGTTGAATAAGCATAAGCAAAGGCAATATCTCCAATGGATTGAAAGGTTCTCCAAATCTTCTCTTCCCCAGACACATCAACCCCTACTGTTACCCCTGTTAAACTTGTCCTCGCATGTGCACCTCCTATATTAAAACATTCCATAATTTAGTTAATTAGGTAAGCTATCAAAATAAAAACATTCCACATTCATGTTAGCTAAATTATACAAAAGATTTTATTTTTTTTGATCCCCATACAAAAGATTAATGTATTCACTCAACTCGTGTGTAAATAAATTGTGCACTCTGTGTTATATTTTTACAACTACAAAAAAAAATGTATAAATAGTTATACAAATTGTGACTATTTTTTTTTATGATGAGTTTGTAACAGGACAGTCAATTTATGACATAGTGAATAGATTATAATTCTCACAATATCAATATTGTTTTATAGTGTAATCGTACATGGAGATGGAGCGTACGGATTATGCACCAATGAATAGCGTGTTAGAATTATTCTATATAAAAACATTTAACACATGGCTCAAACGTAACTACAACAGTACTACATTGTTGCATCAACTAATCGACCTAATGAACACTGAGCACAACCTTGGCCACGAGCATGTGTAATATGCGCGACGACACGAGTTCCTATAATTTGAATACAATAGTGTACTAGTACTTATTAATTGATTTACCTGCGACTTTAGCAACGGATAGACCGAGTCCGATGGAGGAATAGGCGAAAGACATTACCGCAGCTAGAATAGACAGCCATGAAAGCTCGTGAAAGTTCGGAATTTGACTTAGAATGATCTGAATCACTGCAAAAATAATCATGAAGGGGTAATTTGATATCGAGCACTTCACGTTATGGCCATGCTTGTGGAAACAATTTGACCTCTTCACTGCCCTGTTTACCATTCATGTAAGTGAGTGAGATGTCACTGTTAGATATTTATGGATTAATTAATTAGTCAATCTCACAAATGATCAAGTTTTAAATGAGACCATAATTCTCTAAATTTTACTCACACCATGCTAATAGATGCTGTGATTGTGTATCCAATAGTAACCCCAATGAGGTTAGTATATTGAGCTATTCCACATAGTGTTACCTTGTATCCTCCTATATGAAAAAGAAAAAAACATAGAAAGAGGTCAATTCTATCAAACATTTCGAATTTAGACACATAAAATTAAAAGAAATGAATATAAACAAAAATGATATGAGATATATAATGGCGCAGTCGCTAATGTACACCATCGAAATAGCTAGCTTTGAAAGTTAAGCTCTTTTATGATGGTGCGATTTTCTAATCCATTATGCGGCTAGCTAGCAATACATGTTTTCAATTGAATTGCAGCAAGAAACTCGTTAGATTTGCGTGTAAAACATTTGAACATCAAGTATGTGCCGGTCACTAATTTTTTCGCATTTTCCATGGTAGCAATTTAGTAATTGAATTTTTCGTCAAGTGTCATCATACACAGATTGAGAACAACGTTCGACACGAGACAAAACATAATGTCACACCACAAAAAGTGTATCATTTAAAATAACATTTACGCCAAATAATTTAAGAGAGAATGAGATATTACCCAAGTGAGCTCTTACAACATCCATATACGTATAGTTTCTGCGGCCAGTAACCGGGTCTGGGGCACGATAACAGTCGGCAAGAAGCGTAGAGGTGAAGTATGTGATGAAAGAAAAACATGTAAGTACCGCTGGGCCTGCGACCCAACCCAGTTGGGCTATGGCCCATGCTAGTGACAACACTCCCGACCCAATTACCGCAGTAATTATATGGGCACTTGCAGTTAAAAATGTCCCTATACATCAATAACAAAACACAATAGATCAGAAAGCAATTTAAAACAAAACACAATAGATCAGAAAGCAATTTAAAGGAATAATAGGGGGAAAAAGCATTTATTTAACTACAGTAAAAAAAAAAAAAAAAAACTTTAGTAAACTACGGGAAAGAAAATTTTTATCAAGAAAAGGTAATTTGGAAAAAAAACTTACTGCAGAAATGCTTTCCCTTCAAACAAATTGTCTCTTAATTAATTCGGAATTAACACTATCATAAACCGGGTTGGTTTTCCCGGAAAGTATATTTTTATAAGGTTTCGCTATATTACACATGTATCCTTTATAACACCTTTAGTCAGTTTTTTGTTTCATGTTAATATAAAAATAAAATACACGATTTCATAGAAAAAGTATCGCTAATGAAAAAAAAAATGAGTTCTCACTCCTTTTATTATCCATAAATTCTGGAAATTCGTTCATAATCAAAGAGTTTTCTTACAAATAGAGGGGGATTTCTTGTAGAAATTAATGAATCATGAAGTACACTTCTTTTCCTCTACGAAAACAAGTAGAATAAAATTAAGTTAATGTTAATACGGAGTATATACTTTCACATTTAATTATCATAAATCTCAATTTATGTTCTTTCTTTAAGATCATAGATACATATCAATCTAGTAGTATAGTGACTTAGTGAGCATCAAAGTACATATGTTCATAATTTTTAAAAAAAGGTTTTAAATATGGATTTTTTATAACCACCTTCAAAATATGTACTAAACAATCATTTTTCCTAAAAATGAAAACATTTGGCTCTTTCTGGGACCTTAACAACATACAACATTTCATTAAATAATCTTATCTTAGTAAAAAAAAAAAAAAAAAAAAAGAGGTGATGTACCAGTTCTTATTGGACGACCATCATCATCAAAGATCTTAGAGTTGACATGAATTCCATTTTCAAAGGTTTCTGAACCTCCTTGTTCTACATACATGGTACTGTTACTTTGTTTCCCTTCACTCATCTCTTTATATATATTTTTCTCTTTCTTATTTATCTCTTTGTGAGGTTAGTTCGGCAGAGATTGTTCAGCTGCTACTTATAATGGTAAAAGATGAGTCTCAAAGGTCAAAGGAAAAGTGAAAGTTAATTAGTGACATTGTTGAATTCGTTGAGAGGAATTTATGTACACTTTGTCATATTCATGTAATTTACTAGAATTAACTCCTACCAGTTTCTTGTATTTTTGTAATACTACTGTAACTTGTAAAAAAAAAGTGGTTGATTACTTGATTTGGTGTAATTGATCAGTCAATGTTTGTTAATTAAGAGAATCCGTATCTGAAGGAAAGGTGGCCAAAATATAAATGCGTGGACTGTTGGAAATTAAAAGGAAGTGAATTTTAAGTTGAATATCTTTTGGTCCATTTATGAAACATTTTGTTTAAAAATTTTGGACATTTTCATCGTGTAAGATGCCGGTCTTAAATAAGTGCGATTACATGACGAATTGTTATGAAGTAAAAATAAAAAGGAAGTACATAAAAATTAAGTTGCCGGATTCATGTTATGAATAGATTTACATTTAGAATTAGTTGAAATGTTTCAAATTAAGTTGGCCAATACTTCATTTTTGTGACAATTTTGTTCTGGTTCTAAAATTTGTAACAATATATATGGCGTGCTATTCGCTAAGAAGACTCTCGGTTCCTTAATTATATAACCATCCGAAATTATAAGCGGCAATTTGTTCTTGGAGCACGAATTAATAATTGGTTTGTTTTTATCTAAAAAAAAGGAAAATGATGAAAGGTACATATATACTATTGTTACTTAATTATGAAAAAATACATACCATAAATCTCTTTTAAAATTTAATACATATGTTACATGATACTACTACATATGTTACGTGATGCTTATTTTTACTCTTAATTTTTAACTTTGATGCTACGTGATGCTATATTATATGTACTTAATAATAAACAAGGTTTTTTTGAAAATTAAATATGTTTTAGGTACTAATCAATGATTCACAAAAAAAAAATGGTTGGTTTACTTATTTACTTATTTATACATTGGGCCTATATTAGTAATTTGTATAGCTGTGATGAAAAATAAATGTAAGCTTAATTATTTATTGATGCAACCAATATTTTTATTTTGTGTAAAGGTGAAAAAGTGACTTAAGTGATGAGAACGACTGACTACTGAGTATTCGTAAACTTATTCACACATTCCTATCAAGTGTAACTTCAGGATATGGAAAAGATGATCATATATAGCTTGCATCTGTTCTTAATAAGTTTATTAGAGTACTTGCATCGTTTTCATAACATAGGTTTTGTTAATATATGTACCCAAAAAAATAAATAACATAGGTTTTGTTCAATGGTGCACATTGGACTTGTGGCCTTATTTCTTCTCTCCTTCAAAAATTTTGCTCTTTATTTTTTATTCCTTGATCCAAATTAATCCAAAATTCACAGTACCAAACTACTAATAATATCAGGTAAACCTCCCATTAATGTAATAAAACGAGGCTAAAAAACAAGAGTAACTGATTTTGGTCTCCTCCAGCTGCTCCAATTATGGTTTTTGTCTCTTTAACATAATTGAGTTTGTTTGGTCTGATATAATATTGTTTCATCCACAATGCATGTTTTTTTTTTTTAAATAATAATTTTATTAAAATGAAATATTCAGTGCATGGACAAAGGCTTAATGCTTGTCAAAATTTAGAAAATACGATGAAATATACGTAAACAAACTAAGTTACATATAATGGCCTGCAAAACAGTAAAATGAAGAGAAAAATCACATGATTTAATATCATAAATTTTCAAAAATTTAAATGACCAAAATTGCTACGATGATTCATGTTTTACTCCTTATCACTTCAAACCTTATAACGTCCCTTATCTCTCCATAATCGAATTATCTGGAGCACAAATTTAAAAGCAAATCTAACCATAAAGTTTAAATTATTTGCACAAATTCTTTGCCTAGGAATTGCATGATGCATGTAATTAACTATTGCAAATAAATAAATGGTGTCATGGTATGTATGTTATTCGTAGGCAAAGCCAGTGTTAAATTATTTCTCGTCATGCATGGGTCCGGGAAGGGATAGGACCATTGAAGGCTAGCTAAATTTATGCATATATAATTATATATAGTCTGAACATCAATAAATTTTATTCAAATCAGTTGGCTTGTTACATTTTGTTTTATTGTCAAGGCTTGTGAATTTATGCCTTGCTCATCTTGTGGAAATGAGTCATAAACTTTTCCCACATAGCTGGAAGTTGCTTGTGTCTAATTTATGAGGGGTAATTTACGCAGAAGTCAAATGGTTCCAATCACATTTCTTGTAATTCTTAAGGAAAGGCTATTTTTAACCTTCTTTTTTTAAAAAAAAAATTGATGGAAATGGTAATAATACAAAAATAAAATAAAATCGATAAGCCAATAAACTAGAAAAAGACATTCACAACCTCATTTGCTTTACTCCCACGACTACGACTAAAATATATAAAAATGATAATGGTATGTCGAGTGATCCGTACGATTGATGCAAATTGGGATTTTCAATGAAAGATGGAGACTTGGATGAGAATCTATACAAGGGATCGAAAAAATAGAGGTAGAGACAAAGAGACAAATAGACGGAGATTCGAGTTTGGTTGTATATTAGTCGTATTTTCGTTCATGCCAAAAGGAGAGATTGTGTAATAGTATGTACTATGTATTAAATTTGAAAATATTTAAATATTTATTTTTTATAAACTCCCTAACTACCTACGGAACCATGCGTTTTGTATCCAATAAAATATTTTGCTTAGGAATTTACACCATCACAGATTTATTATACCAACGACGAGCCTTTGATCAGTTTTCACTTTAAGATCATTCCGATAATATATCGAATATAATGTATCGTTCGATGTTATAAACTGCGCAAGATGAATGTAGACAGAAATAGATCGCATAAAGTCTAATCTTACTTTATCTCTCCTAGTTGATTTTAATAATTGCATGATCAATTATGTTCTGCTTAATTTACGTCTAGACTCGTTTTTTTCATGTCAACAAATTTAAACTTATTATGGGCATTGTTGTAATACACTATTAGCTATGTATTTAGGGAGACAGAAGTAGAGAGAGGGGAGAACAGTATCGTCTTTATTAATGAATGAATATGAATGGAATAAAATACAAGACCCCTAGCCCTCTTTATATAGATAGAGGGTTAGGGTTACAAGCCCATCTGGGCCCATTAAGTAAAAGCCCAAGAGTCCAATAATCTTACAACACTCCCCCTTTGGACGTCTTGAATTCTTCGTCTTCATGCAGTCGATCTGAGTCGAGTTCATTCGCAGTGCTAAACACATAAAAACCTTAGGGCCGGAAAACCCAGTGTGGGACAAAACCGGTACCTAGGAGAAACTGTGTAGCCGAATGATATAGGCCGAAATATCATGTAAGTAACTAACCACAAAAAACAGTGTGCCTCATCAAAACCTTGACAGAGCAAACCCAATGGGAAAATCTCTGATCGAAGGAAAAAGAGTGCAACAATGGTAGTAGTAGGGATCAATCACAAAACAGGTGCCTCATCAAAACCTTGCTAGAGTAAACCCAGTGGGAAAAACCTCTAGTCGAAGGACAAAAGAGTACACAGTGGTAAGAAGTATACAACAGGATACTCCCCCTAATTTCGGCAATCTTAAGTGAGATATAATGGGAACGTGTCTCGCTAAAAACCTTGCCAAGGAAAACCCAGTGGGAAAAAACCTTGATCTAAGGACAAAAAGAGTACACGAGCATGCGACTGGATGCTCCCCCTCACTTGCACACGACAGGGTGCGAGGATTTCGACTAAGTAGTAATTAGTGCAATAAGCATTCACCTGGATGCTCCCCCTCACTTGCACACGACTGGGTGCAATGATTTCATATTCGAATAAATAGTATGAGCATTCGACTGGATGCTTCATTTACTTGCACACGACTGGATGCAAGAAAATCTAACGTGGAATAGAACGAGCATTCAACTGGATGCTCTTAAACTTCATATGTGAAGATTTATTTCGGCGAAAAATGCTAAATAGCACAATCTAGTCATGTCTCTCTTGATCGATAACAACAAGTTGTCCTCAAATAAGACAGGTGTTTTATCTGGATCGTGAGATAGAGTATATGTAATTCAAATATGGCTAATACGAGCTCGAAGCCATATACACTCTCTAGTCGTCTCATAGAGCACGAGTAGATCAGAGTGATTCGTTTGGAGTCGTTCCAAGACCTCCAAGATATCGCCTTATTCCTAATGGCAAAGACATACCATGTTAGGAATATCCCTTATGCGGGTCTGATAAGTAACCAGCATCGGTATAACCGAAAAAAGGTTGCGTTAATTCGAGTACCGAAGGGGGTAGGTACACTCGATGACGCAAAATGGGATAAGACAAGCCCTCATCCACAGTTACCTTAAGGTAATGGGAAAATGTCTTTTATACCATTTCGATGGCAGCGTGTTAGCGCGATGCTGTGTCGAGCTATACCATTCACAGCAGACGAGATGTTCGTCCTAGCACATTAGACCAAGTACAATGATGCGCATATTATACTTAGATATGAACATCATGATTCAATATCTCTTCATCGTCTCATCAGGGACGGACTGGGTCTATATCAATGTCTAGTGATCGAACGATCATGGGAGAATCTGACGACTAGCGTCATGATGACTAAAACGTCATAACACCTTCTGGGTGTACTCTGAATCATGGACTTAGATTCAATCTTTACGGGACTCGATCATCGGGCCGAGTCACTACCGTGTCTTCCCAAGATCCTTCATCTCGAAGGCAAATCCAAAATGGATCGCGTAATAAAACACGCAAGGGCATAATACTTGTTCAAGTATCCCAAGCTAATCAAGTACTCACTTAGACGGGTATACCACATCCGCTCGGATTATATTAATCCATATAGTGAACGTCTCATTTAATTGAGATCGTGCTCCGTGGTCAGGAACTACTTAATTCAAGCATTATGAAGTCACACTGGGACCTTCATCTATATCTCTTTGTCTAAATCCCCATAGAGATAAAACTGTGACCACATTCATGGCTGCATTCTCAGTTTTTCGGAAACTACTAAACTGGTAAAGTAGGGGACTATTATAATGTCCATTACGAGGAAATCAACCATCTCGTAATCAATTCCAAGGTGTGAGAGAAGCCTTGCGCTACTAGGCGAGCATTCTACAATCTCATTATTCTCATCACTCTTCCTTACGAATAACCAAATAAACGAACTCGTTTAACATTGGTGGTGTTGGAGCTACAGGTCCGAACACACTTTCGCTAAGGAGTCTACTTGGATTGCAAGTTTCCATTAGTACAGTCTATTCTCCGTTGACTTCAGGCAACGGTACATGGTTCCCTGTCATAATTTGCTCATATTATCTGTCGTCACTGAATATATGAACAAGTAATCAATGACAGTCTCGTTTCGCTTCAATATCGTCTAAGATATCATGATCGACAGATATTTCGAGATTCTTAGGATGAGGAAGAAATCACACATCTCCTTGATCCTTTATAATCTCGTGCGACAAACGAGTTTCAGTTCACCACCTCTGGGGCTGAACGAATTAAGAACCGGTCAACTTCCTCGTATCTTGGGAAGGACGACAGACTGACGGCCGACGACAGCGTCCTTTGCTTGGCGGGTTCGGCCAAAGCAACATGTTACGACAGGAACACGGCGTCCAACAGGGACGTCTATCCTTGCAAGCATTTTGCAGCAGGTATAAATGATCTCGTAACATCTCATAAAGTCATTAAATGCGTCTGGCATTTAGTTAAACTTGAGGGAGTCTATGCACTTACTTATCACTAAGTGCAGTTTTGGGGATCAAGCTAAGACTGAGTGGGTTATGCCACATTACTTCACGTCGTTCCTTATCAACGGTAACGTGCAAATCTCCCCCTAACGACGGGGAGAACAGTCTTAGAGATGTCACTTTCGCATATCATGCGGTAAAGAGATCGCTTGCCAAGGTTACTCTATCAAATGATAGGCAGGAGATTCATAATCGATTTATGTCCCCTTCAGAGGTCCATATTTTGAACGCTAGAGCGGCTCAATCAAAATATTAATTAATCACTCTAAACACGCGTTAATATGAGACTTCTGGCTCATAACCAGTAACCAGCTGGTACGCATATGGTGTTTGAGTATCTATGGGCCTCATGACGGACCAATGCAGCAAAATAGCATAACCCCATACGGAAATATAAATCTTGGTGCGCAAGACCAAGAAATGCGTGCAATCATTTGCAGTCGCATCATCAAGCTTTCCGTGAGTCCATTTTGGGTCTGAACATAATCGACAGGATGTTCAATTTCAATTTCCAAATTCAAGTAATTCAAATCGAAATTTCGATTCTTACTCTTCGGTATTATCAAGTCGACTAGACTTTTCAGGATAATCCGGATCATGAGCCATCAACTTAATGATAGGGCTAAAAGTTTGGAAAGTGCTGCATTTATGTGGACAACATTAAAATGTGACCAAATTGTCGATGCATCAACCATAACCATTTATATTTATGGTCCGTCTTATGGTTGGATAAGTCCACAATAACTCCTTCAATTCTTTACAAGAATTCTACGAGTTCATTTCGTGATTTTTACACATACTAGTCTTTCAAAGTGATCATTAATGGCATTAATTTCGGATTAATCGCGAAATATATTCTCAGAGAGAATCCAAATGCGATGCGATTATAAATCAAGCATCGTCTTTTGACTCGGGAATATCTCATCCGGTCAATGCCACAATATCAAAATGCTCTTATCAATCGACGACAGGCGAATGATAGTACAGACAATCATGTCTTAGCAGCTAAGTCATTTATCATTTCGACGACATGCGAAATGATAAGGTAACTTTAAATGCTTTAAAGAATGTGGTAACAACCACTTGAAAGACATTTCAACTCCTCTAAAATACGCTTTTGATCGTATTGAATGGAGGCTATGTAAAGAAATTTTAATTCTTTCATGAGCTATTACCAGATAACACTGGTTTTCTCGAATATTTTATAACTCAACATGGTACGGCAGGACCTACATGAGTATAAGACCTCATATTTGACAAATCAATTTGGTTTTACCAAAGATTTCGATTTGGAACGACAGGTCCAGAATCGTTGTCACTGAGTACTCTTTTAGGCAAATAGTTGGTGAAATTATGTGGTACACTGTTACCCACTATTTCCAAAAAAATCAACTATCCCACAAGTATTGCCTAAAATTTCATAATTTAAAGTTTGGTCACATTTGTCAAAGGAATTTGCTCAAAACACTTTAAATTATTTCGAGAAATTTCATAAACAGGCAAACCATAATCCAAAAGTATGTCCAAATGGAAAAATAATAATCCAAATGGAAAAACATAATCCAGATGAGCGAAAATATGGCTCAATGATTTATCAAAATCAATAAAGAAAGGTACCAAACTTATTTGAGCCACAAAACCGGGGGTCTCAAGAGTTTCCTTTCAGTTATCTTTAACCACATTAGCATCGGTTTTTTCATCTTTATAATAGTTTTGAACTATTTAAGGAGTAACCGTGCATGACCTTTGTGTTTATAGCATAGAGTTGCCTCATTTGAGCATTATCTCTTGCTTTGTGACAACGGGCCATATTGTTCCTTTCAATTACTGTCTTGGAGCCACAGGTTTTAGATTTTGACGATTGTCTAAAATCTCGCTTGGCTAGGCGATTCATCGGGATCGCGACAGTTCGAGACAAATAACACTTGTCACGGTTCTCAATTCGTGGAAAAAAAATATACACGAAGAGCATTAATATCAGGCAAACAATTCGCCATTGACCCAATAGGATTAAACTACTCACCGGGGTAATTTTCTTATCCAATAACAAATGGGCGATAAAGGAACATGGTGAATATAAATTCACGATACTGCTTATGGAATACAATTTCCAAGCTAGTATTTTGGTGAAGGATTGCTCAAATATGTCAATTTCAGACATTTGTTCACCATAGACGTCATCACGTCTCAAATGTGGCGGCGGAATAAAATCAACGCCTTAGCATTCATCGTGAAGGTAACAACAAACTCGTGTTTTACTCATCAAAGATGGCATCCAAAAAAAATTTTGGACATCACATTTTCACACATCAGGGTGAGTAACATGTGGTGACAGATTAAAATCAATGTTTAAATAGTCATTTCGCAAGTATGTTTTACGAATTTTCTCATCATAGATGGCATCCAACATATGTTGGGAGTTCTGAATTATTTTTCATATAAAACGACTGGTTTATATGTTTATGGTTTGCACAAGCATAAACTTTATTTCGAAACGACAGGTTCGAAAAATAGTTTTGCTTTTAATGTGAATAGGTTCTCATTGATCGAACGACAGGTCGATACAGAGACACCAATTCGGCGAAACATACATCACTATATAAACACATTCGGGGAAATTATTATTTAGTCAACCCCTTTCGGTAGCTCTACTTGAAAAACGACCAGGAAAGACGGTGAGGGTGGAGGGCACGAATGCCACTTAAAACCCGACCTCATTAGGATATCGACTTCCGCCTATATCTTTCCTAGACATCGTATCCAAATAGGTGAGCCTATTTAGGGAAGGTTCATAATTTTTCCAACTTAAATATGAATATATATGATTTCGCAAATTTCCATATTGTAAACATGGTAGTGATAAATATATAGATTGTACCTGTTACCATGATTAATAATTCTAACATGGTAGCACATATTGCTAATAAGGAAATAACTCAATCTAAATCTACCAAGTTACACTAGCAAGATATAACTCAATCTTTTACAAATCTATTGTTTATATGTGTAATTTTTAATCATGGTAATTACCAAAAAAAAATATAATCACATGTAAGGAATCAAAAAGACTCATGGTAATTTGTTTAATTACATTATCAAGTTCCAAGTTTGCATGCATTTATCAATTTTAAACCACATTCGAAACATATATACTGTTCTGTATCTAGAGGAATACTACATGGGCTATGTCTGTAATATCAGTGAACTATCAATAATTTCAGTTTTAGTGTTATTACATATAGAGTCCAAAATTTCTAGAATGTTTCACTATGGTCCTTCATTGTTTTAACAGAACAGTCCATAATTTACAGTGAGTTATAAACTGGTCATACGGGTTTCAGTTTGTTACATATTCAGTCCATCAGATTACATAAATTTTGTACTTAAAACGGGTAAGCAATTCAATTTATACCAATTTAATATGTGACGTTAACTATGTGTTTCATATAGATTTCCATGTGTGAATTCTAAATCATACAACCATGTATTGGTAACGCATAAGAACTAAGAACAGTAGCAACGTTTGGTAAAAACAACTACTGTATAAGTATATAACCCTACATCAATTTTCAATTTAGTGTAGTACAATCATATGGTTGATTAATACTGTGTATAGTCTTTGATTCGCAACATGCAGATAATACAATAACACTACCATAACACTACCATATCCATATTTTATATATAAATCATGGTGGTTCAATTTTATGTAGTAGCAAATCTAATTACACATGCAATTTTCTACCATCACAGTGATAAAAAAAAATTATACCTTCCTTCTTGTATTTTGGTGAAAGCCGATTGAACAAAAGACTTCAAAATTTCGTCGTATGTTTATAACCCAATATTTAAGCTTAAACCATGTTCTTTGAACAAATATCCCAATTTCCTAGCTTTTATTCCAATCTTTGCGAGCAAAGTGCTGATAACGTGTTGTAATACACTATTAGCTATGTATTTAGGGAGACAGAAGTAGAGAGAGGGGAGAACAGTATCGTCTTTATTAATGAATGAATATGAATGGAATAAAATACAAGACCCCTAGCCCTCTTTATATAGATAGATGGTTAGGGTTACAAGCCCATCTGGGCCCATTAAGTAAAAGACCAAGAGTCCAATAATCTTACAACAGGCATAAATTATTATCAGCTTAACAATTTAAAGGACCTCTTTATTTTAACAACACTAGATTCATTGCATGTGGGCTATAGTCTAGAGTCTAGATTGTAGTTATCGGTATTGGAAAAAAGATATACAGAACTCATTATGGACAAAGAAGGTGAAAAACTGAAACGTTACCGTAAACAAAAATACCAAGTTTTATACTTGAATAATTAAAATAGGAAGAACAAGAAACCAGAAATGAAAAATGAGAATTTCCATACTAAAAAGATCTTTCGGGTAGACCAAGGATTCCATCAAAATTCAAATTTTCAAGACGGTGTCCAATTTTATTTTATTTTTGTCATGTTACATAGGGTAAAACGAACAGCAAAACAATACTATAACATCATATCTATAAACTTAAATCAACCAATACCATCCTTTGGCGCTTCGTTTATGACTATTTTCCGCAACTGCGTTGGGATTAAATAAGAACAATTTAGAGGGAGACCATTCTGCTTATAATTCGTAGCAATCCTATTAACAGAAGTGAACATCCCCATTAAGTTCTTAATTTCGGTACATGTTTTAGTGATTCGCCAATTCGAGCACTCGATGGATCATTGATAGAATCGATTAAGACTTTCGCATCCGACTCCAAAATTACATTATCTAGTTGAAGATTATATGCTAGTTAACTCCAAAAACTAGCAATCGGCTCTCTCTATTGTAGAAGATTTGCAAAATTCTTTTAAGTAGCAGACGGACATTAAACGACAGAGTAAAAACAAAATTCGCCGAATAGTAACGAATTCTAATGAATGAACCATTGTTGTGATGGGCCAAATTAATTACGAGTAGTAACAAAATGTCAAAATGTCACAAGTATGGGTGTAGTGACTGTATTAGTCCCACCACCAACATGACAAAGTCAAATATGTCGAGACCAATGTGTCCAATATTTATTTGCCATCCAACATCCATGTGATACCTCTTAGTTTTTACCATTCTTTAATTTGTTAGTGTTTCTTAACAAAAAATTCATATTCATTGATTTTTTAATCTTTACTATTATCCACGTAAACTCAGAGTTTTCTTAATCATTTTACTCAATATTCTTATCGTTATTTTGTTTCCTACAGAACTAGAATGTGTCAAGAGAAATGAGATTCAGATAGTTTTCTTAATCGTTTTACTCAATATTCGTATCGTTACTTTGTTTCTACATAACCAGAATGTGTAAGAGAAATGAGATTCGGATAGTTTTCTTAATCGTTCTACTCAATATTCTTATTCATATATTTTAGGAGAAAAGAAAGAAAATTGGATGAGAAATTATTTACTACAGTCCAAGAGAACTCATTATTATCGTGAATTACATTTTATTTTTGTTTATTACACTTGTATGGTTGTATGCAGACCGAGATCTAGATATGTGTGACTAAGAGACCATATAAATAGGTCCCCAATTTCGAAAAACCGTCATAGAAGCTGACAATGAATAGGCTAAAAACTAGTACCAACTATTGATCATTGTCCCCTTTTTTTAACCTGATAAAAGTTAAATCCAAGAATGATATTATTTTCTAAACCAAATTGTAGACATTCTTGACCAATTAAAGAAGTACATCATTTAAGAGCCTATGGCCTTCTTTACCTGTAAATATACACCTTTTGACACATTGGCTACATAGTAGCTATGAAGGGTTGGGACACCTGCACATGTCAACTACGTACATTTTAAACCAAAAAATAATGTGACACACTAAAAAGAACCTAATTAATTGAGTAGCATGTTCAAATCATGTTTGGTACACTAGAAATGATCTCAATTAAGTTCAGACTGACAAATCAGGTTGGGTATGGTTTACGACCAAACAAAGAATTATTGAAGATACATGTCCAAATAAAGAAGAAAGAGAAATACTATAACTTTCAATGAAAAGAGATATAGCTTAAAAGTAAAAACTAAAATAAGAAACAGATTGAATAGAATCATCAAAGAAATACTTCAAAAAAAATAAAATCAAAGAAATCATTATTACATCTGATACAATCGCAAATGACAACTCCCAATCTCATTGCCACTTTCCCTTTCCTAGCGAATACGTAAAAGCTTTATTAAGTGGAATCTGATATTTTTTCTTCTATCTTTATTAGAAAAGAATGTGTGCTTGACGGGATATATAAATCCTGTGAAGAAGAATAAGATAAATACATAATGTTACATTGATCACTATGTGCAGCAACAAAGAGGACAAATAGTAAAATGTTCGGTAGTGGCCGATGGCTCACGTAGTGACAATATAAAAAATCATTTCCTAACTAAACCTTGTTTAATTGCAGATACGTATTAAACACTTTTTGTGTTTCTTTATGTTTTTTCTAATAGATCGATTCCCCCCTAGACTAACAATAGTTCCAAGACTTAAAATTCTGTATCCGTGACTGGTCACAAGATAGAACGATTATGAATTGCAGATTTTAAATATTTTTTGTGTTTCTTCAAGGATTTTTTATTAGATCAATGCCAGACTAACAACAGTCCCAAGATTTAAATTTCTGGATCTGCAACTGGTAACAAAATAATGCGATCATGAAAAACCAGCCCATAAAGAAGTTATCCAAATGCAGACTTATCTTCCTCGCATCATTATCGAAAACAAATTAAAACCACCTAGACAGAATTCTGCTCCAAAAACATACCTATCATATTTAGAGATCACCTCAGTCCTTGTATTTCATGGTCTCCTTCTCAAAGCCGACTGTTGGAAATTGCTTCGCAAACTCCTCTACTTCGTAACGGAGTTTCGTAATTTCAGACATATGAGTATCCGACTTCATAGTCGATACGAAATCTTTCAACTTTGTTCCTGTTCCCCGAATACAATGGTAAGCAATAACGAAAAGGGAGTTCATATTTAGATAGCTATGACTGATATATACTATACAATACCTGTACTATTATCGGCTTTTACTTTCAATGCCAACTTTACGGCAGCGTCAAAACACTCTGCTACTTTAACAAAATCCTCTTCCATAAATCCCCTAGATGTGAGAGCAGGAGTTCCTAAATCAGAAAAAGGCAAAGGAGAGTTTTATAAAAGAAGAGGATAAAATAATTGATACTAGCAAAAGTTATTGCAGGAAAAAATTAGCTATACCCATCCGAATACCACCGGGGACCATGGCTGAGACGTCACCAGGAACAGTGTTCTTATTGGCTGCAATATGTGCTAATTCCATTACCTTCTCTACTCTGGAGCCATCAATACCCTGTACAAAGAACGAACCAAATATGTATAGAATGCATGGCAAAAGTGGGTCTTACGTGGTGAGTACATCGTTAGCATGCAACTGATTACCTTAATATGAATAACCTTAAAAAATTATTGAATATCTCTCACGTGCAGATATCATCTCGATTTCATGAAACCCACGGTTAAATTTTGGAGCAAAATTGTTTACAAATCTGATGCTATGGGTTCCTTTCTGTTTTTCTTCTTTCAAAACATTCATACTATTCCAACTTTGAGGTGAAAATCGATGTGCCTGTCGATTTGGTACATAAGAAGCAAACAACTACTCTAACAAACTCAAAGAAGCAACACAAAAGAGAAGATTAGCCTCACCTTGTTTTTCAAATTGACCAAGACCAAATGATTATCAGTTCCACCAGATACAATGTCATAGCCTAATGACAACAATCTCTGCAAACAGAATAACAAATATGCCTCAATTCCAATCAATTTTAAAAAATCTTATTAAAGAGGATCAATCGCTATCCCCCCTACCCCTTTATAAGACTCGAACCCTTCACCTCCTAGCTGAGAGTGCGGGTTCTGGCCCACTAGTCTAGACCTAGTGGGTTGCCTTAATTTCAATCTAATTTAAAGGGATGTTGTGATTAAGCATGTATCTGAGGGCACTGGGCAGTTAGTTACCTCAGCAAATTTCGAGCAATTTGCAAGAACTTGTTCTTGGTAAGCCTTATACTCTGGTGTCATGGCCTGAGTCACATAAATTATAGCATATTATGAATTTGATTAAGATAACCCCAATTAGGCACTAACTAATATGCAGAAGTACAGCATAGGAAAGTAGAGGGCCAATTGATAGCTAAAGTATTCACACAAAAAACGATAAAAACCTGCTTGAGCGCAACTGCCAATGCAGATATAGTGTGGTTGTGGGGACCTCCTTGAAGTCCAGGAAAAACAGCTTGGTTAATCTTATCTTCATAGTCATACATCACCTATATAATAAAACCAGAAAAAAACATGGTAAGTAAAAAATCAAGTAGAAAAACATGAAAGGCGCTAACACACCAAAGTAATAACTCGTCAAGAAGCCAACAAACTCAATTTCCAAATTACTAGTTTCAAAATCTTAGTAGTAATATAAGCATTACATGATTTTACCTACCTCTTTCCCCTGCTTGTTTATTTCTTTCACACCCTTTCTGAAAAAGATCATAGCGCCACGTGGACCACGAAGTGATTTGTGTGTTGTGGTTGTCACAACATCAGCATATTCAAAAGGAGAAGGAATAACACCAGCAGCAACTAAACCACTAATGTGAGCCATATCGGCTAACAGAACGGCTTTCTGCTTGTCACAAACCTGTACAGAAGAGTTATATGCTTGATTTGTTTTACGTATATGAAAATGTGGGTTTTATTTTTAATTGCTGGAGCTATAAGATCTTACCTTGCGGATACGTGCATAATCATAAAGACGCGCATAAGCACTTGCACCAGCAACAATTAACTTTGGCCTAAAGAGAGTGGCACTTTTCTCCAACTGCAGTAGTGAACATTTACTTAAAATTCTTCAAATAGAGCACTGTAACAATCTGCACTCTGCAGTTACTACTTGCTAGATATGACAAATTCACAAAAAATGCTAAAGTTTACCAATTGTGCCGTTCATCTCTGAATAACATTAATATAACGAGCATGCCATAACACAAACATGTCAAGATTGTAAAACATGCCATCAAAATAGTTCAGTAACTGAAAAATCTCATTAACAAATATGAAGCTATGAGAACTATGGAAAAGGAACGTATGTTCTAAAGTAATTGTGTACCTGGTCATAGTCTATATAGCCAGTGCTTTCATCTAATCTGTACGGCATCGTCTCAAAAAATATAGATACAGCAGATATCTTCTTGGTGTCGGTCTGCAGATTGGTCAATTTCCATAAATTTAAATAAAAAAACATTTAGCCAGATCTTAAAAAGAAGCACTTGTAAACCAGATAAGCACACTAATACAAGCTTGAACTATGGAAACGGTGCACTCCCATAAATTTTCAGACAATAGTAAATTTGTGAAGATTAGACACAACTTCCTCACATAACTACCATTTCCTTTTTTACGGCTTTATACTCGTAACACAGTCGAAAAACAGATTCATTTATGGAAAAAAAGGGTGAAAATCAAAGAAAGCATGCACCTGATATCCATGTGAGAGATGTCCTCCGTGAGGGAGATCTAGCGCCATAATTCTCTCATGAGGTTTCAACAGAGCAGTGTAAACTTGAAAATTTGCAGGGGATCCAGACAGTGACTGTACATTAACTGCAGAAAAAAAAGGGGACACGTTACGATATCATGTAATTTAAATTATGTACTTATAAAAAAATCTTATTTATTTTTTGAAAAAATCTTATTTATGACAACAAAGATTGTTTGGTAAATAAGGTACCTCCCCATTTGGCGGGATCCAGTTGAAAAGTTTCCAAAGCACGCTTTTGACACAAGGACTCTGCCATGTCGATATACCTAAAAGAACACAGAGTCATAATTGTGACAAACGATATTGATCAATAAAGCTACCATCCTGGCCAAAGTAAAGGGTATACTGCCAGTTAAGGTATAAGATGGGTGATTAAACAAGTTCAAACTTTTTAGGTGCATGCTTTTATTCTAAAATCTTAAATTAGTGCGTCCACAAATGTTTTCTGGAAAAGATGTGCATCTGGATATGTCACTGGGATATACTGTTTGGAAATGAGTCTTATGCATCAATGCTTATCTGCGTGATGTTACTTGCATATAATGCATCATAAATTCATAATCAAATAATATATTCGAGTAGTATATCGAAACACACCTCTTTTAAGAAAGATTGGCCTTACTATAAAATGTAAAATCTAAACACGCACCTCTTACCATTTTCTTTTTAAGCAAAAGATTCAAGTGAAGTTGTAATAAAAACGATAAAGGTTCATACTCATTTCCTCCATAGTATCTAGCACCAGGGTATCCTTCACTGTATTTGTTTGTCATTACTGACCCAACAGCTTGCATTACCGACAATGATGTAAAGTTTTCTGAAGGTATCAGTTCAAGTCCCTGCCAGAAGTTAAATGTATCTGATCACAAGGTCAGTTTTATATGAATGCCTAACAACTAAAACAGACAATGTCTCACGCAAACTATCTAGCTTCTCACTTACACACCTATTCTTATTTTCGTATTCCAAGTTTTACTGATAATGGAAGTGCTTCACAAATTATAAGCACAAAAGGGTAGGCGCCGTCCTTGGTTGCAACTTTTAAAAACAACTTATTTGTCTTCGAGGTTACAGTGGATGAGTTGTTCAACTTTTAAACAATGATTTAATGTTTATTCTACCCCAGATAAGCTTTAATTTTGTTGTCTCAGTCTAAGTAAAACTCGCTTGTCTGTTAGAAAGCTGCAATTACAAAAACCGATCTTCTGTAAGTTTTAACTTTAAACATGTGATATACCAGAGTGTTATAGAAAAATATAGCCTCTTACTTCTCTACTTGCATTATTCATACAACTTTAAACAATAAACGTATGCTTCCGATTCAGTAATATGTTCAAACCACGTAAAACAAAATTCAAAATGAAACATTCTGAGCAAAACATAAGAATCTCATACCTTCCACTGCCTAGCTTTCTCGAGTTCGATGATGTCAGCGATTTCGGGATCTATCTCCTCAAGAGGAGCATTCAATTGTTTTATCCACTGCAAATCATAACTCTTGTCATTAGCTTTCAATAAACAAATGCAAATACTAGCGCAGAAACAATAGCTGACAAACAGATCTAATCTTCAACGAAGTGACCATATTTTTATTCCGGGGGTTGGTAATTACAAAATGTCATCACACAAGTTACAAAACATAATATTTACGACTTATCATGATCTCTGTATTAAAAAGTACGCTCCGTAGTGAAAAAGCTCGAATCAAAGCTTAAAAGAAATCCTAAAAAGCTCGCTTTTCCACTTTTTATGCCTGCTAAAAGCTTGCACTTTTAGCATAGCTATTACAAAAACGCTTTAGTTTGGTTTTCGCTTTTTAAAACACTGATCTTGATAGAACCCGATATAAAAGTCAGCATTTTTATAAACTGTGTGATTGTAACGCCAACCCTGGACCAAAGCTCAGCTCATGGATCTAAAACCGCTTTAGCTAAGTTTTTACTTGATCTTGATAAAATCCAATAGAAAAAAGGTAGCATTTTCTAAAACTAGGCGATTGTAACGCCATCCTCGGACCCAAGCTCGGCTCATGGATCTAATACATATAAGTTTATTGAATAGTAATAACAATAATAATGAAACATAAAGGAGAAAAAAAGATGGGTTACGGTGACACGAGAGCTCTGTTTGTCGGTAACCGCTTGGCTATGGAGACATGACTGCATATTTAAATAATCAATATTAACATAAATATATTACAGTAAGAGGTAAAAAAAAAAAAAAAATCATAAAGAGTGTCATGTATATGTAGATATATATATAAATAAATATACCATGTGATGAAACTTGGGCTTGTTTGAGGTGGTGGAAAAGAGCCTGCGGAGAGCCATCGCCATTGATACCACCTTACTCTCTCTCTCTCTCTATATATATATATATAGATATATTATATATATATAATGTGTGTATGTATATATATATAATCTATATATATATATATATATTGAGTAGTTAAATGAAATAACACGCGGGCAAGCACTATACGATTTTTGTAGTTGGTGGTGGAAACTGTCGTTTTACCTGCTTTCTCTGATTTAAATTAATATTTTACTTTTTTATTTTTATTTTCTGGTTTGTGTCATAAAAACGACTCATTTTCAATGCGATTTTGTATCCTATGTTTGGTAGACTCTACTTTTTAACTATATTTACTTATAGTAATATAAATTGAAACTAGTGGTTGGTAGCTCAATAAAAATTAATATAGGTAAAAATATACTTATTGAAAAGTATCAAATAGGTTAGTTAGGATGACAAAAAGAGGAGTATATGTTTATTGTTCCTCTTTCTTCCAAGTTACAACCGTAAATGAAGGATTTTTAATAAACACCGATAAAAATAAAAAGCTCGTTTCTGGCTACTATTATTGCTGGGTATTTGTTTTGTAATTTTGGGTTGAATTCTTTATAGACTTCAAACACTAAATAATACTAATAAAATTCATATAAATATTGGAGAGACGTAATTTATAGTATAAAAATTTAGTCACTGACGTTAAACAACATTTTTCTTCTCAATTGTACTTTTATATTCTTTAGGAAAAAAAAAATCAAGTTAGAAATAAATTATTCTTGTTTCTATTCTGGTTGAAAATGGTAAAAATAAGATAAAAGAAAATAATATATATTAGTATTTTATTAAAAAAAAAGTAAAAGTACAGAGTTTTCTACCAAACAACATTTTACTTGAAAAGTATATAATTCATCAAACAACATTTGTATACTTCAAAGTAAACAAAAAAATATACTTTTCTACCTTCATAAAAAAAGTACATTTTTATACTTATAAGATGCAACCAAACGAGGCCAATATATCAACATTTTCATCTACTTTTGTGATCTTTAGTTTGATTTTGAATGGAAAATAGGAATTAACACAAATTTACTTATTTAGACCGGTTAATTACATGCGAGAGTTGAAACGGGTTTAATACCTTTTAGTACCCTGATTTGCCTTTTTTTTTTTTTTCCTGTTTTGTATCACTGTTTCTTATTTTTTCTATTTAGTATATTCGTTTCTTGTTTTTTTTTTTCATTTTAATCAATTTTGACTAATTCAAACCTTTTTTTTTTTAGAATATTAATAAAAAAAATCCAGTTGTTTCCCTCTTAAAATATTACTTTTAATTTTATTTTGAATTGTTTTTTTTATGTGTAAAATGGCAAAAATGTCTTTAAGTTTGTCCGAAACTCAGGCGTCTTATTGCCCATGCCTTTATAGCTGGATTTTTTTATTAATATTCTGAAAAAAAATGAATTAGTCAAAATTGGTTAAAATAGAAAGAAAAAAAAATGAAGATACTAAATAGAAAAAAATAAGAAACGTTGGTACAAAACAGAAAAAAATAACAAACCGTCGTACTAAAGTGTATTAAACCCGGGTTGAGACCGAGAGATTGCATCTTCAACTTTTAAATTACACCTTCTGCACGTGTTACATCATATGCTTATGGAGAGAATATAAAATTTGGAAAGATTTCTTCTTGTTTGTTCATCTGCTTTGGAATTATTTTTCAACACATCGAAATACATATTAAATATTACCTTAGAAATTTTATATCTAAATAGAAATTATACAATTTTAAAAATAATAGTTTACAAGTAAAATATGAGAAACATATATAAACTATAAAGTATAAACAATATTATACATTTATCAAAAACATACGCCGCAATTATTAAAATTAAAAGAGATATAATTGGATATAAAAGAGATTCTGACTCACAAACATCAAGAAACGTCTTTAAAGTCTAATATACCCAACACAAACTTAAAAATGGAGGCATTTCTTTATTTATATTTTTTCATATACTATGATTCATGATTTTTTTTTAGTACATATCTACAATTACACCAAAATTTAAAAGCTAAAATAAATACATTATTCATAGGCCCGACACAATCATCTTTAATATTTAATATTGTGTGTGTCTAAAGCCGTAACAAAACATCATTATCAAATGTCAACCATTCTAAAGATCATTAGTAGTATGGCTATAGGGTGAAAGAAATAAAAACAAAAATGTATAAAAATTCTTTAAAGTTTATATTACATTCACATACTCTATAGTTTCATCTGACGGATGAAATTAAACAGGATATAAAAGAGATCCCGACTCACAAACATCGAGAAACGTCTTTAAAGTCTAATATACCCAACACAAACTTAAAAATGGAGGCATTTCTTTATTTATATTTTTTCATATACTATGATTCATGATTTTTTTTGTAGTACATACCTACAATTGCACCAAAATTTAAAAGATAAAATAAATACAATATTCAGAGGCCCGACACAATCACCTTTAATATTTAATATTGTGTGTGTCTAAAGCCGCAACAAAACATCATTGTCAAATGTCAACCATTCTAAAGATCATTAGTAGTATGGCTATAGGGTGAAAGAAATAAAAAAAAAATGTATAAAAATTCTTTAAAGTTCATATTACATTCGCATACTCTATAGTTTCATCTGACGGATGAAATTAAAACAATCTAATGATTTAGATTTATGCGTGAGTTTTATAATTTTCTTTTTATATAATTTTAATACATAAAATACAAATTATGATTTTATAAATTAAAAACTAACTTTACAACACAATAAAAACTCAAACAAAATTATAGAATCATAGTTAACACTATCCTAAATTTAAGTATTATTTAAAAATAGTAAAAAGAGTCAAAGTGGATTGTCCTACACTCGCGCTTCCCCGCAATAATTCTACCAAAGACGAGCCTGTAATAGCGTCAGGTACCCTTGTTACAATTTTGACTGCCTAATAATCAATTTGATATATTAAAATTATTGATTTTTTTACTATCGGAAAAAAACTCGAAAGGATGTGAGTAATTTAGACCTCTAAAAAAACTGGAAAGGATGTGAGTGATGAATAAACAAAAAGAAGCAAACCGAAAAAGCACATTTCCAAAACTAGAGTGAGTGACTAGTAAATAAAAAACAAATAAAGTTAAAAACAAAGAGCTTCTTCCTTGTTAATATCGCCACTATTGGTTTTCAACAATGGAGTGAGTTTTCCAACCAAATATTTCCACCCTTTTAAACTCACCTTACTCTCTCTCTCTCTCTCTATATATATATATATATATATATATATAACTATAGATACATATACATTTGGGAGTTGAAATGGCAGCCTCTTCCATCACCAGATCGTCCATCGCCTTCAAACCTTCAGGCTCGGCCCCGTCAGCAGAGCTTATCCGAGCTCAGTTTTGCAGATTTTCTCCCTTTTCGGCTTCGGTTTATCCCAAATGCAGCATTTCTTCCGCTTTCGGATCAAAAACCGCTCTCACTTCATCTGGTAATTCATTCTCTTCTTTTTCCTGCTTTCGTATCCATCCATTTATACAAATATTATGCATGTGTGCAGGAACTATGCCTGTTTTTTTTTTCCTCTCGTAATCATGGGTGTGCTAAAAATCTAAAATTGGTATAAGATAAAAGGTAAAAGATCGGTTTTTTTCTCAATATGGAGGTGGTCCACTGTATGTGGTGCGCAGACGGAGCATACACTTTAAAGGAGAAGGAGGGGCCGAAACGCAAATATTGGTAAATAGGGGGGGTTAAACGCTAATTTTTGAAGATTTTAATTAAAATACCTATAAAATCTTGACTTTATTATCAATTTTACCACAGGGGATGAGATTGTATCAAAATGCAATATTAAGTTTAGATTCCAAACTACTCCATGTGACTAAGTTTTGAATTTTTTTACTATAGCAATTTATATGCGAGATTTTCGTAAGAAAAAATTGGACGTAGTTTCTCAGTGATAAATTATTTGGAGACGGAGAGAGTATTACCTATAGGTGGTCATGACACCATTATTTTGTTCTTTGATTTTTTTTTTCTGGGCATTTTAAAGCACTTTGGCATTTTTTTTTTTTTGTATTTCTAAGCCCACTGTATTTTTTTTTGGGATTTTTGCTATGGATTTTTTGGTCTGTTTGGCAGTTCTATCATCTATGTATCTGTAGGTTTTTTTAGTTTTTTTGGGCAATTTGATGCATTTTTTAAAATCATTCTGCGATTTTGTAATAAAAAAATATGAATTTATAAATTGGGCATTTAAAGTGTAGGAACAGCTATACAAGCAATGTCAAACGCGATGACATGTTACCTGCGAGACCAACTCAAGATTATAGTAGAATTGATTACTTAATACTGTATGGTAGAAGTATCTGAAAATATAATTCAATACTGTATTAATAAGACAAATCATCCTTTATCCCACGAAGTTGGGGTAAAATAAAGGAGATGTTGATATTGCACTTTCCAATGTATCTACCAATGTCGTACATTATTTACACTCAAGACTAGCATTTTCCATTAGCTTGGTTTTTATTAATGTTTATACATATTTAGTCTTCATGCCGCTAGTGTATGCAGGATTATGAATGTACATCTTTGAATGTCCTGAAGTTACATAACTGTCGTCGTCGTTCATGGTTTTGTATGACTAGCATTTTTCATTGCTTAAATTTCCTTCTATAATGCTATCTTAATTCTGAAAGAAAGCGACTATGAAGTTTCTTTTTGAAATTGCTTACTTCCATTTAAACTTTTAAGTACTTGTTGACATTGCTTACTAACCATTTTTTATTTATTAGGAATACCATGGCATATCAATACATGCACATACAAGTTTGTATGCCTATTGTTTTCCAGCAGACATGCATGCTCATTCCCAGTGCATTACTTAAAACTTTTTTACTTTTTTTTTAATTAAGTAGCTGGTGAGTGGTGATTCTCTAACGGATCAGCATTTTTTTGTTATATTAACATATTACAGCTATAGTAGTGAAAACAATGTTTGTATGCAAGTAATCTTGTTTGCAAATGCTAGTCATCTAATGTGAACGGTCTTAAAATTTCATCGATTACATAATTGCCATGACCAAATCATTGTCAGGGGTAGAAAATATTGCTGACCATTTGTCAAATGCCGAAGCTGATATCCTGTAATCTTTTTCTGAGCTTCTGTTTTCTGGCTATACGAAGATCTCATTCAAAGGCCGTTTTTCTTTTGTTTGAGCCTTTTTAGTAGTTTGGACTATATTGCTGTAATCTTGGTCGACTAGTGCTTCGACGGTATATACATAGCGTTGGATGGTAGCTGGCAGTTTAGTTTGGAACCCGTCCAGATCTTTTTATGTTAACGGGGATAAGTGTGAAATCCCTTGATCCTCTTTAATAAGATTTTAAATAAAGATTTGAAGATTTCTTAGGATAGTTTAGGATTGTCAAAAACCAGTATAGATAACCTTATGATAGTGGAACTGGGAACTTTTAGGCATAATATATTTCTGGTATTACTGCAACATATAGTTCAAAGTTAATTAAAGTTTTTGTATCATATCATATTAAATTATTTCGATCCTAGTTGTCAAATAAAACTCTGGGGAACCTCCATATATGAGCGACTAATGTAAGGCGATCTAAATTCTGAAGATACCCCGACAATATCTCCTTTTGCTTTTACATTGGAAGAGTTTGTTGTTAATAACTTAATATACAGAGGAGACTTTACCCTAGGTACCCAGTCCCCTTTGGTTATGCTAATATTCTCAAATAGTTAAGGTGTTCCCTTCATGTCAGTTTTTGGTGTATAAGATGACAGTGCAACAAGTCTATGATCCAGGTCAAAGTTGTACATAGGGAATGGCAATATTATTAAGGATTACAGAGTTGGAGAAATGATAACTTATATTTTGAAATTGGTAACTAAATTTGCGGAGAAATTTTTTTGGTCATTAATTTGTTAATTTAAAAGCTAAAATATGGATTTGCAGAACTTCTATTTGTTTGTAATCGAAGATCCTATTGTTTTCAATGCCAAATGTCAGGGGTAAGAACACAAGTTGCAACCGCAGAACAATCAAGTACTGAAGTTACTCAGAGTGTGGAAGGTCCTGTTGTCGTGATTACTGGAGCCTCTAGAGGCATTGGCAAGGCTATTGCTGTGGCCTTGGGTAAAGCAGGTTGCAAGGTTTGATAAAAATTCAACAATTCATCTTCTTTATTTTAGAAATTTTTACTTCTTTACGGTATTTATGTAAATTTAATCCATGTTTCTCTAAATAATAGTCCTGTTTTGGGAATTTTAAGTTTCAGAGGGATGCTGTGATTACAAAGGTGCCCGTCCCTTTAATCAAATTACATTTAATATCATTTTTAGTTACTTTTTTGTTTGTCAAATATATGGCAAAAGCCTACTTTCATTATCTTTTACTACTATTACTTTGGGAAGTGGATATTTACTTAGGGACGTGACAAATAGAAAATTGGATAATTTTTTAGGGACGAAGAAAACGTGAACAGATATTATGTATTACGTCAATTGGAAAGCATTTTTAACTTGGTTGTCAAGAATGCCTTGGAAATACTGTTTTACATTTTAGATATCAGTTATTAGTAATTATCACATCAAGAAGAATATATCCTTGATTGATAAATGATAACTGTGTATCCTTTTCTTCTTCTAGTGAAGACCGAAGTCCCCGAAAACAGCAAACTTTTGTAGTTGTATGAAGACCTAATTACTATTAACCTCATTTCCCTCGATTGTTAATTAAAACATTGACACGTCAGTATAATAAGCAAACAGAAAATTCCAGGGAACATTCGGTCAGCTTATTCGAAAAAATCACAATAATGAGTTAGTGAAATACTTCCCCAAAATAATTTAAACTTAAGAGACTAGGAAATCCTTATGCCTACGGAGGAAATGTCATAGTGTTCCATTACTTGCCCTTCTCTCGTGCTACTGCTGATGGATTCTTTTTGCATCTCAGGTTCTGGTTAACTATGCAAGATCGTCGAAAGAGGCAGAGGAAGTTTGCAAAGAGGTAAATGAGTTATTTGTGTAAAACGATAACTTCTTTTTAAGGTTATATCCTAATTAGTGACAGAAATATTAGCTTTTTAATTAGAAATTTAAATGTGAAGAACCATGATACAATGGATCATTCATGACATGAAGATTATCGTTATTATTTTTCTGCTTGACAGATCTGGACTATGTTCTTTCCTCTCTTATTTGGTGTTATATTCATTTAGTTATTCCCCTCTTCAAATTATTGGGGAGTAAATGTTGATATGGGGAAACTTTCCAATTGTAAATGAAAGCATTGAATCTTTGCAGATTGAAAGTTCTGGGGGACAAGCTATTATGTTTGGGGGAGATGTTTCAAAAGAAGAAGATGTGGAATCAATGATTAAAGCTGTGAGTAATACCTTTTCTGCTAGTCTTGTTAAGATTCTACTGTAAATTAATTATGGTAATAGTTATTTTGTACTTATTTCGTCACTCACACAGGCTGTTGATGCATGGGGAACTGTTGATGTATTGATAAACAATGCAGGTTCTTAAATTTGTTTCTGCTTTTATTACAATTTACCTTTTACGCTTAAGAAACTAAATAACATTGTTAACACTTTCTCAGGCATTACAAGAGATGGTCTATTGATGAGAATGAAGACAGCACAGTGGAATGAGGTCATCAATCTGAATCTCACCGGTGTATTTTTATGCACACAAGCTGCAGCTAAAATTATGATGAAAAAGAAGAAGGTATTCTTTTTCTAAGGCCGTGTAAACTATTTGTACAACATTTTGAACAATAAGTTCCACCATAAAATTAGTGCTACTAATGAAGAAATGCAAAGCATTATTTGTTGGAAAATAATCATTGCTGAGAAACACCACTGTTGATTGATCCAAGTTTAAAGTCTGTTATTTATTGATTTTATATCTTGATATTAAATTAAATAATACTGATATTTTATACTAAGGTAACTGGAAAGAAGTTAGACTGTGTTAACTTTATGTTCTGTTCTTTCAAGTTTTTTTTCCGGTAAGTAGTTTCTCTTAAGTTGTCTGGACTCGTATTCAGTTTTACTGACTATTTGCAGGGGAGAATAATCAACATAGCATCAGTTGTGGGTCTTGTTGGCAATGCTGGGCAAGCCAATTACAGTGCTGCAAAGGCAGGAGTCATCGGTTTGACGAAAACTGTTGCGAAGGAATATGCAAGCAGGAATATAAATGTGAGTTTTTTACATACTTATTCAGGGATTTTCTTGCAAGGTAATACAAATGAAGCAGATGAAATATGTTTTTGGATAAATATTTAAATCAAGCCTTTTTGATATGCTAAGGAACTTAATCAGCATGTTATCAGTATTTTTTTAATTCGAGGGTGAATAGAGTTTCTACTTTGTGGTTTGATTGGACAGGTTAATGCTATTGCCCCGGGATTTATTGCATCAGATATGACTGCTAAGCTTGGGGACAACATAGAGAAGAAGATCTTGGAAACCATTCCAATGGGTAAGATGGTTGACCATTATGTATCTTCCCCTTTCATCACCATCATCAAACTACAGTTACTACACCAATATGTATCTTTCCCGTTCTACTTTTAGTTGTGTATTGTATATAACTGCAAGCATACATATGTAAGAAAACAGGTTAAACTTTCATAAAAGTGGAATAATCCTAAGAAAAGCATTTGAGGTCTTCGCTCTCTTTCTTTTCTTTCCTCCTTCCTCACTTATGCAGTAGAGAAACGTTCTCTAGTTCTTTTATTACTTGAGCGTCCAATTTGTTAGTCTATAAACCTCAGCCTTTTTTCCGTTTTATACTGTCACCTTGAAAACAAATTTGCAATTAGTTTTTACTAATGCTATCAATGTCTTTGTCTAAGACATTTTTTTTTCCTTTTTTTGTATTGTTGCATGTTCTTAGGCTTTTTTGCTTTGTCAATTCAGGAAGATATGGACGACCAGAAGAAGTTGCGGGGCTTGTAGAGTTCTTGGCCCTCAATCCCGCTGCCAGCTACATTACTGGACAGGTATATATAACATACGCATCAAAACGTCCAGAAATGGTTTTGTGCTAAATTCTCAAATATGCTTCGGAAAGTTTAAACAACTAATTACTCAAAACTTTGATATATAATCTAACTATTACAGGGCCCTTGTAAATTGTAATGGTCGGTGCATGAACATTCCACTGTTAATCATTAATTTACGATACATAGCTAACAGAAAAAAATTGGAGTTTTTCAGTGAAAGAAAAATGCTATTAGAGGAGAACAGAGGATGAGTTTGCATAATCATATCCTTAGCCTGAAACAAGAGCGAGGATGTTATTAGATCTTAAATAAATGAACTCAATTAATTTTCCACCCTTTGTACTTTGGGCTTGTTTGCCTTCAGATTTTAAGAAAGTAAGCTGGAATATTTAATGCTGAGTCGATCTAGCAGCTTAAATTATGCGGAGTCTAAATACATTATCTCGGTTTTCTTGTAGAACCTTAGTTGTTGCTTTTACCATGCAGGTGCTCACCATTGATGGAGGAATGGTTATGTAGGAGGTAAATTAGTCTCCAAAACAGGCCCCTCGAAACTTCTATGTCCAAATTAGAAGCGTACACCGATTGACAGGAAAAAAAACATAATAAATGTCTTTTGAGTTTTTTTTGTAAGAGTTATTTGCTTGCCTTGTATAATTTTATTTTTCCATATAGCTATTTTGAAATCATTTAAGGTTTGATGTTTTGAGTGTTGTTGTCTTTAGATTAATTATTGACTCTGTTGAAATACATATTTCTGCAATTTTTCCTTTTTCTACTTTCATTATCTTTCTGTTATCTTTTTTTGCTTCCTTTGGAAAAGAAAGAAATAGAGCTTATGAAATCTTATTTGGTCAATGACTTATTTTTCTTTATTTCGTATACTACATTTTATGTCAAATTGCGACTGAAACAGGATAAAAACTCAGATTGGATGCTCTCACTCCTCAACTTTGATCTTTATGGTTTTGATAATTCAGTTTGAGTTCTCATTATCTGTGGAAAAGTATATACTACTATTAAATAATATACAATTGAGGCTGGATTTTTTCCCTGCAATCTATATATTTCCCCGCTCAAACCGTAATTTTTTTTTACGAACCGTAAATTTGACTTATGGATCGTAAGTCAAATTTACGGTTTGACTGTGAAATTACTAAATTGCCCCTGCGTTGAAATCTGAAAATCCGAAATTTTACAGAGGCCAATCGATCGGAGTTCACAGCCGATCGATCGGCTAAGCTCTCTGGGAAATTTTTTAGAGAGCTAATTAACTCAAAAAAAAATTTACATACCGTAATCGTGACTTATTTATTTATTTTTCTCGATATCGTATATTGTGGAAGTATAAATTATTCGTTCGGACTCATTTCAAATTTAGTTCCGTTTCAACCATTATGTTCGTTATTGAATCGTCTGTCATTTTAAAAAAATTAACCATTTTTTTAAAGGATCAGTACTCTAAACGACATTTTATCATGTTACTCGAAACAAATTAACTTATTGGCCTTTTATAAAACCGTAAGTCACGATTACGATCCGTAAATATTTTTTTGAGATAAGTAGGCAAATTTCATTTTAAACAAATTAACCATTTTTTTAAATGATTAATACTCAAAACACCTTTTATCATGTTACTCGAAACAAATTAACTTATTGACATTTTATCAAACCGTAAGTCACGATTATGGTCCGTAAATGTTTTTTTTGAGTTAATTAGCTCTCTGAAAAATTTTATAGAGAGCTTGGCCGATCGATCGGCTGTGAAATCCGATCGATCGGCATCTGTAAAATTTTCAGATTTTCAGATTTCAACGCAGGGGCAATTTGGTAATTTCACAGTCAAACCGTAAATCTGACGTACGAACCGTAAGTCAAAATTACTGTTTAAGTCAAACCATAAATTTGACTTACGGTTTGTTAAAAAAAATTACGGTTTGAACGTAAAATCAGATAAATTGCAGTTGAAAAATCCGGCCTTTATACAATTACCTAAAAATAAATACAAAATCAGATATCAGCAAAAATATAACTATAAATAACTTATAACAGTTTAGATCAACTGGAGATTAATCTCCTGCGATGAGCCTGAGACAAATAGGAGGTAGATCTCCGGCACCGATCCACTGCTAGCGACAGTTACAATATAGATAGATAGAGAGAGAGTAGTGATATAACTTAGCGTCTGAGCTCTCTGTTGTTTATAGTTTTCTTTGATTCACATATTTATAAAGATAAGAAATTTAATAAGGATTAAAAACAGTGTAGAATAAAGTAATAGCAGTATTTTTTTACACATAAATGTTTAGTAATATCACTCTCAAAATACTAGTAATATATTTCACAGCATAGGTATTATTATTACGTAACACTGAATCTCCAGAATAGAATCACAAATATGTCATGGACAAAAAATTACACAGTGCTCATAATGGACATAGGCGGACTATTTCGATTTTAAAACAACACAAATCAACCGGGACGTTCCGCAGCCAACCTTGCCAACCTTTCCGACCTTGCACCGTCATAATAACGCCTACTAAAGTAGCCTGTGACAAAGATCATCGATCACTGGATTTTAAGCACGATTGAGCATCTGACCAAAAGGTAACATGACCAGACATTGTTAAGAAGCTTCAACGAGAAAATGGATACCCAGCAGGTTGATCACATAATATACACGTGTCCAAATCTTATACCCCATATTCTCTCTCTCTTACTTATTTTCACACAAATTTTAAATTTTCACAAATTGTTCCGTAAATTTATAAGCTTTTATATTATATTGTATTCAAAATTTAAAACATTTAGGCATAATATTGTTTTAGACAATTTTTTTAAGATTTAATGTTTAATTTACACTAATTTATATATTTATTCTAAAATAAATTGCGTGTGAATTTTTTTTTAAATTAATTATTGGAATGTATTGATACGTATTATAGTAATTGTACAATTTTTTCAAGTTTTTTAGATAAAATAAGCAAGGGGGCACAAAAAGAGATAAAAAATAAGGATAAAATATTTGGACTCTAAATATAGCCGTATTATCATTTAAATGTACGTTAGAGGACACATGTATGTCTTTAGCAAAGTTATACTTCTTTGAAAATAAAATTATTAATTTATTAATACCCATGAATTAGTAATGATTGGCTGATTATATGGAAAACATACTCAATGCGGATAAAAAAATGTGTAGAGAAGAAAAATCAGTTACTAAAATTGTGGGATTAATGGTAGTTATGGTAGTGGGTCAAACTTAACAACATTAAAATAATTGTTAAATACAAGTATATGACAAGTTTTTTAACAATTTTAAAGTTAATGGGTAATTTAACATAACTAATGTGGAGAAAATTTGGTTGTTAACTATAAATTTTATGTAACAAGTCACTTAACATGTTTACTGTAGATGCTCTAATAGAAGTTAGATGTATATAATGATATAAGTAAGGAAAAACGATCTTTTGAATTTATGTTGATACTATATATATATATATAGGTAAAAAAGGTATATCTATACGTAAAAGGGGTATATTTTATTATTGTGGAGGATTTTGTTTCCCCCCTTGGGGTGAATCAATCCTTATTTTGCTAAAAGATACCAAAAATATTTTCATGAATATCTGACTTTACTGACAACCAAGCTTCCATAAAATCCTATTTTCTTTGAAAACATTTTTTCGTTCCTCTTTTCCCTTTAAAACAAGCTATACAACCAATTGTACTTTATTTCAAGGAAAAGAAGTTGTATATATGTAACTAGAAATTGTACCAATTGTACTTCGAATAAAACTCTAATGAATTATAAACTGATACTAATTAATTAGATTATCTTGTTATATTAAAAAAAAAGGTCGACATAATTCCGGAGGCTATTCCAGAAATCAAGTTGTACTAGTTCTAGTCAATCTAGAAATACATGCAACCATACGTGTTTTAGATCTCTTAAATATGATAATATATATTAGATAAAACTTGAAGTAAATAAAAACAAAAAAATGTAACAAAAAGAAAAAAGACAACACAAATAAGGATATGCAAGTATTTAATTATGGACCGAGAAAGGCTCTAGATCGATCTCGAAAATCGATCTCAACAAATAAATTCATACTTATTATTCAAAATTTTCTATTATAAAAATAATAATCTACAATTGAAATACATATATATACCATAATCTTTCATTCCGTGACACTCCGTGATATAGTTTATTGGTATCTTTACAATTAATTTAAAAAATTGTGATGTGTGTTTTGCTCTTTGGATTTCCATGTGTCCTAGTATAAAAATGGGATTATATTTGTGTATTTAGTTTTAAAGAATTTATAATAATTAATTAGACCATAAACTTCTACTGATTTTGATATAAATGTTTACCTCATATCTCTATTATTATATGGAAATACTGGAATTGTTTCATTTGTACACAAGTAAATATGGCATGTACATGGATAGAGAGTCCGGATTTTTATACTATATTTTTTCTGAAAAAACGCACAAACCGTACATTTTTTGTACGAACCGTACATTTAATCTACGGTTTGGGCTGAATTGCAATTTTTTTGAATTTCAGGGACTGAAATGTAATTTCTGTAAACTTCAGCCAAACCGTACATTTAAATCTACGGTTTGGATTGAATTGCAATTTTACAAAATGCAAGGACTGAAATGTAATTTCTGCAAACTTCATCCAAACCATACATTTAATCTCTGGTTTGGCTGAAGTTTGCAGAAATTACATTTAAGTCCCTGAATTTCGAAAAAAATTGAAATTAGTCAAAAAATTTTTTTAATTAAACATTAAATTAAACTTTTTTGAATTTTTTTTGAAATTAAACTTTTTTTTATCTATATTTGTGTAAGTATATGTTTGTGTTTATTTTGAGAGATTGTTAGAATTGACCAATTTATATATATAAAAAAAATCATGTTTAAAAGATTTATATAAAAAAGTCATGTTTAAAAGATTTATAATTTTTATAAAAAATTCCTTTTTATTTTAAATATACGAATAGGGAATTTAGTTTTTTCCATTAAAAAAAATTCATGTTTAATTTCAATTTTTTGGACTAATTTGCAATTTTTTCGAAATTCAGGGACTGAAATGTAATTTCTGCAAACATCAGCCAACCAGAGATTAAATGTACGGTTTGGCTGAAGTTTGCAGAAATTTCATTTCAGTCCCTGCATTTTATAAAAATTGCAATTCAGTCCAAACCGTAGATTAAATGTACGGTTTGGCTGAAATTTACAGAAATTACATTTCATTCCCTGAAATTCGAAAAAGTTGCAGTTCATCCCAAACCGTAGATTAAATGTACGGTTCGTACAAAAAATGTATGGTTTGTGCGTTTTTTCAGAAAAAATGTAATATAAAAATCCAGGCTCTAGCAGTACAAATCTTCTGCTCCATGTTTTCTATTCTCTTCCTTGCCATTTTGCTTATTTTCACTTAAATTTTAAATTTTCATAACTTGTTCCGCAAATTTATAAGCTTTTATATTATATTGTATTTAAATTTTAAAACATTTTATCATAATATTGTTTTAGACAATTTTTCTAAAATTTAATGTTTAATTTACACTAATTTATACATTTAATTATTCCAAAATAAATTGCGTATGAATTTTATTTAAAAAAATAATTATTAAAATGTATTGATACATATATTATATTAATTGTACAATTTTTTTAAGTTTTTTATAATTTTTTTTTTAATAAAATTAACCATGAGACACAAAACTAATAGAGAATAAGTGTAGAATATTCCTACTCTACCCAACTTTTGATCATAAGAGTCATTAAATGTAGTCAGTTATATAAAGTGAAAGTAATATTCTACAAGTTTAAGAATCAAATCAATACAATATTAATGACTATCACTAACAACTTAAACGCTGTCTAACGAGAGCAAAATACAATACATGTACACATAAGTTACTTTTGAGAATTACTAACACACACAAAAAAAAAAACAGTTACTTTTTTTTCCAACAAAATATTAGAATCCCTATTAATTCAATAAGCAAATTTTGTAGAAAATCTAAAAATTAAAAATAGCTACATATGTTTGTCAAAATGAATAAATTCAAATATAATAATTATTTTGGTTACTAAAATGGAGTAACATTAGTAAAGAAAACATTTTTGTTTATTGAGTTAATTAGTCAATTTAATGTAGATAACTAACAGATTTCATTTCATTTGATTCCATATATAAATAAACGTTTTCAATAAAAAAAAAACGTACTTTGATGGATTATTATGATTATGCAGAAATAGCATAATTAGAATTAGCATTTAATTAGAATGACCTATTTCAAAAACATTATAATTATAAATAACATTTAACGACTCATAATTAGAATTACCAATCTTTAAACATGTAAATATTTTATTTAAATAAGTATACATTCTATGTATCTATGTATCTATCCATTATTTTCAATGAGATTCTGTTATCTATACTATACGTCATAATCTCTTAATTATTATAAATAAAAAAAGGTTGAGATGATTCCTAATTCTATTCAATGTAGAATTATTTCTTTAAACGCTTTTCCAGAAATCTAGTTAATTACTAATTCTAGTCAAAATGTAGAATTACATGCAACCACACGTTTCTCTATATAAACACATACATACATACTCCTATATTCATTAATGCACCCTAACAGAATCCGTATAATCTCTCTCTCTCTCTCTCTCTCTCTCTCTATATATATATATATATATATATATATATATACACACACACACATCATATTCTAGCTCTGAGAAGTTGGTGTAAATAATGGGGACTATAGAGATGGAGTTGGACAAACCTTTTGAGGCTCCATTGGAAGAGTCTCCTGTGGAGCAGGTTCGTCTCACGGTTTCGACCGAAGATGATCCTAGCCTCCCTGTATGGACCTTCAGGATGTGGACTCTTGGACTCTTGTCGTGCGCTCTCTTATCGTTTATCAACACTTTTTTCGCTTACAGGACTGAACCCTTGGTCATATCCATGATCTCTGTTCAGGTTAGTAACTTGACACCTTTTAAAATATTTACTGCATGCAGTTGTATTATTTTGAAAGATTTGTTATATTTTTATTTGAATTTGATATGATTTTCTGCTTTCATAAAATAAAGATACTATGGTTTGTAGACTGTCCCCAAGAAATAGAAGTAAAACAGTGTATTGGAAAAAGAAAAAAGATCTAATAATTCTTAATTAGTTGAATCAATATAGATATAGAGGTATTCTTATGAACAAACAAAATCATCTTTGTATAAAGCCAATTGTGGATTACCCGTGGTTCATAGCTAATCGGTAATAGTATGGTGCATGTTATATTAATGACCCTCTTTTCACCATATTTTGGATTCTTTTGTTCTCTGTTTTTAAAACTGGCTTCGTAGTAAAAAAGCCGATTCAAAGCTTAAAAACCTCCCTTTTTCCCTTTTTATATATCTTTAGTAAGGTTGTTTAGAATAGCGGTTTTCCATCCCTAATAATTTTGATATTAATTTAGATTTGAACTTTTACACCATCTTTAATGGTTGCTGGTTTTCTTGTTGTTTAGGTGGCAACTCTTCCAATTGGTAGGTTCATGGCGCGTGTCCTACCAGAAACCAAGTTCCGACTCTTTGGACAAGAGGTGTCGCTCAATCCGGGGCCGTTTAACATGAAGGAACATGTGCTCATCTCCATATTCGCTAATGCTGGATCGGGCTTTGGCAGCGGGACCGCCTATGCTGTCAGCATTGTTAATATTGTTAAGGCGTTTTATAAGAGGAAAATCTCCTTCTTGGCTGGTTGGATCCTCGTAATCACTACTCAGGTATACATATGGATACAATTGTAATTTAAATTACGAGTTGCACTAAAAATAGCTAGATTAGGAAATTATTTTTCGAATTCAACAAAAAAAGAATATCAGGCTTCAATCGGCGGTTTCTTCAGCGGATGAATCGATCTTAAACTTTTTCTACCAACAATGGTCAGAGACTCAGAATATCAAGTAACTTGCAATACAAAAGGATATATCAATTTACGCTGATTTTGGTTCCTACCTTCTTATAAAATTTGGGGAAAAAAATGTATGATAGACCTATTCAGTGATTTAAAAAAAAACGATAAACTTATTCTGTTGTATCCTTTTGATTCTGTTATTTTTAATTATATTTTTGTGATAAACTGAATTAGTCAATTGACAAACAAATACGCTGAGCTTTTACCTTTCTCTATTACTTATGTGTATATATAAGCTATTTGAGTTAGTAATTCGAAGTTGAACTGATTTAATAAACAAAAAACTAGCACTGTACATCTGTAACTGTAAGGCACGGATTTTCAGTTTTATACCAGATTTTCAGGGTTTGGTTACTGGTTTGTTTGGCTGGAAACAAGAATCAGATGAGAAGCTGCATTTCTGCAAAAAACTACTGCCTAAAATACTCTTTAGAACCAAACATTAAATATAGCTTTTGCCAATTCTTTCTGAATAACAACTTGCAATTTGTGACCTTGATCAAATCAAACGAACAAGTTAGAATTACTGTTATGCTAAAAAACTCTACTTAGCTGCATGCAAAATAGCAAGAAACTCACTGATAATTGGTTCTATTTTTACATTATAAATAAGTCAGCTACTTACATATAAATTCAAAATATTGTGTATCTAATTTTAGAAATTTATTGTGGATGCAGGTTATAGGATATGGATGGGCTGGAATTCTGAGGAAATATGTGGTGGATCCAGCACTAATGTGGTGGCCAAGCAGTCTTGTTCAAGTGTCCCTGTTTAGGTAATGATACATACTTATTTGTATTGCTGCTTTTTCTAAGAAAAAAAGTGTCATGAAGACCTTACTTAATTTTGTATGATTCTCTATCACACTTATTTATCCGCAATTTTATTGTTATTTTGGTATATTGAGTCTCATGGAATGTATTTTTTGAGGGGAAGATAATAGGCTTATGAATTTATGATCATGCCTTGTTACAAAATGTTAATACTATTTCGAAGTTTCATTTACTTAACATCATAACGTCACTTTTTACAAAGTAAAAGAGCCTACACCCCCTCTATTGCAACTCTTATGCTAAATAATAAAGGGAACATTATTATGTAAATTACTGTATTTGATTCATGTTTTCTCGGGGAATAAAGAGGACCTGTAGCAAGGGGCTGGAATTCTAGTAATTATAATTAACTTTGTAAATTTGCAGCTGATTTTTTGAAGTCGTATTTTGCTAGGTCTTATGATGTAGTTTAGTTGCTCACGATCACCCTAATCATTTAGATATATCCAAGAACAAAAAAAAGGTTGATTTCATCAGTCATAGACTCATAACTCACAACCATAACTTTTAGGAGACAACCAAGAAGCTTTGATGTTTGCAGCCATGTCCCAATATTCAGAGATTTTGCTTGGAATTCATCTTGGCTGGGGAACATTAACTTTATGTTTTGCATAAATTATAAATTAATTCATCATAAATAACACAATCATTGGAAGAATAAACTCCAGTTTCCATAATCATTTGTTTACGTTTCTTAAGTAAACTAACTTATTTGCGACCACCACTTGTAGGGCCCTTCATGACAAAGACAACGCGCGTATGACCCGTGGCAAGTTCTTTTTGATTGCTCTTGTGTGCAGTTTCTCGTGGTACATTGTGCCAGGTTACCTATTCCCAACTATAGCGAGCTTCTCGATTCTATGTTTGATATTTAAAAACTCTGTCACTGCACACCAGCTCGGCTCAGGGATGAAAGGCCTTGGCCTCGGCTCTTTCACTCTAGACTGGTCCACAGTCGCCTCATACCTTGGAAGTCCACTCGTCACCCCATTTTTCGCCATTGTCAATATATTCGTCGGATATGTAGTCGTAATGTACATGGTTTTGCCTATGTCGTATTGGGGAGTGAATCTGTATGGTGCAAAGACTTTTCCGATCTTCTCTTCCAATTTGTTTGATCATCTTGGTCAAGTGTATAATGTGACTGCTATCGTGAATAATAAGTTTGAGATCGATATGCCAACTTATAACAAGTTTGGTCGTGTTAATCTAAGCGTGTTCTTCGCGATGACTTATGGGCTGAATTTTGCTGCTGTTGTGGCAACACTGACTCACGTCGCCTTATTTAATGGAAGGTAAAACTAAAAAAAATCTGATAAAGCTTTATAGAATTCTCTAATTAGGGCCTGTTTGGTAATAATTTTGTCTACACCCCTTTAAATCTTATTTCAAGTTGGCCAGGCAAAAACAGTGCCTAATATTATATTGGAAAAAAATATTTTGCTGATTTGTTTGTTGACATTTCCACAAAAGTTTGTAAATAAATACTATATACCCACTTTATAGTTGGATATATTTACTTTATTTTTTAAACATTGAATTTTTGCAGGGAAATATATGAGCAATTTAAGTCTTCTGTAAATGGAAAGATGGATGTGCATACAAAGCTAATGAAGAAGTATAAAGATATACCAAGCTGGTGGTTCTATTCCATGTTAGTGTTGTCTTTGGCACTCGCACTTGGTATGTGTATTTTTATGAAGGACGAAGTTCAAATGCCATGGTTGGGACTTATTGCTGCTGCCTTTTTAGCCTTCATTTTCACTCTCCCTATCAGCATTATAACAGCCACAACCAATCAGGTTTACATCAATACTCATTTTAATTTTAAAATCCACCAATTGCCTAGTATTATTATGTTTAATACTTAATATATATATTTTTTTTTTTGATATGTTTCAGACACCAGGGCTAAATGTGATAACTGAGTATATAATGGGGTTAATATTACCCGGAAAACCAATTGCCAATGTCTGCTTCAAAACATATGGATACATAAGTATGTCACAGGCTGTTTCTTTTCTCAATGATTTCAAGCTTGGGCACTACATGAAGATCCCTCCTAGATCAATGTTCATTGTCCAGGTACATATGCTGCCTCTAATTATCTCCTATTGTTTTTCATAACATACACAAATGAGTTCAGACTTGTTTTGGCACCAATAGATTTCATACAAAACGCTTACTCCAGAAAAAAAATCAAGGGAACTAGATTATATTTCGCTTGGAGCAGCTTGTATAAATTATAAAATATGCATGTGTATATTTATCTACAAAATCAGCTTATAAATGGTTGCAGGGTTCTCTGAGATTGTTGAGATGCTAATTGATATAGAACTTTATTCTCATGTTTACAAAATGCTAAAGAGTTTTTCTAATCGCACAGTTATAGTCTTTGAACATACTTTAAAACATATTGAAAATATAATAATAGCGTAAACCTAGAATAAATAAGGTCGATCTATATATTTAGAGCAACTTGATTAATATACTTACACTGTGCAGTTTTGTTAAAAAGAACACTCATATGTTTGTTTGAAAATACACCTACAAGAAGATGATCATGGAATAAGTAAGATTTTATATGCTATAGAGCCTGCTAATTGATGCGGTATTTAGGTTGCACAGCTATGAAAAAGAAAAATGTTCGTTAACGACACACCTTTAAAATCTTTACTCTTCCAAAACACTGACATTGTTGTCCTTAATTTGCATCACAGCTAGTTGGCACCGTCTTAGCAGGCACAATCAACATTTCCACTGCAATGTGGCTTCTCAACTCCATCAAGAATATTTGCGACGACAGCCTGCTCCCAGTCAACAGCCCTTGGACCTGCCCTGGTGACCGTGTCTTTTTTGATGCCTCTGTTATTTGGGGCCTGGTGGGCCCCAAGAGGATGTTCGGATCCCTTGGAAACTACAACGCCCTTAATTGGTTCTTCCTTGGCGGAGCCCTCGGCCCTCTTGTAGTATGGTTACTACACAAGTCATTCCCAAAACAGACTTGGATAAAGCTGATCAACCTGCCTGTTTTGCTTAGTGCCACCGCCGCTATGCCACCTGCTACATCCATCAATTTCACCAGTTGGCTTGTTGTCGGCACGATTTTCAATTTCTATGTTTTTAGGTTTAGGAAGATCTGGTGGCAGAGGTACAATTACGTGCTTTCAGCGGCTATGGACGCAGGATTGGCTTTCATGGGGGTGATTTTATACTTTTCTCTGACTAGGAAAGAGATTGGTCTAGATTATTGGGGATCGGCTGGGGAACATTGCCCATTGGCTACCTGTCCGACTGCCAAAGGCATCGTTGTAGACGGCTGCCCCGTCTTTTAATCAAGTTACTATGCTAATTTTTTACAGTTTTTTAAGTAGTATGGGAGGAAATGTAAACATGCCTAATCTTCCTTAGGCTAGAGGTGACATATGAACCTATTTCGTTTAGAAATTACAATTTTCTTTGCTTTATGTTATTTAGGATTTAAGGATTTATCATCTTTCAAAAGCGCTTTCAATTATATATGGTTTTCATCATTCAGAAAGCTGCAAACCTGTGTTATTGCCTGAAGTACTGATCTTTATTTCCTGGTTTGGCTATGTACAAATTCACTCAAAATTTCCAATAACAAGATTTGCATCATTTTAGAATGGCAATTCCCATCTATAAGCACGTGATTTGTAGCAAGAGTGAATTCTTCTTTTAAACCTATTATACTCTTATGCAAATCTTCAATACGACTTGTCCTAATTAGACATAGCACCAAACACAACCGAGTAGTAATTGCACTTCGCTTATCTTATGACAAAGAATGATGTGCAGAATCCATGGTAGAATTGCACTTCAGATTCTTAATTTTTACTTAAATCTCCCTATTGTACATGATTCAATGAATATTGATATCTCGATCAGAGAAAAGTCAGAAGTGCAAATCTTGCTCAATTCAAATCATCTGCGTCTTAAAGCGGACTTATCTGGTGCCTAAGCCGATGTCAAAAAACATGATTATATCTTGGAATAGGAGAACCCAATCAATAACTAAACACACCAAGTTTAAGAAGTTGCATGATTTACTTAGGCATGGTCACATGTAACATCAGAATGGAGGTCTACATTAGTAAACACACAAAGTTTATTGTGTCAGTTGCTCGGTTTCTTGGCTATCTTCCTTTTAAGTAAAATTTATCAAGTTTTATAAGGCAAATGTTGCATGATATGGAGAACTTTTTAAGGTGTATAATGTACATACATGACATGGTTCTTAAAAAGGAAGTGAAATTTGCATTAAGACTCGTGAATCTAAGATCTAATTATGATGATTTTTCTAACCCATTCCTTCCATTGAAAATACAGTATAACTCTCCGTCCAAGAAACAATTATCCACTTTCATTATAATATACTTCACATATATTTAATAAAGTAGACATAAAATATGAGACGAAGGGAGTATAAGTTACGACATAAAAAAAAAGTAGGGTAATTCCCTATAAGTATCTCATAACAAATTATATTTCTCCTAGTTATCTTGATAATTTCACATTCCTCATAAGTAGCACTTTTTAATTATTTAATTTATTTACTTAATTGTCATACAAACCAAAATATAATATACATATTTTATCTTTCTATAAACTCAAAAAAATAGTTTTAAATTACAACAAAATAAAAAAAACACAAAAAAATTATAAAAATGAAAAAAATCACAAAAAATATAAAAAATAACAAAAAAAACAAAAAATTATAAAAAAAAATCACAAAAATCACAAAAAAACATAAAAAATTATAAAAAATCAAAAAAAAAATTATAAAAAATCACAAAAATAAAAAAAATATAAAAATAACAAAAAATCACAAAAAATAAAAAATATATATATAAAAAATAATAAAAAATCACCAAAAATCACAAAAAATTATTAAAAAATACAAAAATCACAAAAAAAATTATAAAAATTATAACAAATTATAAAAAATTACAAAAATAAAAAAAAATCACAAACTTTTTAAAAATTTACAAAAAAAATATATTTTTTTTGTCAATATAACACTTTTTATACCGAAAAATAAAAAAAAAATGACAAAAAATGACAAAAAATTATAAAAAATCACAAAAAAATTATAAAAAATTATAAAAAAAAATTAAAAAATTAAAAAAATGAAAAAAACGAAAAAATTATATAAAAATCACAAAAAATCACAAAACATTATAAAAAAGTAACAAAAAAAAAAAATTATAAAAAAAATGAAAAAATCATAAACTTTTTAAAAAATTACAAAAAATATATAATTTTTTTTGTCAATATAACACTTTTTATACCAAAAAGTAATTTTTTTTTATACAAAAAAATGGTTTTTCCATGATAAATGTGCTTTTTTTTTTAATCTGAATGAGCTGAAAGTGCATCTACTTCAGTCAAAAATACATATAATTCAGTCAAAAGCGTATATAGTTCAATAAATATGCATATAGTTCAGTTGAAAGTGTATATAGTTAGTCAAAAATGCATAAATTTGAGTCGAAATTGCATTCAATTCAGCTGAAAGTACATCTAGTTCCGTTGAAAGTGCATACAATTCAGTCGAAAATAAATATAGTTCAATAAAAGTAAGTATACATATAGTTCAGCTAAAAGTCCATCTGGTTCAGCTGAAAGTACATCTGGTTCAGCTGAAAGTACATCTGGTTCAGCTGAAAATGCATATAATTTAGTGAAAAATACATATAGTTAAGTCAAAAGTGCATATAGTGTAGTCGAAAATGAATATAGTACAGTCGAAAGTGCATATAGTTCTGTTAAAAATGCATCTGATTCAACTAAAAGTGCATCTGGTACAACTGAAAGTGCATACGGTTCAGCTGAAAGTGTATCTGGTTCAGCTAAAGGTGTATCTGGTTCAGCTGAAAGTGCATATGGTTCAGACAAAAGTGCATCTAATTCAATAAAAGTGCATATCGTTCTGTAAAACCTGCATCTAGTTCAACTAAAAGTGCATATGGTTCGGCTGAAAGTGCATATGGTTCAGCTAAAAGTGTATCTAGTTCAGCTGAAACTGCATATGGTTCAGACAAAAGTGCATCTAGTTCAATAAAAGTGCATATCGTTCTGTAAAACATGTATCTGATTCAACTAAAAGTGCATCTGGTTCGGCTGAAAGTGCATATAGTTCAGCTAAAAGTGCATCTGGTTCAGTCGAAAGTGCATCTAGTACAGTCGAAAGTGCATAAAATTCAATAAAAGTGATTTTTTTTTTTGTGATTTTTTTAAGTTTTTATAAAAATTTTATTTTTTTTATATTTTTATAATATTTTGTGATTTTTTTCATTTTTTATTATTTTATGTGATTTTTTTCATTTTTTATAATATTTTGTATTTTTTTCATTTTTTATAATATTTTGTGATTTTTTTCATTTTTTTATAATATTTTGTGATTTTTTTCATTTTTTATAATTTTTTGTGATTTTTTGTGATTTTTTTCATTTTTTGTATTTTTTTTTTAATTTTTTTTAAATTTTGTGATTTTTTGTGATTTTTTCATTTTTTATATTTTTTTTGTGATTTTTATTAGTTTTTTTTTTATATTTTAATAATATTTTGTGATTTTTCTCAATTTTTATAATTTTATGTGATTTTTTTTATTTTTTATAATATTTTGTGATTTTTTTTATTTTTTTTATTTTTTTTTATTTTTTTTTTATTTTTTTTATAATTTTTTTAAAATTTTGTGATTTTGTGATTTTTTTGTGATTTTTTTATTTTTTTGTGATTTTTTGTGTTTTTTTTAATAAAAATACATTTTTTTTTAATTTTTACAATTTTTTTGTGATTTTTTTTCATTTATTTTGAGATTTTTTGCATTTTATATAATTTTATGTGTTTTTTTTCCATTTTTTATGAAATATATGTATGGCGTTTTGGTAAATAAAGTAAATAATTAAAAAGTGGTACATATAGGGAATATGAAATTATGGAGTTAACTAGGAGTAATATAATTTAAAAAGTGGTACATATGAGACATTATTTGAAAAAAGTATAGCTTCTCTAATTAAACCAAAATATGCTTAACTTATTAAATTAAACTTCATCCAAAAAGAAAAGGATCTCCATGTGTTACCCAATTCAAGTGAAATTCAGACTCAATTGGCCTCGTTTGGTTGCATAATATAAGTATAAAAGTATACTTATTACGGAGGAGGTAGAAAAATATACTTTTGGGGTTTAATTACTTTTAAGTATTTGCATGTTGTTCGGTAAACAGTGTAAAAGTACACTTTTAAGGAAAAATGTTGTTTGATAGAAACTATTTTAATTTTACTTTTTTGTTATATAAAACTATTATACCTCTATTTTTTAAAAATAAATTTTCTAGTATTTCTTATTCTACGAGTGCCAAAATAATTTTTTATAATTCAAAACTGGATTTTCTTTCAAAAACTTAGAAAGAGTTGAAGTTTTATTAAGATGAAATTTCAATTACATACACAAACCATAACCACTGTTAAGACAAATGGTGTTTCAAAATTTTACAAATTCATAAAAAGCAAGTAAGCTCAACAAGCAATAAAGTAAAAAATATAATACCAGGTGTTTCTAAAAAAATAAACTCGAGGTATTAAATTTTGACGTAAAAATGGAGAATCTTTAGTAAAAGGTTGAATCGATTCTGGATATTGATATTGATTCGCTATTCTCTACGAAATGGTATACAATAATTGATTTAAAAAAAAAGAATAGACATGCTTTTAAGATGTAACAGCAAATTTAAGAAAAATATCTTGTGAATAAAAAAGAGAAATTATACTCTCTTTTTTGGGTTAAGTAAAATTACACTTGTTTAGCAACACTTGTATAGACTTACGTATAGTAATCTGAGCAAAAAATTTCTCGTACAAAAACGAAGAATATAAGCCACAATTCCTTCTATTATGAAATGGTCAGATATATATATAGACTATAATACTAAAAAAGGCAACGAAGAACTCATAACTGTAACATCCCTAACCTAATTTGGAAGTCACACGGCCGAATAACACGACGAAGAATATAAGCCACAATTCGTTCTATTATGAAATGGTCAGATATATATATAGACTATAATACTAAAAAAGGCAACGAAGAACTCATAACTGTAACATCCCTAACCTAATTTGGAAGTCACACGGCCGAATAACACGTGTGGCGATACGTGCTAGACAAAGCCTAATTTACAAACATTCAGAATAGTAGAATAATGAAATATACCCAAAATTTTGTACCTTCATTAATAACAATTTTAACTACGGTACTTACCAAGTAATTAAACAACATATAATCCAAAGAAAAATTACATCGCAGCGGAAAATCTAACTTAAACTTCTATAAGGTCTGTCTGGTCCGAACTAATCGACTTCAAATCTAAATAGGCGATCGCTTACCTGAAAAACATTTTAAAAGGGAGGGGTGAGCTAAACGAGCTCAATGAGAGAGAATGTCTTACAATATAATATAAGGGACATAAATAATATTTTTTCTTATCTTTTCTTTCAAATTAAAATGCTTTATTTTAAGTAAAATTCTCAATGCATAAGTATTTAGAAATTACTTGAATATAAAAGATAAATAAACTGTTAAATTACTTTTCTTTCATCAAAATTTAAATCCATCGCAATAGTAATAATAAAAACTCTTTCTTTCTTTTTATGATAAAAGCAAAATGATAACATGTATATCTTAGAGTACCAAGCCCGATTGACTTTCTCAATCTTTTTACCGTCGATCTTTTTCTCAGGTGTATAAACCATACGTGCACTACGTAATTAAGGTCACCACATAATGACGGCTGAGTCTATTTCTTAAAACGTTCCGGTTAACAAAGCTATGTACAATTGCTAAGTTAACCGTTGAGAAGTAAACTCTTTCGTTTAGTTGCCAACGTCACCCCACTTTCCTCTTCCCCTTATTCGGAGATTCTCCGTTGGACTTATACTCATGGTCCCAAATACAAATCATAAAAATAATAATTTTGAAACCTTATACAGATATACTGTATATATCTTTTTTCTTTATAAGATATAAACTCATTCTTTTTACACAGATTCAGTGTATATAAACCAGCTTTTGTTTTCATTCTTTTCTTTCTTTCGATATTTCTTCGTTTTCATAACAATATAAAATCAATGTTTACATATATAAATAGTACTTGAAAAATATGAGCCTGTAAAACATTAACAAAAGATGCAACGAGATTTTTATAATAGCAAGACAAAACCCACTCACCTGATTGTCGAAAGTGAATTAGCTAATGATACTTTGATGAGTAAGGAGGCCTTTATAAGCTCACAGTACCTAAACCATGATCTATTATCAATAAAAGACCAAAATCAATTGCGTCCTACTGTAGTTACAACCTTATTCTCTTAGCCATTACTCAATATAACAAACCCTAAACTAAATACATTAATGATGCTCCAATTCATGTAGACCAAAAGCAAAGCAGTATAATAAAGCTCTAACATGCTACTAGTTCATTTAACTTTCACAGCATACATACTAATGAGCCCACAAGCAGTTTCAAGTTAATACGTAAAATTTTGTTGTTTCCTCGCATTAACCTCCATATAAATAGTTCTCTTTTCTGTCAATTTAGATAACAGATCAAACACTAATCATCAATAAGTCTCTGTGATAAGTTTTTCAAGGCTAAACAATCCCGTCTCATTTATATATACTTGTCACCCAATCTTATGGACTTAGTACATTTAAACTCTTAAGCTGCTTTATGATTACAATATAGATTAGTTACAAATAGACAACTCGATTTACTTCTTTCCAGATCTCTGTCTATTACTAAAAGGAAGCTAAGGAAAAATATAGAATATGTTATTACCTTCAAAGGTTCGTCTAAGGGTTTTGTGTGTCTCCTTCCCTATACAACTCTGCTACTTTTCCTCTCACCGTGCCTTCCATAGATGTCCTATATGATTTTATTTTTTCTCTGTATATCTACATATCTGTCTCCATACGTATTGTTGAACTTAGAGTTCAATAATTGATTTTGATTATAACGTTGATTATATTTTTAATGATTTTACGATTTCTCTATTTTCGATTATATAATGCTTGTATTTTCCAAAAGTAGAAAATGTAAATTTCAGAATGTAAGAAAGATAGAACACAGAAAAACGAAGCCACAGGTTCAAGCGGAACCAGAATCGGAGCTAAAACGAAGGAGTTATAAGCTTTCGAAGAAGACCGAAAAAAAACTGCCAGAAGAACAACGACCGATCGACTGGACAAAAACGACCGATCGTTTATGGTCCAAATTCTTCCAGTGAGGACGTCAAAAAAACGACCGATCGTTTCTCAGAAAACGACAGATCGTTTTCTGAAAATGACCGATCGACTGTAGAAAACGACCGATCGTTTTCTGCAGATTTCGAAAACAGCTTTTCAGCTTATTCTGGAAAGTTGCTTAAAACCTTTGGATAAAAGCCTCAACCACTTCCAACGGTCATATACAGAAAAACAGAATTTGGTGATTATATAAACCATCCCAATTCACTTTCCAAAGTCACCAATGACATCCATTCTCAACCTATCATCATCCTTCAACCTCTATCTATATAAAACCCAAAAATCACCATTTTGGTGAATATATTCGAAAAAAGAGGGAAATTAAGGAGAAATCGATTCAAGTTCGAACAACATCAAAGACTCACCAATTAGCTTATTTAGAAGCAAATAAAATTGTGAGTGTAGTTACATTGTTGTAACAAATTTTGTAAAGAGTGAAATTATAAACTCATTTGTGAGCGAGTGATCGGGTAAAGGCTTTGTAAGCAAGTGAAGTTTAAAAGCTTTAGGTCTTTTCATTCGGGACACTCATAGAGTGAGGGGGAGCTTAATCGGTTGATTAGCTCGATAGGATTGTAATATCCGAAAGATTATTTTTAGTGAAATACTCGGTAGTACCAAGGAGAGGACGTAGGCCGTTTTGCCGAACCTCTATAAATCACGGTGTCATTTTCTTTCTTAACTTTTACTTTCCGCAACTTATATTTTGTTTATTTTATTGCTTGCGTTTGATTTGTTTAACGTTATTAACGCTTAAGTTTAGAATTGCGAAAGTTGGGTTGTTAGTTGCACTTAGATTTTAATTAGGCGAAAAGCGTCATAAACCTTATTCACCCCCCTCTAAGGTTTAGCCACACGGGCCAACACGTATAATATTATTGCTAGTGAAGTTGGGCGGTTTAGAAAGACTAATTGTTTCATCTCTCTCTCTTTCGGCTGGTAACTCTCTTTCTATCTATATGCTTATATACGCACACTGAGATGGTGGTGAATTGATGATGTTATGGTGGATACGTTACAAATATGAAGATTGGCATACAGTTTCTTTTCTATAGTCTCCCTGTCTCTTTAATTCTTAGAGTAACTTATTCTAATTTATTTCAACTTAATTCTTCATACTTATTACTAGTGTGATTAAACAACCACCTATCTTTGCTAAAAATATTCTAATTACCCCAAAATACCATATTAATTCCACTATAAGCGTAATTTAAATGAAAAATAAATTAGGGGTTTTTACAATAACAGCATAAATGCAACAATGGTTCTTTTTTACTTTTCTCCCTTAAAGTAACATAAATGATACTTAAAATAAGTACCATTTTGATACATTTACTTTTATCAAAAGTAAACTTAAATATTGACAACTAAACACAAATGTATGTTTTTCTACTTATAAGTCATGTTAAGTAAAAATAATTGGATACCAAACAAGGCTGTAAATTAGTTAGTCCCTATGGCTGGGTAAAATCCCCGAAACTCGATCCCGACCCGACTCGGTCGGTTATTCTCCCGACCCGATCACTTTCAGGATCGGGATCGGGTTTCATTTTTAATATTGTCGGATACCCATTGGGTACCTGAAATATAATTAAATCTATTAAACTTTGAACTATTTATAGCTATTCTTGGAAAATAAACTTCAGTTACAAATTTATATTTGTAAATTTCTTCAGCCTACAAAGACCAGTAACATTCTTGAAGAGGTGAGCAACTACCTGTCCAAGTAATTGGCTAAAAATCAAAGACAAATTGATCCTAGCTCCTCCCTTCAAATAATATTTTTATGTGTCTTTAAAATTCAATTCAAAATCACGAAACATAAAAAGAACTCAATAGTGTTTATACAACCATTATGAAAAAATTACAAGTTATGAAAATTATTTTCACGAACCAGTATAACTTGTTAGTATTTAAACATAAAAAGAACTCGTTATTAGTGTTGCAAAATTTCCCTATTCCGGACCCAATATATAAACAACTATTATGAAAAAAATACAAATTATAAACTATTTATTTATATATATTCCTGTATTTCTAAATCTACATATTAAATAACAATCAAGTGTTAACTATGAGTATTAAAATTGTTTTTTCTACAACTTTTAGTGATTTTCTTTTTTTTTCATTTTTATTTCGATTTGTAGATAACTATTAAAACTTTTAGGTTTCCGAATTTAAACAATCGGTATTATCTCATCCCGACCCGTCGGGTATCTGAACTATCGGGTATCCGAAGTGTCGGGTACCCGAAATGTCGGGCTCGGGATTGGGAATTAAAAATGATTTCCGATTCTTATCGGGTCGGGACTCGAGTTGATATGTTTCGGATCAGGTCCGACCCGATCCCACCCCTATTGGTCCCCATACACCCCTTGATAAATTTTTCCGGACTTGAAACAAGTTATTATATTTTTAGATTTTAATATTCTTCTATTTTCCCACCATAAAACAGGCTCTTTGACCCATGTCGAAGCCAGTCGGGTTCATGCAAGGGCCGAATTTATGTAATCAATTATGATATTAAGTGCAAATTTACATCAGAGGTGCCAAGTCGCCACTTTTAGATAAAATAGCGAAAATACATGGTCAAATATTAGAAAGTCGCAATTATTAGAGTTAGGGAGCTGGTCTCCCATGTATTTATGAGTTTAACGAGTTTTAATGTAATTAAATTTGCTTCAATTCCTATTTAGTGTGTTGAACTATATATTTTACTAATTAATATAATTAAATTTGTTACAATTCTGATTTAGTGTATTGATCTCTAAATTTTACTAATTAATGTATTGGACTTTTCTTTCTTACCAATTTAATACTATTTCGTTTCATTTTAAATGTATAATAACCAAGGTTATGAAAACTTAAAGTTTAGCACAGGTGCTGTTTGGAAATTAAGTGCTTTTCTAAAAAGTGCTGTCTGGAAAAGTGATGTTGAAAAATGACTTATATAAAAAGTACTTTAGAAAAAATTAGCGTCTGGTGGAAAAATGCTTTTGGTTTTTATAAGTTTTGTCTGCGTTTGATATGTATAAGTTCGAAATGACTTAATACCACAATAATTGATATAGTACGAAAAACACATGAACAATACTAGTGTTGGCCCGGGTGCAGCTAAACCTTAGAGGGGGGTGGGGGGTTGAATAAGGTTTCTAGACGTTTTTGGTCTAATTAAACTTAAGCGCAATTAATAACCCAACTATCACAATTTAAGCTTATTGCGTTTAGCAAAAGATAAAGAATTGTTAGAATTACTAAACGCAAGCAATAAACTAAGCAATAATATATTTGCGGAAAGTACAAGCAAGGAAAGAAAATGACACCGTGATTTTATAGAGGTTCGGCAAACGGCCTACGTCCTCTCCTCGGTACTACCGAGTATTTCACTAAAAATCTCCTTGCGGATTATTACAAATCCTATCGAGCTAATCAACCGATTGAGCTCCCCCTCACTTTATGAGTATCCCGAAATGAAAAGACCTAGAGCTTTTAAGCTTCAATTGCTTACAAAGCCACTACCCGATCACTCGCTCACAAATGAGTTTATATTTTACTCTTTACAAAATCGTTACAATCAATGTAACTACACTCACTATTTTAATTGCTTCTAAATAAGCTAATTGGTGAGTTTTTGATGATGATTAAACTTGAATCGTATTCTCCTTGATTTCCCTCTTTCTTGAAAGTATTCACCAAAAATGGTGATTTTAGGGTTTTTATTTAAAAGTTGAAGGATAATGGATTGGTGTATTGATTGGTGTTTTTGGAAGAGAGATTGGGTTGGTTTATATAGACCAAAAGTCTGTTTTTCTGTATTCTGACCGTTAGAAGTGGTTGAGGCTGTTTTAAGCTATTTTCCAGAAAAAGCTGAAAAGCTGTTTTCGAAATCTGTAGAAAACGATCGGTCGTTTTCTACAGTCGATCGGTCGATCTTCACCGGTCGATCGGTCATTTCTGAAAACGATCGGTCGTTTTTTCGACATCCTTACTGGAAGAATTTGGACCAAAAACGATCGGTCGTTTTTTCCAGTCGATCGGTCGTTGTTGTCCTGGTCTTGTAAACCTTCGAAAGCTTGTAGCTTCTTCGTTTTAGCTCCGAATTTGGTTCCGCTTGAACCGTTGGCTTCGTAAACGAATGCTCTTTCTCTCTGAAGTCCTGAAATATACATTTTTCTTTCTTTGGACAAGACAAGTATTATATCATCGAAATTTGTAAAATCATTAAAAACATAATCAAGGTTATAATCAAAATAAATTATTGAACTAGGTTCAACAACTAGTAAGTCCAATAGCACTTTAAAACCAAATATTTGAAAACAATTATAAAAAAAAACATCGATAAAAGTATTATTATAATTTAATATGCAAAAACGACATATTGCGAACAAAAACCATATTTATGACCCATATTTATGTTAAAAGCAACATAAAAAAACTTGTCTTTAAGCACGAAAACACTGAACAACTTAATTAGTAACTAAATAATCAGTAAAAATGAAAACAAAAAAGGGCTCATCTTTGAACTCAATAAAAATAAAGCTACATGTTTTACTAGTGAAATGAAGTAAAATCCAGAGCTACATGTTTTGTATTTGTGAACGACAAATAACTTTGAGCTAAAAGAAACATTCGAAAGCAATTAACCTATACATCTAGAAGCGAATCAAACTATTTTAAAAAAAAATTATATGTATGTATCACCAAATTATCACTTTTATTTGACAAAATTCAGCGGACCATTAAAAGAAAAAAGACAAATTCAAAAACCGATCCCGTTAAACTGTATTTATGAGTTCGAAAAATTAGCAAAATTGACAAAAACCCAATTGGGTCTTTGAAAAAACAGCATTTAAATGTATGTATTGAACCAAATCATCAATTCAATCGACAACTAATCAACTCGGCATTATACAAAAAACTTATAATACTAATATATAAAACCCAATAAATTTCACAACAATCAAACAAACAAATGAATTCAATCAGGCATACATAAATATAAATATCACAATAAATTAGTTCGAATTAAAAGGGAACAAAATATTAAAGGAATTTTGAGATAAAATTACGCACCCATACACACATATACAGTTCATCGATTGAGGCTATCTCATGTTGATAAAACATATACAATTCAATAGAGCCCCAAAAAAGTTATTGTAAATTTGTTTGAGGATTAGAAATCTTCTGTATAAGCTAGGAGAGATAAAAATTAGAAAGAGATTTGTCTGTTAAACATAAAAAAATAAAACAGAGAGAATATAGTTCTATTTTTAGTAAATAGAGTTTACGGAGTGAGAGATAACAGTAGAGTTTTTTATTTTATTTTAACTTCCCGAGTAAGTGGCTTTCTCCAGAAGCATGAAAAACCAACTTTTACAAAATGGGCTTCCATTACCCCCCTGCTTTTCGGGAAGTGGGTAATTTTATGTTAGCAAACACACAAAAATATATTAAATGAGCTTCTTGGGCTAGAAATCATTTCTAGGCTGTCCGCCAAACACCCCCTAAATATATATTGGAGTAAAGTTAATAACATTAATTAGTAAAACTTGAAGATCAACACACTAAATCGTATTTTGAGCAAAGTTAATTACATTAATAAAAAAAAAACTTAAAGTTCAGTACACTAAACCGGAACTAGAAACAAAGTTAGTTATATTAACCCTTATTAAACTCTATATTTGATTGTAATAATAAATCTTTATATTCATGAACCATGCTTAGATCATCTTTGTATATTCGTAGACGGAATAATTCCTCATATAAACCGACTTCATTTTTCTGATATTAAACTTTGATGCATTTCAGAAGAAAAAAAAAAAACAATGTTAAAAAAAGGCTTTATATCACCAATATGGTTTAACACAAATCTACCGCAGTAGTAAATATTCCCTCGGTATCTAAATAATTGAGGTTAACGAAACTACATGGAACTTCTACTTATAAGAATCTCATATCTAAAATTTAATAGATTGTCTAAATAAAGACTAAAATTATAATAATTGTGTGTAAAAGAATATATTGAAGTAACGAACCAGACATGCATATAAACAACATAAAACAGTAAATAATAACTATTTTCTTACGTTATTAAATTAAGAAAAAATAACCAAAAGATACAACTATTTTAAATAACGATTAAACTTATAATAATAGTATGTTTTGAGCATTTAAACTTAAATGAACGAATATAAGGTAAATAAATAAATAAAAAGAATAAGTAGCTGCAGAGCGGTGCTGACTCTCTTATTATTCTCATCAAAACTCTTCATTTTTATTTATTTTATTCATCTTCTCAATTCAATAAAACAAAACAAAACATCGAATCTAAACCCATCTCTTGTTTATCTCTCTCTCTCTCTCTCTCTATATATATCTAAAGTTGTTCCAACTAATTCCTGATTACTATTTAATTTCCTTAATTTCCCAACGCCCCTCTTTACCTACCTCTCTATTTATATAATTCCTAATAAAATTATATATCTATATTTTTATTTATATATATATATATATATATATATATATATATATACAGAGAGAGAGAGAGAGAGAAAGTTTTTAATTGGGTTTTAAATGGCGACAGCTTCTGATCAGGAATCATCCATCTGCACTCACTGGTAAATAACTATTTGTGTTATTTTAATTAATAATTATGGATTTCCTGATATTTGATGTGTTTCTGATATTGGGTTTTTTTTTATGATTTATTGACTAATTTGCTGATAATAATTGTGATGTTGACTAAATAAATATGGGTTTTTGGTGTATATATGAATTGATCTGATGAGTTTATTTGTTATTGTTGAGTATTGGGAATTGAGATGCCTGCAGCTCTTGTTTGTTGAGATTTTATGTTTAGGTATATACAAATTGTTTCTTGTGTTGAAAATGAAAATACATGTCTTATTTTTAAGAATATTTTTTTTGTTGACTTTATGTTAGTTGTGTCAAATTGATGCTCAATTATCTTCATTGTGATGAATTGAACATGAATAAGAAGAGAAGCACAAAGATCGGTGCGATCTAATTGCTTCACATAGCTGGAATATGAATTAGCTTCAAATATTTTGGCTTGGAAACGTATGGAGCTTGGAGAAGTAGTTTCGGGATTGGTTGGTGTCCTTTAAAGCTAAGGTCTTTTGCTGATAAGTAGTATTACGTTTGGTTGGTCAGTTAATAAAACCGACTTTTGTTACTTGTTTGGAAAAAGTTAAGGTGCATTAACCCAAATTTTCTCAGCCTCAAGTAAGCCGGTTTATTAATTTAGAAGCTGCAATCTATCGTTCGTTCTACTAATTCCAGATTACTATTAATTTCCTTTATTCCCCAACGCCCTCTTTATCTACCTCTCTATTTACCCATCTTCAATATATATATGTATATATATACACACATATACTATACATATATATATATATAGAGAGAGAGAGATTTGTTTATTGGATTTTTAATGGCGACAGCTTCTGATCAGGCATCAACTATATGTACCCACCGGTAATTACTATTTCGTTATATAAATTAAATATATATGGATTTATTAATATTTGATGTGTTTCTGATACTGGGTTTTGTTTTTTTGATTAAAAAATAAAAACAGTCTTGCTGATGATATAAGTTTTTGCTGTTGTAACTTTAATACATTTGGGTTTTGGTGTTACTGTATATATAAATTAACCTGATGTGTTATTTGTTATTGTTATGGATTGATAATTGGTTTGTTTGTTGAGATTTTATATTTAGACATATAAAAATTGTTTCTTGTGTTTAATATACATGTCTTAATTTGAAGAACATGAATTTTGTTGACTTTATGTTAGTTGTGTGAAAATAAATAAGAAGAGAAGCGAAAAAATCGGTACGATCTAATTGCTTCACATAGCTGGAATATGAATTAGCTTCAATTATTTTGGCTTGAAACCTATGGAGTTTGGAAATTTCGGTTCGGTATTGTTTGGTTACCTTTAAAGCTAAGGTCTTTTGCTGATAAGTAGTAATATGTTTAGTTGGTCAGTTACAAAAGCCGAGTTCTTTTACTTGTTTGGAAAAAGTTAAAAGTTCTAAGGTGCATTACCCCAAAGTTTCTCAGCCTCAAGTAGGCCGGTTTATTAATTTAGAAGCTACGATCTATCTTTCGTTCTACTTTGTCAATCTTTTTGAGCTTAAGTTGTTGATATGTGAGTTTTCCAATGAGTGTACCTGTTTTTTGTGTACATAGCAAGAAGCCCGCGATGTTGGAGTGAGCATCCGCATCAATATCTCTATCAAACTGTTTAAATTTATGGATAAAAGTGCACTTTTTAGATTTTGAGGATTCATTTATAGTTTGTGTCAAATTTCAAACTCTTTTATAACCTCTCTATAACAATTATTATATTATTAATAGAGTTAAAATTTAAAGTGACAATGTAAATGAATGGAGGAGACAAGAGCTTGTAATAAAATATTGTTACTTTATTTTGGTGAGGATGAGTGATACTCTATTAATATAAAGAGTTCAAATTAATTTCTCTGTTTATAAAGAGTGAGTTGTGAGATTGATGTGAGACCATTTTTTGTTCAATCCTCTCTATTAAAAGAAATTTATCACATTTGGTGAGTGTGATGTAGTTGCTCCTTAGTTTTTGTCTTTATGATACAAAAACCTTATGTTGAAAGGTTCTCATGCTCTCTCTTGCTTAAATTATATTAAAGAATTGTGGGATTACGAGTGTTCTGTCTTGGGTACCCGATATTGAACCGGGCCCATGAAGAATGTGATTAACCGCTTGAATAGAAACTCATTCACTCTACATTATGGCTTTCTTTGCAATGAAAAATTGCTGAATAACTTCATTATCCATAGAGCCTTTCTATTTCATATGTTTACTCGGAACATATTGTGAACTATGTTTCCTTGTTTGATTCTTTATGCAGTGACAGAGCTATTCCTTCATCAAACATTGACCTGCATTTGATACACTGCATCCGGAATCTTGAAAAGTGTAAAGTTTGTGGAGATATGATTCCTACAAAGCATGCAGAGGAACATTTCTTAAGCATTCATGCTCCGGTATATGATTTTTTTTATAGAGTTTTAGAATTATGGTCTTCTTCTCAAAATAGCAATGTTTTTTTTTTTTTTTTTGTAAAAATATAATCTTACTCTTGATTGATGAAGAATTTGCAGTTGCCTTGCTATAAATCATGATTCATGAACCGTACGACATACTTTTACAACATCATATGTTTAGCCTTGAGATCTGTCTTTTCTATCATCATTGAAGACAAGTACCATCTGATTAGCATTGTCTCTGAAATCTTCCGTCGAATGTTTTTTGTTATTATCGTGATATTTTCAGTGATGATATATGAATAGCTTAACAGGATTTATTGACAGATTTTTACTTTCGAGTCTTATCATATTGTCTCGAGTTAATCGGTAAATGGTAGCAATCGAGCGAAGTTGTACGTGAGAATGAATAATTTACCTCTTATACTTGATGCAGAATTGTTTGTGTAAGATTTATCATAGTCTCCTCATAGATGTAGACGTTAGTGCTATCTTTCTGTCTTTTCTGTCATTATTTTTTTGTAACTTCAGATCTGATGTTATCAACTCTTAGAAACTAAAACACAATCTTCTATGCTGGTGGATGCTACATTTGAACAGGTGTCGTGTACTCTTTGCAATGAGACGATGGAACGTGAAATTTTAGCTGTGCATAAAGGTGAAAAATGTTCTCAAAGAATTGTGACATGCGAGTACTGTGAGTTCCCTCTTCCTGCAGTTGATCTATATGAACACCAGGTAGTAACTCTTACTGAGTTGGTTTTGTTGTGTAGATTTTATGAGTTCAAAATTTATTTTCAAGATTTTGCATTTTCAGGAAGTATGTGGGAACAGAACAGAAAATTGTTACATGTGCAGAAAATATATCAGACTCCGTGAGAAGCTTCTCCATGAGAGCACGTGTCAAGGTGTACCAGAAGACACTGCTGAATCTTCCAGGTAAGATATCTTATCTGTTTTTTTTTTTTTCTGTTATGGTTTTTATGGGTCAGCTTGTTGCAGACTATATATAAACTAATGAGTTAATTAGGAGTGAGTTGTTACATTACTCAAGTTTTGGAGATTTTAATCGGGACTACCAAGTATCATTATGAACTAGAAAGTGAAGTTTCATGGTTTTAGCATGCCTTTATGCATATTGTAATCACTGCTTTACAGAAAAAGTGAAGGTAAGATATTCAGGATCATTATGAAAAAAACGAAAAATATTGGTAATAATTGGGTCTGGCTTCTGGGATCAGAAGTTTATTTAAGGAATTTTGTTGGTTTGGGATTAAAGCCCTGAACTTTAGGGAATTTTGTTGCTTTGGGATTAGAGCCCTGAACTTTGCATCAACTGTGAAACATTTTTTTGAAAATAACTCGGAAGTTTAAGGGATACAGTGGTGGATCCAGGCATTGGGGGACCAAAGACACTTGCGTATATAGGAGTTCTAAAGGTTTAAATTATTACATTGTAAATTTTTTTGTAGATATTTGTTGCTCAAGCACACTTTCGTTTTGTTGAGAATTCTATATGTTTGTATTTTCGACAATACTTAGTTATTTAGGGAGGGAATATCGGAGGATTAGTGGGGGTTACTCATATATTAAATTAATGTACGCCACATTTCTAGTGTTACGGAAATAACGAAGAAGGGGGGATTCGCTTGTCTCATGGGATTTTTCGAGTGACTGTGAGAGGAGTATCTGTCTTCCACTTGAACCATTTCATTTGGCATATTTCTATTTGGTACAATGTTTTAAAACTGCAAGGCGTAACTAAAATATTTTTCCAAGGGCTTCACTAATGCTTTAGCTTTTTATGTTCTTGCGTACACAAAAAGCGTAAGCTTTTCTAGTTTTTCAGCAAAGTTTTTTGTGTGTGCATATATTAGTAAAAGCGAGTTTTAAGGTGCTTTAAAGCAAGTTTAAAAACTGAGTTTTAGCGAAGCATGCAATACTATTCTAGAAACATTTTCCCTTTTCAATTTCCATTGCTCTGTCCTTGCTTTAGAGCTGGTTCTTGTCTAAGAGTGTTGGTAATCTATGATTTAATTCGACTTTCATTGTCTTTATTGTAATAAATGTACTTGGCCCTTTGAAGGAATAGAAGGCCTGTCGAAAGAGGGCACGGTGTTCCTCCACGAAGGCAACCACGTGAATTTTCTCCGAAGCGCCTCCTTTTTACTATCGCCATTACGGGCATTGCTGTTCTGTTGGGATCATTTTTATTCCAGAGGAAAACCGACATCAATCCCTTGCAGTAGTTGAATTGACGAAAATAATTATGACTTTCGTGTATACTATGAAGTTTCTGAATATTTGGTTAGCCCTTTGTTTGGTATCCATATCGGTGTTGGTGTTTTTGTTTTCCCTTTTAAAAAAAAACCAGCAGATTACTATTAAAAAAGCAAAACAGAGCACACGCTAGACAGCATATACCAAACAAAACGTGAGTAAAGATTATGTACTCGGCTCGTGTAAATGGTAAGCTATACCATCAGTGTAAAGTCGTATTGATGCAGTTTATGAAACAACTAATGCAGGAACTGAACTCGAGTTTGTGAAAAACATGATTCTGCAATTTATAATTTTCGTTTGTGGAATGTAAAATAAGCAAATATTTGCACTGTTTGCTCTAGTTGAGTTGGTCTAGAAGTACCCCTCATCTAACATGTAGATTGGTTTGGACTAATCTTATGGGTGAGTATTTTATTTATTTGGTTTGAGGTTGAGCACAATATTATTGCCGTGAGGCATACCATAACTTATACGTTACTAGGACTAGTATCTACTTGTACGTTATTAGTACTAGTATCTAAAACAGAATCACTGCCATTTATCTATCCCTGCACACGTTAGTAATAACTTATGAAGGATGCATTTTTTAACATATATGCTAAGAATAAGAAAAGAATGGAAGCCGCGATAATGACTGTTCATTGCGTATGTGTGCTGTGGCATGGAAATGAGAACATGTAAAATTGTTGATTATGAGTATTTCAAAGCTCAACATTTATAAGGACTAAAAATTAAAAAGCCAGGAGTCGGTCTAATCAATTTCAAATTTTATGGCATGCCTCTTACGGACACCGTTGTAAGACAAACAATTCCAAAGGCGCATGCAAACTTCCTTAGCTAATCTAGTATAATAAAAACCTGGCTCGTTCGGGCTGGACCGGGTAAGTTATGGACATATCATAACAAGTTTACTACCGTAAGTATTATTCTAAGTCGGTCTGATTGCTTAGATAGACTTAAAAATCGTAGATAAAAACATGCACGTCTTCCACAGTGTAATGATGATGATGTTTTCATGTTAGCTTTATTTTTAATTATAGAGAATCCTTGGAAGATAATATTCCATTTCTAACAAACAATGGTTAATGAGTAAGCAATGAAATTAGGAAAGATTAAAGTTATGGGTATTGAGAATGCTTCATCTCTCATTCAAGAAAAACCCTTTTTTTCAGTTTTCTCCCATTATTGCGAGTATGTGACCCACTATACATAGCCTCTATGTCTATACTTATCGTACTCAACATAAATGATCAAAGTGAGAAGTTTATGTCTTATTCCTCTACGATTAGTAAAGTTCTGATTGGAATAGAAAAGGTCTTGGACTAATGGCACCCCATGGGGTGCGGTTGCACGTTCGAGATAGTCATGTAAGTATCACAAAAGATTTGAACTTTCTTAATACTGCATTTTTTCTTCTCACTAATTCTTTTACATAGATTTGTATTTTTTTCCTGAAATCATCCACTTTGTTTCTGTACTTTACTACATCGCAACTTTTACTGATAATAAATAGTGGATCATCATAAAACTTTTAAGTTTATTCAAATGCCTGGCTTTCTGATAAAATCCCCAGAGATTTTAAACAAAGAGAATCCAGTCGTATGCATGTCTGTCTATTTATGTATAAAATTTTTGAGAGATTGCTGATAATAATGGAACTCTCAATTTATGCACCCTAACTTTTGGTATAACATCGATAAATAAGTTTATTGATGACAAAAATTGATATGCATACATGTGGATGTATGTATGTATATGTTAAAACAAGCATTTGGTTCTGAATAGGTGGTGATGGATAATGGCATAGTCCAAGTGACGTTGTCAAACCCGGGGGGAATAGTCACCGGAATAAAATATAATGGCATCGATAATCTGCTTGAAACCCTCAATGATGAATCTAACAGAGGGTAACAAAACTGCTATTTTAATCTTCCTAACTAGTATAACATTAATGCTACTCAAAATACTCACTCTCGCGGAAATGTATATATATCATATGTATAGGTATTGGGACGTGGTCTGGAATTCATTAGATGGCACTCAAAAAACCGGAATATTTGAAGTGTATGGTCAATCCTTCTCTTACCAAGTTCCTTGATAAGAAATTAGCCTGGCCCTTACCTAGCCGGTTCTTATTTCTTTTTCTCTATTATTAACAAGCTGAATCATTTCACTTCAAGCTCTAATATCAAGGGAACCCGAAAACTTGGAACGTTAATGCAGGATTAAATCAACCAAATTCGAGGTTACAATGAAAACCGAGGAGCAACTAGAGTTGTCATTTTCTAGGCCATGGGATCCTTCTCAAAAGGGAAAGCTCATTCCACTAAATATTGTCAAAAGGTTCTTTCCAAATATTTTGACAATTTCCTCCAAATCAACTCAATTTAATCTTGCCAGGAGATTTCCCAACTACTTTTATTATAATTTGTAGGTTTGTATTGCTCCGAGGCTGCTCAGGCTTCTACTCGTATGCCATTTATGAACATGTAGGTTCTCCAGAATGGCCAGCTTTCAGCCTTGCAGAGACTAGGATAGCTTTCAAGCTTCGAAAGGACAAGTACATATAGCATTCCTCCTTCCATATTTTACATCTTTAATGTTAAGAATACAGGTCTTTAATGACATAAAAATCTAAAGCACCAAAATTATGGCTTTATTTATGTATAGGTTTCACTACATGGCAGTTGCAGACAATCGAAAGAGGTTTATGCCTTTGCCTGATGACCGTATAACAGGAAGAGGCCAAGCCTTAGCGTATCCTGAAGCCGTCCTTCTTGTGAATCCCATCGAATCTCAATTCAAAGGAGAGGTTATTTTTATTAACTTTTTGCTTGGTTAAGTCCTTTTATTTTGTGAAAAAAATTAGTAGTGAGCTATTAATAATTTTTAAATGTTTGTGTGTATGTAAATATAATTAACTATATGTGCAGGTGGATGACAAATACCAGTATTCTTGTGAGAACAAAGATTTGAATGTACATGGTTGGATTTGTACCGACGACCCACCAGTTGGTTTTTGGCAAATTACACCCAGTAACGAGTTCCGAACTGGTGGCCCCACCAAGCAAAATCTTTCTTCTCATGTTGGTCCCACGTGTCTTGCTGTAAGCCAACCGTTACAAATGATGTTTTTAATCTTTTATAGTTTAACCTTTATCACGATTACCAAGGCCAATCGCGACTGCTTGTTGGCCAATATGCATTAGCCTCTGTTTGACAATATATAGATCAAGCCTGTGTGTGGATCTAGCTTGTCAACCAATAGCTTTGAGTTCACTAAATTCTGCATCTAGTATAGTATCAGACCAATTTATATTTCCAATTACAATGGTTATGAGGTTTTGATGCAAATATTTCACGTGACTTTTAAATTTATGAACTTTTTCATCAAATGTGGTGTACGTAATTGAGGCTTAGATTGCTTGATTCTGGAATTTGTTCCACCTGAAAGCGAGTTATCTATCCCAAGAATCAATCATTTTTATTAAGTTTATCAAAAATCAATGAACAGATGTTTTTGAGTGCTCATTATGCTGGTGATGACCTTGTTCCAAAATTTGATCAAGGGGAGGCATGGAAAAAAGTGTTTGGTCCAGTGTTCATATATCTTAATTCTGTTATAGATGGAGACGGTACTGACCCACTTACCCTTTGGGATGATGCCAAAAATCAGGTATCAAAATCTATATATCATGATTTATGTTCCACACACCTAATATTATCCCTGTAAAGACTTATAACATCATGACCTTATTGCTACCATTTTTCTATAATGAAAATCATAATAATTTTGCCTCAGATGTTAGTTGAAGTTCAAAGCTGGCCCTATAATTTTCCAGCCTCAGATGATTTCCCTTCGTCCGAAAACCGGGGTAATGTTCGCGGTAGGTTACAAGTGCTAGACAGGTGAGAAATTTATATAGTTAAACAGAATTTTCTTTTACTTTTCCCAAAAGAACTAGTTTTTATTTTTTAGAATTTCGTTTACCATCAATAAACCTTTCCAGGTATGTTAGTGATAGCTACATAACAGTCAAAGGCGCCTATGTGGGGTTAGCGCCCCCCGGAGAAGTCGGATCATGGCAGAGAGAATGCAAGGTGATATTTTACTTCTTTGTCATTACTAAATAATCATCAAATTCCAAAAAAGGACTACATAACAAATTCGTTTATAGCCAAGATTGATGTTTCTTCTGTTATCGCTTTCCCTGGCATTAGTATTTCGTCAAACATAATACTCGAGCACAACAAAAAACTATGAGAGACTATACTTCTAGATCCTCTTGGTACATTTGCAATTATTATCAAAAGTTTATCGAAAGACTAATAAGATTGTGCTTAAAAACTGGTGCCTTGGTGATAATTGATAGGAAAATAAGCAGCTCAGGGCTACAACTTCTTTTATTACTAATATACATTTTACACAACTGAGCATGTAAACCTATTTCCCAGTTCTTGTGTAATTCTCCATGATTCTCTGCACTTGGCATTTTCTTAAAATATTGACTCTTTTTTTTCTGTCGAATTAGAACTATCAATTCTGGACTACCACGGATGAGGATGGCTATTTCTACATCAATGATGTGCGTTTTGGAAACTATAACTTATATGCATGGGTCCCTGGTTTTATCGGAGATTATCGAAATGATATCGAACTTGCCATAGTTCCAGGTTTTCAATCTTTCTTTCTAATTAAGTCCATTAACAAATAGCTTTTTAATTAGGATTTTCTGAAACCCAAGGTTTTTGAAAAGAGCATACCTTTACAGCAAGTAATGTGCATTACTTACACCTTCACCACTTTGTCAAGATACACGTAATCTAATCATTCTAAGTTGTAAGTTGTAACTACTTGCAAATATAAATTCTAGCTTGCACATTTAAGGTAATTTCACTACTCTTGGTACATTTGCAATTATTATCGAAAGATTTTAAGCCCATTCAAAAACAGGACCGGATACCGATATGGGTGAACTTGTTTACGAGCCTCCTAGAGATGGGCCCACAATATGGGAAATTGGCATTCCTGATCGTTCTGCAGCTGAGTTTTTTGTTCCCGATCCCAACCCAAATTACATTAACAATCTATTCGCCAATCATCCTGACAGGTTATATTTTTAAGTTTTATAAATAGAAACTTTTGAAAAGCAATGGGTTATATTTTGTGATGAACTTTTTGTTTTGTTTGTTGATTTGTAGATTTAGACAGTATGGCTTATGGGAGAGATATGCAGAGTTGTATCCTGATGGGGATTTAGTCTACACAGTTGGTGTTAGTGACTATAAAAAAGATTGGTTTTTTGCTCAGGTTACCAAGTAAGGTTCTAACTATTGTTTCCGAGAGCACTTGAACCATGATTTCTTATTTTAATTTCTTTACGTAGAAAAAAATTGTTTTGAAAATACAAATTGAACTTGAAACTAAATGTCCCCTTACCCTCGCGAAATTAGCAGCTTATTTTGGATCAAAATGGTAGCGAAGGGCAATTATTGTGATAAATAAATACAGATTCTTACGCGATATATATATATTTTTGCAGGAAAATAAGTGACAACACATACCAAGGAACAACTTGGCAGATCAAATTCAAACTTGATGATGTAAATCAAGGAGTTTATAAACTCAGAGTAGCATTAGCCTCAGCTACTGTTGCCGAGTTGCAGGTATATACATATTTTGCCTCTTTTTATTTTTAAAATTGAAGTTGTACAATTCTCAACTTGCACTCATATCTCCTCAGAAGTGCTGCCCAAGTATCATCAGCTAAACAAAACTTGATTGGGCTAAGTATACTTACGAGTTACGAAGCTTTAGTTCTGATTTTGTAATTTGCACTATATACTAGTTTTTATTACTTCTAGTAAATACAAACAGTGGTTATATAATCTTCCCGTAAATATTGCCTTCAATCTTACATTTGCAGTTCACTTACCTTCATTTATAAATAAATAATGTTATTTAACCACACTTCACAGAATCCATATCTAGCATTTTGAAGAGGTAAATAAGATGCCAAAAAGGATGAAAATTAATCTGTATACAGAAATTTTTTATTCATGCATGTGTAGCGTTATCTATTTTCTATAAAACCCCGTCCGTATTTGTTTTGTTAAAAATGAGTAATGCAATGAGATGAATATTTGTTGATTTAGGTACGGGTGAACGATCCAAAAACAAAAAGCCCTCCTCTATTTTCGAGTGGGTTACTCGGAAAAGACAATGCCGTCGCAAGACATGGAATTCATGGGCTACATTGGCTTTTCAATATAAATGTGCCCAGCTCTATAATTGTGCAAGGAGAAAACACCATTTATTTGACACAACCAAGAGGCCAATCCCCTTGGCAAAACCTCATGTACGATTATATCCGCTTTGAATTGCCCCCATCAAAAATGTGTGCAACTTGATTAATAAGAATGGTAACACGATCGACTATAAACTCTCTTTGGTAATGTACAGCCATTGTTACTTGTACTCTTGTAAATTAAATTCGATGTTGTCAGCGATATATGTGTAATCTAAAAATAATGTCAGCTTAACCCAAAAAAAAAAATCATTTGTTGTAATATTTTTGGTTTTCTCCACATCGTATATTACTCGCGACGAAATTATTGTGGTTATACACATGCCAGCTTTTATAAATCGCTACTACTTATAAGCCATTTAGCTCATCAAAGAGACGAGTATTTAGTTTTGCAATAGGGGTTGTTGGACCAACAATTTTACTACTACTAAAATAGGCTACGTGTTTTTGCAGCTCGATGTGCAGTCTTTCTTTTGGCCTTTAATATAATTAATTGAAATTGTGTAAAATGGCGCATTACATTTTTTTTTTAATCCATTGGGAAAAGAAACTCTTTATTAACAAAGTTTTTAAAAGGAATTGAATACTGTGACAAAAATACATGTATTTCTTCCCACTAATAGAAACATCCATAGCCAGTAACTGGACCAACTAATAAAGAATAACGCAACAAGAAGTTATGCGTAAATTTTCAAGTTCAAAAAAATATGTGAAGGTGGGTGGTAAGTAATGTGGCTTTATAATTAGATGGAAAAATCTGAAAATTAAACATCCTATGTAAAAGAAGTTTGCTCTTTCTGGTTAGCAGAAGTTGCAATTAATTGATATTTTCAATATAAATTAATTAGCGAAGTTGTGAATATTCTGACTGCCAACTATATACATATCTTTAACACAGTATGATAAATAGTACTACTATGAGTAATTTGAATTGGTTTTATTTTCACTTACCCAAAAAAAATCACTCCAGTATTTATAAAACATGAAAAAGGGCACGCTTAAAGAAATTTAAATAACTTTTTAAGTCTTTTAAAAACATGACAAAGAACGAGTACTATTCTTGCAATTGTTATTTACAGAGAGTACTAATAAATTAGTGAATTGGACGATTTGTAACCTTTCACATTTAAAAGACAAGAGTTTCATTTCAGTCAACGCATGCAAATTTCTCAATTTGGATTAATAGCTTAGGGATAGCAGTTACTACTAAACACCTACGTACAAAGAAAAAGGAATAGGTTGACCATGGAAAGTGCTCTCACGGTTCATTAATTTGTTTACTTATAGTTCAAAGAAAAATAAATTTCTTTTGAAAATCACATTTCAAATACAGTTCTAACTGTAATAATTAAAATTGACACGTTGCTACATAGTCGAGTACATTTACAACAAGTTTAGAAAACTTTACCCCAAAATCCGTATATCTTTATTCTCACAACTTCCTATGACTTCTCTAAAGTTTAATCTATTATGACTATAAACAATTGAAAAAAATTCGAAATTAATTTAGTTTGTAAAATTGTCTCTCTCTTCGACATGTTTAGCATTAAATAAGCAATAAATAGTAGTATAAACTACAAAGCAAAAGTAGAAAAATCAATACGTAAGTTGATGAATTGTGTAAAAGTGGCAACTAATACCAAACTGAAAAAAATTGGTATATTAACTAGAATTTGATAGGTAATCTAATAAGTTTTAGTGAAAGGTTATATATATATATATATATATATATATATATATATATATATAGCATTGTCACACATTTGAGGATGCAAATTTGCTAAGTTAGATTCATTATGTTTTTATCATGTTATCAGGTTTTTCAAGTGTATTGATAATTATTTTCCGATTATATTTTTTAAATCAACGGTTATATTATTTTCAAAGTGTTTGTTCAAAAAAATCTGTAAAATTTAACATTTTTATATATATTTTTTGTATTTATTAATATTACTACCTTATAAATTATCAAACAAACAATTAAACATAAAAAAAATCAAATTTTACTGATTTTTTTGAACAAATACTTTAGAAATAATATACGTCGATTTAAAAAATATAATTGGAAAATAATTACGAATACAGTTGAAAACCCCGATAATCCCTGCATTATTATTTCAACCCGTGCACTAAGAAAAAAGGCGAAGCTGGAAATTGCAAAAGGGGCATTTGAAATTCACTTGTTTTGTAATTATTTATGAGGGTACTTAATTACTGTTTAAAAAAAATATAAAAATTATTCTTTTGTTTAACTATGTAAACATGGCACCTTATGGTCACGGTATTTGCTCAGCTGAATAAAAAATTTCTTCAGAGACACTCCCTCGGGCTCTTTAAATTTTTTTCTAAAAGCTTTGGTATTTTGTAATATAATAACTCACCGGAACTCTATGCTGTAATACTCTATATATGAATAAACTTTATATAATAATAAAAATATTCGGTCCCAATTTAAACTAGTTCAAAATAACAATAATATGCACATTGTAATATTTCATGATTTTTATGGTCCCGTCTTGACAAATTTACCTCCATATAGGAATAAATTACATAAATGTGTAAAATTATATATATGTCGTTAAATTAAACTTAAAACGATTTAAAATATCTATCTAATGTAGTCTGTGATATTGTCTTCATTTTTTTGATTGTCACCGTATCATTTAACTTGCGGGTACGTAATAGCTCGTTTACGTCAACATTTTATTGTTGAACCCAAAATACATATGTACTTAGTTAAAAAAATTTAAATTCATGAATATGCTTATTTCGTGACTTTTCAATTCTTTTGGATTTATGTGTTTGACTTGTTACATAGATATATACATGTATTTGTCTCTTTAATATTTGTGTTAATTAGTTAAATTATATACGCATATACATTTTATTATGCGGAACATTTATTTAAGTATTTTTTTTTATTTTTTTATATATCAACATCTAGTTAGGAATAACCTATTTATAAGAATATTGTCTCCCACTATCAAGCTTATTAATGTGGTAAGTAATTAAAACAGATTTCAAATTTTAATTCAAATAATTAGTTTTTTTTATACTAATTCATTACTTAGTTTCTTAATCTGGGAGGACCTAAAAAGGAAAATAGGGGGGACCCACGCCGCAGAAATGACAAAATATAATTACAAGGATCAATTAATTTTTAACGCCCATTGAACGTCCTTAAAGGCATCTTAGGCAATTACTTATATAACTCGGTGTAAATACCATCTTACTAGTTATATATATATATATATATAAGTATTGGATTTACCAATACATGTACAAGTGATTTTGAAGAAGAGATTTGCAGTAATTTTAAGATATGGAAAACAAAATGAATTCTTCTCAAATTCTAGGTATGATAAAGCTGATGATAGCTTTACTAGTTATATCAAGCGTTCATAATTTCACATTCTTAGTCAAGGCAAATGAAGAATGCAAAAGGTAACTCGCTAATTTTTCTTTCATTGGTATACATAGCTGTTTTTTCTCTTCTTTTTTTCTTTTCTTTTTTGTTGTTGTTTTTGCAAATTTCAGTGCATTACACATGGCCTTTTTAAATGGTTGGTTTTTCACTAATTTGTGTAATACTGTTTTATTTTTGCATTCCTTGATCATAAAGCTTCCACTCTACTTTACTAGTATAAAAAACTTGGGTTTCTTTAGTTAGTTAGTTTTCCGACTTTTTTGTAGGGAAACAGAACAACAATCTTTGAAATTTTGTTCAAGTATTCTAGACCTTAGTCTAAAGTAATTATTTGAGATTTTGCTTCTAAGTTAATTTTGAGTTCAGAACAATAATTTCTAATATCTCGAATAATAATAATACTGAACATTAAAAACTAAAGAAATCCTTAATGCCCGAAAAGGAATTGTATATTTTAAATTTTAACATCAAAGAAATTCAGAAAATTGCACTTAAAATCTGAAGTCATTTTTTTCTTGAAAAGAAACTCGTGTATAGTATGTATAGTTTGAAACGTCGTTTTTTTCCTGGAGAAATGAAGCTGATTATAATTATATGTGTGTATTTTTATTAGTTCCAGGAAAGAACGTTTGGGCAAACCTGATTGTGGTGAAATATTGAAGGGAAACAAGCAAGGAATAGCACCACTCTTTGGTGTCCAGTTGTACAAAGAAAATAACCAAGTAACTCCATCTCCTCTTTTTCTTTTTTCTTTTTTTTTTTGAGAAAATCAATTTCAGTTAAATCATCATACAAATAAAAGCCACAAATGGTCGGGCATAACTTGCAATCTAAACTCGCTCAAACTAGATCTAACATATAAAGTTAAATATTTTGCCGATTTGTTGAGCGATCTTGAAACTCAATCGAAACTCCAATTCATATCATTTGTTAAGGAAGTATGTCGGTAACTACAACGGTCAATCTCCCATGAACGGTCTTGTATTTTCCTTATATACAAAATTAATATTGTCCATCTCCTTGTTCTCATTTAATACACGCATTACACATACATGCATGCATACGAATATAACACATGTAACGCATATGGCATCCAATTTATTAAACACTTTGAAATTATGGTGGGCTGAAAAGGATTAACACGAAAGAAAAATGTTTGGAATATAAAAGTTCTAACATAAAAATTTCGTTGTCTAATTTATTGGTTTAAGAGAGAAAACCAAGGGGTACACAGTCTTTTTGTGTATCCTAATGTAGTGGAGGAATATTTGTATTGTATGTGTTTGCGTGAAAACACTTCTTCGTACGTAGTATATTATTTATGTTATCAGAATTCACCAATTTAACACCTTTGATGACAAACATTTGTTTCAATTAATTTTATATTTGCAATCCAAAGGCTTTTAAGTTGATATCTCTAACTTATGTAATGATGCGAAAATTCTACATGGATCTTATAACATGCAAGTTGAACATGGAAGATCTATTTATCTTTGATGATCTTAATTAATAGTGCAGAAGGATTGTTTATCTTGGGTTCATGTTTGAGCTAGCAATATTAATTAACAAACGATTGACGATTATAGATTTGTTAGCGAATGATTCATCTAAATATCATGATATCAAATGTTCGCCTTTTACTACACGGCGCGCTACACCTATATTTGCGAGTAACACTATCTGAAAAAAGGATTATTACATTACATATAAAAGAACAAATTTAACAACTTTGCGATGTGAAATAAGAACAAATTGAATTGACCGTGTTCACATTCAATATGAAGAAAAAATATATATAAATCGACATTGGACATATATAGTAACTATATAATATGTACATAACTATAATTTTTTGAGTTTTTTTTTAGGAAAGGAGTCGTTAACAAACTCAACGGGGTTTTTCTCGTGTTATGTTTGTTTATCTAACAAGCCCTATTTTTATGTTCAAATGTAATTCAATTACAAATAGACGAGCACGATACGAGCCATTAACAAAGCAACCAAGAATTCTTTTCTGAAACGGCTCAGTTCACTTGCAGCTGTACTAGAGACGCCTAGGGTGGACCTAAGAGGGGGCCATCCGTGCCGCTCCTTCCTTGAAAGTTTTAAAAACGGCTTGTTTTTTCAGGAATTTGTTGTAAAAAAATTTCTCTCACTATAACGATACTAAATTAACAAGTAACGAAAGTCTCCCCCTGGTCAAATTTTCTGGTCCATCACGTAACAACTTGAACATTATAACAGGGACTTTATTGCTTCATTTAAAAAATTAAAAGAGTACATTTAATGAAGTTATAGAAGAGTTAGGTCATGATGCTGTAACCTGTAATAGTGTAAGTACAAAAAAACATTTTGAATCTTTGAACAGGAAAAAAAACGTGCAATTGATTTTGTTTTTTGACCGTGTAAACAACTAAAAAATAAACAGTTGAAAAAGACATGAAATATAACAATTATATGAAATACTTGAATTGAAAAGTAAAATGGAATTTTAGAAACGTTACCTTGAAAGAATGTTTTTTCCCAATGAGGAATATTGATGGGTTGAAGTAACTTTTAACGTGGGAGAATGGGTGAGGGAATGGGTGATATTTTCTTTTTCATAAAAACAAACGAGCACAATTTCTTTTCCTGAGATAAGGTATGTTCTTTTATTTTTATTTTCTTCTTATGATAGTTTTATTTTAAATTAGGGGTATTTACCGAAATCCAAAAATTTAACGGCTTCATAAGGGTATTTCACATATACATAATAGAATGTATAAGCTTTATGTTTTCAACTCCCTGATTATAACATTCCACTCAGTGGGAAACTAAATATCGTAAATGAGTGTGCCGATTTCAACATATAAATAAAACCAAGTACAAATAAATTATCCCGGTACATAATAACTATATTAAACAAGTTAGTCCATTTTTGTATAACAAATATTTTTTTTATATAGAATTATAGAGTATACATATTTATTTGTTTTGGGATCTCCCAAGTTTTCGTCTTACCAAATCCCAGATTTTTAAAGGGAGTCTTTTTTATTTATTCATTTTGATTCAGTTTTCTAAAGAATGAAGTTGACACTCTTCTGATAATGAATTTGTATGTAGGGTGTATCTTCGCTTTTCAATTACGTTTTGTTGTTTCGACATAACAAATGATTTATGCTGGAAGTTTGTTTGTTCAGAGAAATACAGAATACATATCTTGAACTGTTTAAGGCTGAGAAAAATAAGGGTTCATATGGTATAAATCTTCTAGATTTTCCAGACTAGAAAACCATATAATGTCGGCTTTTAAGCTATCAGAAACGTGAGATCCTTATTTTTTGCAATTGGTGTTGGATAATGGAAGAATTGAGAGATTTTCTTATTTGCAGTTGATATTGGAGAATGGCTTACTTCAAGTCACTTTCACGAATCCAGGAGGTGACATTACAAGAATCCAATACAACGGAATCGATAACTTGATTCAATATAACGAAAGTCATGGGCAACATGGAGGGTATGGTGTTTTTAACTTATCAATGTGATTATTTCAACAACTTAAAATTGTTAATAAGTTTCTTGATTGCTTGAATCAAGCGACCGAATGCAAGACCACACCAACTTCTATAGAAGACTTCGATTTATACTTGGTGGATATTGCAGGTATTGGGACATAAATTGGGATGGACTAGGTAAACCCGGCTTGACTGGCAGCTTTGACATGTAAGAATCTCTGATCTCTCTCCATATCCCGATGTACTCTTAATTCTGATATTGTTTGTCTAACTTTAAAGTATCACATCTACTAATATTGTCTATTAAATCTGAAACATGCATATTGAAGTTGACAGTTACAAAACTTTGATATAAATCTGCAGACTTAGGGGAACAAGTTATAAGCTTATCGACCAAAGTAGTGAACGAGTGGAGATCTCATTTACGAGGCAATGGAACTCCAGCAATCATGGCCATCAGGCCCCCCTGAACATAGACAAAAGGTCCTTGGTGAATATTACATAAGTTACATGTATTAAATTTCACGAAATGAATGTGCTTTTTTGGTTCCTTGTTTTACAGGTTTATTATGCTAAGTAACTTATCAGGCTTTTATTCGTATGCCATTTTTGAACACTCGAAGGATATGCCTGGTTTTCTCCTATATGAAGCCAGAATTGCATACATGCTAAAAAAAGAGAAGTATGGACTTGTCTTCTACTTTAATGTAGCAAAGTGTTTAATTTAAATCTCTGGTCTGTTATATAAAGATGGTATGAGATTCATTATTAAAAAATCTGAAATTTCAGGTTCCGCTACATGGCTATAGAAGATAATAGGCAAAGATACATGCCCTTGCCTGATGACCGCTCACCACCTAGAAGTGCCAAACTGGCTTATAAAGAAGCTGTCCATCTTGTTGATCCTATTGAACCACAATTTACGGGACAGGTAATAATACTATGCCCTTCTAGAATAATTCAATGACATAATGTGGTCTAACCATAAATTAAACCCAAACTTTTTTATGTTGATCTTATGAAATGTAATTTATTCATGGAACTAGATAAAATATGAATAGTACCGGTTTTGTGTGTAGGTAGATGACAAGTACCAGTACTCTTGCGAAAACAAGGATTGTAAGGTTCACGGTTGGATATGCTTTGACCCGCCAGTGGGATTCTGGCAAATAAATCCTAGTAATGAGTTCAAGACTGGGGGACCTATCAAACAGGACTTAACTTCCCACGTCGGTCCAGCTACCCTTTCTGTATGTCACTTTCTGATCTATAATCCATCCAAATTCGTGTGTTTTTCTGATGACGCGTCGACTAAGAATTTTATTGTGACTATAATTATGCTGGTAGATGTTTGTAAGCACCCATTATGGGGGAAAGGACGTGGAAATTAAATTTGAAGATGGGGAACCATGGAAGAAAGTTTTTGGACCAGTTTTCATATACCTCAATTCCGTTTCGGATGTAACCGAGTCGCCTTACCTTTGGGAGGATGCCAAAAACCAGGTTTTATATTTGGAACTTGTGAATTTTATAGTTCCAAAAATACTGCGAGCTAACTTATCAAACCCTCTTTACATCAATTTTCTAGCTTTAAAATTGAAATTGATTTAAGATCGTTTCTGGCTCAACAAAATAATGGAATTCTCCTATTTTTGTATCGCCTCTAGATGGAAACTGAAGTCCGAAGCTGGCCTTATGAATTCCCAAAATCAGATGACTTTCCAAAGTCTGAGCAAAGGGGCATTGTCATTGGTAGATTGCTAATCCAAGATTGGTATGACTAGCCTCAACTTAATCCAAGTTTTTCAAAATTAGTTTGATGTAAACGAACGTTCAAGATCAATGTAAAGAATTGTTTTTGGAACTCACGGTTTATTTATAAAAAAAATTGATTTCGTATTTTCATTAATAATCTCGGATTAAAATCAGTTCTACTGCATTTGTTGTAAACAAAAAAGGTTGGCTAAAGGGAACCTCTATTGCTGATGGTGCACTTAAGGTATTTGTTTGGATCAGACCTGAATGAATTGAATTGGAATTAAAAGGAGTTTCATTAATTTTTCTGTTCTCAGATTCCTTCTGCTCTTTCTTCTCTTCTCTTTCTAATTTTCTTCTAATTTCCTCAGATATTCCTATACAGTAACAAAAAAAATTGCCTTTCAATGTTTTATATCATTCTAGCTTATTGTACCATATACTGTAGTTTATATTCCTAAGTGCTTGTTGCTTATCTAATTCTTTAGAGTTCTTGTGGCAACCAAAAGTTAATCATGTTTTCAATTTACATAATGAGCTTGCAAGGAAAAGCATAACTGTACTGCCTTAGATATAGTTATATTAGGAATTTTTTAGAATCAAGATTTTTTGCTACATACTTCAAAAATCAGATTTTTGGTCAAAAAATCTGTTCCCAAACGGAACCTTAGTCTCAATGCCCCTCATTGTCTCAGGTCTCAACAATTTATTTATTTTTCAAATTTTGTTAGGTATTTGAGTGAGCAACTTGTACCAGCAACCGGTGCTTACGTAGGTCTGGCCCCACCAGGAGAACCCGGATCATGGCAAAGAGAAGGCAAGGTGATAACTATCAAAGCTTATTTTTTGTAAGACAAATCGCATCCTTATTATTCCCCTCTGAAATGGGTAGTTTCCTTGAATGTATTTTCAGGGCTACCAATTTTGGACAACAGCAGATGATCAAGGATATTTCAGAATCGAGAATATACGCGAGGGTGATTACAATATCTATGCGTGGGTGCCTGGTGTTTTAGGTGATTACCATTCCAATAATTCCATCAGCATAACCTCAGGTTCTTATCTCTAATCCAAATTTCATCGCCCATTAAAACCAAATTCGCTTTCTACGGTTGTAACGTTTTGAATGCAGAGATTAAATAAAAAAATTACATGATACATTTGGAGACCAGGTTTCTACATAAAATTGGGAGATCTGATATATGAGCCTCCGAGATTTGGCCCCACTTTGTGGGAAATTGGTATACCCGATCGTACTGCAGCAGAGTTCTTCATCCCCGAACCTGATCCAGCTTATTTAAACACACTCTTTGTGAACTATCCTGAGAGGTTAGCCTTTTTCAGTAATGCAATCTAGATTTTATTTTTTTAAATCCAAACCTGCTGAGTGATTGCAATATATTTACATTATTAACTATAGGCCGATTTAATTTCTTAGGAGAGTTTTTATACATGCAGATTTAGGCAGTACGGATTGTGGGATAGATATACAGAATTATATCCTGATCAGGATTTAGTTTACACTGTTGGGTATAGTGATTATCGGCAAGATTGGTTTTTTGCTCATGTGAACAGGTAATAAGCTTTTCTTCTCTTTTTTTCTTATTTTCAAACCATTCCGGAATTTTCTGATTTCTGAGTTTTACAGTCAGACTAATTATTAGTTACATGTTCATCTAGCCTAAGCATACTTACATTTTGAATTTTTCGAATTATAAGCCTCTCGGCGATTAATTTTGCATTGCATCTTTGTTGGACTTTAATTCTTACCGCACTTGGAGATGCACACGCAGGAATAAAGTTCTTCTTTGGCTTGAACAAAAAAATGATGGTTGTCGTTCTAGTATGAATCTGAGGTTTTGTAGCATCAGGAATAAGTATTACTAGCATGAGAAGTTATACCGAAAGGGCATCCAATCAAGTTTGGTGTTTTCACATACTCTACGATGCGATATGATCATATTTGGTGCTTTAAACATCAAAGTTTCTATGTTTTGACTACTTTATTCTTGCTTATTACTAACACTTTCAACTTCTTCAAGTTAGTTGAACTCTATTATGCTGCCCTTCAAAAACAACTTCAAGATAGTCGGAGATGGGATTTTATTTTTTACCTATGCTTTATTTTGGTTTTTTGTGCTTATTTTACTTTGGATGAGATGATTTAGATGACTTTTAGAGTTGTGCGCTAATGTAGTGTGCCTATGTATTTTCTGTTATCTTTAGCCTTTTGGAGTTTGCTCCTGATCCAGGTACCGATCCTTGTATTAGCTTGTTATTTGGATTAATAATAAGCCCAGTTTCTTTGAAAAGAAAACGGAAAAAAAAAAACTGCTCAATTCAAATCGATTATATGTTTCAGCTTAACATTAGATAAGTTTAATTACTGCAAGTTATCTGCACATAGTCACGTATGTATAGAGTTCTACAGGACTAGTGTCATGTTAAATCCCATCTTTGTAGGAAATCTGGGAATCATACGTATGAACCTACTACATGGAGAATTGACTTTATTCTTGAGTATGTGTATGAGGGTGGAGCTTACAATCTCCTTGTCGCAATCGCGTCTGCAGAAGACGCCAAGCTTCAGGTATTTTTAGGTTCCTCCCTCCTACTCTCTCTTTGATTAAGCGTTTAGATACAAAGATTCGTAAGCAGAGATATATACACTCTTTTATCACATCGTATACTACGTTCTAAAACTTAAAGGCTCTAGGTACCTTTCTTAGTTTCCCTTACACTTCTCTCTTTCTGTCTATAGATTCGTGTAAATGACCCTGAAGCAGATCCTCCGCATTTTGCAAGTGGTTTAATCGGAAAGGACAATGCAATTGCTAGGCATGGAATTCACGGTCTCTATCGCTTATTAAGACTGGAAATCCCGAGTGCTCAACTTGTAATTGGCCAGAATTCGTTATATTTTACACAAGCAAAGGGTTCTAGCCCCTTCCGCGGGTTGATGTATGACTACATTCGGTTGGAGGCTCCTTCAGCATATGGTTATTCATCTAATGGCCCGCCGTCTTATTCTTAGGGAACTCGGTTTTTAGTGGTCAACTCTTTACTATCTCAGAAGGAAGTAGCCTTGTTGTATTATGATATCTTGTTTGTTATAGATGCCTTTTTTAAGATTAATTATATTAGACTCTTTGGAAGATAACACATGCAGAACAACTAGGATTACATCATGCTGAACTAAACCACATTTAATCATGCTGAACTAAACCACATTTAGCATCGACTTTTAATGTAAAAATTAATCAGAACAAGCGACTTTACTCTCAAGTCTTTTCACTTATCAATAGCTAAAGAGCTAGAGGTTGAACAGGATTAACATTATCTTTTTCAACAACCGAATTCGCAATGAAATGATATGAACTGGTTTTTTCAAATTTGCAGCACTCCTAGTCTCCTAGGAGTCGGGTGAGATTTTACTTTCCTGTTAAATATAAAAGATTTCTGACAAATAATATCCATCTCTTCAAAAAAAATTAAATAATACACCAATTATCTAACGGAAAATCAAGTTAAGGAGCTTAAGAAGACAGATTAGAACTTGTAATTTATTCAAAAAAACGTACGTGACAATTAACTGTGTATGTCAAGGTGTTTCTTAGTATTCTCAGCATCATCAGTAGCTTTAACTTGCATCTTGGCAGTCTCCATATCAGCTCTTGTTGCTTCCTTCTCATTCCTCGCTGTTACCTTCTTCGACTATATATGCATATATATACGTTCATACATAACAAATATTAGAGTCAGGTTAACAAACGAATTAATTTAACTTAATCAAAACACTATTACCCTACGTGTTGCACAAATCTGCCTATTTCAAGTTATTCAACTCGGTTTTTAGGGAACTCGGTACAAATACATTTACTATGTTCCCATTTAATTGTTCCCATTTAATTGTCATCTATGATGACGACATGCAATTTTATTTTAACCCTTCAACAACTCTGTATATATCAAAATCGTGAGTTTAGAAAAAAAAAAAAAAAAAAGTTAATTGTATAATTCAAATGTTAAATTATAAGATTTAATTTTGAAATTTTTTATTTCTAACAAATTTGATAGAAGTTAAAAGTTGGTCAAAACTGTACTAATTTCATAAAAACAATTAAATGAAAACGGATCAGGTATTAATTAACTTTCACAATGGACATACTCTAGCTCTCAAGTAATATTCATTTCTTTGAAAGAGAAGTAAAACTCAGATTACTGGCTTAGAGTAACATTTTATGACTACTACTACTATATGTACCAAAAAGAATCATATTTCAATTATTCAAAATTTTAAGGTGAACTAATTAAGAATATTCAAAAATAAAAAATCCGTATAAATATTTAAATAAACACAATTGTATCGCAGCAAACATTCATAACAATGGAAACTAAAGTAAATAAATTCTCAAAAATTGAACTCTTATGGTTATATATATACCTGGCCAACAACAAAAGCTTTAACATAACCGAAACCTTCCTGCAATGAAATTAAAAACTTTAAATACCCTTTCTTCACATCCGAAATCGAAAACGACGCCTCTTCTTCCTCTTCGTGTAACGTCGGTGTAGATGACGTGGCAGAAGCTGTAACCGGCGGCGACTTATGAATCTCCTCCATCAGTAAGTCAAAATTTAATACTATATGTTATTCAAGATTTTAATAGCTTGTGAGCTTTTGCTACTATTTAATTTATTTGTATAAATATTGATGACTCAAGATATATATAGTGGAATGTTGGTATAGTTGCATGGCACGACACGATATGCACACGTTGGTGGATACGTGGCAAGCTACCACCGAAAGTAATTGGTTAAATTTCCAAAAAATACTTTATTTTAATTACGACTTAATTATGAGTTAGGATCCGACCGACAGTTTTCAATACACGGTCAATTTCAATGGGTAACGTGGATACCTATATATCACTAAAAAAAAAAAAAAAAAAAAAATACTCAAATAGCGACGGGATTAGTGACGATATTTTTTGTTACGAGCTTATTAGCAACGGTTTTTGTGACGGTTTTGTTACAGTTTAGTTAATTTGCGACAGATTTGTGACGGATTTTTAAATTAGCGACAGGCTTATGACAGCTTTTGACTCTCACTAAATCAAATATTATTTTGTAATGTATGTGAAGTGGAGTGCTATCGTGTTATTTATTTCCATCCACTAGGTTTTTGTTTTTGTTTTTTACCCATTAAATATAATGGTTCCATCCATCCGCTCCTACTAATTATATAGAGGATAAAATATTTTTAATACATCAAACTAGTTAACGATTTGTATATCTATCTTTTAAATTTTTTAATTTGGGTATTATACTAAAAAAATTATCCCAATTTTACACATAATCCAAATTTTTGTTATGTGTGAAATTTAGAGAAACGTTTTTCTATAATGACATATTTTTGTGCAAAATTGTTAAATTATCCTATTAAATTAACGTTTGTCAAATGTCACGTGACATGATTCCGTGATTAATTTAGACGATGATACTTAAATTAGAAAATTATTATAGTGTAGTATCCAAATTAAAATTTTTAAAAAGTGGGTATCCAAATCGTTAAAAACAGATAGTTTGGTATACTAAACGTATAAAACCCCCTACATGTATAGACCATAAAATGAGCCGGCATTTTAACTGGACGAGTTGATCGGTTAGAGATTTAACTTATATAGCATAATTACTTAATCTTCGTTAATTAAATAATTTATACCGTTATAATACGGGTATATTAATTTCTAAAATAAAGTTCATGCTGGATCTGACAAAACCCAACAATCTCGACAAAAAACGATATGATATGATATCAACGAAAGCTAGATAGACAACGGATGTGAGGAATTCTGTTTTTGATTAAACTGCCTTTTACTGAAAATTCGTTTTCATATGGTACAATAGCTAATTGAACTTTAAGAGAAACCGTTTTGGATGTGTATCCCAAACTTAATCTGAACATTGCGAAATCTTAAATAATGGCTTTTGAAACTCTATAATATGTAAAGGAAATAAAATAAAAAATATTAAGAAGAAAAATGTATATTAAATATATGACGAAATTTCTAATAAAGTAAAATTTGAATAAATAAGACTTGTTACTCAAATTTTGGTTATTAATATCTTATAATAGAATATACAAAATTAAACATGCATTTCACATTATCATTTCAAAATTCATAAATTCAGAAAATTACATTAAATGTTTATTAAATATTTAGCACGGAATCTTTAACAATATCGGCTTCTCATTTTTTAACCTATTTTAGTTGTGTTTCTCGTTTCACATATTATTGTTTTATTTTCACATAATGACAACTCTATATGAAACTAAGAAAACGTACCTATTTCCCGGTAGATGGGTTTTTGACGGACTGCACTGACTCGCATTTATATATCTCTGTCACTAGATCAAAATACAATGGTTGAGATGTATTTTATTTTCGAAAGAAAACTAAAAAATGGATCTCATATCCGGTACATTTGAACCGTCCTACCTTGATCCTATGGTCAAGATGTCAAATTCCAGCGGTGGATCAATTGTATTTTCGGGAGCGACGGACCATAGTTAGTAAGAAATAGTTCTTATTTTGAAAATTCATGTTTTTTTTTAATTTCCCGATGCGGTTTTGGTTTGAGTTTGCTTGATATTTGACGTGTAAATTTTTAAAAAATAAATAAAAAAATGTTGATTTCGTGGTTAAGTTAAGAGTGAGAATTCAGATGACCACGTAGAGTGCCAGGTGAGATATGAAGAAGATAGAAATATGGATATCATTAATACAATTAATACACCCGCCAAAAAATACACTCCCCATTCTTACAACAATGGCGCTTTCTCTCTCTACTTTCACTTTCCACAAAAAACCCATCAACATTCTATTTCTCTCTTCTCATTCTCGGACTCCGACTCCGCAGTTTCAACTCCGTCTTCATTCTACGAGACCTTGCAGAGATGACATGTCATCACCAACAACTATTTCATGCAATGTTTCTCATAATAAAGAAATGGTCAGTCTACCTCTGTTCATACTCGGTCTGTTTCTTATCATCTTTTTTCAGTCAAAAAGTTGCTTTCATAAAACACAGTAAGAAAAAATATTGTTTTCCAAAATATACATGAGTGTTTGGCATTTAAAAAGCTAATTTTCAACGTATTGATTTTTGGCATTAGCTAATAACTTGTTGCTTTTTCAATTAAGATATTTTTTTGATAAATTTTTAAAATATCATATTTAAACGAGCAAGTAACACTTCAATTATACGAATAAAATTTTATCTGAGATAATATCAATATTCATTTAAATTATTAAAATAGTGGCGAGAAAGCTAACAAAATCTCCAAAATGTGTCATTTTTGCTTTTAGCTTTTCTAGTTATATTACTCCAAAATATAGATTTTAAAAGCTAAAAAAAAGCAGTGATATCAAACGCATGTGTCTTTTTTAAATTAAAAAGCTAAAAAATATAACAAAAAAAATTTGATACCAAACCTGCACACTGTCTCTACTCGTGCATTATCTGTAATTTAGTTATTACTTAATAGTTAACCAGTTCCGAATTGTTTGTCCAGCTTTGATAATGTAGATTTTTTATACACATGCTTTATCTACATGTCAAAAGGTCAATTATACCCCTCATTTGTGAGGTAACCCTTTTCTGTAATGCCATTTTCTTGCAAAAGGAAGAGAAAAGGGTATAATGGAAACATTAGTTGATTTTGAGTTGACTTTTTTAAAATGAACAAAAAATATGTAACTTTCTAAAATATAAAGATTGACAAACATTTAGGAATGGAGGAGTAAATCATAAGGGTAACTGTAATTGTTGCTTCTTTTTTTCCCTTTCTAAATCTACTTTCGATCACGTTTTTGGGATTCCCGTTTCTTGAACCACGGTATGGACCTTTTTGACTGCAGAAAATAAGGTGAATCATTTGATCGTAAGTAAAAACTGGGTACATTGGGCTTAAAATCTTTTAGATTCTCCAAACCATGAAACGAAGTAGAAACAAAACTTTAAAACAAATGCGTTTGTTCATTTGAGGTTAAGGAAACTGCTATCGTTCTGTTAAAAGGAATGACAAATCGTAACAGAGAGTTAGTTCGGAATTCTGATCCTGCCTAGTGTATAAGAGGAAACATATCCGATAATGCAAAACTTCTGATGATGAGTTAGAGCTTTGTTTGGTTGCATGTTTTAAGCACACTTTTGCTTTCAACGGTAAGCTACAGTACTGTTTTGAGTCAGTCAGCTTAAGAGCCAACGACTTATGGTCTGAAAAGGCTAGAAGGTTCAGGCTAGATGTGTGCACATATTTTACCGAAATCTAAATAAATAAACATTTTTCTAAAGAACTTTTTTCCCATAAAAGTTGCAAGCAAACAAGAATTGCTATTTTCTGAACTTACGTTTTAAATGCATCATCTGGGCCTATAAGTAAATTGCATCATCAAATTTATTTATTATTAGTGTTGCAGAAAGAAATAAAGAAACGAGCATGGAATATCCCGTTGGATGGAATCAAAAGATTTGAAAGAGCAGTAGTTGTTGCAATTCTTGTATTTGCAGAAATGGCGACTCCTTTACCTTTTATTGCTTGGGATTCATTGTCTATTTCTCCTGCTACAGCAGTGCTATATTCACCAGACACAAAAGTCCCTCGAACAGGGGAACTAGCTTTGAGAAGGGCAATCCCAGCAAACACTAATATGAAAGCCATCCAGGTTTGGAAATTTTGTGTAACTTTGTTTACAAAGTAGTATAATCAACTTACACAAAGTTCCTATTTTTGTTAGGATTCTTTGGAGGATATCTCATACTTGCTAAGGATTCCACAAAGAAAGCCTTACGGAACAATGGAGGGCAATGTGAAAAAAGCCCTAAAGGTGTACCACTTTATCTTCTTCAGAAGGAAATAAAATTGTAAAAAATTACGGGCTTCTTATTCTTTTCTCCTTCATTTCCTTTCTTTATTTACAGATCGCCGTGGATGAAAAGGAATCCATCTTAGCAGGCATACCAGCTGATTTCAGGAAACAAGGTGTGCAACTGCATGAATCTCTCATAGATGGGAAGGTATTTTCAGAATAAGCATATTGTAGGATTTCTAAAATGGACCTAGGTTTGGTCATTTTTGTTTGTGACACTATGATTTCTGGTTGACTTTGTATTAAGATTTTCAGGAATGATTCACACCGAGGAAATGCTAAACATTATGAAAGCATAACGAGTGAATTTTACATATTTTTACAAAATGACTGGTCAAATTGTCAGGGAATAAATATGATTCATATTACATTCCCAATTACATGTGTCCTCACTAGTTATCCTAAGCGGGCATCACTAGTTTCATACATTTTTTTCTTTACCCGAAATCCTGGTACTTACAACTTTATCAAGTATTTATTAATAACTTACCGGGAAAAAATAAAATAACTTTATCACTAATAAGTAATAGGAGTATGACTAGATTTATTTTCTTGTATTTGGTTGGTCACAGGGTGGGTTGAAATATCTTTTAGAGTGTATAAAAAACAAGGACGCCGACAAAGTATCAGTTGGACTCGCATCTTCACTTGAGAACATCGCACAATTGGAGTTGTTGCAGGTAACTTTTATGTAGGTCTAGTACATCTCAGTTATTTATTAATTGCAATTTTGCACTCTAGGCTGTTAGAATATATACTAAACAAGACTAATACATAGTTCTGATGCTTGGACAATTTCCTGACACTTTAGTATAAAAGACCCGACAAAATTTATATTATTGCACCATTTTCTTTAGTGTTGTATGGCTGGGTTGTATGATTTTACAGTTATCAAGGAGTATTAATGTCAGTTTGGTGAGAACTTGGCAGTATTATAGGCACAAAACTGAAAAATCTTTTATTAGTTAATGATAGAAAATTGACAACAATTTACTAAGTTCGCCAAAATTCGTCCATACATAAAACCGAGTTTTGCTAAGTTATTAGTTGAGTGCATTATAAATTTATACAACCCAGGTTGTCGGAATTGCCAAATTCTATAATCTAAATTTATATAGTACAAGATTTCGATTTAAGCTTCCTGCTTCTGGTTTTCGATGGCTCAGCAGTGGTCTGTTATCACTCATAAAGATTATATAACCGAATGTTAACTTATTGGGTTACCTTAATGTATAGGACTTCTGAAAATTACTTGCAAATACTGGCACTAAACCATTGTTTTTTCTTTTATTCTGGTCAAAAACACTGCAATTCATGATAATATACTGCAAATAGCATGCATTTGTGCTTTTGATTATTTTAGTCATTTTTGTTACGATGCGTTTTTATTGATACGTATATCAAATTTTGTTTTCCAACAGGCTCCAGGATTGTCATTTTTGTTGCCTGAGCAATACTTGAAATATCCAAGGTAACCCTCTCTATGAATTGTATTATTGTACTGCTAACCAAGCACAATAAAAATAAAATAATTTTGTCTATAACTCATTATTGGTTAAAATATTGGCTTTCAGATTTGCTTTGTGAATACTGAGAACATTTCCCACGACGAGCTTTTTATTTTTTGGTTGTGGCTTTTTAGCACACCATATGGCCAGTAATGTTTTCTGTAAAACAATGTAAAGAAAAAGGGACAGAAACAATTACATAACACAAGTCTCTAATATAAGTATAAAAAAAAATGTGTACCCAATGCAGATATAAACTAACCAACCCCCTGATTATCCCACCGTCTAATAACTACATTAAATCTTCCTTACTTCAAATCTTTAATTTTAATATTATCTATTTTTAGGCTCACAGGAAGGGGAGTGGTAGAGTTTGTTATTGAGAAAGGCGATGCCTCCTCAACCTTTTCTCCAGAAGCTGGCGGTGAAGCCAAAAAGACGGCTACAATCCAGGTCAGTAAAAGACAAAACCATTTCCAATTTGATAAGTTTATCTCCATTGGCAACTATCTTTTTAGCTAATCAATCGGATAATATTACATTTGAGTACAATATATAAACATCATGTACGTTGAACCTTATTTTCCTTGGCGCTGTTACTAATTCAAAAGCCGTGCACACTTATTCATGAATGTTACAATATCTAAGCAGGTTGTAGTAGATGGATATTCGGCACCACTGACGGCAGGGAACTTTACAAAACTGGTAAGGTAGTGGGATCTTCTTAAAAATGGTAATTTGTTTCACTCAAAAAACTTTCTTGACTGATTCTGTTACTTCGAGAAAAGTAGCTATAGGTACCTTTCTCAGGTCCTTTCTGCAGTTCTCTTTTTTTTTTCTTTTCTTTTTTGAATTCATAGAGATGCTATAACTCTAATAATCCATTACATCATGGCTCAGGTGATTGATGGAGCCTACAATGGGGTGAAGTTGAATGCCACCGAGCAAGCCATACTCTCAGATAGTGAACTTGCAAAGACCAAAGGCTACAATGTTCCCTTGGAAATAAAGCCATCTGGACAATTTGAACCACTTTACAAAACAACTTTGAGTGTGCAGGTCTTTTCATGCTTCAATTTCGCACAAAAGAATACTGTTTAGATCCTTACCACCACATTTCCACTTTACGTAAAAACATGTCAGCCAAATTGTTCTGAAGGTGGAATTTTTTTAAATTAGAAGTAGTTACTGGGATTCCCCCCCCCCCCCCCCCCCCCCCCCCTGTAGGGCAATAAATAAAGAAGGCATATTTATTAGTAGAATAAAAAAGAAAACTATTTGTAGGACGGGGAGCTGCCTGTACTACCGCTTTCTGTGTATGGTGCTGTTGCTATGTCCCACAGTGACGTCTCCGAGGAGTACTCATCTCCTTCCCAGTGGTTCTTCTATCTCTATGACAAACGGAATGTGAGTAGGTCTCTATTGTTATTGGATTTGTTACTTTCAATGTCATTTGACTTGTTGACAGGAATGCTTTTGAAAATGTTTAGGAACTTGATTTGCTCATACTAATCAACCGTTTTTGTTATTGGTGAATATTTTTAACAGTCTGGCTTAGGAGGTTTGTCTTTTGATGAAGGTCAATTTTCTGTTTTCGGGCAAGTCCTTTGGCCTTTCTCTAATTCATTTTCTTAATTGATGTTATATGTTACAGTAAAATAAAAAACTTAAAAGATATTTACACTTTTGGGATGTGTGTTATTTTTAGATACACAACTGTTGGGAGAGAAATACTTCCTCAGATCAAGAAAGGGGATGTGATTCGATCAGCTAAGCTAATTGAGGGTCAAGATCGCCTCATATTGCCCAACTAAAACCAACCTCTTGTACTTTGGCTCAGAAATTTCTCACATTTTTGGTTTATTGTTTTCAACTTCAGATCTCAGATTCTGTCAAGGTGCTAATTTCGGCTTATTGTCACCATATTCAAAACATATTTATTTGTCCAATTTACTTTGAAGGGGAAAATATTATTAAGGCTAAAGTCGCACGGAAATTATTTAGTCCTCTTGGAAGATGTCCGTCATGGCTCCTCAACCACACGTATACTGGGTCTCGCATTGTTAAGCAAATTAGAATGGTATAATTGTAGCTGAATAGCCATGGAGGACTACATAAGTTCCAATGGTGATTTTGGTGAAAGAATTGATTCTTAGTGGTTCAGTATTCTATTGTCCATTTTGAGGATGTCAAAAGGAGACTAAGAGCGTGTTTTTTTTATATTTATTGTTGGGTGTATTTTCTTTAAATGAGCCATATATAGAGTACAGAATAAGATTTGAGATAAAATCTTTGAATTCTGGTCTGTACTTTTTTACTTTGTGGGTCAATGTTTTTTTATGGAAAATGGTTGCGTTTAATTGTCATTTCCAGTACCTAATACTAGTAATTTACTCTCTTTTTTTGTAATCAATACTAGTAATTTACTAAAGGGCTTAATTAGAGAACATTCAACTTCCAATTAGGAATTCTAGAAGAATTCGTTCATGTATGAACTGCAGTTGTTTTCATTAAGTTCTGCTTCTGGTGCCTTTCTGCTGTATCAGGTTTCAGATTTACTGAATCAGGTTGCTTTATTTTTTATGTAAAGAAAGTCGTTGTAGAAGTTCTGATTCCATTAAACTCTTTTCCGTGTGCAGTAGTTTCATTTTCTCGGGCATGAGTCCGTGCCAAACACAGAAAACGCTTGCATATGAAACATTTTTCCTTCTCTTGAGATTTTCCTGGATATGCCAAACACAAGTTTGGAAATTCATTTCCTAAGAAATACTATTTCATTTCCTTTCGTTTCCCATCTTGTTTATCGAGTTTCAAACGCACCATTAACCTTTTCAATTAAGAAAATTTGATGATTATCAAGCAGCAAGCAAATGCAAATGACCGATATTAAAAAATACCAATACCAGATGCTTCAACATTTTAAGAAACCGAGTATACTTCAAATTGAAAATCACAGATTCAAATGTTATCAACAATTCCAATCGTACACATAATATCGGTCCACTAACAAATGACATTCAAAGCCCACCTCCTCCAAGAGAAGATAACAAACCCATATCAGCTTCAACATCACTAGGACTCTTCAATCTGGTCCTGCATGCAATCGAAAAATGAATTTAAAGATTTACCGTCTAATTAGCTTTGCCACTATCAAACTGTAACTGTCCAGTAAGTATAAGTGGCTTAGCTAACTTTACCTCATTTTTATCTTCCCTATTTATTAGATCACATGCAGTGGTGGATGCTAGAAATGTGGATAATAAACAATGAAATTATAGCTTTTGGCCATTTGAACTAGAAAAATAATAGAGCTGTCTGTAAATTAGAAATAAGAACATTAATTTCCTGACTAATTTTGTTTTTCCTAATATTTACTTTCAGAATGCATAACTAAGTCTACCACTCCTTTTTTTCCGGTAAGTATACCGACTCCTATTTTTAGAAAACTGCACATGGCAATAATGACTCGGGAGGGTAGCTGCTTTTCGTCACTTTAGCCCTGACCTGCATATCTGAAGTCCAAAGAGTCAGGTTATCCCTGAGCAGTTGCATGATAAGAGTGCTGTCCTTGTATGATTCCTCTCCAAGCGTGTCCAGTTCAGCAATTGCTTCCTCGAAAGCCTGAATACAAAAAAAATAGTAAAAATACAGATATCTTCTACAAAGATTTTCTTCTATAATGCATGCAATCCATACATGAATGGCAACTGGGTAAAACTGCATAGAAACTAATTTCTATGCCGGTGGCTGGTGGGTAGATAGCAAATTTCAGTTTGTCATTTAGCAAAATACTGAGGTAAGTGTAGTAATACAGATGGTGCTCTGGTATGCGAGAGAAGAGAGTAGAACAATTTCATATGTGGGGGCCAAAACTTATACAGGAAGTGGGACAGAAATAGGTAAATGTTTTCTATTGAGGACAATCGAGAGAAAAGAGATGCTTACGTGACATTGTCACATTAACATGGGGCACTTCCATAAATTAACCAATCTTAAATTCCTCCAATTATACCATTTGCTAAATGGCCCAACAAACAAACTAATGCAGTAATTAAATATACAAATTATGGAAAACGTTTGACTTATTATTCCTTTCCTAACAAGACTTGAAAAATCTAAAACACAAACCAGGAAAAGAGACCACTCAAATAAAAAGATTAAATTTAAACTAAGAGAGAAACAATGCAAATACCTGTTTCGCCATGCTACAAGCTTTATCGGATGAATTCAAAATCTCATAATAGAAGACCGAGTAGTTTAGTGCTAGCCCAAGCCTTATGGGATGTGTTGGGGCTAGATCAGCTAGTGCAATGTCCTTGAACGAAAAAAATATTAAGACAATGTTAATACCACAACTCTGAAGAAAATAATATTTGTACATTTGGATAATGGTATTGCAATATATGTGCAATTTGTCCCAAAGCAGGTTTACAATGGAGAAACTTTCTTTTACAGGTTTATACCACCATGTCTTTAACTCAATAAGATGCAACATACAAAGATAAATTAGCATAGGCACGTCGTGATTAAAAGACTTCCAGAGTTCCTTTAAAAATATTGGTTTGACAAATGTTTTTTATCACCAAATGTTCTACCCGATAACCTTACATGATTATTCCATATATGCCGCCACATCGCAGGCAAGATTTTTGGTTAAGACATTTCGGAAGGTGTACGGTTACTCTCTCTATATTTTTTCTTGACTATCCTCATTTTTGCTTAAACTTGAACAAATGTTGGATACTAACTAAACTCACTTGTTTATAATTGCATATTTCCCATATCAATTGTCATCAAAACTAGATGACAGACAACCACTAAATTATATACAGTTAAATCACTTAATCCTTTATACAGTCAGAGGGGGAAAAGCAGACAAAAGACTCAGAATACTCTACCTGTTGCAAGTAACTTTGAACATAAACAAGCAAAATAATAATTCATACACCAGCTTCTCTTTGTCAAACCTACTGAAACAATTCATGGTCAAACAAGGATTCGCTCATTAAACTGAATCTGTGTAATAACAAATGAGTAACAGTTCTTATAATGTAAAATCTAAGTAACAATGATACGTTCCTAAAACTGTAATAACCTAAACTGCAAAAATTATAAAAATCAGATATTTCCCTAACAGATCTCACTAGTCTAAACTCTAAACCACATTATATCCATCAGCAAAAACAGCAGAAGACAAAAAATGCTAAAATTTTCCAATCTTTAAAAGCGTGCTGAAGACTCGAAAAAGTAAATCATTTATAACATGAATCACATCTCTAAAGAAACCCTTGAGAGAGAATAATGGCATCACAAAATCTAATGAATATGCATTAATCCCTAGAATATACAAGTGCCTAAATCAGAAAATTACCAAAAGCTCTACTCTTCTAGCAAGCAGAGCTAGAATGCACAATGTTTAATCCTAAATTTAAATAAAGATTTCAATAACCAAAATCCACAAACAGAATCATATGCACGGTAGCATTATAATTTATAATAGGTAAAACTAGGCAAAAGACCGTAATACTTGCATTCAAAACTACCTAAGCTTCACTGTAAGAATTTCTCTTGATCAACAAAACTTTGGGAATAGAATATTGCCCCTGTTAACACAACTATTGACAAGAACCACTCAAATTTTTAGGACATTCATGAATCAAAAACTACCGGAATGGCCTTGTAAGCATATATATAGTATCCTATAAAACCATGCCTACAATTCACATATCTAAACAGCGGAACAAATATAAAAAACAACACAACAGAAAAGCCAGATGCAAAATAACTTCCAACTTGCACAATAGGCAACAAGAAGAATCGATAAACTAGTGCATCTGACATGAATATACCTGAGCTGCCTTGTAAGCATTCATGGTATCCTCAGCAGCCTCTTTCCTCTCATCCCCAACCAAAAACTCAGCCAAATACCTATGGTAATCCCCTTTCATCTTTAAATAAAACACCTTTGACTCGCTGCTTGAGGCGGCAGGGACAAGGCTAGCGTCCAGCAGCTTCAAGATCCCAGCACAGACAGTGGACAGTTCCGACTCAACCTTGGACCTATAACAAGAAAATTATTTTCAGGAAATATACCGCTTAATACCAAGATTAGCAAAACAAAGAACTCAAAAACCTGAATCCTTCCCAATAAGATTACCAAAACAAAAAATTGAAAAGCAATATAGTTTCAAAGATCGAAATTGCATAGATTTCAAGATAACAAGTGTTTGAGAATAAAATGCGCATAGAGTATTGTATTGTCATACAGTACACTAAAATGATATCCTTATCAAGTCAAGACCATAGATCTTAAGATCACAATCAAAACACTGTAAATTCTTTTTTGAGAAAATTAAAGTCGATTATAAACTTATTATTCCACAATATCCAATAAAGGGTGTAATGGGTAATTTAGCACATCGAAATCTGAAACCATCTCAAACACTGATCGGAAACAGATCGAAACATGAACTGATAATCATAACAAAAATACAAAAAAGGAGAACGGGAGTGGGTTGTGATAATATGTATCTTCTCAAAAAAAATCTACCCAAATAATTTTTGAAATTATATTTTACAGCGGAAGACCGTAAATATAAGATCCAAGTTACACAAAACCCTACAACTCAAATCCATGATTAAGTCCAACAACAACAACTACAAGCAGCGAATGAACTAGGTGGAGACATTAAGACCCTATTTTGATAAAAATTGGTGAGAAAATATACTTTCTATATGTATTTTGATTAAAATCTTTAAAAATTAGCGTTTCAGTCCCCCAATTTGCCAAAACTACCGTTTAGAACTCTCCCCTTTAAAGTTTATGGTTCCTTCCCTAAATCATAAACTGCAATAAAGAGTAAACAAATCTAAACCAAAACTAATAGTAATGAATAATAATAGTAACCTGTACAACAAAACTAAATTGCACCAAAAGTCAATAATGAAACAAACACTGTCAAAGCCCTGGAACACAAAACTATGACCAAGACCCACAAATCACAATAATAACAAACTTAAACACAAACTAATAATGATAATAACACAATAACAACTGATTTTTAGAAAAAAAATTTAGCCTAAAATCTGCTCGTTAAAAGCCTAAATAATCTGACTGTCAGACTTTTTAAATCTAGAAATCAGCCAAAAAAATCCGCTACCAAATTATAATACTGTTAATAACAATAATAGAACTTGTCAAAACAAAACTAAATTGCAGAGTAAGTCAACAATGAAAACCCTGGAACTCAAAACAAAGATCAAGTCCCACAAATCACAATAACAACAAATCTAAACACAGACTAATAATAACAATAATAAAACCTGTCAGCGACTCAGCGCAAAACTAAATTGCAGCCGTTTGATAATAGATCTTTTTAACCGATTGATGGATTTTAGATTTTAAAAATATGTGGGTGTTTTGACAGTCACATTATTTAGCTTTTGAAAAGAAGATTTTTGGCCTACAAAGGCTAAAAAACTGGATTTTGTTTGGATTTTTAAAACAGATTTTTTAAATCTGGTTTTTGACCAAATAATGTGTTGCCAAACGGACCCTAAGTCAATAATGAAACAAACACAGTTAAAGCCCCAGAACACAAATCCATGATCAAGTCCCACAAATCACAATAATAACAAGTCTAAACACAAACTAATAATAATAATAATAACACACACAAAAAAGGAGACCACCCATATGTCTTGACTAGGAGAGTGGGTTGAAATACTACGTATTTACTGAAGATAACTACCCAAAATAACTCTTGAGATTATATTTTACAGCGCAAAATCATAAATTTCAGATCTAAGTCACACAAAACCCTATAACTCAAATCCAAGTCAGCCCCTATTTTGACAAAAAATGATGAAAAAAATACACGTTTTCTATGTATTTCGATTAAAGTCTTCAAAAATTAGCTTTCCGGTGCCCGCCCCTCTATTTTAAAGTTGGTGGCTCTAGTCTCTAAACACAAACCAATAATAACAATAATAGAACCTGTCAGAACAAACTGATTTGCACAAAAAAGTCAATAATGAAACAAACACAGCCAAATCCCTAGAACTCAAAAATCAAAACCATAATAAAAAAATCACAATAATAGCAAAAATCTAAACACAAACCAGTAATAATTAAAAGTCAACAATTAGACAAACACAGTCAAATCCCTAAACTAAAATCCCCGATCAAGTCCCACAAACCACGATAACAAGAAGATAAAATCTTTAGAAATTAACGTTTCAGTCCCTAATTTAGCAAAAGTAGCGTTTACGACCCCACACTTTCAAAAAAGTTACAACAACAATAAAACAAGAATATATTAACCTGTAAGACTTGACTAGATTAACATGGTCATCGTTCTTCCGAGAATCCTCCTTATGCTCGATCGAGGACACGATCCTCCACGCAGCACGCAACGAGCCGATAACATTCTTATACGCAACGGATAACAAGTTACGCTCCTCGACGGTGAGATCTGGGGAAATAGAGACGAGGCTCTCCATGTAGGTAACCATCTCCTCATATCTCTCCGCTTGTTCCGCAAGTTTCGCCATGTACACATACTGCTCTCGACTCATCGCCGCCATTATTTTTTATGAAAAATATACTTATATGTTAATTATATGTATACAGAGAAATGTTTAGAGAGAGAGAGAGGGGTTGAAAATGGGGAAAGGGAGGGCGGCTGGGTTTTTATTTATTTATAACGAAGTTTTATTAGTAACTATTATTTAGATTTGGACATTGAGTTTCTGTTTTACAAAGACGAGGGCTGTTACTTTGAGCAATTTTGAGGAGTTTTTTTGTTTCTTTTTTTAATGATTTACTATTTTGGGTTAATTTTTAAGTAAATCCTCACCTCATGAATTATGGTTGACTTTTTTAAACTTGGGTCTTATCGAATGCAACAGCAACCGCTAGTTGATCGGTGCAATTAACAAAAGAGGCTGTATTTTTTTTACTACAGTTTTTATACGAGCCGTACATTTTATTTACAGACCGTGGATAAAATTTACGGTTTGGTTTTTCAGTACAAACCGTACAGTTAATCTACAAACCGTAGATTTTTGGTACGGTTTGGACTGAAAAATTACAGTACTGGTCCCTGCTTCTTCGTTAAACAGAATTTCTCTTCCTTTCCCTCTCTTTCACAGTTTGTTTACAGATTTTATAAAATAAAAAAAAAACTCAAATCACCAATCAACCAAAATAAAAACCATAACCACCAAATTTCGTCCGATTAAACCACGTTTAGCTTTAATTCACCGAATTAGATACCCTAATTCAAGGTATTTCTTTATTCCCTAGTTTATTATTTATTTTATATAGTTTCAATTTGTAAAATAGGGAAAAAGATATAAAATATATCAATTGATTATTCACTTGGTGATTATAATTGTTTGTTATTTGCTTATATTAATTAAAAAAATTTAGGGTTGTTGATATTTTTCCCGTTTTTATAAAAATCAGGGTTTTTATTCAAATTTGTTTATTTAGATATTTATGACTAATTGTTTGGTTTCATTAACTGTTTTTTACACAGCTATTACGCTGTTTTTAAGCAGCTTTTAAGCTGTGTAAAAAACAGCTTAAAAAATATGTTTAAAAAACAGCTTAAAAAATCTGTTTAAAAAAAGCTGTTTTTTACACAGCTATTACGCTGTTTTTTAAACAGCTTAAAAGCTACTTAATAAACAGTTTAAAAAATCTGTTTAAAAACAGCTTAAAAGCTGCTTAAAAAAACAGCATAAATAGCTGTGTAAAAAATAGTTAATTGTTGGCAGCATGTTTCATAGAGAAAAATGCTTCAGGTTCCTGTTATTTGTAATATTGCAACTTTGACCCGTTTATGTTGTGTTTTTTTGCCTTCTCGCGTTTTGCTGCTGTGATTATGAGAATAAGAGAACCAAAGATGACAGCGTGGTGCAACGTCTACAACTGCCTCTCTTCATCTCTTGCCCTTGGTGCAACGTCTTATCTCCACGTGTGGTCATAAGGGGAAATCTAAGGTTTGTTTTGCATCATTCATTTACACCTTCTGTTTCAGTTTTTAAAAAGTTTTTTTCCTGTAAAAGGTGGACTCCATTCGGTTGGCACCTTAAAGAGTAGACACTTTAGTCTTTTCCAAACCTCAAAATCTAAAGCTTATTTGCTTCAAAGCTCTGCCAAATAAGCTTTTATTTAGCAGTTGATCTGGATATTATTGGATCAAATTCCAATTGGGTTGATCTGGACCCTTCATAATTGTAGAGTAGTTATAATTGAAGTATTACCATATCACTTGGAATTGGGTACTATCATAAGTTCCGGTAAAAGAAATCCTTCTTGCTGTGAGTGGTTTAAAGTTATACTTACTTAAACAAACCAAAGCAATTGATACAAATTTAAAAAAACAGCTACTAAACTGCTTTTGTAGCTAAATAAACTGTTCCCCTCCATATTCTGCGCCCTTGTCGACGACATCGTTGCTAATTGATCTGAGTCCTTCAGAACTCTAGCAGAATGATAATTAAAGAGATATTTCTCCTAACTGGGTATTGTTACAGGTTCCCTCGTAAGAACTTTTTCTTGCTTTGGATGATAGAGAGTAAGAATGGTGATAGAGCAAAGTCTCACTCTACCTTATGCAGCGATCATCAAACAATGAGCCATGCTTATGTAAGTAGAGGCATATATAATCACCACTCAGACCCATCTAATTCGAATCATAATAATATTCACAGGAGAATTAATGTGTCCCTAAGAAAGTCTCTTGTGTTCTTTGTTCATTTGACTTCGAAGTTCCCGTTGGTGCTTATTTTTCTCCTTATCGTGATGTATGTTATTCCTGCTACTGCGGCCGTCTTGGCGGTGTATATACTCATCACTATCCTTTTCGCGTTACCGGCGTTTGTTATTTTGTATTTTGCGTATCCTAGTCTGGATTGGCTGGTGAGGGAGATTATTGATTAAAGACTCTACTTGGCTACTTGTACATAAATCCTTTCGCAGCCTATTTTGGTCTGTTTAGATCAATTATATTTGTGGATTTCGTAATACTGGGACCAGAAGAATTTGGCTGGTTGGCTTGTGGGTTTCTTCGTGTTTGTGTAAAAATCCTGACCTAGTATTAGTTTGGGTTTTCGTGTAACATAGTGTTAATTTTTGTGACAGGTTCAGATTCTATAATATGGTTTTTATGAACTTGATTCAAGTGAAATCAGTTTTTCTCATTCTTTGTGAATACAGCTTTTCTTTTCTTCTCTTACTTGTCTTTGTCCTCTTCTCATCTTTCCGTTTTTGACAGATGGTTTTATTGTCCATTTCCTTTCTTTTGAATTTCGACATGCATCCTTGTTACACCCCGAGGAATGCCACATATTGGACTCTTAACATTCTCCCAACTGTGTATCAACACTAAAACTTCGCAAAGCTAAACGTTGAGTGTTTGGTAAGTATATTATCATCAAACATAGAGAAGTAAAACCAAACTAAAATCAAAATTATGTAATTGAAATAAATGAAAATATGCAATTTTCTACAAGAACATACCGGTTTTCAATCTGTTTAGTTGTACTATTTTGCAGCATAACTCATTTTTAATGAGAATTGCAGATTCCATGCTCAAGAAAATGCAGTGTTACATGAAAGGAAACACAATGCCTCGAAAATAATCGAGAATCATCGGGCTTTTTTTTGCTACCACTTTTAAGCACCGAAATGCTTAGAATGCTTTGAAATGTTACTATATTACTATTTTATATAAAAAGTGCCGAAAAAAATTGCTTCAACACCGAAACACTTGTAAAAGAAGAAAAACGTCTGAGACCAATATCGGATCCATCTCATAATCAGAATTTACAATTCCTTTTTGAAATTTACACAGGTTACATATCATCATGGATTCTTAATAATTATAAAAGTAATAGAACGGCACTTAAAGGCTTCAACCAAGCATAACTTGATTTGATGGCAAATATTGGCTGCTAAATAAACGCTTGTTTGGTTGCAATGTATATCCTAATAATTTCTTTTTCACCTTAAAATTGCAATAATTAAATGGCCAGCTTTAACGATGGGACTTTCTGGTTTTGACCTGCAAAAGTTTAGTCCAAACTTAAAATCATACTGAAATAAGACAACTTATTTGCTTAAATCTGTGCCAAACAAGTTCTCCATGATTTGCATCATGCAGATGAACACTCCTCTGCAAATACAACAAACACACAATGACTTCAAAATCGATAAGTTCAAAAACTGGCAAAAGAATTTATTCGCACCTTTAAATGTTTCTAATGAAATTGTACACATACAAATCGCTATACATAGACCAAACAAGTTTCCAATTTCAAAGAACTGCGTACCAACTAATCTCAATTACCAACTAAGAAAATGATCACTGTGATATGAAATTCAAAAAAATAGACTGAACAAAATAAGAGGAAAACAAAAAATCCTGGATCTAATGGGAATCTTGGAAAGAGCTCGAAGTTCTAACTTTCTGTGTACCAACACGAAAATCTCCAATATCTATTCTCTCACAGTTGCTTTTGCTTCTGCTTTTGTGCTAGAGCTCATTATTTTCCATATCTTGCAGAATATTTCAAAGTACCAATAATCCTAATTGGCACGGATCTTGGGAGAGCAAGTATGTACCCTTTTGTCCTACCACCAATTAGGGGGAAATGGATATTCACATCCACTTTGGCAGGTTTATCATATAGAACTCCATTACTCAATGTTGCATCTCTAAACTACCGTTTTTGGTCAACTTAGAACAAATCCGTCAGATTGAGTCAAGTTTTGGCAGTTTTGAGTTATATTCAAGGGTCCTTCAGTCATTTTCAAAAATAAATGCTTGTTTTTCATCCATTTAATTGACGGATTGTACTAAATTGACCGGACGGTAGTGCAAAGTACATATTGAGAAATTAGCAGTAGAAGCTACCAACTCGAATATGCGTGACAGTACAGAATACTAAACCCTGAGAAGCCTCATTTAGGTCGCTTATCAACAAATCCTATGTGGCTCTTTCTCTGACCCCGTGTTTGGCTCTAAACTCCTCTTTTTGTGAAATTTCTAATTACTACTCCAATATGTGACAATTCCTAACAAAATCATTGGAGTAATTTATGTATCTAGTCCAAAAAGGTCGAAGGTTTTCAAACCCGATTTCGAGCCAAGGTTTTGATTGGCCGTTGTAGTGAATAACTGCAGCTTTTTCTATGCTTTCTATTTTTGTATTTTTCTGGTAGCCCAAACCAAGCATGTGCCAAGATGAGTCGATTGCTTTAACGTGATCTTTAAACGCTATTAATGCGGGTGGCAATGTGCCCAGTTTCCATATCGTCAAGTGAGACTTCAAATTCTGCAAGATTAACAGTTTAACTAGTGAATATAATGTCTTTAAAGAAACTTTACAAAGCAAAAACTAGCCAAAGATAATTTACAGAAGACTTATATAGGATATAGCAATAAGTCAAGAGGGCGATCTTTCTATCATGGGTATTGGCTACGGAGTAATTATTTCTTTCGTACTTCATATTTAATAAGACTAAACAAAATTTCCTGTTGCTGATATAAGAAATAAAGCAAAGAGAATATGGAATATTAATTAAGGTGTTGTTTGATTGCAGTTTAAAGCAAATAAGCTGGGATTTATTGATGTTAATGAAAAGTTCCAACCTAAAGCTTCTAGCGTATTCAGGGACACTACATAATTAATACAGTTTCAGGGCTAATTGGCAGATTTTAAGCAAATAAGCTGAATTGTTTTAGATCAAAAAAATGCTGGATTCGTCCTCTTAAAGTTCCTAGCTTTTTCCAGGGCAAAAACCCTGAAAACTTAGCTTAAATGTTTGGAACAGATTTTAAGCAAAGAACTGATATATTTGAAAGACATACTAACTTTTTCTCGGGCAAACCAGGAGAAGCTTAGCTTCTAAGCTGATCATAGACGCATTCCATTTTTCATTTAAGGAAAAATGCCTAATATAGTATGTTCTCATAAAAAATACTGGAATAAGCAAATTTATTGAAAACACACACAGAACTCACACAACAAAAGAAAGTGTCGGTTTGGCTGGAATTCATTAAGCCTTTAAACTGTCTGAAAGGTGAAGGGGTCTTAGTTTCATGATTTAGATTCTATCACACTAAACAGATTTTCCTGTCTAGCATAGAAGAAGAAACAATGCAAAAATATTGTGATATTCTGAAAGAATACCTCTGGTATATAAATTCTGAGATGGTTGAGCAACGAAATATATTTTGGACTACGAGCCTGTAATCTCGAAGCAAAGGGAGAAAATGGTTATTCCAAAACCCAGAGGGAGAAAATGGTATAAAGGGGCCTTAAGTTTTTTGATACCTGTCGAATCAAAAGAAGGAGGACGTGTTCTTCCGACAAAGAAATAAAGAAAAATAATAAATGGTTTATAATTTGCAGGGAACAACCTGAATTACCAACCAATAAGGAAAACAAATTCTCAATTAAATAAACAGGTTAAAATGTTAGCACGGTCTATACAACCCATACAACACTGTAAAACTTCTCCTAAACAAAAAAATGTAGCACATCCAAAGAAAAAACTCTTGCTAATTTTTAAAAAATCCTACCATTTTTCCAGAAGCAAATATTAGCGCTGTCGTCTTTGGTTCTCTTATTCTCATAATCACAGCAGCAAAACGCGAGAAGGCAAAAAAAACACAACATAAACGGGTCAAAGTTGCAATATTACAAATAACAGGAACCTGAAGCATTTTTCTCTATGAAACATGCTGCCAACAATTAACTATTTTTTACACAGCTATTTATGCTGTTTTTTTAAGCAGCTTTTAAGCTGTTTTTAAACAGATTTTTTAAACTGTTTATTAAGTAGCTTTTAAGCTGTTTAAAAAACAGCGTAATAGCTGTGTAAAAAACAGCTTTTTTTAAACAGATTTTTTAAGCTGTTTTTTAAACATATTTTTTAAGCTGTTTTTTACACAGCTTAAAAGCTGCTTAAAAACAGCGTAATAGCTGTGTAAAAAACAGTTAATGAAACCAAACAATTAGTCATAAATATCTAAATAAACAAATTTGAATAAAAACCCTGATTTTTATAAAACGGGAAAAATATCAACAACCCTAAGTTTTTTTAATTAATATAAGCAAATAACAAACAATTATAATCACCAAGTGAATAATCAATTGATATATTTTATATCTTTTTCCCTATTTTACAAATTGAAACTATATAAAATAAATAATAAACTAGGGAATAAAGAAATACCTTGAATTAGGGTATCTAATTCGGTGAATTAAAGCTAAACGTGGTTTAATCGGACGAAATTTGGTGGTTATGGTTTTTATTTTGGTTGATTGGTGATTTGGGTTTTTTTTTATTTTATAAAATCTGTAATTTTTCAGTCCAAACCGTACAAAAAATCTACAGTCTGTAGAATAAATGTACGGTTATCCACGGTCTGTAAATAAAATGTACGGTTCGTATAAAAAAATTACGGTTTCCGTGTTTTTTCAGAAAAACCGTAGTAGAAAAATCCAGCCTCTTAACAAAAACATACACTAGTTCTATTATATTATCAAAAATATACTCATAAAACTTAAATTACAAAAAACATATATATATATATTTATTATTTCTCTAATTATAATCAAACCATAATCTAACCTCTCTCTCTCTAACCGCAACTCTCTCTCTCTAATCGTACATCTCTCTCTAATACACGATAATCGCATATTTTTCTAACACATGTTAATCACTCATCTCTCTCTCAAAATGATTAAAAACTCATAAAATATTCATATGCTAATTATAAAATGGCATGCCCTAATTTTAAAATGTCATACCCTAAATGTTATGAATCACAATCAAATATCTAAAAAGGAGTTTATACCCTCATTTCAAAATTTCATACCATAATTTTAAAACTTCATACCCTAATTTCAAAACTGCATACACTAATTTTAAAATTTCATACACTACTTTCAAAACTTCATAACCTAATTTTAAAACTCCATATTCTAATTTTAAAATTTCACACTCTACGTATGAATTTCTCTCAATACTATACATATGAATTCCCCTCATTCAACTTGAAACCCACAAATTTTACAATAGTCTCAAACTTCAATAAATAGAAAACAATTTCACCAATTTCATATATTTTTCATATATTACGGGATAGAAAACAATCTCACTAATTTCATATATTTTTCATATATTACGGGGTATCAAGCAGTGTAATATTTGTGTATTACGTATGTATATATATGTATATGGATGTTTATATAATTTAGATGTTGTTCGGTAGTTAGTGATGAGTTTTCGTGGTGGAGAAGGGGAGAGAGATAGAACGGGATATAAAAGAAAGATACAAACAACAATGAAGAAGATAGAGACTAAGATCAGAGAGATGTAGAGAATAATTGGCGAGATAGAATAATGAAGGAGAGAGATAATAAGGGAATAATTGGTGAGAGAGAAGAATGAATGAGAGAAATAATAAGGGAGGAGAGGGAGAGTAAATGAGAGATAGATAAATAAAGAATAAATAACATTAAATTTGTTTGGTATCTATCTATACTATTATAATAAGTCAACCCAAGAGCCTGTCAAATTTTATCACTTTTTTCCAAAAATACCCTTACACTTTTTTATTAATTACCACAATGCCATATTCTCATAAAAAATAGAGAAAAAGTAATAACTAATAACACTTTTTATCCCTATTTAAGCTCTCAAAATTCTTTTGAGTTTTCTTATCTTATACTCTTATATTTTTTTTATTCTCCAACTATTTGTATCATAACTACACTTATTTTCTAAATTTTATCGCATTACGCGTCTCACACGCAAAGCGTGGGGCACGATTACTAGTGTTTTTTTATAGTTAAAATTGTAAGGATATGTTTTTGGTAATTTAATTTCAAAAGTAGTATATTTTGTTAATTTATCCATCTTTTAATTCATATTTTTTGATAAATCTTGTTATTGTTTTTTAGTAAAAAATCTCAATTATCATATTACTAAAAAAAATGTTTAAAATTTGATGGTAGTCTAATATTTCTTATATAAAGGAAACAAAAAATGTTCCTCGTATTATTTGCAAGAATGATATGATAAAAAAAATGTTTAAGAAGAGAGAGATAGAAAATAAAAAGGTTTATAAGGAACATGATGTTTTGTGTGGATGTAAAAGTGTTATGTACAATAAGGAAATTGCTAGTTTTTTATTTAATTTGGAGAAAATAACGAGAAAGCTGCACTGCTTGATCTAAATATCGGATAGAAGTCGGAACAAAAAAAAGACAAAAAAAAGAAGAAAGAAATAATTTATTGTTGTACTTTGTCAATCTAGTATTCAAACTTTAACTTTTAATGGGTGGCTTATTACTTTTTTCGATTAGTAGACCAGTGTTTCACAAAATGATGGAATTTCGATCGTGTATTCTCACTTATTTCCCTTATTACACGGTGAGTGTAATTTCGTCAACACACGTCAAAAGTAGATGTCTAGATGTGAGATGACTAGATTGCGATTTTGTCGATATATTCAGTCGGGCCCTTAATTGTAGAAAATTGTTTTGTTAGGAGTCAAATCCGTAAACTTAAAAGTTGAATATTAAATTGATGTTTCACAAAATAAAGTAATTACATTCACGTCCTCCTATATGTCACAATGGTGAGTGTAATGGCATCAGCATACGTCAAAAATGAATTTTCAAATGTAACATATAGTGATTGTGATTTCGTAGATCTATATTGTTGAACCTTTAATGGACGAAAATTGATAGAATGAGACTCAAATTGGTAAAGTTTAAAAGTTGAATAGTAAATTGACAAAAGTGGATAATACAGGATCTAAACAGCTTTCTTCTCCAAAATAAAGCTATTTTTCTTACTTTTTCCTCTGAAATGTAATAACCAATGTTTTACAAGTAAAATTAGTCTAAGTGGAAATCAGAGACATATTCTAGGCAGTAGACCAGAGTCGGCCAAAAAATTACAGTATATTTTTGGCATGTTGCATAGAGAAAAATAACTTGTCTTGTTCATTCAAAGAAGAATTAGAGAAAAAAAAGTATAAATTATTAGTATTATTTTTTGAAATTATTTCTCAATTGGAGTGGGATGCCTAGTCCTGGTGTGCTATTGCATTGGCACTCCCTTCGATCTGACCTTGGGTAGACCAGACCATAAGAGCTCAATTGATTAGACGGGATCAAACGAGATTAGGTGTTAGGCGAACTATTTTCACTCATAACCCGCCTTGCCTTGTGCATTTTAAAGCATTGTTAATAATTAATGACCAGTAGAAAATTGAGTGAGTAATCAGGAATCTTCAAGATTAGAGAGGCTGCTCCCTTCTTTTCACCATACATGGCTAACCAGGGGGAAGCTAAGTGGGGACGATCGGGTGCCACGGCACCCCCCATAATTTTAAAAATCCCAAGTGACGCAATTTTTTTTTAGTACAATTTCTTTTTAGGTGTAGATTTGGCACCCCCATAAAAATATGTTACTTGTACATATATTTATAACTAATGTTTGAACCCAAAACACAATAATTAAATTTGGGCCGAAAGACCCAATTATATTTTTCTTTGATATTGGACTCTTTAAGATTTAATTAAAAAAAATAACATCAACAACACTTCTCTTCGTGCGTGTCAGCGTGTGTATCAAAATAAAAAACAAAGTTGAAAAAATAAAAACTCCACTCCTCTGTGCTGCTGTGCACCGCATTGATTGGGGTTAGATTTAATTAAAAAAATATCAACAATTCTATCCTTCTGGCTCGGCAAGTTATACTCTTCTATTTATTTTTTCCTTTAATATGCTTCTTTTTATTATATGTATTGATGTTATGTTGCACCATAGGTGTTTGATTAAAGTAATCAAAGGGAAAAAAAAATAGGCTATTAACTCTTAGAGTTTTAATCTGCAGATCTGGCATCGCTAATATTTTTATCGAGTATAAAATGGGAAAGACAGCTAAAATAAATTCGTTCTTTAAGAGAGCTAATGTTTCTCCGACGGAAGAGAATGTTGGTAGTAGTGTTGATCACGTGACAATCGATACGCCTAGTCCTCCAACAAAAATTCAAAGAATCGACACAGTAGAATTTGATATTAATTCGCTAAAGCGTGATCCTGGATTACGTAGAAAAATTTGGGAGTATCCTGTTAATAGGCGTGACGAAGTTCGTAGGGCGTACATAACTCTACATGGTCCAAATCGTCCCGATTTAGGAAAAAAATATCCGTATACTCTTGCATCCGCCAAGGCTCGTCCTCGAAGATTTCAAGCTCCGTGGTTTGCTTTATTTTCGTGGTTGGAATATTCAGTGGCCAAGAACAAGGCTTTCTGTTTTCCTTGTTTCCTTTTTGCGCCTCCGGATGGGTCTAGTTTTGCAGGACATAGTGCATTTGTTGTTGAAGGTTTTGATGGTTGGAGGAAGGTCAATAGCGGGAAAACTTGTTCTTTTCGTTTGCATGAATGTGTTAATTCCGATTCTTGTCATCGAACCGCTGAACATAAATGGAAGGAAATACAAAACCCAACTCAAAATATTGAAAGGGTGATTGTAAAATTTTCTGCCGAACAAGTTTTTAACAATCGCATTCGCTTAAAAATTTCTATTGACTTGGTTCGAAGATTGGCCTTTCAAGCTATGCCTTTCAGAGGGCATGATGAGAAATCAACATCAAACAACCGTGGTAATTTCCTTGAGTTTTATGATTTATTAGTATCATATAATGAAGAAGCCACCAAAACATTGATAAATGTTCCAAAGAATGCCACTTACAAGTCGTCTGATATTCAAAAAGAAATTTTACATATCTTTTCTATAAAAGTGAAAGAGGCGATTCGAGAAGAAATTGGACATGCTAAATTCTGCATTATAGTGGACGAAGCTCGAGATGCGTCAAAAAAGGAGCAGATGGCAGTAGTTATAAGATTTGTTGATAAAAATGGTGTTTTACGGGAGCGTTTTTTTGGTATTGTTCATGTTCCCAACACTATGGCAGTGACACTAAAAGATAGCATATGCTCAGTTCTCAATCACCACAATCTCGATATTCGGAATATTCGGGGACAAGGATTTGACGGTGCAAGTAACATGCGGGGTGAGTTTCATGGACTACAAGCTTTGATATTAAGTGATTGCCCATATGCTTATTATGTTCACTGCTTCGCACATCGATTACAATTAGCATTAGTGGCATCAGAAAAAGAAGTGCTTCCAGTCGACCGATTTTTTGCTAAATTGCTTCGGATCGTGAATATTATTAGTGCATCATGCAAGAGAAATGATGAGTTGAAAGCTGCCCATGCCGATGATATTGCTTTCTTAATTTCCATTGAAGAGCTTGAGACTGGAAGAGGATTAAATCAAATTGGTAATCTGCAACGACCTGGTGATACTCGATGGAGTTCTCACCTAAAGTCTGTTTCTAGCTTGATAAAAATGTATAGTGCTGCTTGCATGGTTTTACTTAATATTTATGAAGATGGACCTACTTCTCTAAAGGGAGAAGCTCGTTCAACACATAAGGCATTAACTTCCTTTGAATTTGTCTTTATACTTCATCTTATGAAGTCAATGTTAGGAATCACGAATTCTCTTTGTCTAGCTTTGCAATCTAAAACTCAAGACATTCTTAAGGCTACTTCAATAGTTTTATCTACTAAAAGCCTTCTTCAAAATCTTAGAGATGATGAATTCGATGATTTGGTTGCTACCGTCAAACTCTTTTGTGAATCACGCAACATTGATATCCCAAACTTGAATGCAAAATATTCTTCGAGGTATGATCCCACTCGTGATAACTTTTCAGTACTTGACCGCTATAGAGTTGATATTTTCTATCGTGCTATAGATTTTCAAATTCAAGAACTAAATCGTCGTTTTGATGAGCAAGTAATGGAATTGTTAGTTCTTAGTTCTACTTTGAATCCTAATTGTCACTCTTCAATATTCAAAATTGATGATATTTGTCTACTTGTTGACAAATTTTATCCGGAGTACTTTACGGAGTTTGAGAAAAGTAACTTGAAATTGGAACTTCGATATTACGAGAATTGTGTTATTTCTCTTCCTGAATACAAGAATTTATCATCGATTTCCGAGCTTTGTCAATGGTTGGTAGAAACAAAATGGTCTACAACATATCAGCTTGTTTATAGAATTGTGGTTCTCGTGCTTACTCTTCCCGTTTCTACCGCCACCGCAGAAAGATCATTTTCAGCTATGAATATCATCAAAACTAGTATTCGTAATAAAATGGAAGCCGATTATCTTGAAGATTGTATGATGATGTATATTGAGAAAGATATTGCTTCAAAATTTAGCACGGAAACTATCATTGATGCATTTGCGAATGCGAGCAGCCGTCGGGTTCATTTCTTTTGATTTTATCAGGTATCATGTTAGTTATTTGCAATAATTTTTGTGTTTATGCTTTGGTATTTGTTCAACAACACTTAAATGGGGTATATAGATTATGGGTGAGTATGAAAAATTATTATTTTAAGTTGCTTTTTTTTTTTGGTATATTTTGACACCCCATTTACACATCCTGGCTTCGCCCCTGTGGCTAACCATATATACAAAACACAGCTCAACTTGCCATCAATTTCAGATCCATAATTTAACAAAATACAGAAGAGATGATCAGCCAAATATCACATTAATGCACATCATAAGTACAAATCATAAAACCAAAAGCAGTTGTTACAACAAATAAACAAAGGCAGCCGATACACAAGCAGAATATTTAAGAACTCGCCAGAGATGAACAGTTTCCGTCACCTTCCTTCCTACCAAAATGAGCTGCTCTTCTTTTTTGCCGTCAACTGATCATAGTTACATGCATAATCATTAATTTTCCACATCAAAGATTAAAACCTGCCATTTTCGATTCATTCTAAGACGCCCTCATACCACTACAACATTCTGTCCTCAACATCGCTTCGCGAGAACACCTGTGTTCTCAAAACCAGCCCATAGCTATAGAATTTTCCTAGGCCTACCCCTCTTTTTACCCCCAGGTTTCGGAACTGATTTTGCATTTGGAACAGGCACGAAGCCGTTCCCGCCGTTAGCCACAGGAAACTGCTCACTGCGAGGAGGATTACAGACAGGTGGAGGTGGAGGAGGTTCTTTCACTTCCCCAGACGAAAAGGTTAGCGGACAAAATCCCCAATAGCAATAATATGCATCTTTTCCAGGCACTGTTGGTGGCAGATTCTGGATTTTCGCCGCATGAAAAGCCCTTTCGCAGTTCTGGCACCTCAAGCAGCAGTCTATGTAAGCCTTCGGGTACTCGTACAGGTTGTAACAGTACGGACACGTTGTCCAAAAGTTGGTGAGGTTAACTCCTCTAGTAGGTTCAGCATTGCCGCCACTTACAACTCCACTGCTACTCCCTCCCGCGGCTGGCGTCCGTCTCACTGGCTGCGGCTGCTGTTGCTGCTGCTGAGGTGGCGGATTATCTTCCTGGCGGCGAAATTGTTGAAATCCAAAAGCCCGTTGGTTCTCCACCGGTACCAAATCGACTCTTGTAAAAAAACCTAGGTTGAGAAACGTACAGTTAGCTCAGCATGCAGAAGAAATTACAAGAACTAATTAGTGTGTAGCAGCCCTAACACAGAATGTATGGATGAGGGGTCATTTTTGTTGAACATAATCTACTTGTTATCAAGTTCCCAAGCCTTTAACAACTCATGGTAAAGACAATGTGATACAGTACAACACTACAACTACCTTAAAATTGCTTAACTGTACGTAACAAACTATCTTTGTGTAGCTAATCTCACCTGTGCGATGTGGTGTATTGACAATTACCAACTCAATATCAATGCTATATATATACTCCTGGTTTGACAACAGGATAGACACTTGGCCACAGAGAAACAAAATCCATAATGTGGTAATGTCATCATTAAGAGTCGGGATAACGACAACAATCAATAGGACCATCACATTCAGAAAATTATCAAGTGTGTGACCATAGACTACGTGTCTTTCTTAGTAGTAGCCTACTAGGGAAAGTGTGTAACTCTCTATTTCAATTATTGTCAGGTATCAGTATGATCCCTAGTTCCCTCCTAATGAGCTACCTACCCCGTGATTGAATGCATCATGTTTGACATGATGGAAGTGTGTATCTTCACTCCAAAAGACGCCATCAGCTCCTAACTCTCAACACATGCTAAACAGCTCGTCGTTATAAATATAGGGTCGCGCACTAGTGTCAAATTGACTAGTGTCAAATGATATAAATTCTTTGATAAAGCAATTGTATGGACTATAACGAGAAGAAAAAGGGTGTAGTTTTGGCAGACAAAATAGAAATTTAATTACATTTCAGAAAAATAGGTTTCAAGATCTTCTACCCCATCCATACTTAGAAATTAACTCATCGGCAAAAGCATCATTTCTTGTCAACGACACAAGTACCTGTGCCCATAGTGTGTTATCGAAAATAATCATATCATTTACCGAGGCACCTATTTTATATTAAAGCTCACAATCAATAGAGCATGCTTATATTAAAACTCACAATCAATAGAGTATGCCACCACGAGGATGCAGGACTTTACTCTTGCCATAGTATCTGAAAAAGTGCACCCCTTTTACGAAGGAAAATTTATTATGAGCTTCACTTATTGACCAGTCTAAAATCTACAGAACGCTATACGAGAGCTTATAATAAAAGTTTAAGGTTGCAGATAAAACCTTTGCAGATAAAAGATGATATGACAGCAACTTTTTTGTACTTTTGAAGAACTTCCATAAGGGTAGGTTAAGGAACCACCTATAATTTTACATGAGAATGCACGCCCACACATCAATTTTGTAAATACTATTTGATTTTATTTGTATAGACTTGTTGACGATAACTCTCCTTCGCCATAAGTGGCAGAAGAACAAGTATACTAAAGTTAATAAAAGACATACTTATAAATATGTAAATACATAAAGATGAGGTAATCACAACTCTCTAAATTCAAATACCAGCTCTGCAATTTCGAAGAAATTCCAAAGAATTGTTTCTTTTTGAATGAGTGTACTGTACAGTGCTTGTCACTTGTATGCTACATATGAACTATATACATTCACGTGACAAGGACTGTAAGTGGCACTCTAAAATATCATTGTGGCAATGACAATTTTGTAACCTTGCTTCATTTAAAAGGTACTTTCTTTCTAATGAATGGATATATACCCTGCAAGCTAGCCTACTTTTGTTTGTCTACATCTACAACTACATTATAGGAATAAGAATAGTTGGATCTAGATTTAGAGGCAAAAAATATCAGCTCTTGTGACAAGCAATCAGATGCAAATGACCTCGTATTCAAATCTAGGCATAGTGCTACTCCAATTAGATTATGTATGCAGTATGCAGTTTCTTTTAGAGAAAACTGCAAAGAGATGCATGGTCAGCCCTTAAATCTTAAATAATGCACAAGGTCGATCCTTATTCAAAAGAGGTGCATATAGATATGTTCCTCGACTATACTTTAAGCAAGTAATATTACCCATAAAATCATCGAATACGCAGTAGGTATATGAGTAGTATCCAGAGGCACCTCGGGGGAAAAAAAGGTCACACTAATTTCAAACTTCAGAACAAAACACACACACTAAATACAAATCGATCCTATTCTTTAATACAAGTGAATGCATTGAGGCCAAGTTTGTTTGCATAATGAGATACTATTAGTGTTTTTTCACTTTTTGTACTGGAGGACCTATGTGTTATACTATATATGTTTGAACTTATAGCACTAAATGAGGTATACCAACAGTAAGACAAGATTTTAGGCTTTTAGGGTTTCAAGGAGAAAAACTAATACGGTGTTATTAGTTATAGCCCTTATGGTACCTAGTCAAAATATGCCTCTTTGTTCTATGCTGCAAACAAATGACACAAGTTTGAAACTATGGTTGGCGGAAAAAGCGAAAACCAAATGCCTAATTGGTATTACTTCTTCCATCCCCATTTCATAGGAATTCCATCCTCATTTCATAGGAAGATCAAAGAATCCAACTTAATAGTCAAAGCTAAAAAGCGGACTTGTTTTTGTCAACATGGTTCCTTAGTTTGGTAAATTAGGCATCGTGTTCATGCACATATCCCAAAGAAGGGTAATGAAGTAATTTGATCACTTTATATACTTCGCAGCATATGCGAGTATCATCATTCACAGTAGCATTGTGTCTGAATTATCATTTCCAAACAGTATATACTAGTAGCATATACAGATCTAAGGTAAAGATCTTTAAACGCACTAATTTAATCTTCTATACCAAATTAATTACCTAAAGGATTTGGGTAATGATATATGCACATACCACTCATTTCTGCTCTTTGAATCTTCCCTGGTTTACATAAGTAAATAAGGTTGAACCACATATTGTCTCTGACATGTTTCAAGACCTCATGTGCATACTTTGGCCTCCTTTGGTTGAATCTTACAAATACTAATATACTTACAAATACTTGCTGGCTTGTTTGGTAAAAGTATAAATAGTATATCGGGAGTGGTGAAAAGTAGTTGGTAAGTATTGCAGTACTTTTGAAAAGTATAGACGAAACTCTTTATTCAAATTAAGTGATCAAAACACAAATGAGTATACTTTTCTAGTGCCAACCAAACAACCTAGTATTTACTTCAAGTGCTTATAAGTAAAAAGTACTATATTATTTAGTACTGTCTACCAAACAAGTCTTCTACATGCAAATAAGTATAAAAGTATAAAAAGCATATTGGGAGTGGTGACTGGTGAAAAGTAGTTGCTTACTTTGTTATTCAAAATAAGTATTCGAAAACATAAATATAAGTATACTTTTAGTGTCAACCAAACAACATATGTAAATTTGGTGCTTATAAGTACAAAATATAACTAATATCTACCAAACAAGTCCTCTACATGCATATATCACTATCCAAAACAAAAAACACCTCGAATCAAAATAGAATCACTACTTACTAATTGTAATGAGCCCAGACAAGCGAGAAAGGAGGGAAAAGGAGAAGGATAAAGGAAGTTATCGAAAATAATAAATGAGGGGTCAAGCTATGAACAAATGAGAATGCATGTGTTTTAATGTGCAAATTCTAGAAGTTTAAGGGTCATTTTGTAATTCCCAGAAATTACTTTTCTGAGTAGCAGAGTATAAGTATCAAAACAGTGAGCTCTTTAGGGGAGGAAAAAAGATGATGCTTATTACTTTTATCTAAATTCTGTATTTTATTTTATGAATCTAATTTCATCTTTTATCTTCTACAAGTAGTAGATTTCTCTTTATTGTTACTCTACTTTTGGTCTTTGTTTAGTCTGAAAACCCATTTTATATTCTGATTATTGAGAGTCCAACGGAGTTCGTCACACTAATACACTAATACCTGCTCGCCATCAAAGGCAGACTTCTTGGGCACATTAGACAAAACGGCCCAAGCCTCCGCCACAAGCCTAAAGCCGAATCCGCCCAAGCAAACTGGTTCTTATCGGGGTGCAAGAGGAGAGTAAGAAGCCTAAATTAGTTGGTAGTACTGTATATGAAACTCTTTACTCAAAATAATTATTACAAAACACAACTAAGTATACTTTTTTCCGGTGTCAACCCAAACAACATGCTTAAATTTGGTGCTAATAAGCAAAAAGGTTAATGTAAGTACTCTCTACTAAACAAGTCCTCTACATGCAAATATCCCTATCCAAAATAAAAAAACACCCTGAAACAAAATAGAATCACCAACACTGTAATACCTAGCTCCCTATCGAAGGCAGACTTCTTGGGCACATACCAAAAAATAGAAACCAATTTTGTTACACTTACTGAGGATGATTTCTCGGTGTCAACCAAACAACGTGTCTAATTCTGGTGCTTATAAGTAAAATGTATATATAAGTATTGTCTACCAAACAAGTCCTACATGCATATATATCACTATCCAAAATAATAATAATAAATTCCCCCAAAACAAAATAGAATTAGTCAGAGAACTAGTAGTATGCTAAAAGATACTCCAACACCCCCCTATTGAAAAAAAATCAATCTTTGCCATGTATCATGCATTTTCTTCTATCGATTTTAGACTTCATCACCCCATAATTACGGGAAAAAATAGTTCTAGTACCTAGCTCACCGTCGAACGCAGACTTCTTGGGCACATTGGACAAAACAGCCCAAGCCTCCGCCACAAGCCTGAATGCCGAATCAGCCCAAGCAAACTTGTTCTTATCGGGGTGCAAGAGAAGAGCAAGACACCTATACTGCTTATGAAGACGCCCAAAATCGAATACTGCCCCAATTAAATTGGGATGGACGTAGTATTTGATAGTGTTGTAGTGGTACTTTTGAAAAGTATATATGAAGTAATGAAACTCTTCATTCAAAATCAGTATTCAAAAACACAAATAAGAACTACTTTTCAGTGTCAACCAAACAACATAGTATTTGCTTTCGGTGCTTATAAGTAAAAGTCAAATGTAAATACAATCTACCAAACAAGTCCCCTACATGCAAATATCAATAGTTCACTACCCAAAAACAAAAACACCCCTAAAACAAAAGAGAGTCGGTAACACTAATAATTTCTAGCTCGCCAACGAAGGCAGACTTCTTGGGCACATTAGACAAAACAGCTCAAGCCTCCGCCAATTGTGAAAGAACATCAATTTGTAGCTAAATCAGCCAACTTTTTTTAAACAACGTGAAAACCTAACTGGATTATTTTTATGGGACGGAGGGAGTAACAATTGCTTCTGGAGCTTATAATTAAAAAGTATACTTTACTGTCTACCAAACAAATCCTGTACATGCAAATATCACTATAAAAAATAAAGTTATATTAAATACCTAGCTCCCCGTCGAAGGCAGACTTCTTGGGCACATTGCTCAAAACAGCCCAAGCCTCCGCCACAAGCCTAAACGCCAAATTAACCCAAGCAAACTGGTTCTTATAGTTATAAGTATACTTTTTGAGTGTCAACCAAACAACATAGTATTTACTTCCGGTGCTTATAAAGCAAATGTAAGTACCATCTACCAAACAAGTCTTTTACATGCATACATCACAACCCGAAACAAAAAGACCCCGAAACAAAAAACAGTACCTAGCTCCCCGTCGAATGCAAACAAGAAGCAAATTAGTTGGTTATTCAAAATTAGGATTTTGAAAACATAAATAAGTATACTTTTTTCTGTGTCAACCAAACAACATAGTACTTACTTCCGGTGCTTATAAGTAAAAAGGCAAATGTAGGTACTGTAATATCTACCAAACAAAGCCCCGGAAAAAAAAACTAATACAGTAATTAATAACGCCGTCGAAGGCAGACTTCTTGGGCACAAACCAAAAATAGCAACTAATTTTATTACACTAACTCTGAATGATTTCTCGGTGTCAACCAAACATGATGTTTAATTCTGGTGCCTATAAGTAAAAAGTATATATAAGTATTGTCTACCAAACAAGTCCAACATGCATATATATCACTATCCAAAATTAAAAAAAACGATTGTTAACAAGTGCCCCCGGGGGATCGTTTAAGCATTGAATACATTTCTATAATCAAGTTCCATTGAATACAAATATTAGTTGCATTTATACCATAACGATATAGCATTAACAATTTTGTACTCGATTTACTTAAATAAGGAAATCTCATTAATGTTTTACTATAATAAACAATTTTAAACAAATTCCATACATTACTAACCAATGTTTAGGGAGCTAGTAGTATGCTACCGCCCCCATATTGAGAAAAAATCGATCTTTTGCCATGTATCATGCAATTTCTTTCATCCCATAATTACAGGAAAAAATATTCTATATCTAATTCGCCACCGAACGCGGACTTCTTGGGTAACATTGCTCAAAACCCCCCACACCTCAGCCACAAGCCTAAACGTCGAATCAGCCCAAGCAAACTGGTACTTATAGTAGTTGTTTAATCAAAAAGAGTATTCGAATACACAAATAAGTACAATTATTCGGTGTCGACTCAAACAGCATATTTAATTCAGGTGCTTATAAGTAAAAAGTACATTTAACCACTATCTACCAAACAAGTCCTCTACATGCATACATCACCACCCAAAACAAAGAAAACACCCCGAAAAAAAAAGAAAAAAAAAACTAGCTCACCGTCGAACGCTGACTTCTTGGGCACATTAGACAAAACAGTCCAAACTCTTAATTCTAAATAAGTATCCGAAAGATATATTTTTTCGATGTCAAGCAAACAACATAGTACCTACGTCCGGTGCTTATAAGTAAAAAGTCCTATAATTAAGTAATGTCTACCAAACAAAACAAGTCATCCACATGCAAATATCACTATCAAAAATAAAATTATATTTAATACCTAGCTCGCCGTCGAAGGCAGACTTCTTGGGTACATTGCTCAAAACCCCCCACGCCTCGGCAACAAGCCTAAATGCCGAATCAGCCCAAGCAAACTGGTTCTTATCAGGATGCAAAAGCAGTGCAAGTCTCCGATACTGCTTCCTAATCAGCTCAAGATCATCACTCCTTCGATCAACCTGCAAAATACTGTACCAGTCAAGGTGTCGGTTGCTGACTCGTTTATCCGCCGCTAATAAAACGTCGGCTACAGCGAGGATCTGGTCAGAGCCTTCGAGGAGAGGCTCGGTTTCCTGGGCAAGGATCGCGAAGTCTCGTGAGCCGGTGAAGTCTTTGTTTTGGAGAAGCTTTTCGGCAATTCCGAGGAGGCGTTCCGCTTCTGCTCGTCTTGCTGCATCCATTTTTAATATGTAATTATATAAATAGATATAGATATAGATATAGATATACTTGTATATATAGAGAGAGAGATAGAGATGAATTTGGGGGTTTTTGGTTTAGTGAGGGAATTTATTCTACTGTCACTCCGGGAGAGTCTCTTTTGACTCTTCAGATTACTCATTTGAGAATCCGATTAAAAATCAGTTCCACGTCACATCTTATTTTTATTTATTTTTTCAATTCATTTCACTCAATTTTATTACAAAATAAATAACTCTAACACCACTTCATTACATCTCGTTACACTTCATTTATCTACAAAATAAATAAATTTAGTCACTCCATCACACTATTAATTAATACATTATTCTGCTTTTTTTTTTCACTCAAACTAAATATAAAATTAAAATATTTTATAATCATAATATTATATCAAGTTAACACTTTTAAGTAATTTATATTTTACACTTTTTTATTTATTAATTTTGTTACTTCCGAGTAAATAATTAAATTGTCCCAAAAAACCCTATACGTCATTATTTTATTCCATATTTACCTACCCATATTTAACCACTTTCAAGTTAACCCGGTTAAATGTGGATAGATAAAGGTGCAAGAAAATAATGACGTATAGGGTTTTTGGGGACAATTTAATTATTTACTCGGAAGTAACAAAATTAATAAATAAAAAAGTGTAAAATATAAATTACTTAAAAGTGTTAACTTGATATAATATTATGATTACAAAATATTTTAATTTTATATTTAATTTGAGTGGAAAAAAAAAGCAGAGGAATGTATTAATTAATAGTGTGATGGAGTGACTAAATTTATTTATTTTATATATAAATGAAGTGCAATGAGATGTAATGAAGTGATATTAGAGTTATTTATTTTGTAATAAAATTGAGTAAAATAAATTAAAAAAATAAATAAAAATAAGATATGACGTAGACCTGATTTTTAACCAGATCCTCAATTGAGCAATTTGGAGCCTCATTTGAGTGATTAGACACTTCAAAAAAGACTCTGCCTGTCACTCCTCTGTAAATCTGATAAATTTCCATTTTGGTAATTGAATTTAATAATATTCCCCTGAGTTCCATTTTATTTTTTTATATCACTGTACTATTTTTGTGAATTTCCTACTTTGTTATGTCATTTGTTATAAATGATGGGAGTATATAATTTTATTAGACTTATTATGTTATCCTTGTTTTAAATAAATCATCACTTATAACTTAGGTCAAAAATAATAATTTAGCACAACATAAAAGGATAGTGATGGTGTCGGCTTGATATTTGTAGTTTTACTATTTATAATACTGCACCTGCAATTTAGGACGGAGAGAGTATCTGTGTTTAAAAATAATGCATACATATACATATACTACATATTTAAATCTTAAATTGTAGAGTTGCACTGTTTAAGTTACAGGACTTGTTGAAGGCGTAAGATTTTAAATAACTTTTATTAAATTAACGCGCCATTCGTGTAGCTCATTATGTCGGTATTCATATGAAATCTACATATATTCATTAGTGTTATAAGGCATCACGGTTTAAAGTTTAAGATCATAAATTTTGTCTTTGGTGAAAACGCTTCTAACCGGTTCCGTATGTGACTATACTAAAAACACATAAATTAGTTGTTATCTCCTATGGGGACATTGGTAGAGTTAGTCATAATAATGATATTTATGGAGATTGATAATAAAAGGCAATAAACTTGGTTGTTACAACGATTGCGCTGATTAAATTATGTTTTCGGATACACTCTGAAAGCAAACTAGCAGATCTAGTGGTCGACGAATATTCGAATTTGACAAAGTTTGCCACAACATTTGCGATAGATTGACTTTCATCCCTATAAGTTTTGTAATCTTTAACAATTGTAAGTTTACGACATATGCTATATTTATTTTACTGTTTGTAAAAAGAAACAGGCAACACTCACTTGATAATAATAAAAAATATGATATAAATATTACTTTCATGGGAAAAAATTGAGTTGCAGAATAAAACGAGAATTATGAATTACAGTAATGATTTTATGTAACTGCTGTCAAAACATACCGTTTTTTGTATTTTGGGACTTGCGAAAATGAAAAAAATGTTCATCAATATGTTAGAGGACTCAAATTGCTTTTTAAGTGATACATGAAGAAATCTTATTCAATTTTTCATGACAATGGCTCTTAAATTGATACTGTTCAGGTTACACAAACACACACTATCAATGGCCGAATAATTCTTTGTTGGAAAAATATAGGAAAACATGTATTTTATACATGGTTGTTCCAAGTGGTCAGGGACCATCTTTGAGTCAATTTTCAATGCGACTCCTCAGTTTTTCTGAGGCCATACTCAATGCGGTTGAGTAGCTCGTGCGACTAGCTTCGCAACGGTATATCGCATGACCTATTCGGAGGAAGGGTGTGAATGATAATTGGACTCGAAGGTTGGTACTCGAAAGAGGCAATAAAGTCAATGCTGGAAAATGAGAAAAGAAATGGGATTTAACCCATGAGGGTTATCCCACATTGGAAAATCATGAGTGATTTTTACAATATATATACTAGGGTTTCCCATGTGGATATCAAGTAGTGTGTCCATATACACATGTGTGTATTGTGTACCACACATGGGCTTGCTTGCTCGACGGGCGGGCTTGCTCGACGGAAAAAGCGCGCCTGTTCGGGAAAAGCTTCCAGCAAAGCTGTAACTGTTGCAATAAATATGATTTGATTGCAAAGTTAATACTGCAGTTTCGAATTTCGAAAACTGACAGTAGTAAAGTGACCTTAATGGCTGAGATACTCTCTCAAAAACAGCATTACATTTTAGAACCAGAGAGAACCACCCACCAACAGCTCGACCTTGACTCGTCGCCAGTTTCCGGCGAGTCATCCGAGACGTTGTACCTTGGGATCGAAGCGCCAACGCAACCAGAAACCTTAAGGTGGTTGGACGAATATCGGTTAAGGGCATACTGTTAACAGTAGCCTCGTCTTATTTTATTCTATTCTGTCCATTTCATTTACGTCTTTTAATTCTGTCCATTTCATTTACGCATTCAATTCTGTTCTTTTTATTTCAGTATTTCAATTGTTGTCCTTAGCTGTAGCTTTTATATTCTGTTTGTACTTATCTGTAATTAGTTTAAAGTTCTGTTTTTTGCTGTAATTACTATTCTGTAATTTAATTCTGTAATTAGAATAGTTTCAATTCAGTCCTGTAATTTCAATTTCAAACAGAACAGTCCGGCTGTTAAGTTTGTACTTTCCAGTCCGGCAGTTTCTATTTATTGCAATTCAGTACATCAGATTATTAATTAATAATAATCTGATAACGTTTGCTTTAATTATTTTCAGTAGCTACATGTTGTAATCAGTTTATTGTATTTCATTTGGAAATTAATAAAGATTACACTGGCTTTAGTTAATTCTTGTTTAGTCCTTTTATTATTATTAATTGTTATTTCGTACACGGAAATCAATATTCTTTAGGTGATTCCGACAAAGTTTGTCATTAGTTTTCCCCTAACATTGTTACATTGGTTTGGCATTTGTCGACTAGAAAGATTAATCCTATATCAGCCCACTTCAAGAGACTAGTCAAATCAAGCTTATTACCAGAATTTTAAGCCAAGCTTATTTTAATTTTTAGATGAAAGTAACAAATTACCAACTCAACAGACAACACTTGTCAAAATATCATTACTTTATAATTTCTTCACCCCATTCAAATTTAATATTATAGTCTAATTCCAAAACAATACACATTTTCAAACCCACGTTAAAACTCGTAACCAATTAAGTCCACTCCTGTCAACACTTGCAATAGGAAAGACTAACTATATTTATTTATTTTAGTTTTTTTAAATATACATTGTTTTCACTAATAAATATTATTAAATTTTTAAAGTTTTTTTTAGAAAGTCAATGATTTTATCATTTTGTTAATAGTTAATTTTCATATTTTTATGAACTTTTGGTAATTTAATTGTTTATTTGACATTTTAAAAATATATATAAATGCTTAATTTTTTATCAAATTTTTTTTGCTTTTAAGTTATAAATAAATATAATTAGATATTATTAAAAAAGAAGAAGAGAAAAATACAATAAACAAGATAGCGTTATAATAACCATATAAAATTATTCCCAACCAACGCATCAAAACAACAAACGCCTCCGAATAACGCTATCATGAACACGATTCACTATTACTTAGTGTGTGTAATCTACTAAATACTCGGTATTTATTAATAAATCAAAATATAATCACATTAAAATTAATTCAAAATTATAAATAAAAAATAATATTATTTGTAACACACTAAATAACAATTTAAAATTATAAGTAAAAAATAATATTAGTTGCGACAGTAAATAATAACGGAGTTCCACGTCTCCCTATACCTAACACACAGTACACACACAGAGAGAGATAAACATAAACACAGTCAAAGAAAGAACAACAGATCCAAAATCAATACATACTCTATATCTAATAATCCAAAAAAATGGAGAATAATAATAATAATAATAATAAAGGGGAAGAAGTACTCCGATCCCTAAACAAGCTATCACACAAGATCTCCAAACCCACCACCAACACCCGTATTAAATCAAACCCACAACCCGACGAGTTTCCCGACTCGGAACCCGTTGCCCCTCCGCATCAGCCCCCGGTCTACAATATCAACAAAAACGATTTCCGAGACGTTGTTCAGAAGCTCACCGGCTCCCCTTCCCACCCTCTCCCTCCTCCCAAACCCGTCTCATCCAGGCTCCACCGTATCCGCCCTCCCCCTCTTGCCCCCCTCACCATTAACACTGTCGTGGTTACCAACAGCAACGCTCCTCCTTTTATTTCTCCACTTCCGCCTTTTCCATCTGTCCATGCTTCAGCAGAGTCTCCTATCTCTGCCTACTTACGCTTCTTCAAGGCGTCTGGAAATGTTCTCCTTCCACAGTCGCCTTTGGCGTTTGGCTGCCACCCGTCACCGATGTTCTCCCCTCCTCCTCCCGTCTCGCCTGTTCCCAGCCCTGGGAAAAACGAGTAGATGGATCATGTATACTCCCCAAGTTCTTCGATGGATGATTGTCCGGTGCGAAATTACGTTCAAGTTTGACTTGCAGTATATCAGTATCTAGATAGGTAATATTTGGAATCTTGAGAAGCTAATCACGTAGCTAAAAGTTCATCTTGTACCCCATATTGAGAAAAACCCGATCTTTTTTTACCATGAATCTTGTTTTGTTTTTGTTTTTGTTTTGTTTTTATCGATTTTAGGCTTTCAGCACTCCCCATATGTATGGAAAATAACATTTCTTGTTCTGTCACCCACTCAACCGTAATCTTAGAACTGTTTAATTAGCTTTTGGAATTTGGTTCGTTTCGATAGTTTAGATATGGAAAGTCTGGTAGTCGAAGTTGCACGTATTCTCGTACTGGGCAATTATTTAGGGGAGGGAGTATATGTATTTCCACAAGAAACTCGACATGGCATAGATGAATACTGCGTGCTTATTCTAGTGTTAATGAGTTTGGTGTAATTTCGTTTCGTTAACGGGCTCAAGTAAAACCGAAGTTCTGATACACGAGTAGATATATATGTTCACAAGAGATCCTTTTTGGCCACCTGGAAAGATAAAACTGAGAGTATATTAGAGTATTAATGAGTTTGCTGTAATTTCGTTTTGTTCTATGTCGATTATAAGGTTTCTGTGAGCTAAGGATGACTTGGGGTAAAATCAGCAACTACTACCGTTTGAAGTTTTAACTCGTGTATTAAGATGGGTTTTGGAATTATGTTAGTTACGTTAGTACTTTATAGCTACTTTGTGGATACAAATTATTCAGTGATGATGATACGCGATAGTTTGGTTTTGATTAATTAAGGGGGGTTGGATTGTAAATGCCTGTTCTGGATGTGGAGATCTTTCTTTAGTGTCTTTTCGATAGTCTTTCTGCTTTTAATGGATTGTGTGGAAAGTTATCATTTGTTGCCATTGTTGGGAATGTTGAAGATTGTGTTTTTGATATAATAGAAGGATTAGATTTTATTTTCTTGGTATGATTATGTTCTTTGCTTATTTTGAGATTGCTTACACTTCATGATTAAGTCAATCATATGATGGATTAATTTACATCTATTCCAGAAACGAAGTTGGAATAACTTTCTTCTGTGGGGCATAACAAAAGAATGAGAATAGTTCCCAATTGATGTCTGATTTGTTATTCATTTGTTTCTTTGTGTCTCTTTTAGATTTTTCGCAATTACAAATTGGTCTTTTTGTCTTTTGTTTTGGCCTTTCTCATTTCCTTTGCCTGAGAAGAGATAATTCCATACAGGTAAGTGTCCATACATCTTATCATTCGGTTTAATATCGGAACATTTTAATGGTGGATTTCCTTCATAAGTCGCATCGGAAATGGGTTAGACCTTACAGCCTTCTCAAACCTTTGTACTATCTTTAAGGTACATGGGTGCTCGTAGATATGCATTTCTGTAGAAGTTCTTTCACCAGTCGTTTATATGCCATTTGCTAGAAGTTTTTTGCGTTGTTATAATCATTTTACCATTATCCATTGGGAATTGAAATACGATTGGTAGCGGCGTTGTTTCTCTGTTTATTTGCGTAAGAGATGTTCTGCTCCTGTAGATTATTTCTGTATAAAAGCAAACCAGTCATCCTCACAATGATTGAGGCATCGAGTCCATGGAAGCCATCATATGCTAAAGATGACAACCACTGATAATGGACATTTGACCTTTTTGTGAAATGAGATAAATCGCCACAGTTGATTTGAGATTGTCATATGGTTGAAGGTTCATAATAGTTCATGATTCTCATCACATGGTCCGACATTTAGTTTGTGTGGCAGCTAGCCTCTCAGTTTTTGGGTGTTTCATACTTTCATGTCCTTTACTCTTTTTTTTTTTGAAAAGAAATTGTTGGATACTTTTTAACTCCGGCGGTCTGTCAAGACGGAGACATTTTTACCATGAGGAGCAAAAATTGTTTCGTACTCACCACTCCGATCTAAAGAAGAATCCACTAAGCGATGTAGGAAAGACTTTGATGCCTATAACTAATCTAGACTGCAAGACTTGGTTTAGTTTTAATAATAGGTAATTGAATTCGGGTTTGGGTTTAGTTTCTCTTTCAACTAATAAGCCCGGCTACGTATCTTGGGTTTTTACCACCTTTAAACTGTAAGAACCCTATAAATCTGTCCTGAAATGAAGCTACTTTATATTAACAAGGTTGCAATTATTCACATGTTGCAGTTATAGCCATTTTTTTGTCGATAAATGAAATCAGGTTCTAGTTCTCGATTCGACCCTCTTCGAAAGAACCTTAAAATAATAAAATTTATGAGGAAATCTGAAATCTGGAACAAGGTTAAAATTTATGACGAATTCCTCAAGAAAAGTGTTGTCTTTAGTACATCCAACTCACGCCTCTGACTAGAACTGCCTCGTCCTAATACAGAGCTTCATAAACCTCAAGGCCAGTATGTATTGTTTTGAAACTTGAGGAGCGACTTCACAACGGGGCAAAAAGGCTTTGCCGGACCAACACATAAAAGAGTGGCAACCCCTTGACTTGAACAATACCATTAAATGTATAATTTGAAACATCCAGATTATAACATAATTGCCTAACGTTATAAGACTCGATTTTTTTCTTCGTTTTTTGGCAAAGCTAGAATCAAGATTGTTATTGTCAGTTGAAATGTATAGTTTAACAGTGAGTACAAGGGAGAAGTTGCTGCTAATCCTGATTTGAGAACACATTTGAAGGCCCTTGCAGTAGAGAACCTATTTGAACACATTTTGATTCCCTTTCTTCTCTCTTTGCTGCTAATCCACATAATATATCCAAAAAGAACTGAGCTCTCACTTGAATTTCATGTCAATGTATAGTCGCAAAGAAACTTTTTTGTACAAGCAATTTACAGAAATAAATCACATCAAATCCAGTAAATCTCCAACTTACCAAAAAAAATCCAGTAAATCTCCTGTTCCAAAATCAATAGATGTCATTATAGCACTGCTAGAAGAGCTAAATCAAAAATTTCAGGTACCAATTTACACAATGCAACTCTTAATTGTAATATGGTCTGTAGTAACTAATGCAGATTCTCTATATCATAGTGTAATCATGAGTTGAGACTAGATTGAACAATAATTAGCACACAGTTGGCACAATCCCAATTCAAGCAACATTTTGGGGGCAAGTCAGAATCAAGTAAATTTCAATACAACAATTAGGCGAAAAGGAGTCAGTCCTACACTCTGGCACTTTGACAGAAAATGAAAAATACAAATGCTCAACTTCGATAGAATAATATAAACTAGACAATACAGTTACATCTCAGTTGCGGCTGGGAAAGTTGAAACTGATAAAAGAACAGTACTCAAGCAACTGCAAAAAAGAATTGAACAATTTGAATACTAGTGGCAAACTCAACTTCGTGATGGATTACCAAAATCCCCAAGGTAATCTAGAACCGTCTCTCCATAAAGGCACAAATGGAAGGCATAACCAAAATGATACAATTACAATAATACAAATGGTAGCAATGTTGCTAATCTTTTACTAGCCTTGCTTCGAAACCCCCTTCAACACGTTTTACAAGCTTATACGGCATGTAGGTTCCAAGAAGTTTATCCCAAATAGGAAAGAAAGGCTGAGAATAGTTGAATTTTGTGCCTTGGAGCTGATGATGAATGTCATGATAAGCAGTGTTGTTTTGGAAGAGTAGATGGAAAATATTACCAGGTAACCATAGCCCACAATGATCATCAACGGTTTTTATCACTGCAAAACAGAAGAAAATCACAGCCGTCCGTGCAGTCATCCCTGATAGGAGGAAAGAGAAAGCCCCGCCAAATGTGTCAAGCAAAAGACCTTCTAGAGGGTGATTGTAAAGAGCCCCAATAGCGTATGGCACTACCAACCTATGATGTTGTGAGTGAATGTGACGATACAAAAACTTGTTCTGGTGCATGTAACGGTGCACAAAATACTGCCATGTGTCCATAACAAACATTGCAATAGCAATCTGTAAAATTTGAACAGGAAATGAAGGCTGGACTGGTGTTCCAGATGTACTTGAATTTGAGGTTACCTGCACGAGAGTAGGATAAAAAACTTAGCTTTACTAGTGCTAAAATCCACACAAACTTGTTTTGATTAATATATAATCCTGAGATGAGCAACAAGCACCAAACAGATTTGTTTCTTTCAACGTTAATGAAGCACGATAACCAATATGCCAATTTTTTTATACATAGAATCATTGAAAAGTTGAAGCTAACATTTGTATGTTAGAATACCAAGGAATTCAAGTGAAAGCTTGAACTTCAATGGATAAATAATTAAAATTACAAAAAAAAGGGAAAAACTGTTCTTTCCTTAGAAGTTTCCAGAAATGTTTGAGATGCCTTTTGCTGAGTTAACCTTGTCTGCAGTACTTTAAGCGAGCTAAAATGTACTAAATCAAGACACAGCAAGATAATTGCGACAATATTTATGACCAACAAAATGACAACATCAAGTTTGTCCAAACATTCGAAGGAGAACTTTAATGGGAAATAAAACCTAATGGGAAATGAAAATGATGCAATCAGATCGACCTAACTAAGACCGGCATCTCAAAGTATAATCTATACAATTTTCCCTTATGGAAAGGTACTTTGAAAACTGGAAGACTGCGCCGCCAGCAAAAAGCAAATGAGAGCTAGAACAGCCACAAATTTATATAACAAAATATGATTCCAGTTACAGTATAAAAATTGTGAACATGACAACATTTCAAACCAAAAATAGCATAGCAAGCTGCTTTTAAAACCTCTTGTGGCGCCATTATAGGTATTTTAACTTCAAGATTACATCCTAATTCCTAAGCAAGGTTAATATGCCTTAACCAAATTCCTCCCTTATCACTAGTCTTCAAACGCACCATATCTGCGAAAAGGGACCAATTTTACAAGAATATAGCCACCCAGGAAAAAGAAGGTACTGGCCTATACAACAAAGATAGCTTTAAGGGACCCTTATCAACCAAATGTGAAGGCCTAAGGGTTACAAGCCAAAAGCTTCAACACCTCCCTACTATCCAGAAGCATCAAAAACCAAGTTCTCCAAATTGGGCTTCTACAGCCCCCTACTTTTTGGGAAGTGTCATTTTTTCCTCACCAAGCACGCATAAATATGTCAAACGGGCTTCCAAGCCCTATGAAACACTTATGGGTTGTCCTCCAAACACCCCCTACAAACCTCGAATTCACAATCCTAATACCCGTTCTAATCTAACAATCAAGATGGTTGGGCCGCATTTTAGACCCAAGCACCAAATTAACTGGTAAAAAATAGCTTGTATCTTCTGGTTAATCATTTTTAGAAATAGAAATTGTAAAGCACAAGTTTTTTTTTCTTTCCAAATGACGAGTTATATTTTTCCATAAAACTTGCAGGCTTAGGTTAGCGTGCTTCAGCTTCCAACTCTTGGGGTTATAGTGCTTCAATCGCTTTATAAAGTAAAGGATATCGTGGTTGGTCATACATCATTTTCCAACAAATAATTATCTTGTTCCACTGCCCAAAGTGGGTATAGAAAAATTGACATCTTCCACGAACTAAATACTACTCTCTATCCCGCTGTGTTAACTATGCGTCTCAAACGCGTATTTGATCCAATAGAACTAGCACAAGTTTAGATAGAAGTTCCCCTCCTATTTATCCAAAGGACCAAAACACATCAACACAAAAGGTTTGACTTTGATTGCACACCATACATGGGTTTTTATGACCGGTCTATAATGTGTGATTCTAAACTCCTGAAATTGTTAATTGAAAACAGCAATCACTCGTATTTCTAACAAATCACAGAAAAGAAAAAAGTCATATTTGCTCATAGAAAAGTGTAACCTATGCTATAGAACTAGCACAACTTTACATTCTTCCAAAAGTCATAAACACAAAACGGTTCGACTTTGATCGCACACCATAACTTAAGTCCTTATAATCAGTCTAACAAGTAATGATGCTAACACTCTCTATTTGCTGTCGATAATTTAAACAACAAACACATTCCTAATGAATCACAAATAGAAGAGGCCACATTTCCTCAAACAAAAGCGTAACCCATCCCATAGAATCAGCAGAGCTTTACGTGAAAGTTCCTCTCCTAATTATCCAAAACAGATAAACACAAAAAGTTTCCGACTTTGATTGCGAACCATAATCGCAGTTTATATAATCAGTCACACAAGTCTGATTCTAAACTCCTAATTCACTACATAAACTTTAAGTCTACAGCCACAAGCACATTCCTAATGAATCACAAACACATTCCTTGTGAATCAAAAAAAAAAAAAAAAAGGTCAAATTTTTTCAAAACAAAAGCGTAACCCATCCTACAGAACCAGAAGAACCTAACATAAAAGTTCCTCTTCCGATTATCCGAAACGCATAAAGACAAAAAGGTTCCGACTTTGATAGCGAGCCATAATTGCAGTTTATACAATCAGTCTAGCAAGTATGACCTAAACTCCTAATTCACTTCATAAACTTTAAGTCTACAGCCACAAGCACATTCCTAATGAATCAAAAATAGAAAAGGTCAAAAAATAGAAAAGGTCACGTTTTCTCAAACAAAAGGGTAACCCGTCAGCAGACCTTTACATAAAAAAAGGGATAAACGCAAAGAAGTTCCGGCTGTGATTGCGAACCATAGTTGCATTTCACATAATCAGTCTAGCAAGTATGATTCTAATTTTCTAAACTCCTAATTCACTTCATAAACTACAAATCTACACACACAAGCGCATTCCTAACTAATCCCAAATAAGAAAAAGGTCACATTTCCTCGTATATAAAAAAAAACCTACAAAATTGCAGGTAATATAATCAGTCTAGCAAGTATGATTCTAAACTCCTAATTCACTTCATAAACTACAAATGTACACTCACAAGCGCTTTCCTAACGAATCACAAATAAGAAAAAGTCACATTTCCTCATATCCATTTGTTTAATAAAGAGTTCTTCTTCTGTTTATTCAAAACGGATAAGTACAAAAAGGTTCCAGACTTCGATAGCAAGCCATAATTGTACTTTATATAATCAGTCTAGCAAGTATGATTCTAAACTCCTAATTCACTTTATAAAATACCAAGTCAACACCCACAACAATAAAAAAAAGTCACATTTTCTCATATCCAAAAAAAAAAAAACCAAAAAAAAAAAGAAGAAGAAAAAAAGAGAGAGAAAGGGAAGTAACCAAGAAAAGGCCATGAGCAACAGTAGCCTGAACAAGCTGTTGAAGCAAAACCCCTTTAACAACAGACCAAAAAGGTACCAAATTCCTAACATTTTCCTCATTTTTAGTATGAAGCCTGTAATTATGTAAAGGTGGTAACAACTGATATAATCCACCATATAACCAATATACCACAATTGGTGCAAATGTACCCATCACCTCATCGCTTACATACCCTTCCCAAAACACCATCTTTCTCTCTCTCTCTTTATATATATATATATATATATATATATATGAATATTTAAAGCAGAGATCTTGATCGGCGAAGGGGAATCGTGATCAGATCTCTGCTAAATATTTTTAATCTGAATATTTGGATTATTTATTAGTGAGTTGAGAGGGAAAAAACTGCGGGCTTTTTTTATTTTCAGACATAATAAATCTATGGACTTTTCTTTTCTTACAGTAGGAGTATTACTTATTGTCTCCTGCCATTTTTTTTATGTTTTTCTGTTTGATAAAAGACACCCAGGTTTTTATTAGATTGGTAACTTGTTATTTTTTGGTACCGAATCAGTTTTTTTATTATTATTTTATAATCTATTGAAAAGTTAGATTTTAAAAATATGTATTTTTTTAGATTTTTCAGCCTAAAAATCAGATTTTTAGAAACCGAATAATTTTACTTGGCAAACACCAGTAGATTTTTAAAATTTAAAATCAAAAAATTAACTAAAAAAATCTATCGTCAAATGGACCCTATAAATTGAGTAATTTTGATAGTGTTTATAAAATTGTACCTATGAGATGATTTTTTTAAACGTATAAGAAACTTACTATAAAATTTATGTAATTAGGTTCATTGCATACTATGATTAATACTTGTTGGATAAAATACATCAAGTGGTAGACCAAACTCCTCTTTATCAGTTTGGTAATTTTTTTGAAAAAACAATAGTTTTGACTCTTTCGAGTTTCGACTAATTAAAACTCCACTTTAATCCAGCCCATCCATGCTATTTCCATTGCGGATGTCAGATGATGCCAAGGTGGTAGAAAAGTTAAAAATAATAACCCCAACACAAAATTAAGATTGGAATATAAAAAAAAAAGTATTTAAAAATTGATTCGGATATAAAATTTAATTAAGAATTGGACTATTATTTTTGAAACTAATTAAAGATTGGTCCATTACTCATTAAATATAAAAGTTCTCCCAATTCTATTTATCTAATTTATCACACACTCTCTCTCTCTCAAAAATCTCTGTATATATCTATGTATATATATGTATATATCTATTTTGTATATATGTGTATATATATATGTATATATATACATACGTATCTATATATGTATATAAAAAAGAGTTCAAACTCTTTTCAAAAAATCCAAAAGAGTTCAGACTCTTTTCAAAAGACTTAAAACTCTTTTTAAAAAGGATTCAAAAGGCTTAAGACTCTTTTTAAAAAGGGTTCAAAAAGATTCAGACTCTTTTTTAAAATGGTTCAAAAGGGTTTAGACTCTTTTTAAAAATGTTTAAAAGGATTCAGTAGTCCGGTATTTGATAGACCAATTGAGTGTGAGATTTAAAATAACACCAGACTATATATGTGGGTAATTTTCAAGAGATTTGAAATAACACCAGCCTATAAATGATGGGTAATTTTCAATACCTAGGATGATATTCAAAATCCTAATTTTGTCATCATTTCATGTCTTATCCTAATACGACAATCAAACGAAGCCTTTATTTATTGTATTTTTCTACATATTTTTCTTGTTAAATAAGCGCTGAAATATATAAATTATCTATTTTAAAACAACAAGGCATGTTTTAAAAGTAATTTTTTTTATCTTAAAACAACTAAATTAATCAACTAAACACGTAATTACATGAAAAACTTCAACTTACTTTCAATTTTAAAATTGGCACAATAACAAAGTTATTTTTTGCTTAAATTGAGAAGGGTTTAAGTGATATTTAGGGTTACGTTTCCTCACATCATTGTCGTTTCCCTTTCGATCCGAATATTCCCCTATATCATAAATCAGAATATAAATGTGAAACGGAAGCGACATAATCATACGAGAAATAAAAATAGATAGTACAAATTTACAAAAGCGATATCCGAAAATAAATCGTGTTGATAGAGGCGATGGTAATCACTAACGATTATGCTCGATAGCAGTAACAAGTAACACTAGACGTAAAAACATCATATGAAACTCTATTAATTTTCACCGATTTGAAATAGGAAAAATATTATTAAAAAATTTAAATAGAAATAAGAATGAAACAAAAATTAAAATAATTATTTAATTTGTTATCTAATGATTTTCTAAACACCAAGGGGCCATAAAAATAGTACTTATAAAGATATTTATAATTTATTAGTAGAACCGAGGTGGTAGTTATAAGTACTTTTTAAACTTAGAAGTACCAACCAATCTTTAAAGCGAGACCAAATCAGATTTGGACAAAACACAAAATCAAATTTCAGAATAAAATCAACACAATTTTATTTATAAAAAAAAACATGAAGTCCTAAAACTCTCATGGCTTCCTCTCAGCATCGCCGCGTCTTTGGTATCTTCCATCTCTCTCTCTCTCTCTCTATCTCTTTATATATATATATACATATACATATAAATGTATCTTAAGAGTTTTTTTAGAAACCAAATGGATTTGGTTTATGATGTTTAGAATATAAATGATACTAAAGTTTTTCAATTAAATTCAATCTCTGTAATTATAAAAAAATATGTAGTGAATATAATATTCAATTTTAAATTGGGCATAGAAAAAAATTAAAGCTAGAAGGGAGGAGGGGAGTGATATACTATAATTGATAAATAAATAAGAGCCCTAAGAGAGTTATACTGCAAATTCCATTTAAAAAGTGAAACGACATAGTTTTCGGTGCACCGACGCCTCTGTCATTCTTATTAGATGGCAGAGGATATATATATACATGCTTCTTACTATTTAGTATTGTATAATTGTTTTGCTTATCAGTTGGGAACATACCATATTTACTATTTATTGTATAATTGTGCTGCTTATTAGTTGGGAACATACCATATGTATATGTATGTATACAATACAAGCTTCTTACTATTGATTGTATAATTGTTTTTGGAGATCAGTTGGGAATATGTTATATTTATTTGTGTATGTATATATATGTATGTATACAGGCTTCTTACTATTTATTGTATAATTGTTTTAATTGTCAGTTGGTAACATACCATATGATGCAACAGAGGAGCAGCTTATACAAATCTGCGAGGAAGTCGGTCCCGTCGTCTCTTTCAGGCTAGTCATTTAAAAACCATTTACTTATATAGTTATATTGCACTAGATTTTGTTCATTTTGAGTGTTTAGGAGTATACTGGTGATAAGAAGGCACAAAGGTTTTTTCTTTTTTGTTTATTCACAATTTTGTTGGTCTTTGTTTGGTTTGGTTGCAACTTTTAAGCTCAGGTTACTTTTTTTTGCGCTTATTCAGCTTAGGAGGTGATATTTTTGGGTTTGTTGCCGTTAAAAAGGCAATTTATTTAGAGTTGAAAGATTCGGGATTTTCTCAAAACGGAAGAAACTTTACTTATTTTCGTAATGGCTCAATAAAAGCAAATTATAAATATCCTTATTGTGTACTGAGTCCGTGTAGTATATGTTCATGTGACTTTGGGAATGCACAGTGCAAACAACTTGGTTATTCTGAACTTGAGTCACATAAATTTATGTAATTTTTAGTCAAGTTTGTGAATCAAATCTATAAACTTTTGTCGGTCAGTGATTATTCCATGTATTATAACCGTTAGAACTTGGTCGACTTGACTGAAAAATTCCTACTTCATCATATGGAATTATTATCCACCATACAATACAAATAGTATTGCTTTATCTGTCGTTGGATCCTCTTCTTTCCCGACGGTACTGTCTTTTATGATATACCATGTATGATGTTTTGGGAAAGAAAGTTTGAGATGACCTCTCATTGATAGTTAATGCTCCTCTCTTTCTCTTTCTCTATATATATTCCCACTCGTAGTAATTATTCATGTGTAATACTCTTGGTATTTAGAATAAGTTCACTGAATATTGAGGGAGTACCGTCATTTGTCAATGCCTGCTTTTCCTTTGATGACTGCTTTAAAACTCCAAAGGAAGACAAAACATGACAATTTTCTATGTTTGAAATGGTTTTCAGTTTACTTGTTATCCAAATACTTTTTGTTTTTAAAAAAGAATAACATGGAATGTTCTGTCCTCTTATTCAGATTGGTTATCGATAGAGAAACTGGAAAACCAAAAGGGTATGGTTTCTGCGAATATAAGGACGAAGAGACAGCTTTAAGTGCTCGCCGTAATCTTCAGGGGTATGAGATCAATGGCCGACAATTGCGAGTTGATTTTGCTGAAAATGACAAGAACTCAGATAAAAACCAGGTTTCTTCATGTGCTTCAATTTATCTTGTGTGTGCGTGTGTGTTTTAGAACGGTTAATTGATGTAATATTTGTCAACATAGCTACCAGCTCTCTTGTTCGTGCGAACAACCACACTAATAATGCAATGTTATGGATAAAGTTCACGCGGCATGATTGGCAGCTGTATATGTACTTTTTGGATTTAGATTGCTGTTATTATTGATTGGTTTTTTCTGGAAATCATTCTTTTAAATGTGCCAATTGAGCATTTGAATGGTATTACGTGCTAACATGTAAACAGTAAGAGTTCATTATAATTAAACATTTAATTTATGCAGGGACGTGGTGGACCTGGTATGGCTTCAAAAAATGGTTCGGTCTTCTTTGTGATGAGTTTGTTGACTTTGCTTTCTTGTTTGAGTGAAATGCAAATAACACCCATTCAATATTGGTATTCTGCAAACAACCCCCGTATACTTTGAACTCTTGCAACTGATGCCCATGGACTATTAAACTTTGCAGTTAAACTCCATGAACAAATTTAAAATCACATAACTTTGTATTCCTTAGTACGTTGTAAACAACTTTTTGTTTGATGTATGAATATTTTCAATACTACAAATGGAAGATATCAGTTAACAGAAGAAGATATTTGGAGAGGTTTTACGGAAAGGAAACCATCTTGATGCAAAGAACTGTGTTCTTTTTTACTCACAAAATAATGGTGTCAACTCGCGTTGGGTTGGTTGTGGTGCATAGCTCTAAAAAAAGCTATATAGATTCATGAGTAAAAAAAGAATTATTTAAAATAAACCACATCATAAAGTTATGCAATTTTAAAATTGGACACAGGGCTCTTTTGTAAAACTTACAAGGTACACGGGGTCATCTGCAAAAAAACAAAATATGGATTAGTTGAAAATTCCTGTAGCACATGGGTATAATTTGCGTTTCACCCTTCTTGTTTATGTAACTTAAAGCCTGAGGGTTAAATGTGCTTTCCTCTTCATATATGCACACAGAGCTTCAGAAACAGAGTGATGCTGGAATGCACCAACCAATGGGTCTCCAAGCAGCTGTAGCTGCTTCATCTGTCATGGCAGGAGTGCTCGGGGATGCTCAATTTTCCAGAGAAAGAAACCATAACGGTTTGCAAAGTCAGCCAGCATTGTTCAACGACCCTTTAACTCTTCATCTGGCCAAAATGTCGAGGCACCAGTTAATTGCAGTTATGTCTGAGCTGCAGGTATACATTCATTGTTGTACATCTCTTGTTTTAGGTCGCTTAGGCATTGTTTGCTTGCAGGTTTTAAGCTCATTTTTTTTATCTCAAAACCTCGACATCATTTGGTTTTGATCAGATGAAAAACAGTCTGTTGAGAAAAAAATTGGCATGAAAAATCTAAAAGCTTTAAAGCTGGATCAAACTAACCTTTTTATGCGACTTAGAAAAGTTAGCGCTGTTGCTTAAAAGCTGCTTTAAAGCAATCCCTTATTGATCTCATGTGTTTTATGATCATACAAAATCTCATCTGGATCGCAGGAAATGGCCAAACAAAATAAAGAGCAAGCACGTCAGCTATTGCTAGCGAACCCACATTTGAGCAAAGCTCTTTTTGAGGTATTTTTTTTTTGCCTATGCAATTTTAGTTTTGTTACATTTGTTCTTCCTTTTTTACATACACATGGGATATCGGTGACCAATATCTCTTTAGTTCTGTGGCCCATTCCGATTTTAAACCATGTTTACCTGTAGGTATTAGAGTTCATCCATTTACTTTTAGTTGATTACACTCTCTATCTTAACACTTTACATGTGTTCCACGTTGTTACTTTTTCTTTCTGTATTTCCCTACTTGGTCCCTGCACTTCCAATAGCTGCCACATATTAATTGGTCTTCTTTCCCGATTCTGAATTGATTTTTTATTGGATTATTGTCAATTGATGCAATTAAGAGATATACAAGTCTTGTGGCGATATCGTCTAACTCTGTGTTCGGTGATACAACAAATACCTCTTAATTTTCCTTTCTAATTGTATTTCTATAGATTTATTATTCCTTTTTGCATTAAAAGTAAGCTTTTTTGTTTTATTACGTTACCATTAACGACAAATGAACATCTTTTCTTCTATTCTTATAAATGCCTAGTTCTATTTAAAACTTTCAGCCTTCAGGTGATAGTTTTCCACTTTCGAAGAGTTATATTCTTGATTTAGAACAGTTGGATACTCTTTTATACTTGCCTGTGTATAGACTATTGTGACCAAGAATTTGCGTATCTTACATTTATGTTTTAACATTGATGCAGGCAGAGATAATGCTAGGAATGGTTACTCCACAAATGGTTTGTCACCTGCCTTAATATAGCCTTGTTTGGTTGCAGCTTTTAAGATCAGCTATCTTCCCTTTATAAGCTGGACTGTGTGTGGTTGTTTTGTTTTAAAATTTGAGCTTTTCTGATATTTTGGCCTAAAAAGCTACAAATTTACGCTGAATAACCCAACTTTAAGAAATTTCTTCAAAGCTGCCACCAAACAAGCCCCATGTGTGCAGTTTGAACCCACCAGGACGGTGAATCATATTACCTGACACAAATCACTTTTTTTTTTATTTTTCAAACTATGTAGTTGCAAATGCCAAACATCAGACAAGGAACTGGTCCCCTCGGAAATCCCTCAATAAAAGATGACCCACTTGGTGCAGCATTTCCATCTCTTCCTAAGATACCCGTGCCTGTCCAGAACAATATGCATACTGGGTTAGTGCCCCATGGGCAAGAAAGTCATTTGCCGTCTGTGCGCCCAAATTCCTTCTCTTACAACCCGTATACAACAGGCCCTCCACTCGCAATTCACCCTCCAGCTCAGCCTTCACAGCTTGCGGAGAGAGATTTCAAGACACATGGCACATTGCACGCTCATACTGGAGTACCCATGCTTCCACTCGTACACCCTCAAACTTTTGGTATCCAGGTTGGCACTCTTTTTTTTCCCGCTTAATTAACAAAATATTGAACTTCAAATAAACCTCATGTTCTATGGGCAGTTTGCAGATTTCCTTGCCTTTAACCCCCATGCGCTAAATTAACTTGGTAATCGACCCCCATATCCAATTTTGAAACGACATAACTTTTGTTCGTTGACCTGCTTTGGATGATTGGTTTTTGAAATTTATATACTTTTTTAAAGATATATAGACCACAGCCAGCCAAATGTAATTGACACCGTTTTTCTGAAAAAAATAATGTGTGCAATTTCCCCCTTTAATTTGATTATTTTGCTTAAACTTGTTTTAATGTGTCTACAATACTTCCTTTTTTGTCCTTAACAGTTGTCTATTGGTCGATTTTATTCTTTCTGCAATGAACTTAATCATGTTCTTTTTTCCGCCAAATTGTATACAATTAGTCAAATAACTAAATTTTCGGTAGCTGCTAACGAAAACACACTCTGTGTATGAATTTAAGGATCATCAAAATTGACCATTGAACACAAAATATGCGAAATTTGAAATGGGTCATGGAGTTGGTTACAAAAGTTAGATAGTAGGTTGGGAAAATTGCCAACAACCAAAGTATGCAAAACAACCATAGTACATGGAGACTATTTTCAGTCTATCCTTATCAAAAATACTTTTAGTTTCCTACGAGGATCAAGCAGATGGCAACAGCATTTTAAAGTATAACGCTAATATTCAAAAGTTGCCTTGGCTTCTGCTTCTTTAGTTGAACAAGGAGACAAACTGAACTGGCTCGCGTTTTTTTACCCTTGATCTCAAATTGAAATTGAGACAAATGTTAGAACAGATCGGAACAGATTTCATTATTTAAGGTAGTCAAAGTTGTGGACATGTGCAAGTAATTGTGAAGACTGAACGACTTATCACAGGGACTTAGAGTTTGATTTACTTCCACTGTCGAATTTGACTACATCGTCCCTTTTTTTAATAACAGCCTGGAACCTCAGCATCACAAGTTCCTGATATGATAAAGAGAAAACGGGAATATGCGTCAACTTCCGTAAACAAAATTCCAAAAGCTGAGGAGACTCTGAGCTCCAGCAAGCAAGTTTCTCAGGTACTAAATTCTCTTGTTTAAGCTAATAATTTATATTGCATACATTGTAATTGGACCACTCATATCAGCACTTGTTGTTGAAATGCAAATTGAGACATCTCTAGAGTCGTGATTGCTTGATGGGTGGGGTCTAATTCGTGCTGAGATTGGCAAATTTTTAATAGTTAAAAATCTTATATGTATTTGGCATCTTTGTTTGAAAGGGATTAGCTCTTCACTGTGCGACTTGGTTTAGCTATTAAAGAAATTTGCAGTGGTATAATACTATAATACACTCTTTGAGGGTGATATATTGACATTTAGAGGTTAAATTTGCAATTGGAATTTGACAATTGTTTTGCTGAATCTCTGAAATTTATACAATAATCTATGTATTAAGAGATAAAAAAATCTATATGAGAAAGGTATGATTTAATTTGAGAATATGGAAAAGAGTCTTCTGAGTTTCAAGTTACCGACTTGAGAAACAGAAAGGTGAAGAGATATTAGAAACGGAATCTAATAAAGTGATAATGTTCCCCTAAAAATATAGGGAAAACAGGCATCGACTTAAAAGATTGTTCTACAGACATTTATGAGTTCCGTCACTTGAAAAACTGGACAGCATGGCAAAATGTGTGCAGTTACAATTATGGCAATGTATTTCATTGCAAATGACATTTATTAACATAATAAAGTTATCGTTTCGATTCCGAGTTAAAAATGATTCATTTCTAAAATTTTCTGATATACAGGAATGTGTCGAAAGCGAGTTTCCTGCCATCGTTTCAACATGAAATTACGTACATTTTTTAAAGATTTGAGTAGGTTTGTTTTTGACTTTTTCATTTTTGCAGCTTCCTCCAGAACTGGACTCAGCGTTGTTGCAGCAGGTTCTGAGTCTTACACCAGAGCAATTAAGATCTTTGCCGCCAGATCAGCAACAACAAGTTATTCAGCTCCAGCAAATGCTGCGCTAAGCCTCCATAGCAGGGACGGCCCAGTGGTGTGTTATTTCGACAAGGGCACCACATCGGGTGGAAATATTGTATGCAAAGGAGTGTTTTTACTGGCGAAACTGTCTGCGAAGGCACTTGCTTTTTTCTTGATATTTGGGTAAAATTGGATTAGCAAGCTGTTAATCATTTAGATAGGAAAATATACATAGAAAATCAGCAGTGGAAAGACAATTTTAGGCTGCTTGCCATTTTGATTATGTGGCACCATAATACAAAATTTGAAAACTGTCCTTAATTATTCTATACTGTAATCCAAACTGTATAATGTTGTTCAATATATGGTTTCGTTCTAAAATGGATTTTTTTTTTGTAATCTATATTTTAATTATGTACTACTATGTGTTTTTTTAAATATATTCTATTGTTTATTATTAAATTATATATAAACATCAACTATTGAATATAGTAGTTGTAAACTTGGTACTCCACAACTAATTTACACACAAAAGAAGTACCAGAATTAATGTTTTTACTGCATTATTAATGCATGCATCGGAATTTGGACATATGCCATTACACACAAAACAAAGATCGAAAACGTATAGTTGTAACGTAAGTTAGCTACTTCCCTAGCTATTAGCAAGAAGTTTAATCGAGTACAAGTAAAAACTAGCTTGTATCACGATTATTCTCCAAAATAAAAAAAAAATAAAAAAAATCTAGCATGACCTTGGTTGTGTGATTCATAGCCTGCACTGTGAATTCATCTCTTCACTCAGTTGCGTAACCAACGTGCAATTTAAGGAGTTGAAATTTTATGTGCAATTTATTTTGTAAGTGTTAAATTATGACGAATTTGACCAGCTAAAAATACCGAGTAAAATATTAATCTTCGTTAATTATTTGCAAAGGGAGAGGCATATAGCAACTTACTCTCTCGAGTCTCTCCATTGAATTTTTCTCTACCTCATTGTGTTGGGACTATGCATATCATCCCCCCTCTATATGCATGCCTTTTGAAATGCATAATTTTTTAGTCATTTCTAGTTCGACTGGCATATTATATAATAATATAATTGAAAAATTGTGGAGTACGAACTTGTATTGTATCTCGCAAACCTTATAGTGATGCTCATGCCGGATTCATCAAACATTCTTTCTCTAGTTTTATTTAGAAATCTCTTTCAGGATCCAATTCAACATTTATTTGACCACTGTTTTTGGTTTTTTATATTTCGATTAAAAGAAAAATCTACAAAATTTGAAGTTGCGACTAGATAGAATTAGTATCAAACGTATGAAATTTGATTACTTAGTTAACTTACATCCCAGACCAAACTGAAATTTTGTATCACGCAAGAAAACGGAAAAAAACAAGGGAACAAAAGAGGGAGAAAAAAGGCAGTAGGACTATATAGTAGAAGACAATGAGATAGCTAGAAAGCATGTAAACGCACTCCAATGTTATATATGCATATGGCCATATGGGACAAGTAAAACATGTTAAGAGCTAAGGCATGGAATTAATTATGCTTGGGACCGGGACCAGGATTTACTATTGGCCTTGTATTTGTTGCCTTCATAGTTGTTACCACCTACATGAATATCCACAAATTTGCAAATAAAAAGCAAATATAAGGTTGCCACAATATTTTCTGAAACTAACAATATACTGGAGATTATAAAGTTTTTCTTAAAATGGTGGTGCGAATGAAGTACATCTCAAAATCATCTTTTTAAACTTGTTGGTGTCATATACAATCGTATAACCAGGTTGTGATCAGCTAGAAACAAGTAAATATAAATGAGCAAGGCTGATATTTTAGGAGAATGAATTTTTTTCATAATCAATACGAGTTTTTTTCACGAGGCTGAAACCCTAACTTCAATCAAGATACACATATTTTTTATACTTTTTATATTTTGTATCATTCTTTATCAAAATACGAGATGTTAGACTGTCTCCACGTAATTAGTTCCGGACTTAGTGATGAATTGTCACTGATCCACTCTTTTTATTGTTATGTATATAACAATAATTCAGTATGAAGTATGAAAGCGAAGATCTCATCCGTCAAAAGAGTTTTATACTTGGACAAGATTTACTAGGAGTACAAGATCTGCAATCCAATTTTGACAAATTCACTGCGAAAAATGATTAATTATAGTTCCAGTTTAAAATATTTCATCCATGTAGTCAAACTTCAAATATTTTTCAATGTCATGAATATATTTAATTTAATATTTCATCAAGCAGCTTACTTTGCTTGACTCCTCGTTTATTTGTCTTTTTTTTCTTCTTAAATGATTTTCTTGACTGACCTGCTTATAATAAATATTTCGATCCTAAGGCGTAACATAAAATGGAACAATTAATCCTATCAATTTTTATCTTCTAATGTAACCAAAGCGCCGAACAATCCAATTTCTTGAAAGCCAGTTCACGTCCGGGACGCACAAGGGAAGAGGCGGTTGGTAGATTCCGGCAGAAAGTCTATGGTTAATTATAATCATCTAAACTAATGCTAATATTACATTTCTATATATTAGATCTAGTTTTTTTTAAATCAATTTCACATCTATATATGATGCATATTATTATCTGCTAAGCATGTTTCACTAGTATTAATTTTCTGTTTAAAAAAATATGTTTAACAAATGCGTACAATCAAATTCCCACACTATTTGAAGTGTTCGTAAACAAAGTGTAAAAACTGTTTATTTTGGCATCTGTTTGATGAATTCAGCTAAAAAATATTGGAATAAATAGACAAGTTCTTACACTGGAGAGAGAAACTCAACATTCAATTTTTTTCACAATATTCTACCATCGTCATTCATTCCTGATTCATTTCTTAGGAAAAACAAACTTTTCATGTGTTTTTTTCCAGCCTCCAATGCATGCATAAAAAGATTTTGAAAAGCACAGTATTGCACACACAAGAACTGTTTTGTAATTAAAAACATAAAAACATACTTCAGAACTGTTCCAACTCTAATTAAAGACTACATAAATAGATCGAAAACTATATAATTTAAGTCCTACACTAATTAAAGACTGTAAATAGATCGATAACCATAAGTACTAGTACTACACCAGGAATTCTTCTCTTTGATTTTTCTAACTTTTCACTTACTACAATAGTCTAAATAATTGTATCAAACAATAATTTATAACTAGGGTTAGAGTCGTTCGACATACAAAAACATATAATTTCAAGAGTTTCAGATTTCAACTATTTATGTGTCAAATTATATGTAGACCGATCCTTCTTAAACATGCAAACACACACACACACGCACACAAACACAAACACACACGCATATAGATATACATACCACTGATGTGGAAGTTGATGGATCATCATCTGTAGTTGTTGGTTCAGCATGAGAATCAGTGTTTGAAACTGATGAAGATGAATCTTGGAACCCTAAACACTTGAGCAATGCCTTAAAAGCTTCTTGAAAGAGCAAACATGGGTTAGTAAAAGATATATCAACAATTGATGCTTTTATGCTACCACTCTCTCTTATTTCTCCCTCTGGTTTTTGCTCCATTTCTATGGCCTCTCCTTCTCTTGTATGTTATCAATGCAATTACAGTATTAATATCATTGTGTAAATTTCTTGTGTAAATTGTTGTACTCCAATAACAAATAGTTGGTAATGTTATTAATGTTATTTAAGTAGAGTGTTATGTACAAGTACAAATATGTCCTCCAAAGAAAAGAGACCACGTACGTGTTCAAGATGAATTTATTGTGCGGTAGGTCAGTCATTCCGTACCAAAATATTGAAGTTCTATGTATCTATATGCAACTTTGATTGATAAATATATCATTTTTAAATTGTCGAAATGTAAATTTTTAAAATTTGTTCATATAGTTTAACATTTGAACTATGTGATTAACTTTAAAAAAAAATTATTTCGACAATTTAGATATAAGTTATCTGTTGATAAAACTCTACTACTATTTAGATACTAATAAAAAACTAAACTAAAAATAAGATTATGAAAAATAAAAGGAGGTTGAAGTTTGTATGTTGTTTCCGAGAATAATTGTTAACATTGGATGGCGTGATTACATTGTTTAAACATTATTTTCTGATTACTACTTGTTTAGTTTTCACTCATTTTCTGAGATCTAAAGCAGTAGTTAATTAGTTTGTTCTTTTAAGTGATTTATCTCCTTTCGTTCCATTTTGTCTTTTGTTTGTTTGGGGGTTAATTTAGTCAATTTTCAACACTGCCTGGCTTTGACTGGTTGAGAGATTCAAATGACCCTTTGTAAGTCAATGACAGAAATAATTTAATAAATATTACATATTCATTAAGTAGTTACATCTGCATATTCACAATAAATTCATATACTATATATATACCTGCTCTAAGAAATGATGTCAGATGAACAGATAATAAATTCATTGTTTTTCTATACTTGTCCTGTAATGAACACTTCCAACTAAGATACTTAAGTTAAGATGGTCCCGAATAATATTATTAAACGGTACTTCCTCTTATCAAATAAAAAGCTACTTCCTGTTGCAAACTGAGAAAGGATTGTAGTAAATATCATCAGTAAATACTGGACCCTGTTTTTTTTTTTACTTCATCCGTTTCAAATCGTTAGGGTTATACAAAACTACGTGCAATTTTGACCGACAAATAATTCATATCTAAGTTGTCGAAATCGAATTTTTTAAAAGTTAATCACATAGCTCAAATGTTAAGCTATAAGAACAAATTTTAAAAATTTACATTTCAACAATTTAACTACTACGATATATTTACCGATCACTGTTTCATAGAAAAATGTCACCATTACACTGCACCTAATTGTCTTTCTTCAACATATTTTAATTCCGATGAGTGTTTGTGTAACAATAACTTCTATTCTGTAATATGTTTTCAATGATCCGAAAGTAAATGTTCCACAACGGCACAACCAAAAACCGAGTCAGATTCGCCACTTCTTAAATATACTTAGAGCAATGTGGAATCTTTTCATGGATCCATATGGCCAAACAAAGCTGTATGATTACGCACCATGCAAGCCAGTTTTTGTTGCCATATATATAATCCACATAAAATGCATGGTAATAGTATATTTAGTTTTAAAAACTAAAGAGAAAATAATTTAATTTGCTTGCCTGGTGTTAGTCGATTTTTATCACCACATCGATCATTTCTTCCAAATTTCTATGTTTTTACTATTCTCCTATTTCTCTCCAATTCGGTTATGTGTATATATATATCTATGAGCTTTTTTAGTTGTTGCTTTTAAGCAAGTAAGTTGGATTTTTTTAGTTTGAGAAAAAAAAGTTGATCTGTTTAGTTTTTTTTTTTTAATATAAAAGTACAAGTCATTGTACAATAAAGATCAAATTTGGGCAAATACTTCAAAATAACAAGATTTCTCATAGGCTACTCTCACATAATTCGCTAAACAGTTTGTCGGAGTCACAATTATGACAATGTATTTCATTGCAAGTGACACTTATTAATATTATAAATAAAAGGTTATCAGTTCGATTCCAAATAGTTCAAAATGATTCATTTCTAAAGTTTTCTGATATACGAAAATGTGTCCGAAGCGAGTTTCCTGCCATCGTGTCAAGATGAAATTATGTCCATTTTTAAAGGTTTGAGCACGTTTGTTTTTGACTTTTCCATTTTTTGCAGTTTCCTCCCTTTTTAAAGATCTTTGTCGCCAGATCAGCACCAACAAGTCATTCAGCTCCAGCAAACAGGGTAGGAACTATAACATTAATTTTAGGATTGTGGAAAAAAATATCGACACTAAATTTTCTTATTTTTGTGTGGGTAGAAATTTTTTACATCGTCATTCAGTCAGCCGGTTGTTTTGGCTAGTTAAAGACATCTGACTTAATTTTTTTCATAAATTAAATAAATAAAAAACACCTAAAACGACAATTTAATAGAGAACAGAAAGTTTTTTTTTATATTCAAGTTTTCGAAATATCGAGTAAATAAATTTATGACATTGTTTTTATTTCTTTTCTAAAATTTGAAAGAAATATTTATGAAATTTATAATTTATTATTGAGAACTTTCATAATTTATGAAAAATATAATGATTAAAATATAGAATTTTTAGATTTATAACTTTATTGTTTTCTATAAATTTAAATATGCATGATTTATATAAATGTTTTGTAATAAATAGAAAAATATTTAATCTTAATTTTGAGAGTTGTGTTTGTAATTTTTGCAATAAAAAATTGATTAATTAGATATCGATGCTTAGTACATGATACAATATAAAAGATATAATCATCAAAAATCGTGTTAAATTTAGTTTATGTGTTAATAGTAGTCAATAAGACATTCACAATTAGTTGTTATTTTACTTAAAGTCATTATAATCACTTTTTAATTTTATTTTCTCATTCTTTTTTAGATTTTTGGTAAACAAATTTTAATTTTGAAAGGGGTTAACAGAAATAAAATTTAATGAATTGCTGAAATGATTTATTTGCAAATTATTCTGAAAAATATTATAGAAAATATCAAATTATTAAAAATTGTGACCCCTGATCATATATAAGTCCCGCCACTACCAGCAAATGCTGCGTAAGCCTCCGTAACAGGGACGACCCAGTGGTGTGTTACCTCTACAAGGGAACCACATCGGGTGGAAATCTTGTATACCAAGGTTTTTTTTTTTACAGGCAAAACTGTCAGCGAGGCGGGTGCTTTTTTCTTGATCTTTGGAAAAAAAAAGATGGATTCGCAAGCTGTTAATCATTTAGATAGGAAAGTATAGATAGAAAATCAGCAGTGGAAATACATTTTTATGTTGCTTGCCATTTTGATTACCAGTCGCCTCATAATACAAAATTTGAAAACGGTGCTTAATTATTCTATAATGTAATCTAATGTTGATTATTTGTACGTATAAACATTAAGTAGTTGTACTCCGGAACTAATTTACACACAAAAGAAATGCTCCCTCCGTTTCTATTTAATTATCCATTACGAAACTACGTGTAACTTTGACCGGTTAAAAACTTGTATCAAAATTGTCGGAATGAAAATTTTCAAAAGTTGATCATATAGTTCAAATGTTAAATTTTATGATTAGATTTAAAAAAAAAAAATTCAATAATTTTGATACAAGTTATAAAAACTGCTCCATCCGTTTTCATTTAATTGTCCATTACGAAATTACGTGTAACTTTGACCTGCCAAAAACTTGTATCAAAATTGTCATAATGAAAATTTTCAAAAGTTAATCATATAGTTCAAATGTTAAATTTTATGATTAGATTTAAAAAAAAAATCGATAATTTTGATATAAGTTATAAGCCGATCAAAATTGCATATAGTTTCGTAACAGACAATTAAATAGGAACGGAAGAAAATACTATTATAATGTTTTACAGTATCAGACATGCGTAATTATACGACAAAACAACGAACAAAGGCGTAGTTGTATGAATGGCACGTAAGTTGGCTACTTCGCCAGCTAAGTTTTAGCAAGAAGTTTAATTGAGTTCTAGAAACTTGTAAGACGATTTAATTTTTTGTCTGGAAAAAATTAAAATAGTATGACCTTGGTTGTGTGATTCATAGCCTGCACGAAGAATTTGTCTCTTCACCGTATTGGAAGAAGTTCAAATTTTATGTGGAATTTATTTTAGAAGTGTTTAATTATGAGGAATTTGACTAAAATACCAGATAAAATTTAATCTTCCCTAGGTTTTTTGCAAAAAGCATAGGCCTACAGCTAGTTACTCTCTCGTGCCTCTTCATTAAGTTTCTCCTTCCCTCGCTCATTGTGTTGGGACTATCAGGGCCGGTCACTGGAATTTGAGTGGTGGAGACTTCACCGTAAAAAAATGTGGTTGTTTTTCGGCGTAAAGAGATGTATCTGGGTTTAAATTGAACTGTAATGAAGCTCGTTCTGGATTCAAATGCTCTTCTTTCTACGTTTACTTAGAGATCTCTTTCAGGACCCGTTTCAACGTTTATTTGACCACTTTCAGTTTTTATAGTTCGATTAATAAAAATGTTCCCTACAAAAAATTTGAAGCTGTGACTTGATAGAAGATTATCAAAATTCAAACGTTTAGATAGAAGAGGTTTGAACACCAAATAAACATGAATGAGCCAGAAAACGAAATCGTATGTAGAAGTACTGAACTATTACTTTGTATAAAACCTATATATTGCAAGTTTGCAACCATAACTTAGTTACAACCCAGACCAAATTGAAATTCTAGTATCACGCAAGAAAACGGAAACAAAAACAAAAAAGAGGGAGTAAAAAGGTAGTACTAGTCCTAGTAGAAGACAATGAAATAAGAGAGAGCATATAAATACACAGTCTAATGTTATATTATGTATGCATGGGACAAGTAAAACATGTTAAGAGCCAAGGCATGGAGTTAATTAGTCTGGGGACCTGGACCAGGATTAACTATTGGCCGTGGATTTTTCGCCTTCAAATTTGTTGCCGCATCCACCTACATAAATATCCACAAAATGGAGTAGTAGATATAATGGAAACAAAAGGTTGCCAAATCTTTGCCCAATCTTCAGAAACTAACAATATCGGAATTCACTATAGAATATTCATTTGAAAATAATGTTTGATTTATTGAGAGTTAAAAACTGTCACAAGTCTGTCATTAATTTAAAAAACTGTCACAAATCTGTCGCAAATTGACTAAACTGTCACAAAGCCGTCACAAAAACCGTCGCTAATAAGCTCGTAACAAAAAAATACTGTCACTAATTCTGTCGCTATTTGAGTATTTTTTTATAGTGATTAGAATGTAAATTATCAAGTTTTTTTTTATAAAAGCTGGTGCGAATGAAGTACATATCAAAATCATATTTTAAAAAAAAATTGGTGTCATGAACAATTGAACAAGGCACCTGTGATGAGGTAGTAACTGTTAATTAACCGTAAATGGGTGGGAAATATATTTTATGTTTTTGTTGGGGGTTGAACCCTAATTTTTTAACCAAAATACATAGAAAATAAATAAAAACAATTTTTTTATCGAAATGAGAGGAGTTAAGTAACCCGATTATTTCCAAATAGTTACTTCCGTGTTTGTGATGAATTAAAACCAATCCACTCATTTTTTGCAAGTTTATGTACAGTGTACCAAGAATAATTGAAGAGACTAGATTTTTATTACTATATATTTTTCTGAAAAAACGCACAATCGTATATTTTTTATACAAACCGTAAATTTTAAGTGTATTATCTACGGTTTTGGATTTCAGTCAAAACCCGTAGATAAAATCTACATACCATAGATAAAATGTACAACTTGCCTTAATTACAGTAACAGTCCTTGCTTCTTCGTAAAAACTGAATATTGATGCCTATCACTAAAAATACTCCAATTTTAAAAATTAAACATGATTTTTTTAAAAGACTAAAATTTAATTTTTTTATAAAAAATTAAATGTCATATTCTTAAAAATATTGATAAAATAAAAATGAAATTTTTATAAAATACTAAATCTTTTAAACATGATTTTTTTATATATAAAACTGGTTAATTCTAACAATCTCTCAAAATAAACACAAACGTAGAGTTACACAAATTTGCCAAAAAAAGAAGTTAATTTGACAAATTTCATGTTTAGTTGATTTGACAATTTTTTTAATTTAGTAGAGTTGCAATATGGTAACTTGAGTGGTTTTCTTTATCACTAAAAATACTTCAATTTTAAAAATTAAACATGAATTTTTTAAAAAAACTAAAATTTAATTTTTTCATAAAAAAAACTAAATGCCCTATTCTTAAAAATATAGATAAAATAAAAATGATTTTTTTATAAAATACTAAATCTTTTAAACATGATTTTTTTATATAAAATTGGTCAATTATAACAATCTCTCAAAATAAATACAAACTTAGATTTACACAAATTTGCTAAAAAAAAGTTGATTTGACAAATTTCTTGTTTAGTTAATTTGATAATTTTTTATTTTAGTAGAGTTGCAATATGGTAACTTGGATGGTTTTCCCTATTACTAAAATACTCCAATTTTAAAAATTAAACATGAATTTTTTTTAAAACTAAAATTTATTTTTTTATAAAAACTAAATGCCCTATTTTTAAAAATATTGATAAAATAAAAATGAAATTTTTATATAATACTCAATCTTATAAACATGATTTTTTTTTATAAAATTGGTCAATTCTAACAATCTTTCAAAATAAACACAAACGTAGACTTTACACAAATTTGCCACAAAAAAAGTTGATTTGATAAAATTCATGTTTAGTTGATTTGATAATTTTTTTAGTTTAGTAGAGTTGCAATATGGTAACTTGGACGGTTTTTCAAAAGTTGGTTTATCATGTTGCCTTTTTGTAAAGTGTATAACTTGAGATTTATTGATCATTTTACTTTCACTAATTTTGTAAGTTTTAGTAGGTCAAGTAAGAAATATGAAACACTTGAAATCATCCATTTTCATACGAGATAGTTATTAGAGCTGCAATATGGTATCTTGAGTTGTTTTTCAACATTTGCATGTTTTTTTTTACAATTATTTTGTATTTTACAAGTATCTATGAGTTCATATATTAGAAATTAACTCAATATAAAAATTAACTAAATTGCCAATTAGGTGTCAATTGCCAATTTTTTTGAATGAAACAATGATACATTATATAAATTTCATAAAAGAAATTAACTCAATATGAAACATTAACTAAATTCATAAAAAGATATTAACTAAACATGATACATCAAATAATTTTATTTAAGTTTTATCAAGACCAGTTTACATCAACATGGAAAAAGAGTACCCTACATAAAAAAAAAAAACTAATTATGGACTTTCTAAATTTAAAACTTGTTCTTCGATTATGATTTTCTTTTTCGATTTCCGTTCTAATGCTGTGTATAAGTTGAAATTTGCTCGAAAAAGTTTCTTCCATGGCTCAGCAGATTCAGTGCGCGTTTGTTACCACCGTGTTATAATAGTTAGCTTTGGGAAGATTTCTTCTTTAAGAATAAGTTCACCATAATAACAATTGTTGATATACACCATTACAGTAGAGATGTAATATGTCGTTTCAGAAGACGGCCCAGTATAAATAGATAAAAAAATGGCGTTTCATATTTCTAATAATCCATTATGTCGAGATGCAATTAAAAAAACACAAGATGGAAATCTCATCCATTTGTCTCAAGGGGCAGGATCTATAAGATAATAATAATTTAAACTGGATAAAATATAATCATATCCATAACCTTCAAAATCGAGATTTCCAAATAGATCATAATAAACACCTTTCATTTGTCGAATCTCTTGAAACAACTCACATCTAACTACGTACCAATTATTTTTTCCATTTTCTTTACCCATCATCTTTCCAATTACTCGGAACCCACAGTTACCATCTCCACGCACATCATAAACTGCATCGATATAATTATGTAACATGTGCTATATTTGCTCATTGTACTGGAATATTTGCCTAGTCGTAGTGTGGTTATTTGTCGGTTTTTGCGTTCTCCTATTTGAGTTTACTTTTACTTCCGGTATTTATTTCGCTTTACCTATGCCTTAATATATACTATAGCACTAGCAGTCTCTTCCTTCATATACTCCCATCATGACTTATCTATCTTACTTGAATTGTCTTTTTTTCTAGGCCTCTGCCTAATTTGTCTCATTTCAGGATCATTCATGGATATTCTAGAGGGTAAAGTTATCTATCGGGGTTGTGTTTTCATGTGCCGTTTTTCAACATTACTTTTGCTAGAATAAACACTTTTAAACTCTTCTAGATCATCCCAACCCCATAATCATCGTTGTACCCATTATTATCAATTACATCTAATTTTTTTTTCAGAATCTATGGATCTAGTGAAAGAGGCTTACCAAATAAATTATGTTCACTCATAATATGATGACAAGTTAACGTGTGAGACAAGTTTATACCACAAGAACAATTCTCATCAGACTGCCCACTACATTTTTTTTGTTCTTCAAATAATAAATTAAATGCATGGTGTGTGATATACGACCTAAGATTTTTAAAGAGGGATGTCCGTTCTGAATGTAGAAAATAAGACTTGTAATTATCCAACTTTATCTTAGTATCATCAAACTGTTTATTAAGAATTTTATTCACTTATACCCAAATATTTTCAAGCATGCCAGTATTTATGGAAAGAGATTTTTTTAGCTTTGCGTGTTATTGTTCGGCCCGATTAATAGTTCTATTACCTAGATGTGTTGTATGTTTGGTATAGAATGCAACAAACTTATCGGCATAATCATTTAATAGTTTGTCTACATACTTAAACACATCAGGATACGATTTGTAGGAGAAATTGAAAGAAAATCGGTTATAATTGTACTCCTCTATCGTCTCAGCATCAACCACTAAACCCCAATTATCTAGAAACGTTCGCCACTCCTCGTTTATAACCAACATATTGTTTAGCTTTTTTTTTCATGAGAGATGAGACTTAGAAAAGTTATACATGTGCTTTGGAAAAATTTAAAAAAACATTTGAGGGTTGTACTCTACCTAGAGTGTTTGTAACTGACAGAAAAATGACATTGATAAATGTGTTATCCGTTGTTTTTCCCGATTTTTTTCATATATTGGGCACTTTTCATATTCCAAAAAATGTTTTGAAAAACTGTAAAAAAAAAAAAACCAGATGAGAAGTACCTAACGTGTCTAGATAATTGAGTTTTAGTGGTCGATGCTGAGACGATAGAGGAGTACAATTATAACCGACCTGTTTTCAATTCCTCTTACAAATCGTATCATGATGTGCTTAAGTATGTAGACAAGCTGTTAAATGATTATGCCGATAAATTTGTTGCATGTTATAACAACCATACAACACATCTAGGTAACATAACTACTAATCGGGCCGAACAACAACACGTAAAACTAAAAAGATCTCTTTCCATAAATACTGGCACGCTTGAAAATGTTTGGGTAGAAGTGAATAAGATTTTTAATAAACACTTTGAGGATATTAATATGAAGTTGGATAATTACAAGTCTTATTTTCTACATTCAGAACGGACACCTCTCTTTAAAAATCTTAGGTCGTATATCACACACCATGCATTTGATTTATTATTTGAAGAATAAACAAAATGTAGTGGACAGTCTGATGAGAATTGTTCATGTGGTATAAATCTGTCTCACGGTTAACTTGTCATCATATTATGAGTGAACATATTTTATTTAGAAAGTCTCTTTCACTAGAATATATCCATACATTCTGAAAAAAAAATTAGATGTAATTGATGATAATGGGTACAAGGATGATTATGGGGTTGAGGGTGATTTAGAAGAGTTTAAAAATGTTTATTCTACCAAAACTAATATTGAAAAACGGCACATGAAAACAAAACTCCGAGAGATAATTTTACCCTCTAAAACATACATGAATAATCCTGAAGTGAGACAAAGTATGAAAAAAACCTAGAAAAGGAGACAATGAGTAAGAGATATAAGTCAGTATGAGAGTATGTGCAGGAAGAGAGCGTTAGTACTAGTAGAGATAAAGGCAAATCTAAAGCGAAAGAAACACCGGATGTAAAGATAAACTCAACTAGAAGGACGCGAAAACCGACAAATAACCTCACCACCACTAGACAAACCTTTTAGTACAGTGAGCAAATATGCCCCATGTTACATAATTAAATCGATACGGTTTATGATGTACATGAGGATGGTAACTGTGAGTTCCGAGTAATTGCAAAGATGATGGGTAAAGAAAATGGTAAAAATGATTGGTACGCAGTTAGATGTGAGTTGTTTTAAGAGATTCAACAAATGAAATGTGTTTATTATGATCTGTTTGAAAATCTCGATTTTTAAGGTTATGGATATGATTATATTTTATCCAGTTTGAATTATTATCATCATATAGATCATGTCATTTGGGACAAATGAATGAAATTTTCATCTTATGATTTTTTAATTGTATTTCATTATATTATCTCAATTGTATTGTTGTTATTATGGTCAGACAAGAATGAATTATTAAAAATATGAAACGCCACTTTTTTAGCTCTTTATACTGGGCCGCCTCCTGGAACGATATATTACATCCGTAATGGTGTATGTCAACAATTGCCATTATGGTGAAATTATTACTAAAGAAAGATCTTTCCAATGTCAAGTATTATAGCACGGTGGGAACAAACGCACATTGAAACTGCTAAGTCATGCAAGAAACTTTTTCAAGCAAATTTCAACTTATACACATAGTTAGAAAGTCAATCGGGAAAACAAATCGTAACTGAAGAACAAGTTTTAAACTTAGAAGTCCATAGTTAGTTAGTTTTTTTTATGTAGGGTACTCTTTTTCCAAGTTGTTGTAAACTGATTTTGATCGGCCTCAAATAAATTTATTTCATGTATCATGTTTAGTTAATATATTTTATGAAATTTAGTTAATGTTTCATATTGAGTTAATTTCTTTTATGAAATTTATATAATGTATCATTACTTCATTAAAAAAAAAATGGCAATTGACACCAAATTGACAATTTAGTTAATGTTTCATATTGAGTTATTTTTTAATATATGAACTCATAAATAGTTGTAAAATACAAAATAATTAAAAAAAAAACATGCAAGTGTTGAAAAATAACCCAAGATACCATATTGCAGCTCTAACTATCTCGTATGTATATGAAAATGCATGATTTTAAGTGTTTCATATTTCTTACTTGACCTACTAAAACTTGCAAAAAGAGTAAAACTAAAAGGATCAATAAATTTCAATTTATACACTTCATAAAAAGGCAACATGATGAACCAACTTTTGAAAAACCGTCCAAGTTACCATATTGCAACTCTACTAAACTGAAAAATTGTAAAATCTACTAAATATGAAATTTGGCAAATCAATTTTTTTTGGCAAATTTGTGTAATTCTACGTTTCTATTTATTTTGAGAGATTGTTAGAATTGACCAGTTTTATAAAAAAAAATCATGTTTAAAAGATTTAGTATTTTATAAAAAAATCATTTTTATTTTGTCTATATTTTTAAGAATAAGGCATTTAATTTTTTATAAAAAAAATTAAATTTTAGTTTTTAAAAAAAATCTTGTTTAAATTTTAAAATTGGAGTAGTTTCAGTGATAATGACCAATATTCAGTTTTTACGAATAAACAGGGACTGGTACTGTAATTAAGGCAAACCGTACATTTTATCTACGGTCTGTAAATTTTATATACGGTTTTGACTGAAATCCAAACCGTATATATTATCTACGGTCTGCATTTAAAATTTACCTTTTTAATAAAAAATGTACGGTTTATGTGTTTTTTCAAAAAAAAAATTATAGTAAAAAAGTCCCGCCTCTAATTGAATGTGAGAGGTCTGAGACTCTGAAGTGAAGATCTCATCTCCTTCTAAAGAGTGTTTAACTTAAAAGAATTTGATAGGAGCAAAAGATGGCACTTCAATTTTGACTTACAAATTTATTACGAAAAATGATCAATTATATTATACGGAGTCGTAGTTTATCTTTCATCCATGTAGTCAAACTTAAAATATTTTTCAATTTCAAGTACATGTTTAATTAATTCATCAAGAAGTTTACTTTGCTTGACTGCTCATCCATTTTGCCTTTTTCTTATTCCCAAGTTGATCAGTATGTTCAGGCTGTTAATCATCCAAACTAATCAATTTAGTTACTGAATACCAAATTACATTTTATATACTTAGATTTAATATTTGTTATCAATTTCACATCTATGTGATCAATGTATTTTATTATCTGCTAAATATGTTCCCTCGTATTAATTATTCTGTTTGAATAAATATGTTTAACAAATACAATTCAATTCCCACTATTTCAAGTGTTCGATTATAAATGAGGTGTAAAAACTGTTTATTTTGGCATTTGTTGAATGAAATTGCAGCTAAAAATCATTGGAATAAATATTCCATGTGTTTTCTTTCAGCCTCCGATGCATAAAAGTATTTCGAAAAGCTCAGTTTTGCACACATAAGCATTTTTTTTTAATTAAAAACATAAAATTATACTTCACAACTCTTCCGGCTCATAAGATTATATAAATAAATCAATAACTATATATAATTAAGTCCTACACCAGGGAATTTTTTTCTTTATTTTTTAGACTTCTCTCTTACTACAATAGTCTAAATAATTGTATCAACCTATAATTTATAGCCTCATAGGTTAGAGTTTAGACATGAAAAAACATAAAATTTCAAGGGTTTCCCATTTCAACATATTTATGTGCCAAATTATATGTAGACGGATCCTGCTTAAACATGCATACAAACACAGACACAAACACAAACACAGACACAAACACAAACACACACACGTATACACATATACATGAATATATGTACATACCACTGATGTGGAAGTTGGTGGATCATCATCTGTAGTTGTTGGTTCAGCATGAGAATCAGTGTTTGAAACTGATGAAGATGAATCTTCGAACCCTAAACACTTGAGCAATGCCTTAAAAGCTTCTTGAAAGAGCAAACATGGGTTAGTAAAAGATATATCAACAATTGATGCTTTTATGCTACCACTCTCTCTTATTTCTTCCTCTGGTTTTTGCTCCATTTCTATGGCCTCTCCTTCTCTTGTATGTTATCAATGCAATTACAGTATTAATATCATTGTGTAATTTTCTTGTACTCCAATAACAAATGGTTGGTAATAGAATTTAAGTAGTGTTATGGGCAAGTACAAATGTGTCCTCAGAAAGAAAAGAGACCAAGTACGTGTTCAAGATGAATTTATTGTGCTACAGCTTGGGGACGAGTTAATTATGAAAAATATAAGATTAAGAAAAAAGATTATGAAAAATAAAAATAGGTTGAAATTTACATGTTTCCGAGAATAATTGTTAGCATTTGATTGGTGTGATTGAAAGTTAAAAACATTGTTTTATGATTACTTGTTTATTTTTCACTTATTTTCTGATATATAAAGTATTTTATTTATTCTGTTAAGTGTTTTCTCCTCTTTCGTTCAAATTTGTCTTTCGTTTGTTTGAAGCCAATTTAGTCAATTTTCAACACGGCCTGGCATTTGACTCGTAGATTGATTCAAATGACTCTTTGGAAGTAAATGACAGGAATAATTTAATAAATATTGTATATTAATTAAGTGCTTACATCTGCATATTCACAATAAATGCGTATACTAACTACCTGCTCTATGAAATGATGTCAGATGAACAGGTAATAAATTCATTGTTTTTCTATACTTGTCCTGTGACCAAATCCCTCTTGAATTGCCCTTCCAACTAAGATAATATATGTGGGTCTGGTTAATCGTTGGTTAACCAAATTATATGAAATTTTGATTCAGAGATGCTCTCAATACACTACAAAATTTCTGTTTTTACGCAGAGACCGTAGATTTAATCTACGGTTTGTATCATTTAATACAAACCGTAGATTAAATCTACGGTTTGGATTAAATGATACAGACCGTAGATTAAATCTACGGTCTGTGTAATTTTTTTCAAAATTACACAGTCAGTCCCTGCTTTTCAAAATTACACAGTCAGTCCCTGCGCGAAAATTACACAGACAGTCCCTGGAAAAAACAGAAACTTTCATTTTTTTTAAAAAAAATAAAATTTTATTCTACATTCTCTCTCTTTCTCTCAAAAACCCCCAATTTTCAACCCAAAAAATCACTCAAATCAATCAACCACATTAACTATCAAATTTATTAACAAAAAACCCTAAATCATCAATCAAACTTATCCATAATTGAAGGTATATCTTTTATTCTCTAATTTATTATGTATTTTGTGTAATTTAAATTTGTAAAATAGGAAAAAATATATAAAATATGCAAATTCATAATTCACTTAGCTATATATAATTGTTTGTTGTTTGTTTATATTAATTATAGAAATTTTAATAATTGTTGATATTTGTCCCATTTTTGCATGTTTTTTTATTTTTTGTAATTTTAATTTGTAAAATAGGAAAAAATATATAAAATATGCAAAACCATAATTCACTTAGCTATATATAATTGTTTGTTGTTTGTTTATATTAATTATAGAAATTTTAATAATTGTTGATATTTGTCCCATTTTTGCATGTTTTTTTATTTTGTTTGGTTAATTTGAATTGTTGATAATGTGTTTGGTTATGATTAAAAAATTGAGTTATTATTGTTTGGTTTATGATTAAATGTGTTTGGTTATGATTAAATGTGTTTGGTTATGATTAAAAAATTGAATTATTATTGTTTGGTTTATGATTAAATGTGTGTTTGGTTATGATTAAAAAATTGAATTATTATTGTTTGGTTTATGAAAAAATGTGTGTTTGGTTATGATTAAAAAATTGAATTATTATTGTTTGGTTTATGAAAAAATGTGTGTTTGGTTATGATTAAAAAATTGAATTATTATTGTTTGGTTTATGATTAAATGTGTGTTTGGTTATGATTAAAAAATTGAATTATTATTGTTTGGTTTATGAAAAAATGTGTGTTTGGTTATGATTAAAAAATTGAATTATTATTGTTTGGTTTATGAAAAAATGTGTGTTTGGTTATGATTAAAAAATTGAATTATTATTGTTTGGTTTATGAAAAAATGTGTGTTTGGTTATGATTAAAAAATTGAATTATTATTGTTTGGTTTATGAAAAAATGTGTGTTTGGTTATGATTAAAAAATTGAATTATTATTGTTTGGTTTATGAAAAAATGTGTGTTTGGTTATGATTAAAAAATTGAATTATTATTGTTTGGTTTATGAAAAAATGTGTGTTTGGTTATGATTAAAAAATTGAATTATTATTGTTTGGTTTATGAAAAAATGATTGTTTGGTTATCATTGTTTTGTTATCATTAATTGGTTATAATTGAGTTATCATTGTTTGGTTATCATTAATTGGTTATCATTGAGTTATCATTGTTTGGTTATCATTAATTGGTTATCATTGTTTGGTTATCATTGTTTGGTTATCATTGAGTTATCATTGTTTGGTTATCATTAATTGGTTATGTTATCATTTTTTGGTTATCATTAATTGAGTTATATTTGGTTATCATAGTTAGGATGGCAGACCCAGGTCCACATATTAAAGGGAGGTTGGGTATTTTACGACAGACTGGTCACATTTCTAATCAGACTTGGGATGCTGGCAGAGAAGCGGGTAGAGGAGATGCCAATAAGATTAGGGTTTATAATTATAGTTGGCAGATACCGACGCCTGAAAGGGTAGTTCAAAATATCATTAGGGCTGGTTTTTACGGTATTTACAGTATAGGTAATTATACCGTAGACTGAGGGTTGATTACAGCCTTAGTTGATAGGTGGCGTGATGAGTCGCACACGTTCCATTTTGTCGGGGGAGAGTTGGGGATATCTTTACAGGATGTAGAGATTATGCTTGGTCTGAGGGTGGATGGTCTTGCTGTGACCCGGTCGGAGCGGAATGACACGAAGACGAGCAGGTTGGCTATGATGGAGAGTTTGTTGGGTGTTAGGCCGGCTGACAATCAAGTCGATCTAAACTGTCTGACAGTTAGACTTGATTGGATGTTACAGACCTTCGGTGAATTACCCCCCAACCCTAGTGAGGAGCGTTTACTATATCAGTTTAGGGCTGCCATGCTATTATTACTGGCTGCACATGTATTTTCGGATAAGAGCAGTGATCAGATTCCACTCTGGCCTCTGCCATTTCTGGAGGATTTTGACACATGTGCTGAGTATAGTTGGGGATCAGCTCTTCTGGCCTGGTTAGAGGCTAATCTATGCAGGGTGGTACGTTGTAAGACAACCGGAGTAAGCGGGGCGGTGATGTTTCTGGATATGTGGGCGATTACCAGACTACTGCCGGTTAGACCGTGTGAAGAGCTACCGGAAGATGTCGAGCCACCGGAGGGCTTGCCTAGGTTCCCCCTCGGTTACAGGTATGATATTTATTTAGTTTTTGAATTGGATTTGCTTTTTTATATTATTGTGTCATCTATCATTTACTTAGCTGCCGGTTATATTTATTGTTTATCGGTTTTTGTTTGTATATTACAGATGGAAGATGTGGAGGCAAACTAACCTTACGCCATATGTCTACGGACATAATGTGGTCCACATACGTGACCAGTTTGACAATATGTCGCCTGAACAGGTAAATTTTAATTTTCGTATTATATGTAACTTACGTATTATATGTTGTATATGTTTGCATTTGTCTTATGTTCGCAGAATTTATTACTCGTCTATTTTTAAACCATTGTTTATATATTCTAATTTGATGATTACAGATAGTGTGGCAACCTTACGGGGATCTCAATCAGTATCCGGAATAATGCACGCGGGGCCGTTATATGTGGCATTGTTCTGTGCCTCTCATTTGTAATGAGAAGATTGAGTACCACCCCGCAGACAGGTTCATGAGACAGTTCGGTTTTGTGCAGCGGGTCCCTACATATATTTGGAAACCCAGACATGGTCACGGCAAGGATAGAAGATATGGGATTGGGCAAAAACACGACTGGCCTTTACTAACCGGAGAATTTATAGCCGTGTGGAATGACCGCCACACCCGTCTTATTAACGGTGAATATGGCACGGGGACGTCACCGGATTACATGAAATGGTATAGAGAGCGGACCCGCATCTTCATAAACCCACCTGAACTTGCCCCGCCATCTCACGGTTTCCGGGAGCATACAGGGTTGTTCAGTAAAATGGTAACAACTAATTAAAGTTCATTAATATTTGATTGTTATTTTTCTGTTTGTATATTTCAATACTTATAAAATCGTTTTTGATTGGTTTTTTTTTTCAGAAAGCGGTATTGCGCCGAAATTTCAAATCATTCAAACAGCATAAATTGAAAACGGAAGTGGACTTACTACGAAAGGACTTCGCTGAAATGGGATTGAATCCGTACGGGTCAGCTGATGAACAGTCGGATGGGGAGGATGACGATGACGACGACGACGACGACGATGGTGATGACGACCTACGTTACGACCCAAGAAATTACACTAGGTCGGCAAGTTGTCGGCGTCCCGACGAAAGAGGCAGAGGGAAAGGCGAATCTAGTAGCGGCGGTAGAAGAACCAGTGGAGGTCGACCCCCGACTACAGATCAGGGTCCGGGTCCGAGTTCAAGCGGTCATGGTCGTCGTGCTTCTTTTGCTGGGTCGGGCTACGTTCAGGATGATGTCCCGTTCGATCATCATAGACAATCATTTGGGTCGTACGAGCATCATCCTAGTCATCAGTCAACCGACAGTTGGAGTCGAGGGTTGACAGTTACATCCCACGAGCGTGCGCCACATCCAGAATCGCAGCAGTGACAAAGACGGCGTACGGAGCTAAACGAAATCGAAGAGTCTGCTGAGCCGTCATCCGATAGATTAACATCGACGGGAAAGATGCTCCCTATGTCCAACTTTAAAACATTTAGTCGTTACAAAAAAAAATAAATGCACTGTTTTTGTATTTTATTTCTATGTTTGATTTGTCAGTTTTATTCTTAGCTAGGGTTGGAATATTATAAATTCGTAGGTTTAATTTGATTTCTATGTTTGATTTGTACGTTATAATTTCGTAAGTTTAATTTGATTCGTATGTTTGATTTGTATGTTTTAGGGTAAAAAATATTCTGTATTTTAATTGATATGACCAATATTGAGTTTTTACAAACCCTAAACCCTAAACCCTAAACCCTAAACCCTAAACCCTAAACCCTAAATTACAAACCCTAACCCCTAAACCTTAAACACTAAACCCTAAATTACAAACCCTAAACCCTAAACCCTAAACCCTAAACCTTAAACCCTAAACCCTAAATTACAAACCCTAAACCCTAAACCCTAAATTCTAAACCCTAAACCCTAAATTACAAACCCTAAACCCTAAATTACAAACCCTAAACCCTAAACCCTAAATTCTAAACCCTAAACCCTAAACCCTAATTTACAAACCCTAACCCCTAAACCCTAAACCCTAAATTACAAACCATAAACCCTAAACCCTAAAGCCTAAAATCTAAACCCTAAACCCTAAACCCTAAATTACAAACCCTAACCCCTAAACCCTAAATTACAAACCCTAAACCCTAAAGCCTAAAGCCTAAAATCTAAACCCTAAACCCTAAACCCTAAATTACAAACCCTAACCCCTAAACGCTAAATTACAAACCCTAAACCCTAAACCCTAAACCCCTAAAAACTAAATATTCTGAAATATACATACAAACCGTACATTTAATGTACGGTTTGTACAGATTTCATACAAACCGTACATTAAATGTACGGTTTGCATGTTTTATGTGCAAACCGTAAAAGTAATGTACGGTTTGCACCCCTGATTTGAGCAGCGACGTTTTACGAATGTACTTTTTACACGGAATCACCGTTAATAACGTAAAAAAAAAATAAACTACAAACCGTAAAAGTAATATACGGTTTGTAGTGTAAATTACATTGGATACCATATCTATCAAAATAATTCCGACAACACATTATCACTTTTGAATTATTATGACTTGACAACCCTATCCGAAAATGACTACTCAATGCATTATTAAAGTTTCGAAATGACTACTCCAAAAAAAACACTACAACCCGTAAAAGTAATATATGGTTTGTAGTGTAATTTACATTGGATACCATATCTATCAAAATAATTCCGACAACACCTTATCACTTTTGAATTATTATGATTTGACAACCCTATCCGAAAATGACTACTCAATGCATTATTAAAGTTTCGAAATGACTACACCAAAAATTCACTACAAACCGTAAAAGTAATCTACGATTTGTAGTGTAAACTTACCCTATAAATATGACTCAATTTTGCCAATTCTAACAAACCATAAAATCAAACACAAATACATTTCGGAAATCTCTAAAAAAATCCTCATTTCTCCCCAATAAAATATACAAACAAACACTTTTCGAAAATGAATTACAACTATGGTTATGACAACAACCAATGGAATAACAACAACAATGCGAATTCATCCAGTGGCTCAAACGATGAGCTAACTGATTATTCGGAGCACTTTGAAGTTGATGAATTAACTTGGGAAACAAGGGATGAAATGCTTGCTGATCTTGCTGATGTGGCTGGAAATTGGGGTTTCATTCTTACGATTCGTAGGTCTGGAGGGGGTGATGGGAGCAGAACACCGTATGTTGATATTGTGTGTGATAAATCGGGGGTTTACGAAAAAAAGAAACCATCTTCCGTAAAATCAGGTACAAAGAAAAAAGACTGTCCATTTTTCATTAAAGGTTACGTAGTTAATGGTGAATGGATGTGTCACGTAGAAAATGAACAACATAACCACCCACCTCCAACTTACCTCCAATGGCAAGCACGACGTGCTCGTTTAACCCAAGATGAAAAAGAAATTGTTAAAACTTTAAGGCAAAGTAGTTTTAAAGTTGGTGCAATATTAGAGGCTATTAAAAATCGAAATCCTGACAATGTATCAAACACTAAAACGATACATAATTTTTTGGCCGGACTGAAATTTAAAGAACGAGATGGTAGAAACCCGACACAGGAACTTTTTAATTTGTTGGATAGACATCGCTACACATTCTACTATAATATGAACCCATCAACCCATTGCCTTGAGAACTTGTTTTTTGCACACCCCGATTCTATAAGGATGTTCAAAGCTTTTCCTGATGTCTTGTTAATGGATTGTACATATAGGACAAACCGTTTTAATATGTCATTTCTAGAAGTCGTAGGAATGACATCAACGAACCAAACATATTGTTTAGGTTTTGTTTTCATGAGTGACGAGACACAAGAAAGTTATATATGGGCATTGGAAAAATTTAAAGTTACATTGGAGGAGTGTATACTACCTAGGGTGTTTGTAACCGACAGGGAAATGGCCTTATCAAATGCTTTATCCGTTGTTTTTCCCGATTCTCATCATATTTTGTGCACTTTTCATATTGCAAAAAATGTTTTGAATAACTGCCGTAAAAAGATCCCTGACGAGGAGTGGCAAACGTTTCTAGATGATTGGGGTTTATTGGTTGATTTTGAGTCGATAGAGGAGTACAATTATAACCGAACTAATTTCAATTCCTCTTACAAATCGTACCCTGCTGTGATTAAGTATGTAGACAAGCTTTTAAATGATTATGCTGAAAAGTTTGTTGCATGCTATACCAACCACACAACACATCTAGGTAACAGAACTAGCAATCGAGCCGAACAACAACATGCTAAGCTGAAAAGATCCCTTTCCACAAATACTGGCACGCTTGAAACTGTTTGGGTAGAGGTGAATAGAATTCTAGAAAAACAGTTTGGGGATATTAAGACGAAGTTGGATAAATGCAAGTCTTATTTTCCACATTCTGAAAAAACGCCTCTATTTATAAATCTTAGGTCGTATATCACACACTATGCCTTTGATTTATTATTCCAAGAACACAAAAAATGTAGTGGCCAGGCTGATGAGAATTGTTCTTGCGGTTTTAAATTGTCTCACGGTTTACCTTGTCATCATATTATGAGTGAACATATTTTATTCGGGAAGCCTCTTCCTCTAGAATATATTCATCCATTCTGGAAAAAATTAGACGTAATTGATGATAATGGGAACACCGATGATTATGGGGTAGAGGGTGATCTAGAAGAGTTTAAAAGTGTTTATGCTAGCAAAACGAATGTTGAAAAACGGCGTATGAAAACACAACTCCGAGAGATAACCGTACCAGCCAGAACATCCGTCAGTGACCCCGAAGTGAGAGCAAATAGGGGGAGACCTAGAAAAGGCGACAAATCTAGTAAGAGGGATAAGTCGGGATGGGAGTATGTGGAGGAACAGAGTGCTGGTGCTAGTAGGGACAAGGGTAAAGGCAAGGCGGATGAAACACTGGAGGTAAGGGTAAACCCAACTAGGAGGCCGCGAAACCAGAACCCTAAACCCACCCCCAATAGGCCAACCTTCCTGTACAGTGACCAAATATGGGTCATGTTACATAGTTACATCGAAACAGTTTATGATGTGCGTGGGGATGGTAACTGTGGGTTCCGGGTACTTGCAAATGCGACGGGTAAACAGAATGGGGAAGATGATTGGTACGCGATAAGATGTGAGTTGTTTCAAGAGCTGCAGCAAATGAAAGGTGTTTATTATGAGCTGTTTGAGAATCTTGACTTTGAAGTTTACCGGTATAATTACATTTTATCAAGTTTAAATTTTTATCATCCTACAGATCCCGCACCTATTGACAAATGGATGAGATTTCCGTCTTATGGGTTTTTAATTGCTTCTCATTACAATATGCCAATTGTATTGTTGTCCTTATGGGAAAATCAAAATGGAGGGGTAAACGTGTGGAACAGTACTTTTTTACCGCTTTATACTGGTCCGCCTCAGGGAACGACATATTACATCCCGACTGTAATGGTGTTCGTCAACAGTTGTCACTATGCTCAGGTTATTCCTAAAGAAGGGATCTTCTCAATGCCAGGAATTATAGCACGGTGGGAACAAACACGCACTGAGGCAGCTGCGCCATGGAATGAACTTTTTCGACCAAATTTCAAATTATATATGGCGCTGGAAAAGCAATCGGGAAAGAAAAAAGCAAATGAAGAACCTATAGACCTAAGTCCATAATCGGTTTTTTATTTTTAATTTTATGTAAATTACTATTTTTTCCAATTTGTTGTAAATTTATATGATGTAAACAAATGTTTAATAAATTTGTTTTATGAAATTTAGTTCTATGAAATTTTGTTGTAAATTTTGTTTAATTTTGTTGTAAATTTTGTTTAATAAATTTGTTTTATGAAATTTATAAGTTGATATTCATGTTTGCATATTGACTTAATTTCTTTTATGAATTTTATATAATTTATGATTGTTTCATTCAAGAAAATTGACGATTGACACCAAATTCACGACTTAGTTAATGTTTCATATTGCGTTATACAAGTGTTAAAAACAAACCAAATGTACTTCACAAAAATTGACGATTTAGTTAATGATTCAATAAATATCAACTTATAAACTTGACAAAAATATAACATCAACCAAAAACATAAAATTTATCAAATCAACTTTTTTTGTGTAAATTTGTGTAAATTTTGTGTTTATTTTGAGAGATTGTTAGAATATTGGTAATTTATTTTATGTAAAATTTTAAAAATAAGTCATTTTGTTTTTTAATTTGAAAAAAACAAAATGCCTTATTTGAAAAAAATATCAACTTATACACTTGAAAAAAAATCAACTTATACACTTGAAAAAAATATCAAATTATACACTTGAAAAAAATATCAAATTTTAAACATAAGGCATTTTTATGTAAAAAAAAAAATCATGTTTAATTTGAAAAAAATATTCAGTATTTTAATTTTAATTATTAGAATTTTAATTTTAATTTTTAATTTCAAAAAATCTGTGAAAACACACAGACCGTAGATTAAATCTACGGTTTACAGTTAATCACTGTAAACCGTAGATTTAATCTACGGTTTACAGTGAATCACTGTAGACCGTAGATTAAATCTACGGTCTGTGCGTTTTTTAAGAAATTATGCAGTGTATTAAGCCCACCTCTTTGATTCATCAATAAATTATATTAAAATTGTCATAATAAATATTTTTAAAAGTTAAATATATAGTTAAAATATTAAATTTTATGATTAGATTTAAAAGAAAATCATTTCGACAATTTTGATACAAGTTATAAGCCGGTGAAAATTGCACGTAGTTTCGTAATGAACAATTAAATGATAACGGAGTGATTAGTTAAGATGGTCTTTAGTAAGTAATATTATTAGACGCTACTTCCTTTTTATTAAATACAGTACTAAGAAGGATCGGAGTATTATCAATAAATACGGGAGCTCTTCAGTAAATATTGGAGTTAGTATTCGTTTATAGAAAAATGTCACCATTACACCTAATTGTCGTTGACGCACAAATATTCATTCCGATGCGTGTTTGTGTAACAATAACTTCTATCTTCGACAATCGACACCATATATTGGATCAAACACTCCTAAATCAATATTTGGTAGACGTTACTCTTCATCCGAAATACTTAAGTAATTGTTCTAAAACCAAAAACTGGGTCATATTTCCCACTTATTAAAAATATACTTAACTTGGAGCAATGAGACATCTTTTTATGGATTGCATATGGCCAAATAACGATGTACACCTTGTCAGCCAGTTTTGTGCCATATATATAATCCACTAAAAAAAAATTAGTTTTAAAAATCTAAAAAAAAAAGGCTTGCCTGGTGCTAGTCGATTTTTATCACCACATCATTTCATCTAAAAATCTATACACCATTACTACATCTAGCTATTTTACTTAATGATCAATACATATATTGGTTTGATAAACATTAGTTAGAGCTTTGCTATAAAGGAACTAAAAAAAAAGGGCAAATCACTGATGAAAACTTACATAAATTGCCATTACTCAACGATTAGAAAGTCTTAATAATATCCCATTATCTGGTCTCACAATATAGAACTCGCCTTTCGTTATATAATTTCGAATTCCTCACCCTTCCCCTTACCTCTCAACACGGGGCTAGAGCGTATACACGCTTCTAAGCTCTGAAAGTTAATGTTTGCGACCGATCAAGGGTTAAGCTAGTGATGCAGATTCTAAGAACTAAAGATTGCTTCTGCTAGTCTCTGATCAAGTTAATAGTTATCTTCATTGTTTTCTATTTTTCTTACATATGAGTTGAACAAGCAGGAGCCAATTCTTTTTATTTCGTAAAACCGTTAGTCCACGCACAGTAATATTGGAGGAGGCGCATCAAGAACACAAATTGAGCTCTCTCGAGCTCACAAGACTAGCCCTTACAAAAGAATTGTTTCAAGTTTCAACACAACTTAATTCGAACATGAATTACGAATCCTAGAACTGAAGATCTGTTTTAAAAAAACAAATTTAAAAGATAAAAAAAAACTATGTAGGTACATAGGAAGAGAATAGATTCATGTAGAACATAAGAGACGTTGCACCAACTTGATAAAGCTCTTCACTCAATCTTCAACTTGTCATTTTAGTGGGGATAAAAAAAATCTGATATGAAATATACTTGATAAAGTGAAATAATGGACTTGTTTGGTTGACCCTTCTTTTTTACTTAATATTAGTTCTACTTATGATAATGATAAGTAAAATCTTGTTTGGCTCTCATCCAAAAATCTTACTTTTAAAAATAGTAAACCTCCTTTCATCTTACTTATTAAAAGTAAAATGATTTTTGAGCACCGTAACTATTCTATCATACCAAAACAATAATTGTATCTGCTATGTTACATATTCGTTATTCAAGGTTTTCACTTTATAAAAAATGAAGAGTGAGTCATTGGTTAATAAACAACTGCGTATCCACTACTATTACAAATGCCAAAAACCGTTATGGTATATTCTTGAATGTTACATATTAATTTATTATCTAACAAATAACCTGTCCGATTCTGTACTCGTAAACTTGCTGTAACGTAGTGAAGTAAATCCGACCTACTTTGTACAATTCTCTCAGTGTAATCCGCATTGTAATCATTGTTTAAAACGATTTGATATAAACCACCTTCATTTTTATCACATTCTTCCTATAATCCTTATATTTTTCTAGTTTTGTATCTTTTTAATCTTTCAATGAAATGTCTTTTGCTAATTAATTATTTTGTTTGATTCTATTAATCGAAATAAATCATTCATTTCTACTCAAAAAGTAAAAGTAAACAGATTTACCAAACGACATTTTTTAATGAAAAGTATACTTTTACAGTGTTCACCAAACAACATTTACTCAATAAAAAATAAACATAAAAAATATACTTTTCAACCATTTTACAAAAATTATACTTTTGAACCTAAAAGACGCGACCAAACGAGGCCATAGCCTTACTAATCGACAAGCCAAAGACTATTTAAAGATCACGTAAGTGACGTGGAAGTAGCAAGTTCGAAAAAACCCCAATAGATTAACTAAATATTAAAATACTAGTAATTGAAAAACGGGTTTTGTAATTGTAACTATATGTGAAATCTTTTTACAGCGATATGTGATCAATAAGAGCTGGTCGTACATCAAAAGCATGTCATCTTAATCGGGGAGTGTCTCGTTTTTAGGAAATTGTTGGGTTTGTTTTGTGAAATGAGATTACTAAACAAGCTTTTACATCAAATTTTGGCCCATACTTGGCCTAACAAAAAAATTGGACTTATTATGCATGAACTTATAAGGGACCATAATATATTGGCTTATAGTAAGAATGACTATCCTTGTTCGTACTTCGCTCGTTTTTTTAAGAGTACCGTACTTCGCTCGTTATCTATTTAGGATAAAAGGGCATAGGTTTTTGTTAGGACCAGATTTCTGGTCTAAATTCTATTTGTTGTCTAATGGCTTTTACTAAATAAATCCTATCTGTTTGTTAAGAACTAAGACAGAATTGACAGGTTTCAAGTACCAGTTGCAACCTCAGTTACAACCTACTAAGACAGTAGTGTTAGGTTTCAAGTACCAGTTGCAACCTCAGTTACAACCTACTAAGACAGTAGTGTTAGGTTTCAAGTTCCAGTTGCAACCTCAGTTACAACCTGCTTAGACAGCGTTGATGGTTTCAAGTACCAGTTGCAACCACAGTTCAACCTGCTGTTAAAGCAGAATTCTGTCAAGTTCTGTAATTCTGCATTACTACTATTTAATTGTTAATCATTTGTTTTAAAGTATGCAGGATATATTCTCATATGTTTCTAAAGTTTTAGTATGCGTTTATTGAGAATATAAAAGTGGTAAGGAAAGATTTCCTAAAAGATATAAAGAGATTAGTTTATAAGGTTATGTTTCCTTTTAATATGTATCTCTATTCTTATGCTTGTCCTTATCACTTGTTTCAATCTTTTGTTCCTTATCTATATTCAGTATAATTCGTTTAAAGATTGAATGTAATATGGAGTTAGGTGTTTCATATATATATGGAAAGATATTATCTCTAAAAGATATTATCTTTATATGTTTCCTAGTTATAGGAAAAGACTAACTCCTACTTTCAAGCTTGTTATTAAACAGGTATTAACCAAAGATGATTGGAGTCAATCCACGCTGAAGAATCACGTAATGTTTGGAAAGATTGAAGCCAATCAAAACAAGTCAAAAGCAATCTTCAAGATTAAAGAAAGAAGATTATTTTACTTGTATAAATAGTTGATAACCTAGCTTGTAAAAAGTGTGTGTTCTAAATTATAAAGAACTTATTTTCTAGAGAGAATACACGTGAGCTTTAAAAAGAAAACAATGGTGGGATGCCATTGATTTATAAGTGATAGTTATAGAGTAGGAGCAATATAGTGATAGGCAGAAAAACCTAGAGGGAGTCTAAGTTTTTCATTAAGACTTGAGTCATATATTGTAAGCTTTTTATAATATCATAATCTGGGTAAGTGCCCCGGAGACGTAGCCTAGTTAGGTGAACTCCGTTGTTAAATGTGCGTGTGAATTATTTGCAAGTACATTTAATTTTAAAACAGTTCTGTCCATTAATACACTTGGTTCCAACATTACTTGGAACCTTATACACTTGGTTCCAACTGCAGTTCCAACCCCACTTGGAACCTTACTGCAAAACTGCATCTAGAACAGCGGATAGGAATTTCAGTTTTTAATAAAGTGTACTCACTACGGTTCGATTTAGACAAGAGTAGGGCATGGAACCACTACAACAATTATGGTATATAATGACCAACTTATTTGATGTGATCACTAAATGTGTGTCTTTTAAGTGATAAAAATTATTTCAGGTCACTAATTAATATTTTTATAATATAATGGCCAGGTATTTGGTTTTACGCAATTGAGGCCCGTCTGAATTTAGTTATTATTCATATTATTATTATTAGAAATTTGGTGACAATTAAAACTTAAAGTTCTACGCGAGCATAGTCACACTTATTTATATTCTCACAATTAAAACTAGAAACAATATGGTTACACCTATAATTTCTATTTCTACATCATTCCCTCTCTCTTCTCAGAGATTATCTCTCCTCCCGTGAAGACCATCGGAGCTCCACCATGAAGATCGTCGGAGATCTACCATCGAAATGGATTGAAAAAGAAGTGTTGATCATAATAATCCCATAGCAAAGTTGTTGCCATGATTGATGATACACTTATATTCTTATTTTGCTATTAATAAGTGATGTACTCATGAATTCTTGTAATAACACTGATTTGGTGATTTTGCTATTAACATGATTGATGGTAACGTTGAATTCTGAATATAATAGCCATTGTATGTTCGTTATGGTAATGTTGGATTATGAAATATGACATGTTTGTGATATTCAAACGTTGGCGTGTGGTTTGTTCTTTCGCTTTAAGCTAATATTAGTTATTTTGTTATAATAAAAAAGATGTGAAGTATTGTTTGGACCAACAACCGAGTTTGTTTTGTGTTAGGAAAAATAGTCCGACAATGTCCAAAATTGAGTGTTTAGTAGTGAGATTTTTCTGTTAGTAAATATTAATGGTTAGTGATGAACTCATTTGTCGTCACTAAAATGTTTTTAGTGTTCACAATTTAGTGACGGCGTTGTGACGGGAATACGTCGTCATTGTAGACATTTTAAGTGACCAATTCTTGTCTTTTGTGACTACTTTTTTCGTCACTAAACAACCTAACTGTTCTGGTTAACCAAAGTAAAACAAAATAGTCATCGTCCATTTTATTATATTTTTTGATTCCTACTGATAGATCGAAACTAATTTAAGTTACAGTCACCTGACCTAGTAAAAAAAGATTTAAAGTTTTTTTAAGATTAAAAAATAACTTATAATCTATACGGGAAAAATATTTAAATATAAAAAAATAGCTTAAAAGCTGTTTTTAAGCTTAAAAAAAGATATTATAATCTACACGAGAAATATATTAAAGTGTAAGCTATTTTTTTTAGTAATTTTTAGTTTGTTTTAGTGTTTGTTTGAATTATTAAGTAAAACAAAAAAAAACACCAAAAAGTTGCTAAAATAATAATTTTTTTATTACGGTGACCTAGAATTAAAAATCTTGTGATAATAGTGACTAATGAACAAAAATCTTTTTAAAAGGTGACCGACCACCAAAGAGCTCAATAAAAAGACATAAGTTTTTAATAAAATGTACTCACTTCGGTTCGATTTAGACAAAATGCATGAAACCAAAGTAAAACAAAATAGTAATCGTCCGTTTGATTTGGTAAACTGAAACAAATTAATAACGGCTTAAAAAAGCAAGAAAGTTGCCCAAATTACTAAAATGCTAATTAAGAAAAATTAACAAGTCTTCTAAATCCCTTCGCCCGGCTAGCTCGTCCGTGCCTGGCAGTTGTTGCCTTGGTCCAGCAGCCTCTATTCAATCCAAGAGCCACATGATAAGAAAGCTCTCGATCCCGGCTAGCTTCAGTTAGTTAAATAGACTATAGTGCACGAAGCATTGATAGAATCTGACGAAACATTTGATTTTATTCTTGCGAAATCATCTCATTAAGTAGATTCTCCTTTTGATAAATCTCCATTTTAATAGTGGGGCTGTCAGAGCCCATTTTGATTTTTGTGATACCTTAATTTATTTATTTTAAAATCAGTTTAATAAAACGTGAATAAAAGATTCCAAGTCAACGTCATATCTTATTTTTATTTATTTAACTTTTTAATTTATTTCACCCAATTTCATTATAAAATAAATAACTTTAACATCACTTCATTACAGTTCATTTATCTACAAAATAAATAAATTTACTCACTCTATCACACTATTAATTAATACATTCCTCTGTTTTTTTTCCACTCAAACTAAATACAAAATTAAAATATTTTATAATCATAATATTATATCAAGTTAACATTTTCAAGTAATTTATATTTTGCCCTTTTTTATATATTAATTTTGTTACTTCTGAGTAAATAATTAAATTGTCTTCAAAAACCCTACACGTCATTATTTTCTTCCGTGATTTCAAATAGTACGTCCGTGATTTTTTTAATTCGTGCTTGATTTTATTTCAAATAGTACGTTCGTGATTTGAAATTCGTGATTTACTTTGTTAACTATTTACTTTCAGGGGATATAAGTATTTACTCAGAAATAACAAATTTAATAAATAAAAAAAATACAAAATATAACTTACTTTAAAGTGTTAACTTGATAGAATATTATGATTATGAAATATTTTAATTTTGGGTTTAATTTGAGTGGGAAAAAAAGTAGAAGAATGTATTAAGTAGTAGTGTGTGTGATAGATTGGTTAGAGTTATTTATTTTGTAGATAAATGAAGTGTAATGAGGTAGAATGAATTGGTGTTATGATTATTTATTTTGTAATGTAATTGATAGAACACAAAAGTTAGACCCAAATAATGCACGAAGACATTTGTCAACATTCTATGACGCATAAATGCCAATAAATAGCCCAGTATCTTCACTGAGAAAAGGATCTGAAAAATATAGAGAGAGATAAAAGAGAGAAACTTGTCAGACGTTATCTCACTAGAAAGCAAACCGAGATTAACTGAAGACCGAGCACCGAAGACAAAGAGAAAGACCAAGATTAAGATTAAATTGTAGACCAAGCATGTGTAATAATAAATTGTAATTTGAGCAAGATTAAACACCGAGTAATAATAAAGAACAACGAATTGTCCAATATTTATTATCTTTTACTTATTATATTATCGTTGAAAAGCATAACGATACCGATCAAAGTTATTGCTTTATCAGTAATGGAGTGGAATAAATTTGTGTTATGGTTATTTATTTTGTAATGGAATGTGGTGGAATAAATTTGTGTTATGATTATTTATTTTGTAGTAGAATGTAGTGGAATGAATTAGTGTTAGGGTTATTTATTTTGTAATGGAATGGAGTCGAATGAATTGGGGTTGAGGGTTATTTATTTTGGGAGGAATTCGTCGAATTTACGGACGAATCTTTTTCAAATTTCGAATTCACGAATTTCAAATCACGGACGTACTATTTTGAAATCAAATCAAACACGAATTTAAAAAATCACGGACGTACTATTTGAAATCACGGAAGAAAATAATGACGTGTATGGTTTTTGGAGACAATTTAATTATTTACTCGGAAGTAACAAAATTAATAAATAAAAAAGTGTAAAATATAAATTACTTGAACGTGTTAACTTGATATAATATTATGATTATAAAATATTTTAATTTTGTATTTAGTTTGAGTGAAAAAAAAAAGCACATGATGTATTAATTAATAGTGTGATAGAGTGGGTAAATTTATTTATTTTGTAGATAAATAAACTGAAATGAAGTGTTGTTAAAGTTATTTATTTTGTAATGAAATTGGGTGAAATAAATTAAAAAGTTAAATAAATAAAAATAAGATATGACGTTGACTTGGAATCTTTTATTCACGTTTTATTAAACTGATTCTAAAAAAAATAAATTAAGGTCTCACAAAAACAAAATAAACGGTTAAAAAAGACTGCCCCTTTAATAGTTAGTTCGTTACCTAGCTTATCATATATAAATTAACATACACGAATGTGTATATGTATTTGTTATATATATATATATAGGAGTGATATCGGTTCGTTACCAAACTTTTTAACTACATACCGATACCGTACCAAACTAGTTTGGTTTGATAATTTTTATACCATTACCGAACCAAAAAATTCGGTATATCGAATTTTCGGTATACCAAACTATTCGGTTGGTTCGGTTCGGTTTCGGTTTTATACCAAACTTTAGAGTTTACAAGTGATGATAGAAAAATGGTGCGATTTGAAAAAAAAACATAGTAAAAAGTTTTAAAAATAGTAGATTAGAAAATTATATTTATTTATATTATTGTTACTTTTCTTGTTTCTTTGCATAAAAGAGTAAACACTAGTAGACATTTTTAATAAAATTTATAAATAAATAAAAATATTATAAGTATTCACTAGACAAAGTAATATAAGTATATTATAACAACGTTAATAATTAAGCGTATATAAATGTTTTATTTTATTTGTCTATATAGTATATTTTAATATTTCAGTTTGAATCGGTACCATACCGAACTTACCAAACGAATAACGAAACCGAACCGATTTTTAAAGATCGGTTCGGTTGTACCATACCGTAATGTCGGTATACCAAACTTTTGATACCGATTTGATTGGTTCGGCTCGAAAAGCGGTCGGTTGGTATAAGTCGTTAAAAAATGCCACCCCTATATATATATATTTATCAGGGCCTGTGCGACACCTTTCTACACCTAAGTAATACAATTTTTAGGACGCCTTTTTAACTTTGTTCTACAAAATTCATAAGAAAAAAACTACACAAAAATTATAAAATCAAAACTTCGTCACAATAAAATAAAATATTATTTTTTATGTTACACAAAATATACCATCAAACAACGAAAGTTCTTTTTGTATTATTATAAGGTAGCAAAACGACTTATTTTGTGAAGATTTTTTATTTTTATTTTTGTATGCCTATTCGGAAACCGATGCCTAAAAGACTTACCCTTAAACCCGCCCGATTAGTATTTTCATGCTTTTCTAAAATATCCCTGGTAAGATAAATTTTATGCCAGTGACCAAATGTCATATGGTGGAATAATTTTTATTTTATTTATTTATTGTCTATAGGAAAATACACTTTTAAATAAGGTAGATAAGTTAAAAATCTAACAAGCTAAAGTCTAAGATCATCCGTCCGTGTCTGCTTACTCAAAACATATTTTTTATTAAAATTTGATGATTATGCTATAAAAAGTGACATGTATCAAGAACCATATAAATTTCCTAAATTTAAGAAAACACAAAATTCACCTCATAGATGAGGAATGCATATGATTTCCTAGACTAATACTCGCTCCGTCCCTAAATAAATGTCCCATACGAAAATACGTACAATTTTGACTGATAATTTTTTCATATTTAGATTGCCGGAAAAAAATATTTGAAAAGTTAATCACGTACTTTATAGTTAGAACTATATGATGAAATTTTCAATTTTTTCATTTTGTTAATTTTGATATGAAAATTTTGATGGTTAAAGTTGCATGTATTTTCCTATGGATATTTGTTTAGTGACGGATGGAGTATAATAGTAAGGGTCCACATTTTTGTGGTTGTAATATTGTTATGATTATTAAAATATAATAAAAAAATAAAAAAATAATGTAGGGTTATTATAAGAAAATTAATAAGAAAGCTGAAATTTTATGTAAATGTAAACGGTTACTTAATTCATTATAAACCACATGCTAAATCATATTTTAGAGTCGATGCGGGATAATTACTCTAACATTCTCACTCGCTCGTGGCTCGACATATAAAGGGTCCTACGAGTGGACATATTAAATGGATAGAGGTGTACATAACATCGTTAGGACCGCTCTGATACCAAATAGAAAATAATGATAAAGAAGAAACTGTTTTATTTTATTTTTATTAGAAAACCAATGTGATCAGATTGTTTGTTATATCACTATTTATATACAAAAGATAAATTAGAGAATGTAATCTCTCATCTATTTTAAACTAAGTTTTGATCTTCGGTAACAACCCGTATTTATCACTTATGTTTGAAGTGTCCAAAATTAGAGGTGAGACCCAACATCGATGACCCGCTCTGATACAAAATTAGAGTACATATACCTTACTATTAATAGGTCTCGTAATGGTAAGCATGAGTAACTCTTTATAAACCGACATTATATCGATCTGAGATAATATAAACTCTAATACTCTCACTTGCTCGTATATCGAAATTTCAAGGGTCCAATGAGGGGATATAATGAACGGGTGGAGGTGAGATTCAACATCGATGTCCCGCCCTGATAGCATATTAGAGCGCATATAACTTACCACTAAAATGGTCTCGTAATGGTAAGTATGAGTAACTCATTATAAATCACATGTTATATCATATTTTAATCGATGTGAGATAATTAATTTAACAATATGGAGTACTATCATGGTAGGTGGCGTAAATCTAATTGGTCTTGTGTAGCGACAAAGGCGACAACATGATCAAACTTTCGTTATAGATATGGACAATATAAAAAAAACACATGTCTCGTATAATTTCCTCATCTAAAAATATACCATGTCACAATTAGAGAAACAGGGACACATACATGAGTTTACAAATTAAAGTCAGGGAAAAACAATCAAATTATAAAACATAAATGATTTTACAAAGTAACATCAGGAGATCACATAGTGATCAAACAACAGCATAGTCAACCCTAATGATCGTTTAACAAAAAAGTAGAATGCCATAACACAGATATACAAATTATAGGGCGGTGGAGTTGGGTGATCTAGAAAGTAAATGAACACAATATGACAGCGACGGAGGTATATATTTACATGAATGTTAGGCACTGACAAAAAAAAAAAAAGATATACTAGCTAAAAACTAGGATGTTGCGTATTAGACTAAATGTAGGATACAAAGATAAAATAAAATTGAGTTTACTTTAAATAATGTAGACATATGTTAATGAATACTTTATTTTCGACTATCCTTATTTTTCATATACTCTCCAAAATAGTAGTATTTACAAGTCAAGATTACAAAAACATTCTTACTAATCACTAGTGACAAAAGGATAATAGTTGAAGTTGAGAAGTAGAAATAAATGTTTTGACTACTCTTGGTATGCGGATTAGTTATAATAGTAACAACACAAACAGGTACAGAGTACGGGCAGTTTGGGCAACCGCTTTATGAGTAATGGGGCAGCTCAAGCACCCAAAAAGAAAATTGAAATAAAAGAGACCCCCTGGAACTATCTGTCATTCTCAAATAACCCTATATACGATCAATCTTTTACAATTAACCCTCAACTTTTTGTTAAAATGACATCTTTTTATTCATTTGCTCGTTTTACAAATTAATTTGTTTAATATATGTGGTTTACCTATGAATACGAGTTAAGATAACAATTATTTTAAAAAATTATTAGAATAGACTTTTTATATATATAAATATTATTTTAGTGGAACAAAAACTATATTTTCTGTCACTCAATATTAAATTACTTGACATGCATGAATATCAAATAACTAATTATAATGAATTAAAAATCAATCATAACGGATGATCGAGCATAAATTTATACTCAATTCATCCCAAATTATAGGAAAACATTGAAAACCCAACTTGTTAAGAAAAACAAGTGAGTGGACGGGCTTATGTATGTTCATATTGCCTTCACTTTTAGTCAAATCAGGATATTTTGTTCTTGCAAGAAGGGTAATAAAGTAACTTTATCAGTTTTTTGAGTTTTTACTTTCCAAAATGGAATAAATATCAATTAAATTTGGACAGTGGCATTAGAGGTAATTTGCAAAAGTTTGATAGCTAATGGATGTTAATTGAAATAACTGATAGTTAGTGGGGGTTATTTGAAAATAACAAATAGTTACAGGGGGTAAATTGCATTTTAATCGAAAAAGAAAAAGATGGTACTCAACTCTGTACACAACTGCGCATTACACAGTTCTACACATTTATCTATATTCATAATTATATATACATATATGTGTGTATATATATATATATAGAGAGAGAGAGAGAGAGAGAGAGAGAGCTGAAAAGGCATCTTTTACGCAAGTGATAAGAGAAAAAGGGTGAAAAGTAAAAAAAAAAAGTCTTCCTTTATTTATTAAAACAGAGAAGCAAGATTTTATTTAAAAGAAAGGATTTTTATCCACATTATCACATCATACAGATGTTTTTCTGATTTGGGTTTTGGGAGAAAATTATAAATGTGGAGATTTGAGATACTGGGTTTTGTTTTGTAATGCTGTTTATGGGGTTTTTAGATCTGGGGATATAGATAGATACATATCTATTGCTGGAATTTGTTAATGTGATTGGTGTATAGATATAGGGTAATATTAATATTAATATTAATATATAAGGGGGTGTTAATGTTATGGAGAGAGATAAAAGAAAAAGTGTGGTGAAGCTATTATGGTTTATATTTGTGCTTTTTCCACTGAGGCTTATTCTTGCTAATATGGAAGGTTTGCTACTTTTTTATTTTTTATTTTTTTTTGAGATTAATGCTCAAGCTTTTACCCGTTATTGTGCGTTTTGTTTGTTAAAGAGAGTACTTTTTTGTTGTATAAATGCTCATTTTTGGTCTTGTTTTGATTCTCTATATGGTTTTTATTTGTGCTATTAATGCTCAAACTTTTACTCATTAATGTGTGTCTTGTTTGTTAAAGGGAGTTCTTTTGTTGTAAAAAAATACTTAATTTTGTTGGTCTTGTTTTGATCCTCTATATTGAAGAGTCATGTTTTGATCCTCTACATGGTTTATATTTGTGGCATTTCCACTAGGGCTCATTCATGCTAATATGGAAGGTCTGTTGGATTAATGCTCAACCGTCTACCCATTAGTGTGTGTCTTGTTTGTTATAAAGAGTACTTTTTGTTGTTGTAGAAATGCTCATCTTTGGTCTTGTTTTGATCCTCTATGCTGTATAGGTTATGTTTTGTTCCTCTATATGGTTTATATTTGTGGTATTTCCACTAAGGCTCATTCTTGCTAATATGGAAGGTTTGTTGGATTATTGGTTAAGCTTTTACCTATTATTGTGTGTCTTGTTTGTTAAAGAGAGTGCTTTTTTCTGTCAAAATGCTCATTTTTTGTCTTGTTTTGGTCCTTTGTAATGTATAGTTTTGTTTTGATTAAAGTCTGGTTCTTGGATTGGTTATTCTGTATTGGTGAACCTAAATTATTCTCGTAATTTGCGCTTACTTTTATGTTCTATCCATATGAATTGTAATCTATTTTATTTTCCAAAATTGTAATTGAGTTTTTAGTGTCTTGATATAAGTATGGTGTATTTTAGGGAAACACGGATGCAATTTACCAATTTACCGTTGCAGCCAAGTTTTAATTTTTTGATTAATCAAATTGAAAATAGGGATAGGACAAGCTTATTCGCATGAAACATAAGGTGTGGCGTAAGACAGTTACCATGGTCCACTCTGATTGTGTTGTGTTTTAGTTTTTATTTGAAATAATTGAGTCTGAGAGTTAATTGAACTGATGTTGTGTTTGAATGGAAAACGAATAGGGTTTTGAGATTAATTCTCAAGGTGCTGCTATCCATACACAAGAAATGATCACCTATATATGACTAGAAGTAGTCTTGATGCTATACAGAGGAGCCAGTAGTAGGCTAAGGGACTCCATCACCACCCCCCCCCCCCCCCCCCCCCCCCCCCCCCCCCCCATAATGAGAAAAAAACGACCTTTTATCATGTATTTTGAATTTTTGTTTATCAATTTTAACCTTTCAGCACCCTCATGATTACGGAAAAAAACAGTTCTAGTTCTGCCACTGATGCTATATAATATTGGTTGTAGTTTACATTTTGGATGTAATATTATGTTTATGATGCTTGTGTTTTATCCACATATTAATCGTACAATTTTTTTTCAAGTCAGGAAATAATCACCAACAAAGTGCATATTGTATATCTAGAACTGTAGGTTCCTCTATTTGAATTCCTGTACGCATTGCCCAAACACACCTCATGTCCTGATTTCACTAATCGCAGAATGGTACTTGTGTTGTAATGTATTGCACCATTCTTGTGTGTGCGTACTTGATATGGCCATGAACGTTATCATACTCTTTTAAATATGATGTATTTTATTTCAATTGCTATGTTGGAATTAATATTTATTGATTGCATTTAAATTTAGGTGATGCTTTACATAGCTTGAGGACCAATTTGGAAGATCCTAACAATGTGCTACAGAGTTGGGACCCCACCCTTGTCAATCCCTGCACCTGGTTTCATGTTACCTGCAACAATGAGAATAGTGTTATTCGAGTGTAAAGAACCTCCATTTCAAACTTCTTTTTAAGACAGTTCAATTGATGGTATGCGTTATTCTTAATAATGCCTAATTTGTTCAGTTGTTTTTACAGTGATCTTGGTAACGCAGCTTTATATGGTCAATTGGTACCGCAGCTTGGCCTACTTAAAAACTTACAGTACTTGTAATGATCTTCTCATGCTGTTCTTGTTTAATATCATTTTGTTTCTTCAGTATACTTTGTTTTTGGTGTTGGTTTCCAGTTTTCACTAATTTGAAGCAAAAATAAAAAATACTTATGGACAATTAGTGTTGTGAAAATTTGTACTATCACCAGCATAAGAGATTATCTGGTAGAATCAGTACCGTTTAGCAAGCAGATTTGAATTAACAGTCTTGAAAATAACATATTTGTGAAGGTCAATATGACTTGGATTATATTCGGGCGTTGGTTCCTTTTTGCTGGTTTTATATTAGTGACATTTATTGAACAAGAAAGCATTTAATCTCCCTTTTGCTGCAGAAACTTATTAGATCTAGATGCAAACTAACTTCCCTTTCTAATGTCTCTGAGTATCTTTTTACAACATCTTCTCAAAGTTTCCTATTTTTTATTCAATTCATAAATAGGGTGTCAAATATCACATTGATTAGAGCCTTAGACTACTCGACCATTCATTTTGCTTAATTACGGCCATCTGAGAGATCTAAAACATTGTTAAACGCAAACAACGAATGGACATTTTTGGTTCGCAAAAACTCTCAAAGCAAATGACTACTATACAGCCCCGCTCTTTATCAACTATTGTGTATAACTGTATATATACCCGTGTGCTCTCACATGCAAATCGCTGATAAAAAGTTTTTAATTGCAGGGAATTGTACAGTAACAACATAAGTGGGCCTATTCCTAATGACCTGGGAAATCTTACTAATTTGGTTAGCTTGGACCTCTATTTGAACAGCTTTAGTGGTGCCATTCCTGACACTTTGGGAAAGCTCTCAAAACTGAGATTTCTGTATGTATTCTTATAGATACCTTTTACTCTGATCCAAATACTTTCTTATAATTTATAGTCCGCTTACTCTTAATAATTGCTGAGAATATAATAAGACTTAAAAAGTCTTGCTGGGTTGGTATTGCGGTTTTGAGATTAGGGAATAATATGGCACGGAGAGGCAGATGATGACCTTTTTAGCAACATGAGTTAGTAATAGTTTTTTATGAATATTAATCAAGTTTAACTCTACAAAGAAAGAGTTGGGGTTTGCTAGAATTAGTTGGGGTACTGTTAGTTCTGAAATTAGTGTTTTTAATGTCTGCATTTAGTTCTTATCAAGCTTGTAGTTCTGAAATCAGTGTTTCATCAACGAAGCAAAAAACATCCATCTGGCATTAGTATTACATAGTCAGCCACGTATGAATGGGAAAAAAATTTGCTGGACATTGCAGTGCAGGATGCATTGAAAAAACCTTTTTCTTTATAGAGCTTTGATATTTATTCAGGGTTAATTTTAAATTTTACTAATGTATCATATTTTAGCGATTAGTATATGTACTACTAAAATTCCTATTTAGTTACTAATCCACAAAATGTGGAAATATCAAACGGTTACTAACTAAGTCGTCATAATTCGCAATTTAGACACCGTCAACATAAATTCGAACAATTAGCACACCTACCTAATTTGAGGAGCATTTAAAAGTTTAGATATTATAATACTTATCCGATTCAATGCAAATTAGGTTGTAGTACATCAAATTGTTCAAACAATCAATACATAACTAATGCTTTTGATTTGAATTTATAACTAATATTTATCTGATTCGATGCAAATCAGGTTGTAGTACATCAACTTGATCTAACAATTAGTACATAACTAATGCTTTTGATTTGAATTATATCGCTGGTGTACTGTATGTTTGATTTTGTATAGGTTGGTGCCTAAGGTGTAGAACTTACTAGTTTTTTTTCTTTTCTAAAGCTTAACGAGTTTGTTCTGCATGTTATGGCGTCTCCAATTATTAACTTGATTCTTTTGATGCCACCATGTAAGGATAGCCGTCTGAACAATAACAGCTTGACGGGGCTCATTCCGATGTCGTTAACCAATATCTCAGCACTACAAGTTTTGTGAGTACATAATATTTTCCATTTGTGGTTTATATGAAACTTATTTCCCTCTAGTAATCTTTGTAGTATTCTTATACTGTATGTTATGCAGGGATCTATCAAATAACCTTCTTTCAGGATCAGTTCCAGATAATGGTTCTTTTTCACTATTTACACCCATTAGGTACTATTCAATAGCAGTCTGTTTCTTAATTATTATTGGAGGATTCTAATTTTGTTAGTAATGAATTTTTTCTTCTTCATTTTTGTATTGCAGTTTTGCAAACAACCTGGGTCTTTGTGGCGCGGTTACTGGACGTCCTTGCCCTGGATCTCCTCCATTTTCTCCACCTCCCCCATTTATCCCCCCTCCACCAATTTCCTCTCCAGGTTCATTTAAGTGTTCCTCGTTGTCCTTAGCTTTCTGTGCATGGTTAGGTTTGTGAATAAAGTGTACTGCTGTAGTTGCATTTGGATGTGCCTTCGTAGCATCTGCAAGTATATGCAATTTTTATGTGTATTCTGAAGTTATTCAGTCAGTGTTTGTGTTTTCACTAGATCTTTCCATGTTCCTTCTTGAACTAGCTGAACCATTTAGCATAGCCTCCTCTCCTTTTGTTTCAAGGAAATTATACCTAATATTTTTTCCAGAATTAAGTCATAACTAAACTTTTCTCCTGGATTCCAGCTTGGAAGCCAGATTTTTTTCCCATTATCATTCTCAAGACATTTCAGAATCTTGACCAACTGTTTTACATCCAACTAATCAGGGAAAGTATCAGTTTTGTCCACCAAACTGTCGCCTTTTAATATAGTACACCAGGCTGTTAAGTTTTACAGTTTCGAATGAGAAACCAATCTAAAAGAACTCAAACAATTTGTACACTAGCGCTTAAAATCAACTTTAAAGCAATAGTTATGTACTAGTTGTTCGAAATATGTTGGTGTACTGAGACTCAGTTTGAATGTGTTTTGCCAATTATTTCACCAACCTTAAAAGTTGAAATTTATTATCGGGAATTTTGAAAGGTTGGTTTGTTTACTAAATTTTCAACTTTGGGTTGATTGGTTTCTAAATTGTGACTTTTGATAGGTTGGTGCAGTAACCATTTGTTATTTATATAACTAGGTGACTAAATGGTGAACTTATTTAGTGTAGTGTAGTGAACTTGAATGATAGGTTGGTATACACAAATAATACTTCTCATTAAATTATTATGTAGCTGTCTTCAGTGTTACACTCAATTACTCTCTATAGAAATTAAGTTCTTTTGCATGCGTTGGCTTGAAGATGTTAATCTAGATCAATGTTCAATTTGTGTTGCTCTTGCAGGATGTTTGCTTCTCATTCAAGAAAATCCCAATACCGATTCTAACAATTCTCATTTTTTATTATTATTTTAGGAGGGAACAGTGCCACTGGCGCTATAGCAGGAGGTGTTGCTGCTGGTGCTGCCTTATTGTTTGCTGCACCTGCAATTGCATTTGCATGGTGGCGACGAAGAAAACCACAGGAATATTTCTATGATGTGCCTGGTCAGTATAATATAGTTTTGTTTTAAACACTAGAACTAGTACTTGAACTTAGCCAACCCTGTACATGTGTATGCAAAGATCCTTCACGGCATTTATGCATTAAAGTATTGTCTGGTATTTATTATGTACACCTGAACCTGGTTACAAATAGCGATTAGTACAATAATGTTATACTATCAGGCAGTTGATTACATTTGCTGTACCAAATGGAAAAAAATATCATAGCCGGGTACTAGTAAATCAAGAAAATCAAATTTTATAATGCTCTATTCTATCACTTCTTTTTGCTAGGGTAGGGTAATAATTGCTTACTTTGATAGGGTGGTGTAGAAAATCGAAATTTGGTAATACTTATCACGTTTTGCCTTAAAAGCACATGTCAGTGGCTAGTGTATGATCTTCGTGATGTCGGATGCCAAACCCTAATCATAAATATGATAGTAATTTTTTTTATAATCCTCCGGAACTGTTTGCCAGTCCATACCTGAATATAATGTTGCATCAATGTTCTACTTATACTAAGATGGGAGACAACCCATTAGAACTCTAAAAGTTCCAATCTTTTCATACGAGACATTAATCAAAAGGAAGACGACCTTTTAAACAAAACGACATGATTTTTAATTAAAATAATAATAACAAAATATTAGTTGAAATTTGCATCATTTGGTCCACACTTTTTGTATACATGAATTCTTCTCCCTAGCAAGGTCTTTGTTAAATAATAGTACTGTTTTGATTAACGAAGTTTTTTACTTTCTCTCTCCAGCGGAAGAGGATCCAGAAGTTCACCTGGGTCAGCTAAAACGGTTCTCTCTGAGGGAATTACAAGTTGCAACAGACGGTTTTAGCAACAAGAACATATTGGGTAGAGGGGGATTTGGTAAGGTCTACAAAGGCCGACTAGCAGACGGATCTCTTGTAGCGGTAAAACGGTTGAAGGAGGAGCGGACACCTGGCGGTGAGTTGCAATTTCAGACAGAAGTTGAGATGATAAGCATGGCTGTGCATAGGAATCTTCTAAGATTACGTGGTTTTTGTATGACACCAACTGAAAGGCTTCTTGTTTATCCTTATATGGCTAATGGAAGTGTTGCTTCTTGTTTAAGAGGTAATTAGTCTTAATTAATGCCTTCCGGCTTCATGTTTATATTCTGGTTTTTTCCTCATTCCTAATTGTCCATTTAAATAAAAGGTTGCAAAAACTGTGTTTGGGTTGTAAAATTGGATTGTATAACCGGATTATAAAATCACTACTACTTTACGTCTTAACTTACTCTCTGTACTAATTGATAAGTTATTGAACAGACTACCTGAGCATGTCGAGAAAGGAAAATATCACTTTTGTATAACAAGCTATCGAGTTGTGACAATTAGGACACCATACTATTAAGATTTTACAAAGTATACGCCAATCTACCCAGAATGAAATAACTAGTACACTGGCATTACGATTCCAACTTGAAATCAGTAGTTATGTATGGTTTGTCTGATCAGGCTAATGTATTAAGCACCTATATGCATAAAATTGAAGTATTAGTAAACAAACTTTAAATTCACGATTTAATCTGATACACTGGTATACTAGTTCTATTTTTTGTAGATTGGTGTCTAACTGATAGGCTGCGACACTATTTGTTTGATACGGTGTAGTCTTGTGTCTAAAATTGTAAGTTTTAGTACTTGATGCACTAATTGTTGAAAGTTGAGAGTTTGGTGTATAAAAGTGGTGTGGGATGTGGTATTCATGATATACTTACAGTGGAAAGGGAATGTATTGCTTCAACTTCTTAAAATTTGACATGGAATATCTGAATATTCAATGTCGTCAAGACATAGGACATTTTGGTCACACCCAGTTACATGCAAAAGAGACACACACACACACACACACATATATATATACTGCAATTCAAAAATATGCAAGCTGCTAACCACTCTTTCAGTTTTAGCTGGATTACTTTTGCTGATGTATTTTTTCCAGAACGCTTGCCATCAGTTCCACCTCTTGATTGGTCCACTAGGAAGCGGATTGCGCTTGGATCTGCCAGAGGATTATCGTATTTACACGATCACTGTGACCCAAAAATCATCCACCGTGATGTGAAAGCCGCAAATATTTTACTAGATGAGGAATTCGAAGCTGTTGTTGGTGACTTTGGTTTAGCAAAGCTTATGGATTACAAAGATACACATGTCACAACTGCTGTGCGTGGCACCATTGGTCATATTGCCCCTGAGTATCTCTCCACGGGGAAATCGTCTGAGAAGACCGATGTTTTTGGGTATGGGATTATGCTTTTGGAGCTAATTACAGGGCAACGAGCTTTTGATCTCGCCCGTCTTGCTAACGACGATGATGTTATGTTGCTTGATTGGGTAACTTTCTCTCTATTATCTACCTCTCTTCTACCAATTGTTTCATATACCTTGTCTGGTTGCAGCCTTTGAGCAAATACGCTGGTTTATTAAGGTATTGTTAAGAGCTGGTTTCATTGAGCTTAAAGCTTCTAGATATGGTCGGCCAAATAATCCAAAAGCTCAGCTTTAAGCTGGTCAGATGTATATAGTCAGTTTGTAAATAAAAGAGCCAAAATGAGGGAATAGAAAGCTGCAACCAGACAAGGCAGTAGTCTATCTTTTTCACGTAGCAAAAAAATATTATATTCTGGTTCAAATTCTTGACCGCTACAGGTGTGTGAGTAACGCTGTCCGATTACTTGCTTGAATTTACGGATCCTTTTCTAAATTTGCCGATATCTTAATCTTTTTATGATATATCTAGTTGGGTAACAATAAAACCCTACACCACAAATTCACAAGAACCTGTGCAATCACTGTAATGGTGTAACCACTTGGCTATGACTCCATTGATATGAAAATTTACTCCACTTTCTAAGTAACAATTACTAAAACTTAACTCGATGTGTTTGTATAAGTAATTACTGATCTATTATAATTTCAAAATTATAGGAAACAGTAAAAGAACTACGCTTGTCACACTTGTACTCTATATAAAATGTTGTCCGTGTTCTTGCTCCCAGTTCTGCTTTCACTTCACAAACTGGTGAACTAGATTTTTCTTGTGTTTGAAATTATTTTTTTACATTATTATTTAATGTTTTGTTGTTACGGGACTTTCTAAATTGATTTTATATACTTCACCTTAGTGTTGCGTTAAATTTTGATGTTATGGTGTTAACAGTTCGTTCCCAATGTTACATATATGTTTCATTTCCTTGGATTCAAATTCCATTTGACCTTCTTACTACCTTGATGTAAACTAATGCAATATTACAGAAAGACATGGTATAAGTGTATAACAGTAGAGTTGCTAGTGAAGAATCTAAGCTACACTTAATTTTAGTAGGCTGTTAATGGTGGATCTGCTTGTGGATAGTGTTGGTTCATTGAGAGCCTGGAGTTACAAAATGGTCACTTTTTTAGACATTGGAAGTTAATGAATATCTGAGATGTTATTGCAAAACAATTATAAGAGAAAACCTTTGAAAATCTCTTGAAATGAAGCAATAGTTATGATCTCGGATTCATGTATGATATTACTCGTATAGTCGCTCAGGGGAGTTCCAAAATATGAAATGGTTCAGTACCTGGAAATTTTTTCTCGTCATCGCAGTTAGTTAAGTTGCTTATTCTATCCTTGAGAACGAAGAACGCGAAGTCATTACAAGGGCAGTACATAAGGATTATCATCTTATATTATATTTTGTATTATTTGTTCAGGTAAAAGGACTTTTGAAGGAGAAAAAACTGGAGATGCTAGTCGATCCAGATCTAGAAAAGAATTATATTGAGCCAGAGGTAGAACAGCTCATCCAGGTGGCGCTTCTCTGCACGCAGGGCTCCCCAGTAGACCGTCCGAAGATGTCAGATGTAGTGAGAATGTTAGAGGGAGATGGTTTGGCCGAAAAATGGGACGAGTGGCAAAAAGTAGAAGTTCTGCGAGAAGAAATCGAACTTTCCCCTCATCCCAACTCTGATTGGATTGTTGACTCTACCGAAAATTTACATGCGGTCGAATTGTCTGGCCCAAGGTGACACTGAAAGCAAAATGAAAAATGCTTAGAAATTAGGATTTTTTATTTTTATTTAAAATCCGTTTAAGCTGCGTTCTTGTTATCACATTTGTAATTGTGAAGAAGTAATTGAACGACATTTTTGTGAAAGAGGCAGAGAATCACTTGACCCGAAAAGAATTGCATTTGGAGTGAATGTTAAATTATGTGGGAGTTGTAACTGTTGAGCAATAGTAGATTAGAAAAGCACGTTGTTTTGTTGGTAGTAATGCTAATGAACAAAAAAATGACAAGCATGCTTATCTTCGTGTTCTGTTTGTTTCCTTTGATTTAGATTTCTTATATACTGTTTTTGCTTAATTGAGCTATTATAATTGTTATGATTTTCTCGGTTAAGTATTTTGCAATAACTTAAACCATTATTATCAATTGAATGTCTATCTACAAAAGTTTTGTTTCAAATACTGCTCAGAAAACATGAATGATATTCCTGTCATCGTACTTCTGTTTCATAGTATAGAATCTGTAGATACCATGGGGGTTCGCAATGCCATGCTGATACATAAAAGAAAACGGTTCTAAAGAACCAAGAAGTCGCATTATACTCTCGTTTGCTTGCAAGGTAAAGGCATACAGAGATATCCGCTTTCTTATTTGAGTCACTTCCCATGACATTTTCAATTGTTCCATCCCAAACAATACTAGCAGGCAGCATAATGAGACATGTTGTATGGCTTCGTGTATTACTGGATTCCGGTAAAACATATTTCTTGGTGATCTTGCGTTATCAAATTAGTGGTCATCAACTTCGATGTCTTCTGCTGATGTGATGTTGTGTTCAACTGTAATCCTCTTCTCAATCTTCTAGAGTGCAAAAAACTAAAATCGATATTATCAAACAAATATTGTAGGAAAAAACCTTGATAATGAAAAGGGAAATTAACTATACTTATTATATTGCAAACAGTCTATTGTTTGCCTTGTGATATATTCCAATAAAAAATTCATGTTCCATTCTGTTATTTTATGTTATGATATAGTAAAATACAGATAAACTTCTATTGATAAACTTCTAAAAAGATCACAAAATTGTACTAACTACTATTTACTACACAAATAATAAAAAGTCAACGTTACGCCCCCCCTAAAAGTTAGGGTGGATCATTAAACTAACTATTTGTTTGGTTGCAGCTTAAACAAACCTATCTCTAATGATAGGTTTGGCTTATAATTGTAAGTTAGAGCTTGTTTATTGTTTTTAGCCCAAATAAACATTTAAGAATTAAGCCTAACCTTCAAATATCCTGCTACTAGCTTTTTGTGCTCATTAAATATTTTTGCCTTTATTACCAACTTTACCCTTTCCTATCTATTTCACATCTGTTATATATATATACACATACATGCATATAACACATATATAGTATATTTTACTGTGGCCTTGGATTGGATGATCAACTGCCTTTTTTTTTATTTTCCCAGGTTAGTTTTTAAGTTGGTTTATTTCATTTTCGAATTGGGTTTTATATCTTTTGCAGAGTAAGGTTTCAATTAATTTCTTATGTATTGAATTTTGGCAGGTTAGGGTTTACATCATATTATATGTCTGATTCTAATATCTACTTGCATTTGTATTTTTAAGGTATTTGTCACAAAGGGTAGCAGAAAAAATTGAATCTTTTTCTTACCCAAAAGAGAAATTAATAATCTGAGATTGCTTGCTTCAGAAGGCATAGAAGTTTATATTTTAGTTTCAGTTTTTTTCTCTCTGTATTTTGTTATTTGATAATAAGCTAGTAAAGTATTGATTGCCAGATGTGTAAACATGGGTTAAAACACACTAAATACTTCTGGCATTTTAATGGTAATTTCTAGCTTTTAGCTAAAAAAACTGCAATCAAAGGAACCATGAGATAGCAGTGTCTAAAATGAACTCAATGTAATTTGGTTCTAATTGCAACGTATGTAACATTGGAGTGCTGTGCAAATTGTGGGTCACAATGACCAATGGCATACTTGTCTGAGTAATTTTCACTGTAAGACCTTTTAGGGATTTGCTGGACTTTGATTTTCGGTTTAAACTGATTTTCTTTTTCCATTTCTAGTTTCCTGACTTTTATTATTTGTCCAGCTTATTGTTCTAACATTCGCTCTTTGTAGAATTTTGATAAATTAGTTTGTTAGTTAATTTTTCCAAATATCGAAGTTTGTTCCAATTTATATGTATAGATGAAATTAAAGAATAATCGTAGCAAAAGATAACTTTTTTGAGTTCTCACTGGTCTCGCTAAGTTTGATTTCTCAGGGTTTTGCAGTTTGTGTTAGTTTTTACAAGGCTTTGCAGTGGAATTGAAACTGTCTTGGTTCAACTCTTCTTGTTATCTGACCATTTCTCAGTGATTTCTTGTTATCTAATCATTTCTCTGAGCAACTTACTATTTACCTTAGTTTAGAATCTTTAGATCTTCTCAAAGAGTTTGGCCCTCTGGTTTTTTGACTGAAATTTGTTTGGTAGGATAGATACATTTACCATTTTATCCACTTTTATGCCTTATGTCGATTTTTGTGTTCCTATTAGATGTTTGTGAAATGTTTGTTTGAATTTAATAACGGACATCAAGTTGTTCATGATTGGAGGCCCACAATTTTAGTATATGTTAATGATACACTCTTTGATAGTTTTTACTTTTCCTTGCTCATTAGATGTTTGTGGTACCGTGGGTAAAGGAGCAGTTCCCATTGTTATTATACCAGATAGAAATTGTCTTAGAGGTCGAAATTGAAGATTGTCTTGAGAGAGTAGTAAACTTGAGTTCCAATATTATGTGACATGTTATAATTGATACTGATACCAAATTTTTTCTGTTCATTATAACTATGGTGATTTATCGGTGAGTTTCTTTTATGAACAAGTACAAACTATATAACATGTGAGGATTCTTTATCTGGCAAGTAATACCTACAGATTTGATATTCCTTGGCTTGTCTCTTAGACTCCACTTTGGTTACTCTGTTTCAGCATCATATATCAAAGTCAATACGCTCAAGAGTTTCTTTTACAATTGACAAGAGGAATTTTGCGAAGAGTTTCATGGATTCCATGAGCAATTCAGATACTCCACAAGATATGATATATGATGAGATTAACTCTTTCTTTGACTCGGCGCCTCCTCTGAAAGATGTTGGTGATATCAGCGAAAAACTAAAGGAGTTTGTTGGAAAGAATGTCAAGTCAACAGGCAAGCTCATCTTTATCCTTTGTTATCGTCTGTACATTTTATTTGGGCTGGGCAAATACGTCCATAGTGGCTAGGGTGGATATTACGTATCCGAAAACTCGCATTCCAGTACTTTTATTTGTGTCTTCTTTTATAGGGAAAGATCACTCCTCTACACCAACCTATCAGCTTATCATGATTAGTACAGCAACCTTTCAAAATTTACTATTTAGATTCGGACACCAACCTATCCAGACTCACAATTGAGATACTAATCTACACAAAATCACACAAATACTATCTGAATTTACGATCTATTAATAGTTAAGGTTTTAATGCTGTTGTATTAGTTGTTAGATTTTGTGTAGGACCTGTAGGTTGGTGCTTAGTGCATTCAGTGTAATGGATCAATTAATACATTACTAGTGTTTTGAGTTGAAATCGTAAAGCCTATGTACTAATTGTTTCATATCGTGTAGGTTAGTATATAATTTTGATATTATGGTGTACTAATTGTATAGAATTGATAGACTGGTGTATAAAAGTGATATTTTCCCCTTTCTTTAAGTATTTGTCTAAAGGTTTGTATTTTCACTAGGCATTGGATCTGTTAAGATTGTTTGTGTGACCTCTGGTGGAACAACAGTCCCTCTAGAGAGACGGTGTGTCCGCTACATTGACAATTTTAGCTCGGGTCACAGAGGAGCAGCATCCACAGAGTATTAAAACATCTTTGAAATTTATATTATATTTACTTGATACGTAAAGTATTTTCATGTAAATATAATTTGTGGACAACTTTAGGTACTTTTTGAAGGCTGGATATTCAGTGATCTTTCTCACTCGTAGGTAATTACTCCTCCAGATCAAGTTCCTGTTTGTTTTTCATCTATATTTTGTTGGTTATTATCTATTTATACTCTTAATGTTGACTCCTCAATATAGGGGAACTTGCCAGCCATATTGTAGATCTCTTCCCGATGATCCTTTGCTGGAATGTTTTGAAGTGAACAAGGAGCTAAATATTGACGGTTGTTTCACCGAGCTTTATTTTTCTTTTGCGCAATTTTCTCATTTGAGAAATTATTTTGTCCTCTACTGTGAATTCAAGAAGTTAACCTTTTTCCTCACTTGATGTATATTCCAGTTTGCGAGAAGCACTCCAAAGAAGTGAAGAAGGCTATCTGTGAGAATAGAGCTGTATGCATTTGCCTATAAATAACTGTTCTTAATAAATTCAAGACATTTGGTGGATAATGAATCAGTATTGAGATTTACATTTTACTACAGGCAGTTGAACGAGGTGTCTTGTTGAAAATTCATTTCACTACCATATTTGAGTACCTTCAGGTTATCTTCATTCGATCGATTTTTTTTACAGATTTTCCAAATTCCGTCTGGTTTCCTGCTTAGTTTTTCATTTGATAGAAAACCTCTTCTGGATAACAGATTTTGCAGTTTATCGCCTTGTCACTGAACAATCTTGGGCCAAATGCGATATTTTACCTCGCTGCTGCAGTATCAGACTTTTACGTTCCATGGAAAAGCATGGTAAATTAAAATTATTGAAAATGTCTCCTGAAATTGATATCGAATATGAATATCTACTGTTTATACTGTATCACTTTTACAACTGCCCATCTTTTGATGAAAAAAGTAGGGTAAAGTACAGCGATTGTCCCATGCTTTGAATAAAATCTAATCTTATCCAATAGTTTGAGTTCCAAATCTAATGATCCCCTTATTACATTTGAAAATTTGATTTGGTCCCCATAGTTTCAATTGAAACACTTTCTGTCCCCATGGTTTCAGTAAGTGGCACTAGAAGTCCCCATACTTTGAGTAGATTGAACAGGTGGTCCCCGTAGATAAACATTATTAGTCCCTCAATCAAGAGACCACCTGCATAACTTACCGAGACTATGGAAAACTAGTTTTTTTTGTAATTGAAACTATGGGGACTGGTGGTGTAAATTATTCATACTTCAAGGATACATAGCGTGACAGTTAAAAGTCCGAGGTTCATATCAAGATATCTCTCTAAGTGAAGGAAGCTGCTATTCAGCCTCCAAAAAATTAATCATTCTAATTTTATGCTCTATTTTAATCAGGTAGAGCATAAAATTCAGTCAGCTTCTGGGCCTCTCGATATGAGACTGGTTCAGGTTCCAAAGATGCTTTCGGTGCTGAAGAAAGATTGGGCTCCGAAGGCCTTTTGCATATCATTCAAGGTTAGTTATTATGTATTACTGCCACTAGATTTCTTTTCCCCGTCTTCTTTTTAGTTAACGGTTCATTGCCCATGTCAGACCCAAACTGTAAGGGTTGGCCAGCTTGATACATTTTGCTTTCAAAACCAATGAAGTTATAATGTGTTTCTTATCTGTTTGAAAAATCTTGCACTTCAATTTAATTTACACTGTAGTTTATCATAAATTCAGTATTGGAGTTTTTCTAGAAAATTAATCTTCTTCATATTCTGTTATCGCCGTACTTCTATATACCTAGTCTTGACAACCTATGATTTGTAGAACTTGTGCAGACAAAATCTCAATGTACATTCATACTATGATTACTATCATTTGGAAAAAGTGCAGGCAGGGCTTGTAGCATGAATAGGATTGCATAACTTTTCTTGTGAGTTCTTTTTCTTGTGCTAAATAGTCAAAGCAGCAGCTGCACATTGTCCTATTGTTTGTATGTGTAAAGTTTTCACCAGAATATTGGAGTTGCAACATCTTTGAGAAATTCATTTCTCAGCCCCTCGAAACGTTGCACAAGTTTGCCAGCATGTGAATGCTCGTCTGTCTAACCTTGCTCTCTCTCTCTCCCCCCATGCAGCTTGAGACAGATATAGAGATTCTTCTACACAAGGCTGAGACGGCACTAAACAAGTACAAGATGCACGCAGTAGTAGCAAATGAGCTTGTAACACGTAAAGAGGTTGTTACAGTAGTTACAAGTAATGGAAAAATACCAGTGTACAGGAACAAAGCGGAGGCTAATGCGGATGTTGAAGAACCACTCATCAAACTCCTCATAGACGAACACTCATCTTATATTCAAAATCCAGATTCTTAATTAATACCGAGCTCAACACTAAAAACTAATAGGAATTATAATGTATACAAAGGTGTGAGATAATCCTGTAATCTTAGGTGGTCTCTTTTTTCCTTTGATTGTTTCCAACACGATGAATAAACACCTATTATTTTCCTCTCTTTTTTCTTGAACAGTTTCCATGGTATAAAGCAACATATTTCTTGTCTTGTAGTTTACAGAAGAGGCTAAACAAGATTCACAGTATTTTATTGCTCTATTACTATAACTTTTAAGGTCTCTTTCAAAAGAATGGTCAACTGGTAGCTTTTCAATTTTCATAGGCGATATATTTTCTATGCTTTCTGAAATTGAACTTGCTATAAAAAACTGTATTATTCATTTCCTTTCCGTCGTCAGATTAAAAGGTGAGGCAGTGAAGAAGATAAAAAGCCGAATGCTGGTGAATTAGTTAAGGCTTATGAACTTTGTCCCAAAACAAGTGATCAGTACACCATATTTGGATTCATAAAAATAGTTGATCGCATTTTTCCCAATTGGTTGTTCAGATGTGTTACTACACCTCTTTTGCTTTCATTTTTACAGTGGCAGCAAGTTAACATAGAAGCTAATTTGATTTTTCTTTGGCAATCTTATAGGTGCAATGTGTGCTGTTATAGTGTCGGATTTTCTAGAGAGATTGCTTACTATTTTTTTGGGTAGAGCAATTGCACCTTTAAGTCGTAGGCCCGTATCTTATGTGCGACTTCCACCTAATTTTCAATCTTCTTATGTGCACATATAGAGACTATAGTCAGCCGGCTCAGCCGGACTATATTTGTGGGATAAGATTACAAAAATTCCAGATAAGAAAACCAGCTTTCCTAAATTATAGCCGACATTAAATCTCATCTAAATTCATCTGCATCATAATAAGTACTCAAGTAGTAACAACTTAGCAAAAATCTTAAAAAAAAACAAGATGGAGAAAAAGTTCAAATTTGACATTAAAATAAATCTGGAGAAACTAAAGTCATTCGAGTAGGAGAAGGAATCTACCTAGAACGAAAACGGAAAAGATGAGTAAATTGATAGAAACGATCACTAGGAAAAACTAGTCAAGTGTTTAGCCTCGAGGTTGTTCAGTCATTGAGATCGTGGATGGTAGTTTAAGGATAAATTAATATGAATTAGGTGGTTGATTTAAAAAAATTGATGGATTTTGTTTTAGAGGAAAATGAGATCGAGAGATGACGTGATGTTGCGGCCTTGCGGGTACAAATGTAGCATCTTGGGTTTATAAAACTTTACTTCGTGGATAGTGAATCTTTCACCTTTTCTCATAACGTTTTCTTCATTATGGGTCACACTGATCGTCGTTTATTATCTCTACTACAACCTCAAGTGTTTTTAAAAGTAAGTTGAGTTCCCCAGTCAGATTTCCGCAGGTATTCTTAGCTTTAAAGCGAAAGTCACCATTCGTATACATAAGCAGAAGAAGAAATATACCATTCTGTGGTCAAAGTAGTAAATACATAATTATGGTGTAAAATGAAGAATAGGAAAAACTATACACCTGTCACTATACTAATTACACGGAAACAAACTTGACTGATTCTTTTCTTTTTTTTTTCGATTTCTGGCAAATCAATCTTTGATTGAATATTTTATTTACATGTACAGCAGCAAACCAGAGAAGCCTTCTTTTCATTAAAGAAACCAGCTATCCAAAGCGAGCAAGTTTTTCCATTTACCAACCTGTGGAGGACATTAAACACAACATTAATAAAGAAAGCGCTGAGGAAACCCTTAAACAAAAAACTATCAACGAAAATTAAAATAGGAACACTGTCCATGTTGGAGCATAATCCACCATCTCATATTAAACATTAAGCTAGAAAAGAGGCAGATAAATTCATCTAAATATGATCCCTCATGTCTCGTGTCAGCTGGCTCGTGTGTAATGAGTGAGACAGAAAAACCTGTCTTTTTACCAATTCCAAACTTTTTGTTCATCTAAAGGATTAAGTTGTTGAAAAATGGTGAGCAATTATTTGGGAAAACAATACTTGTGTATGCCCAGCCCAGTCTATCAAATTTTAATAAAGATCAGACCATTAACTTTGATAGGTTGGTATAGAAATTGCGGAAAAAAGAAAACTAATAGGTTGGTGAACAAAAGCGATATTTCCCCTATTATTTCATATCCTCAACAGTCTGAAATCATTAACGTAGACAGTAACAGCTGCAAAAACATGAATTTCTAGATTGTTCAAACCACCTGGTTATTTCTTTGTAGCATCAATAATCATGGCTCGAGTCCAGTGTTCAACATCTTCAGCTTCTGATGGAGGAGGAAGAATGGGATGCTCCACAATATCCCAACCTTCAGTTAGGTTTTCAGTTTTCCCAGGGTAAGATGATTCAGGTACGTAAAGAAAACTGTTTGCATCGATTGGAAAACCATTGCCGTAAATGTTTCTCTGCATAGTGGAGCAAACTTAATTACCAAGAGAGCAAAATTTTCACAATCTACTTCCGTTATTTATAATGAAGCTTGAAGCCAGGATAACAATTTAATTTTCCTATAACTAACGCAATTTCAAAATGATTGCGAGTGAAGACATGATCTTTTAAAGTTCTCATAACTTATCATTCTGACGGGTTATTATAGTCAACAAGGGCCACATGCATAAAAAAAACTGGGTATGAGAAACATGCCTTCTAGGCTTTTACAACCATCATGCCCAGGAAGAAATAGTAATCAGAAAAAACTTGTCCGTGTCGGAGGAATAAATACGAGTACGGAATATTGAAATACACAAGACTACACCAAGTGTTTCCCCAGTAAGAAAAAGAAAGAAAATGAAACTGAACTTAAGTCTATAGAGGAATGACCCAGGGGGTCCATCTGATGAACCAATTACAGTTTCCGGATAACATAACAAAATGTAGAGGAATGAAGAAGTAAGAATATCTGATTAGGTCCTTTTTTGTTTTTCGATCAAAAATAGTTTTACAGCAGAATTAACAGGAGTAAGCTGGAAGGAAAGTTTAGCAATAAATCTACCACTACAGCTAACGTAATTAAAGTAAAAAAGTAGCAATATCTTGCATATTTCTAAGTATAGCTTGATCCTTCTCTTGATCCTGCTGCCTTAAGGAAAAGGTTTTCTTGAAATTGTAAAAACAAATTAACCAATCAATGTTCAAAGAATTTCACCGAGTACTCAATTTAAACCCTCCAACTGTTACTTGGACAACTTTTACTCTTTCCTTTCATACGAGTCTAATGTCAGATCTAGTGCATATATAAGTAATGGGTTCGCTACCATAATATAAGGGCTTGCTTTCATTCCATTTTCCAGAACCCAAGGAATGCAATATTAAGTAGTTCATGACCAGAAATTTAGCTACAGAATGGGGAAGCCATAATATTAAGAGTTAAGATTATTGCTAAATTAAAATATTTACCATCATAGATTGTGTGTGTGCACTCTCCGATAAAGTGCTCGACGCCATTGCGGAATTAACATTCCATACTGATTTATTCAGTTGTTGAACTTGCTTTGATGACCTCCAATATTAAACAAAGAATCCTGAGTTAGAAATTATGTACCCTCTAATCATATAGTAATTCAGAGGTAAAATAATAATACATGTACTGCAACATACCTTGAACAATCCATTTTCAAGGAAAATGCTGATCGAACTTCCTTGGAAGAAGAAAGCATGGCGAGCAATTTTGCAAAAGCCTCAAAAGTGGACACCTCAGAAGGAACATCCATATAAAACGAATTATAGCAATAAGCGGTGACACATGCCACACTTTTTTTAAGAAGTGAAATCCCTTTCTGTAATTCCTTGTGAGTTTCAATAGAATGTGGTGAGGCGGAGGAATATTTGAAGCTAAGGCTTCCTGAAGAATCCAACTGGGACTTTCTCTCACTATCCAAAGAAGCAACACCGAAGTTACTAGAGCTTCTATCGGTCCATGAAGTTTCCCCACCGGTTGAGCAGCTATTTCGGCGTGGTATAAATAGTGGATACTCATTGCTGTGTTGAAAAAGGGTACATATGGGTGAATTGGGAAGTTCAAACGCAAACAAGCAGATAAAATATTTTTTGCAAGAGTCTCATTCTTAAGACTAGTAATTGAAATTCAAAAAGGAAACATGATTGCTAATGGCCTTCAGAAAGCGCTGCGATATTATGTTCAGAAGGATTGTATCGGAAGACATGGAAAGAGAGGTTTTTATGTCAGCAACAGAAGCGCAAAACAAAAATGCATATGGTTTGCGGAAAAAATAGCAACATTTAAGCTTTCTACATTTAAAAGCAGATCAAGGCTTATAAAACGCAAGACTTGAGTGTTTCGAGCTTTTCAGCAATTTTCATTTAACTCTACAGTTATAGTGAGTTTTTAAAACAAAGGTTCAAGATGAAACTAGCAATCATTCCAGTTAATAATACCTTCTAGATGATGGACGAGCATTCCAGTAGGACTCTCGTTGCCATATTCGGGAGCATGAACCCTGTAACAACATACAACAAAGAAGCACATTTAAATCTGAAAGAAATTTGATTCCTCACAAATGTAGACGGTCAATAAACAACAGGAGCTAATGATATATCCACATAAAATGATTTGAAATTGTGATGGTGAGAAAATCTCAAAAATTGCAAGGCTGAGAAGTTTGGGAAGGATGTAAGATATGAATGGAAAGGAATAATTTAATATATGTACATAGAGGCAAAACTATATACCGCAAAACCCGAGTTATGAAGTGTAGGAGCAGCGACATTGTGGACAACGAGATTCAAAAGCTGCACCATGTATCTGTATTTGAGTCACCAAATTACTGCTAAACTGAATTTAAAAAAGACGCCAGAACACACAACAGCAGTAAATGAAAATAAGACACAACATGTCATGGAAAGCAAAATATATAACTGAAAACTGAGGGGGTTCAGTTTCTCTTATTAACTAAGAAGTTATATGCATTGTCATAATCGTCTCCAAAGCCAAATTGCTTAGAAAAATCTACTTATAGATAAGTTTTAAAGGTAACAAGTACGTCGACCAAGGGTGAGCTTCATTGATCTTGTCAGAAAAAGAGTATTAAGTTATACAGTACATCGTTGCAAAATATAATCCAGCATATTCTAAAGTTAATAACTGAATTGCTTAAATCATAGACTCTGAACATGGAATCCAGGACATACACGAAAAGAAGTACTTTCGTTGTTGAACGGATTTGTTCTTAAAAAGCTTACTGGAACAAAACAAGAAAAAGCATATACGGAGTACGAAAAATTAAACGCAACAAAAAAGATTAAGATGCACACAAAAAATGAGTTTGAAAAAAATTACCCCATAGAGGCAGCAAGCTCATCAGATGGAACTGAATGGGGATCAAGTCCTCTAGGTAAGCGTGCATTGCAGATTTGATCATATTGGTTAGTAGACCCGTTCTTTTTCTCAACATCTATTTGAACCTGCAGAAATTCACCAAAGGAAAGCCACCAAATCAACAAAAGAATGCCTCAAAATTCAAACTAAAAGACAACTGTCCAACTCTATGCAGGATAAAATCAATCAGTCATGATTTTTGTCGATCATATCATAATATGGACTAAAGTATAAAATAATCATGTATCCAACACTTATTGAAGGGTTTATTACTCTTCCAAAGGGCTCACCCGGCGTTGTGGAAACAACTTGCATATTTGTTTTATCACTACTGATTGCTTGTGAAGACGCTCAGATGTAATTGCCATCTGAAATTTCCAAAGTCATAGCAAAATTATGGGTCTCTTAAAGTGTCAAACCATAAAAAAATTAAACTTTTATCGGAGAAAGACTATTTAAAGGGGTAGAAACTCACATGTCCCAAACTCTGTGTACAGATAAGATTAGGGTAGAACTTCTCCAATTGTTCCAGTCGATTTCTTTCCAACTGCATTAAAATCCAAATAGGTTTTCACTCGGGAGAAAAATGAAAAATATACACTCATGTGTGTAAATTTATGACCAGTCAATACATTTGTGGCTTTCAAATTGAAACTTCAGTGAAATAAAACAATTAGGAAACGACCATTAACCAACAAATATAAAAGATCAATATGATAGTTGAGGATTACCGTAGTCATAGCCACTTGAAGCAACTCATATTTGCCTTTTAAATCATGTGAAATCTTCTCAATTTTATCCTTCTCTGACAAAACATATCATAGAAAAATAAACAACTCTTAACAAAGTGAACAAGAAGAACTCCTCTCTGCTCATAAAAATTCATGCCACAGCTATAACTATGGGATTGTTTGGTGGCAGCTTTTAAGCAATAAGCTGGATTTTTTATTTTTGGCAAAAAAACGAGGATTCCAGCTTAAAGCTTCTAGCTTTATCAGGTCAATATTCCGCAAAAGCTCAGACTTTTGCCTGGTCAACCAAATGCACTCAAGTTATTGAGCAAAAGCTGAGCTTAAAAGCCACGACCAAACAAGGCATATGCAAACCTCGTAGGTGATGTTCTCTTCTAAGATTAAGTTTCTTTCTTAGTCTTTCGAGTTTCTCCTCTTGAAGCACTTTCCAACTCCCTTGATCATCTGCCTTACCCTAACAAGTCAAAAATAGGAGACCTCGGAAAGTTAACGATTTCCCAATCGATAGCAACACAGAGTTTAACATAACAAATATCAAAAGTCTGTTATTTTATCATTTCATGAAAACTGAAACTTTAATACTTTCACAATGACCCCTTTAAAGTCCCGGCAATTGAAACAAAACTCTAGGTAAATGTTGTTCAAATCACACTGACAGCTGTAATTTGTATCTACAGAGACGTTATAATCTAAATTTCGTCTTATTTCATGCTTCATCTGTGCCATGTGATCAGTTAAACCGAATTATTTATCTTCAACAAGTTCAACTGAACAAGTAAATTTCAAGGTCTAGTGTCTTTGTCTAAGAGTTAACGGCCTATCCCGTAGTGCAATTTACATAATAAATTGCATATGTAGTGCAATTTACAAATTAAAAGCCCACTAAAATTGTACTCCTATACAAAAACTATCTCAATGTTATAATGAACATTAACAAATAGTAGTAGAGAAGAAGAAAGATGAGACCTTTGCTACAAGCTTTTCACTCAATTTCGAATAAAGTAAATCCCGACGACTCTTGAGGGACTTCAAATTAGTACCGTACTCATTCAATCTGCAAATAACAACACAAACAAGAAATAGAAACCCTTTTTAAGACTAATAATAACCCTTCTTTCGAAAAGCTCTCCTCAAAGCGAAAAAGCTCAATAAAAGCCTAAAAACCTAAAAAAGCTCGCTTTTTTGCTTTTTCGCTTTTTTGTTTTTTTTAGCGCAGCTCTTGCAAAAGCCCCTTAGCTAAGTTTTCGCTTTTCAATACAGTAATAATTGCCATTAAAAACATAGTACTAATATTATAGATGAATATGCACATAAATAAATAAAACTCGCTTTTCCGCTTTTTACACTTTTAGCGCAGCTCTTGCAAACACCCCTTAGCCAAGTTTTCTCTTTTTAATACACTAACAATTGCCAAAACAAACATAGTACTACTATAAAAAATGAATATGTATATAGGGAAAAAGCTCGTTTTTCCGCTTTTAACGCAGCTCTTGCAAAAGCCCCTTATATAAGATTTTTCATTTTTATTCACTAATAATTGCCATAACTAACATAGTATTAACATTATACATGAATATGTATATACGAAAAAAGCTCGCTTTTCCGATTTTTATACTTTTAGCGCAGCTCTTGCAAAAGCCCCTTAGCTAAGTTTTTGCTTTTTAATACACTAATAATTGCCATAACAATTAACAAACATAATACTAATATTATAGTAGATGAATATGTAAATACCGAAAAAACTCCCTTTTCGGCCTTTTCATACTTTGACCGCAGCTCTTGCGAAAACCCCTCAGCTAAGTTTTCGTTTTTTAATACACTAATAATTGTCATAACAAACATAATACTAATAGTATATAGATAAATATGTAAATAGGTATATAAATATACTACATAGATATATAAATATACCTGTAATTGACACAAATGGTGCAAATAGAAGCGAGGTTAGGGTTTTCGCAGAAAGAACAGGTGGTGGGTTTCCTCGTCATTATTTTCTATAACTTCATTAAACAAAACTGAATATTTTTAATACAAACTCTGTTTTTTGTAGTTGGTCAAAATTGACCTAATTGAAATTAAACTCGAATACAAGAGAATAATTGGTCGGACATGTATTTCTCAAGATATAATATTAGATACAGATGTTATATATATATATATAGAGAGAGAGAGAGAGATGTACTATGTTTTATTTTATTTTCAGGGAAAACGACGAAATAAATTGAATTTTTATACTTTTTTGCGCGGAAGGCAATAGTGTTGTAAGTTTCGAAATATAAGGGGGTTTTTTCTATAGTTTTTGAAAACTTTGGGACTTAGTGTAATTTACACAAACTATATGAGCATAATCGATGTTCTAAAAAAGGGCAAATGGCAATTGGCAGGTTGGTTGGTTATACACGGAAAATTAACAACAAATTTCACTGCTAATTGTTTAATCTCGTTTAATTAAGCCAGCGTCTAGACTTTTGCCTAATTTTTCCTTGGACTATAGTTTATAATACAGAACAAGACAAATATCTGTTTCTTAGATTATTTTACTAACGAAAGAGAACAACTTAAATTTCAATTGAAACCACCGTAAGAGTGAAAACATGTGTGTGGTGCATAACACTTTCGTATTTTTAATAACATTTGATAGTACTACTTAGTTATAAATAATGATAGTTAATTTTGAGTTTTTTACAATATTATTCTATACAAAACATTAAACATAAAACTTATATTTTCATAAATGATTTTTGTTTTCACTATATAATTTCAAAATATAACAAAGTGACACTTGTCTTGTTAGTATTTATACAAATAGATTAAAAAATGAACACATATTTTATTATGTGTCGTCTTGCATTAAATTGTTATACCAACACTTTGCTTAGTTGTCAACTTCATAGATTTTATTTTTTTAACTAGTTAAGCAATTGTCATTTAGCATGTAATTTTATAACAACTTATATGATTTGTTGTCACATTATTATTCTTTTTAGCCAACTGTGAATAGTTGTAACATTCACACTAGTGAAAAATAATATAGAAAAACAGAATTATACTTATATATAAATGGATAGTTTTGGTATAAGAGCACATATTATTTGTTTAATTTGTATGTAAAATCACTACTGATATATACAACACCGTATCTGTATATAATATTGCATTTATTAACCATTGGGCATATTGCATTTATTAACCATTGCACAAAACACTTCATTTGATATAAATGTGTAAAAATCCGGAAATTCCGACTCGAGAAGAGTCTCGCCCGACAAACTTCGGGATCGTGATAACAATTTTGATTTCGTCGGGTGTTCTGACCCGACACGGTTTTTTAATTAATTTATATTTTATATATATAACATGATTTTTTTTATTTCAACACTAAAATATAAATTAATTTATATCAAATGCAAGTGATGAGAATCAAACATTGTACATCTAACATACAATGTAAGCACTATACCATATGAACTACAATTTCTTTTGTTTCATATATTAGTTATAATTACATAAGTATAATATATAATATAGATTTTTAGTTTTGAATATATGAAACTATTAAAATAAAAAATATACTTAAATTAAAAAGTTATATTGTTACTTCAAAAAATATAAATGATTATTATTTTCCGATTATAAAAATTATAATGATAATGTATCTCATTTAGTATGATAATTGTTTATTGTGTGAATAAAACTAAATACTAAAATAATCTGATAAAAAACGTATCAATTTTTTTTATCTACTCCATTATTTGTAGTTTCACGCTATTTTTTCTACTACATGTTAATTTCTTTTCTTGTTTATTAATAATCTTATTTTTAAAGTATGATTATGTTTTGTATTAATATTATGTTTAGACTTTTCAAATAAAAATTGTTAATAAAAAATTACATTGTCATAAAATAAAAAAAATATGTCGAAAGATTCGGGATAAGCCTATCCCGATCCTACGGGATCCTGAAAATTCGGGTCTCAAAAAAGTCGAGTCGGGGTCGGGATTTTTTTTTCACTTCTAAAAATAATCAGGTCAGGATACGGATTGAATGCTTACGGATCGGTCCCGACCATAACCAATCCGTACATACATATGAATACTTGTATTACTCCGTGGCTCATCTATGCGTCGATATTAAAATTGTCAATATGTTTTATATGAGAATTATTTCTTGACTAACTCTCCTATGAACTCTATTTTTTTTTTATTTTTTTTTTCCAAATGATACACAACTTTGAAGAAATAGAACGAACAACAAGTATATCAAGTAAGGTAAGTATGGTCACACCATTAAATTTAACAAACAAATCAACACTTATGATAAAATAAAAATATATGACACTCAATTCAGTCAATCATGCATATCATAACATATGTAGAAAACTCGTCATTCTAAAATAATTAATCTTACCGAGCGAATCCAGTGTTACAGATAGGAGTACGTACAATGTAAAAATCATCAAACATGTTACAGTAATTATCCCACATCGTCTAACTAACAATCGAGTCTGTGGTTTATATAGATTCTAATATGGTATCAGAGAAGCTATATAGATTCTAATATGGTATCAGAACGGGCCTAGCGATGTTGGACTCAGCTCTATTCATTTAATATGTCCGCTCGTAGCACCCTTATCGGGCCACGAGTGAGGAAGAGTGTTAGAGTAATTTGGTATGATACCAAATTGTTAGCATCATGTATAACTTTCTTTTTCTCTATTATTTCAGTAATGCTAGATCAATTTATATTTGGTTAGGAAAAAGTGAAAAGTAATCATATGAGTTGTTATAAAATTTACATGTCTAATGGTACTTGCTAACTAATTGGAATATCCACCCCCTATATGCCAACAAAGTGTTTTTTTTGTTGTATTTTTTTTTTTATTATTAATATTTATATTTATGAAATCCCAACCTCATGTTCTTCGGAAGTCAGGGACTTGACATACATACTAGTTTGATGAGCATGCGGCGGTTAGACGTTCCACGCAGGTTACGCGTCCGCTGCCTGTTTACGAAGTTAGTATTATTTACTTTAATGTTCAGGCTCTTATGATAGTTATTTGTTTAATTAATTATGTTCTTAGACTATTTGGTCAATTGTTATAGACCTTAGTTTTTATTTCTTATTCCTGTTTTAGCCTTTAAAGAAAAGTGTTAGAATACTAAAATATTTTTCCAGTAAACCTATTTTATTATGTTATGATTTGACTATTTGGGAAAAAAATACATTTAATATAATGTAATGTACTGTCGGCTTTTAACGATTTAGGTATCAAACTACCAAAGTTAACAATTGACGTACTGAACTATCATAATATTCACAATTCATGTACTACCGTTAATTTAGTTAGATGAAAGTTAGTTTCACTTTTTATTTTGGTCATATACTTTGTAATTTATATAAATTTAATCATGTATTTTCGAAACATTACATTTACAATGTTTCTACTAAAACATATACATATACATAAATAATAAGTATCTCAGTTTAAAAAACATATTATTTGACTAGATTTTATTTGATTTTATTTTCTAAAATAAAAAAATTATATTTTTTTTTACATTTTCTGTAAAACGAAAATAAAGTAACTTTTAGATTTATGACATTCGAGAAAAAATTATTTGAGGCCACATCACTATTTAAACACTTTCATGAAAAAACAGCAAAAAAATTATTGTTTTTTTCAAAAAAATATTTATTTTTTGAAAATAGAATATATTTGTTAAGTATTTATAATTTATTTTTATACACAAATATCATCTAGAGTTTATTATTTACAATAATATGTATACATGCATTATATTATATATACTTTTATACATATATTAATATAGCATATATATGTGTGTGTATTATATACATATATATATATATATATGATATAATTATATATTTTTGAATTTATACTAAAATGAGACATTTCAGAAAATTAAATGTTAGATTTATATAAGTTACAAAGAATAAAATCAAATAAAAAATGAAACTAACTTCCATCCAACTAATTTAACGGCGGTACCTGAATTGTGAATATTATGATAGTTCATTACGTCAATTGTTAAATTTGGTAGTCTGGTACTTAAATCGTTAACAACAGTTAGTACAGTAAATTAAATCTATTTTTTCCCGACTATTTGTGAAAATAAAGTAGCCTCCTATTTCCAAAATAAAAATAGCCGATTCTTAATTTATTTTCTCTCCTTCCTTCGTCCCTCTTGATTTCTCTTCAGTTAATGGCTTCGATCATTGATCTTTACGTAATTTTTATAGAGACGGCCCCATCACTCATAGATCCACAGGTCGTAATGTTTGTTGGTTCCTCACGGCCAGCTGATCAGTTAAACGAATGATCCATTTTTCCTGCATTTCCTGCATTGCATTAGCTAGAATATTAATGAACCATGCAATAATCGAAAGGGGGTAACAGACTTCTAGTATAAGTACTCAAGACTCCTAGGATGGCAGCCGTAGGATTTAATAAAATGTAGCTAACCGGTAATATAAAAAAGTTTTTATAAAGTAAGATAGGATGGGTTTTTTCATAAGGTACTACTTAATACAATAATTAACTCACATCCAAACATACATTCATAATGTTTGATAAAAAAATATTTTAATTAATAATTAAATTTAGGTTGGTACCAATTAGTGTTCTCATTGTTATTTGAGTTTTTATTGGATTGGAGATTTGTTTTTTTGTTTTTTTTTCCTTATAATGTTTGAGTACTCCACCCTCAAGTGGAAAAGTTCGAGTCATCCATCACTTACAACTTGTAAGTTACAGCTAATTATCATGCCATATAACCTCATTTATTTTGCACTGCAAAAGCTGCAAAAGTGACTAATACACTGCATTAATCTAGTCTTAATGTCTGCTGTGGGATATTATTCAAAATGATTTGATAAAAGCTGTGCATTCTTTACCAATGTCTGCTGTTTCTTCTCTTATCATTTTAATCCCTAAAGTAGACAATTCCACTGATTTTACCCAATTTAGACCTATAAGTCTTTGTCAAGTGCTGTACAAGATCATTTTCAAAATACTTACTGCTAGATTGGCCAAGGTTTTACCTAGAATTATATCCAAAAACCAAAGTGGCTTTGTAGAAGGTAGGCTTATTATTGATGTTATTTTACTGGCCCAAGAGCTTTTCAAACATCTGGGGGATAATGTTAGGGGGGGTAATGTGGTTTTCAAACTTGACATGGCCAAAACTTTTGATAAATTAAGTTGGTCTTTTCTGATAAAAGTTCTGGATTGTTTTGGTTTTGATAAAAATTGGATTGATCTTGTTATGAGATGTGTAGCTAATGCTAATTATTCTATTTGCTTGAATAGAGTTTCCACTGGCTATTTTACTTCTGGGAAAGGTTTAAAACAGGGGATCCTCTCTCCCCTCTTCTTTTTATTATAGCTGAAGAAGTTTTAAGTAGGGGTTTGAGTGATTTAATGATTAAAGGTGCTTTGATGCCTTATAAAACCTGTGTAAATGTAGAGTCCATATCTCATATCC